>JAVANC010000013.1:6966107-7700405 GCA_033319125.1 Parnassius glacialis
TTAACTTTTTGCCATGATTTACCTTTAAAAATAACTGCTGTGTCATCAGCATACGAAATTATTTGTGTGTTTTCTATTTTTAAGTTGCATAAATCGTTTATGTAAAGCAGAAACAAGGAAGGCCCCAATATACTGCCCTGTGGCACACCATACGATGTAGTCGCGTCGTCACTAATAAACTAGTCAACTTTTACACTTTGATTTCTATTGGAGAGGTAGTCTCTAAAAAGTTTAAGGGCAGTACCTCTAATTCCGACTTTTTCCAGTTTATATCAGAGTAGGGGGACAGAAACAATGTCAAACGCCTTCATGAGATCTAAGTACACAATTAAGCATTTTGTCCTTTATCTAATTCATCAACCACCAATGACGTCATACGAGCAACTGCATCCTCACTAGATTTTCCATGCCTAAAACCAAACTGATAAGGAGATAACATATTAAAAGAATTTAAATATTTAAGAAGTCGAATATTAATTAATTTTTCAAGTATTTTTGATATAGCTGGTAATATTGATATGGGCCTATAATTACTGATGTTGTCTCTGTCTCCTCCCTTGAATACTGGTACAATAGAAGATTTTTTTAGTTTCTCCGGGAAAACGCCTTTTTCAAAACATAGGTTAGTGAGGTGGGTGAAAATTGGTATCAGTTCGTTCTTAGCATACTTTGAGAATCTAGTAGAGATCCCATCCCAGCCGGGGGCACGGGGGCAATATGCTCTCCACCTCACCTGTGTCAGTATTTAATAGTACAAAGGAATTAGACTGTTCTTTTAGATTCAGATTTTAGTTTTTAATTTTTTTGTTGTTGTAATGACAGACACAGTTTTGAAATAATATGGTATATCGCACAGTAATATAATAAATTATTCACAAATTTAAATTATAATTACTTTATCGAGGTATTTCAAAAAATCTAACTTTCAATATCTGGATTTTTGTTTTAGATTCAAATTTTTAGTTCTTAGTTTTTCGTTGCTGCAAGGAAAAATAAATGCGATTTTTGAAAATAATTACTTCATTCAAGTATTTTAAAATCAAACTTTCAATGTCTGGCTTTTTGTTTTTAGATTCAAATTTTAGTTCTTAGTTTTTCGTTGCTGCAAGGAAAACTAAATGTAATTTTTGAAAATAATTCCTTCATTCAGGTTATTGACGTTTAGTGTAATACTGCTCAAAACTTGTATATAAATATGAGATTTAAATTCTAATAATTAATTTGTCTAGATTCTAGGTATTTCAAAATTTAAGTTTCAATTCAGCTTTTTGTTCTTTTAGATTCAGATTTTAGTTTTTTATTTTTCGCTGCTGTAAGGAGAGACACAGTTTTGAAAATAATAATATGGTATATCGCACAGTAATATAATAAATGGTTCACAAATTTAAATTATAATTACTTTATCGAGGTATTTCAAAAAATCTAACTCAATATCTGGCTTTTTGTTTTAGATTAAAATTTTTAGTTCTTAGTTTTTCGTTGCTGCGAGGAAAAATAAATGCAATTTTTGAAAATAATTACTTCATTCAGTAATTTTAAAATTAAACATTCAATATCTGGCTTTTTGTTTTTTAGATTCAGATTTTAATTCTTATTTTTTCTTTGCTGTAAGGAAAAGACATAAGTTAGGAAAATAATGTGCTACAAGTCAATAACATTTAATATTAAGCTATTTATTATGAGCGCAATTACTTTATTATAGGTGCCCAAACAAAGTTAGAAAACATTAACAGGGTATAAAATTGGCTGTATAGCGGCGTACTCATCCTTTGCCGCTGCTACTAACTTTGTCACAGCTTTCCACGTAAGGGTGTTATCTTCTACAGCAGACTTCAGAGTGACGAGCGAACGCTTCCACCGATCGGAGCCAAGCTTTTCGGCTTCTTTCGTGTTGTACACACGCAGCTCTACATAGTAGTCGCCCGTTTTTGCAGGATCTGCCCTCTGCAGCGTGTAGCCCGAACCCGCACGCCGCGATAAAAACTTCTCAGCGCCGCCGCTCTAATGGGTTCTTGCAACTCGTTACCTCCCTTTAATTATTTCAAATATTAATGTTAGTATTGTAGAGAAAAATAGGCTCATAATATTTATAATTAAAAAAATATTATAGTGCTCTTTGATATCGGTAAGAAAATAAATATTGGTGATGGCGATCTCGATCATAATACTCAAAACAAAGTTTTTTCAAAAGCACTAATTACTAATATGAATAAACTAAAACTGGTTAAATAGTTACAAGGATAAAATAAAAACGACAAAGATCCATGACCTGAGTACAAATATTTATCTGTAAAATAAATATTTGCGTCGACCGGGACTCGAACCCACGGCCCTCAGCTTGGCAATTTGGGTCACTGACTCTTGGTCAGTCAGTCAGTCAGTCGACAATTGTATTAATAAATTTAAATTGAACTTACCTCTAAATCAAATGCAAACGAAGACCTCTTAAGTCTTTTCTTTTTTATAGACTCAGCTTCTGATTCGCTATCTGAATCTAGAACGACTTTCCTCTTCTTAATATTACTATCTCCACAAGACTTTTTCAACGTTTTCTTTTATTTGGATTTCGTAATGAGAGTACTACCATTGTGCCGGACGGGCGTAACTCTCCGGAGTAAATGTTGTCGAAGATACTCCGCGAGTCGCTCACGTTCTACACCTGTAGGTTCCGGTGGATACTTTCACTGCCATCTCTGCGGGTGCTGCTGGAAAACTGTGAACTGAGGTTCAAAATTAAAATGCACGATTTATAAATTTAAATAGCAAGGGAGTGGCCAGCGGTTCGACTAATTAATTTGTCGCGAAATTTTACAACTATTATTTATATTGACCACGATTGTTAAACACGGTTGTTCAACTACGGTTGTTCACTATAGGTTGGTCACTATATATTTTAAAATATTTAATTTAAATGAGCGGTAGTATAAAATATCTATCGGTAGTAGCTTGTTTTTCTGACACTATTGACTAACAGCTATTAATCAACTAAAATTAGTTAAATTTATCACTTGTGTAACTGCGAATATCAGTTACCACTTTTTTCGTTTAGCTAACACTTTTCACTATATGTAACTGCGAATTTTCAGTTACCACTTTTTTCGGCTAGCTAACACTTTTTCACTATATGCAACACCGAATTTTCAGTTGCGACTTTTTTCCGCTAGCTAACACTTTTTTACTATATGCAACACCGAATTTTCAGTTGGCACTTTTTTCGGCTAGCTAACACTTTTTATTATTCACTATATATTTCTGCTAGTCACTGCAACTACTACCGGATACTACTGCTGGGCACTGGTAGTTCTTCCTACTACCGTTGGATGCTTCTGGTAGCTTTTCCTACTACCACATTACTGCGTTTCGCCCCCATAAGGTAGACTTCGGCTATACTCTATAGTGAGCCGCTTGCCATTTCCCGTTTTGCCTCTTTATTTTAAAACATTTTCTTTATGTAAATGGCACAAATTGCAATATTTTCTATATATGTAACACTGATTTTAATTCTAACACGCTATACATCATTAAATAGGCATTTTGGTCCTTTGCCGTGTAGTGGCGGTTAAGAATATCCACTACCCCATATCTTCCCGTGGGTGTCGTAAAAGGCGACAAAGGGACACAGGTAGGAGATGGGCAGCAGCATCTTCCTGGTAACGGCAAAATACAATAAAAAACTGCGGTTGCCAACCCGCTCGCCAAGCGTGGCAACTATGGCAATATACCCCCCATAATGAAAGTTACGAAGAGACGGCCCCCAGTCCCCGGCGGCCCCGCTATTCCTGGCTACGGTGGCGACCATGGTAACGGCGGGGCAGGGGGTGCTAAGAATCTCCGGCGGAGGTTCGGTTGCCACCTACAACGACTTGACCTGGCAACATACAACGCACGGACCCTGAGGACTGACGAGAAGATTGTGGAGCTGGAAGAAGAGATAGACAAGTTACGCTGGCATATTATAGGATTATCCGAAGTCCGAAGAGAGGGGGAGGACACGGTAATCCTCGAATCCGGCAACTTGCTCTATAACCGGGAGGGCGACCATCTGTCCCAAGGAGGTGTCGGATTTATCGTCCACAAGTCTCTCGTTAACAACGTTGTAAAGATTGAGAGTGTGTCGAGGAGGGTTGCGTACCTTATACTCAGAATCACCAAACGGTATTCGCTGAAGGTCATACAGGTTTACGCACCAACCTCGGCACACCCCGATGAGGAGGTGGAGGAAATGTATGAGGATATCTCTAGAGCCATGCATTCCTCCAAAACCCAATATACGGTGTTAATGGGAGACTTCAATGCAAAACTAGGCACAAGAGAGAACGGTGAGCTGAAAGTGGGGAAATTTGGAATAGGGCAACGGAACCCAAGGGGCCAGCAGCTGGCCGACATCATGGAGAAAGAGGGACTCTTTATGATGAACTCTTTCTTCCAGAAGCGGCCCCACAGGAAGTGGACCTGGTCGAGCCCCGACGGTTCGACAAAAAATGAGATTGACTTCATTATGACGACCAAACGACAACTGTTCAGTGATGTCTCAGTGATCGCGAGGGTGAAAACCGGCAGCGATCACCGAATGGTTAGAGGCACACTGAACCTAAACGTTAAGTTGGAGAGGTCTCGTCTAATGAAGTCAACGCTCCGTCCCCCTCGTGCTCTAATCCAAAGTCCCGAAACCTTTCAGCTCGAGTTACAAAACCGTTTTCAGTGCCTAAAAGACTGCAATGAAGTGGACGATTTGAATAACAAGCTCGTGGAAACTGTCCATGCGGTCGGAGCTAAGTTCTGCAAGGCCCGCCGCAGAAGAACACAAAAACTCTCCGATCACACTCTTAATCTCATGGCTGTTAGACGGGAGATGAAGCTACATTCTTCAACAGATTTGGCAGCATACAGGCAACTGAACAGACAGATCTCCAAATGCATGCGGCGGGACTTACGCAACTTCAATACTGCTCGTATTGAAGAAGCGATCAAGCGGAACCTAGGCTCCAAAGTCTTTGCCAGAGATCTGTGTGCCAGAAAGAGCCAACTGTCAAAGCTGAAGACCGAATGTGGCAGCATCGTTTCCGGGGCACCTGAGATTTTGAGTGAGATTGAGAGGTTCTATGGGCAGCTGTACACGTCATCGTTGGAGCCACACGCAAGTGTGAGTAACGATCCAAGAGCGAGTCTTATCCGACATTATTCCGATGATATCCCGGACGTCAGTCTGAGCGAGATTAGAATTTCTCTCCAGCACCTTAAAAACGTCAAGGCCCCAGGCGAGGATGGAATTACAGCGGAGCTTCTGAAAGCGGGTGGAAAACCGGTACTTGAAGTCCTTCAGAAGCTCTTTAATTCCGTCCTCCATGGTGGCATTACACCGGAGGCGTGGAGCAGAAGTGCGGTGGTCTTGTTCTTCAAGAAAGGCGATAACGCTCTCTTGAAGAACTACAGACCGATTTCCCTTCTGAGCCGCGTCTACGTGCTGTTTTCGAGAGTCATTACGAATCGTCTCGCGCGCAGACTTGACGACTTCCAGCCTCCCGAACAAGCCGTTTTCCGAAAAGGCTTTAGCACCATAGACCACATACATACCCTACGGCAAATTGTACAGAAGTCCGAGGAGTACAATTTGCCACTATGTCTGGCGTATGTGGACTATGAGAAAGCCTTTGATTCCGTCGAAATTTGGGCGGTCCTGCAGTCCCTTCAGCGGTGCCAAGTTGACTGTCGGTATATCGAAGTGTTGAAGTGCTTGTACAGTAGGGCTACGATGGCTATCCGAGTACAGAACCAGAGTACGAAACCTATCCAATTGCAGAGAGGTGTAAGACAGGGTGACGTCATATCCCCGAAACTCTTCACCGCTGCATTGGAAGACGTTTTCAAGCCTCTGGACTGGAAAGGATACGGTATCAACATCAATGGCGAGTACATCACTCACCTTCGATTTGCCGACGATATAGTCCTTATGGCAGAATCGCTGGAGGACCTAAGCACTATGCTCAATGACCTCAATAGTGTTTCCCAACGGATAGGTCTTAAGATGAACATGGACAAAACAAAGATCATGTTTAATGTCCATGTCACACCTATGCCGGTAGTTGTTGGGAACACTAAGCTCGAAGTTGTTGACGAGTATGTTTACCTGGGACAAATAGTCCGACTAGGTAAGTCCAACTTCGACCGAGAGGTCAATCGACGGATTCAACTCGGCTGGGCAGCGTTCGGGAAGCTACGACACATCTTCTCGTCAGACATACCTCAAAACCTTAAAACGAAATTGTACAACCAGTGCGTGTTGCCAGTGATGACTTACGGAACTGAGACGTGGTCCTTCACTGCTGGCCGTATGAGGAAGCTCAAGGTCGCTCAGCGAGCTATGGAGAGGGCTATGCTCGGAGTTTCTCTGCGTGATAAACTCAGAAATGAGGATATCCGCAGTAGAACCAGAGTGACTGACATAGCCCAACGGATTAGTAAGCTGAAGTGGCAATGGGCCGGCCATATAGCTCGAAGAACCGACAACCGATGGGGAAGAAAGGTTCTCGAGTGGCAGCCTCGTACCGGCAAGCGAAGTGTAGGGCGTGCCCCCACTAGATGGAGTGACGGCCTGGTAAGATATGCAGGAAGTCGATGGATGCAGGTGGCTCAGGACCGTGCTTTGTGGCATTCTTTGGGGGAGGCCTATGTTCAGCAGTGGACTTGTGAAGGGCTGTAATGATGATGATTGGTCCTTTATCAGTATATGATAAAGGATAGTTAATATATTTACATTCAAAAAAGATATTAAGCGAAATGTCCCAAACTTTTACAATAAATGGGCATATTAATTCTTTAATTTTCCTATAATTATTAAATGTGTTTAATTGTACAAAATATTTCTTTACTATCATATTCTACATACCATATGCTAATTAAATGTCATATTTACAACTCTTTTAGAACATAAAAATATTTTCATTATTTTTTGGTACAAACTATTGCGCAGTTAATTTAAATTTCCAGAAAGTTCTACGATACGGCGCGCTGTGATTGGTCGATTTTTCTTAAACAAATAAAGTTGTTTATACTAACTATTATCAAAAACGACATTCTATATAAACATATTAAGAGTTGTAAACATACTGTAAAACTATATTAACACACTATTTACTCGATTTTGTTCATAATTTCACTTTTTATATAAAACAATATTCTTTAATCACTTTGTTGCTTAAAGTCATTAGGCCGTCGCGAACATCTCTCCCGCCGTGCAGCGTCGCGAAGATCTCATTGCAGCGGCGCTGCATAAACTCCGGTGAGCGACGTTGCTTCTACTTCGGCAGCGGCACGAGTTTCCTGTTTGGCCTCTTGATTACACAGATAAAAAATGAATATTGGTCAATGATGTACACCATTGTCCAGGAATTAGCTCTATAACATAGTATAAATATTTTTAATTATTATTATTCCTTTCATTATTCTATTATATACTATTGCCAACATAGTTAAAAGTAATATATTTATCTATTTATTTTCATTATTTATCGTTATTTCAGAATATTATCTTTATATTATATTACATAAACATATACATTTAAAATATCTTTAGTTTTTTTGCATTAAAACTGTCTGACAGCTGCTCGTATGTTTTAGATTAGTGGTTCCGACAGAATAACAGCGCTGCGGCTTTTTGCTGTAGCATAATGCTGAGTCGGGTCCTTTTCGTTGCTGCAATCCAACATAAATTTAAATACTTTTTTATTATTAATTGTTTATTTTTTATGTTGAGTTAATTGTTTGTTTTTTATATGTTTGTATTAGCGTAGCAACGAATAAAGTTATTTTCTTTCTTTCTGGTTAGGCCGTTTGCGGTGCGTACCTCCACAGTGCGGATCTGTCCGTCCGCACCGGGGTAGATGTTTTCAATCCTTCCTCGTGGCCAGGTGTTACGAGGTAACTGGCCGTCAGCTATGAGGACTGGATCGCCCACCTGGAGATCGGGGCCTCGACCATGGGCCTCCCGCCGGTTTTGAAGTTCCGGCAGATATTCTCGAACCCAACGCTGCCAGAACATGTCAGCGAGTATCTGGGAGCGTCGCCAGTGTCTTTTGCTATCTACATCTTTTTCATCAAATACTCCAGGTGTCGGCAGTCTCGCAGATCCTCCCAATAGGAAGTGATTTGGAGTGATGGACTCGTTGTCGTTGCTGTCTACTGAGATGTGAGTCAATGGTCTGCTATTTACTGTGTACTCCACCTCGCAGAGCAGCGTGGTTAAGACCTCTTCGTGAGGATGTCTCTCATGAAGGACGGTGTATAGTGCCGTCTTCACGCATCGAACAAGACGTTCCCACACCCCTCCCATGAAAGGCGCGGAGGGGGTTATGAAACGCCACACTATGCCTCGTCGGCTGGCTTCTTCTTGAAAAGCCTCTCGAAGTTCCTTGTCTGCGACGTGCATGTTGGTGCCGTTGTCGGAATAAATCTCGGTGGGACACCCTCGGCGCGCTGCATATCTTCTCAATGCCAGTATGGCGGAGTCTGCGCTGAGATTTGCGACAATTTCCAAGTGGACAGCTCTGGATGTGAGGCAGGTGAAGAGAGCCACGTATCTCTTCTGGTGTTGACGTCCCACTGTGACGAAAAGTGGCCCAAAATAATCCAGACCGGTGAATGTGAACGGTCTCTGGTGATGAGCGAGACGTGTGCTGGGATGATCACCGGTGGCTAGTACGGATGGTTGTGCCTTTCTGATGCGGCACTGTACGCATTGGCTCACTATTCTTTTCGTGGTGGGTCTTAGTCGGATTACCCAGTAGTGCTGTCGAATCTCGTTGATGGTAGGTTCGGTTCCGCAATAATGCAGGCTAAGATGTGTCCAATCGATATACAGTTGGGTGATGTAATGATCACCATCCAATATAGCTGGCCCTTTCATATCTTCCGAGACTTCCTTTACGGCGGCTACGCGACTTCGTAGCGCGATGATCCCGTCTTTGAGTTGTATTTGAAGCGGTCGTAGGCGGCTATCATGGGCGACCTTTTTATTGCTACGGAGATCGGCTATCTCTTGTGTGAAGGAGTCTTCTTGGATGACATGTATTAGGAGCTTTTCGGCCTCTCTGATGAATTCGGCCTCGAGTGTGATGTACTTGTTTACATCTCTAGTTTTCCCTCGACTGGGAGGCTGCGCGAGACGTCGCGGATTATATTTCGATTTCCTCCAGTCGGGATCTTCCTCTTTGCTTCTTTTGGTCCTTTTGTAAAAGGTCCTGTTTGTTGTTTTGCGGCAGAGTGTTATAAATTGAAGCACTCTGGCCGTAGCTGTTTCTTCTGCATATCAATGATATGTTGCAAACCAGAAATATTCATTGCTATGCAGACGACAGCACTGGTGATGCTCTATACACCGGCCGTGCCAATATTTCTCGGGAAAACGTCGCCGAGTACCGGAACAAACTTGTGTCTGAAGTCGAGACTTTGTTGAACAAAGTCTCAGACTGGGGGCGACTAAATTTAGTCCAGTTCAATCCCCAGAAGACACAAGTTTGCGCGTTTACCGCTAAAAAGATTCCCTTTGTCGTATCTCCTCAGTTTCAAGGCACTCCCCTTGTTGCCTCAGCCAGTATCGGAATCCTCGGTGTCGACATATCGAGTGACGTGCAGTTTCGTGGTCACTTGGAAGAGAAGGCCAAATTGGCCTCTAAAAAGCTTGGCGTGCTCAGCAGAGCGGGACAGTATTTCATGCAGGCACACCGCTTGCAACTTTACAAGGCGCAGGTTCGGCCTCACATGGAATACTGTTCCCATCTCTGGGCAGGGGCCCCCCAGTGCCAGCTCCTTCCACTTGACCGCATCCAGCGCAGAGCGGTTCGAATCGTCAACGACCGAGTTCTTTCCGATCGGCTTGACTCACTGGCACTGCGTAGAGAGGTTGCATCTCTTTGCGTATTTTATCGCATCTACCACGGGGAGTGCTCTGAGGAATTGTTCGGACTAATTCCAGCCGCTCAATTTCACAATCGCACATCGCGACAGAACTTGCGATACCATCCATATCATCTAGATGATTGGCGGTCCACCACTGTGCGATTCAGAAGAAGTTTTCTCCCTCGTACAACTTCCTTGTGGAATCGATTACCACCAGCAATTTTTCCGGACCGATACGACTTAGGGACCTTCAAGAAAAGAGCCTACTCCTTTTTAAAAGGCCGGCAACGCATCTGCGATTCCCCTGGTGTTGCGGTTGTTCATGGGCGGCGGTAGTCACTTACCATCAGGTGAGCCGCATGCTCGTTTGCCCCCTCTCCTATAAAAAAAAAGCTCGCACTAAGCGTTCCCAATTTGAAAACTTTGTCGGATCGGGAATGGCTTCTCTGTATAGCGGAGCTCTATACTTTTCTGTAATGGTGAGGGATCTTTCTTCACCAGTAGGTTCGGATGACGTGGGTCTTTCGGTCGGCCATGCTGATGGTTCTTTATAAAGAAACGATGGGCCGTTGTACCACTCATGGTTGGAGTCGAAGTTAGGTGGTACGTCCCTCGTAGCGGTGTCAGCTATGTTTAATTTTGTAGGTACCCAGCGCCAGTCGTCCACTTTACTGTGGTCCTCGATTGCTGCTATTCGATGTGCCACAAAAGGTTTGTAGCTCCTGGACCCCTTCTTTATCCAGGTGAGGACACTTTTGCTGTCAGTCCAATAAGTGACAGCTTCGGGCTTTACGCGATGTTCCTGAATGACGACGGCAGCTACGCGACTTCCCATCACGGCGGCTTGTAATTCGAGGCGAGGTATGGATGTTACTTTGAGTGGAGCTACCTTCGCCTTGGCCATGACGAGGCTCACGTGTACTTGCCCATCGGGTGTCATTGATCTCCAGTAGACTGCCGTTGCGTAGGCGCTTTTACTGGCATCGGTAAACACGTGTACTTGGAGGGAACGTGCGTCGCTGAATCCTGGGTAGCATCTTGGTATGCTTACTGATTTGAGTCGTTCCAGGTGTTGGATCTATGCGGACCAATGGTTACTTAGGTCTTCGTCCAACTCCTGGTCCCAGTCTGTTCCTCGTCTCCATGCTTCCTGCAGTATTTGCTTTGCTCGTATCGTAACTGGGGTGGCGAGGTCGAGCGGGTCATACAGCGACATCACTATTTTCAGCGCTTCCCTCTTGGTTGGTTTCTTGTGCAGCAAATCGATTGGAAGTCGAGCGAGCTTTAGGTTGAAGCTCAGCTGATCGGTACTTGGTTTCCAGATTAATCCGAGTATTTTCTCTTCGGTTCCCTTGTTGCCCAGGTCGGCTGACTCAGTTGTTTCGTTGTCAGGTTCTAACTCTTTTACAATTTCTGGCGCATTGGAAACCCATTTCCTTAATGTGAAGTGCGCGTTTTTGTGTATATCGCGTACTTCCTTTGATATTCGCATCGCATCTTCCAGGGACTGGAAACTGTCAAGATAGTATATATTATAGAAGTATATAGTATAGATATTTTTCTATGTGCCTTTTGGCGTTCCAGTTCTTTGCGAATATGGCTGTGCAGGGTTAACTAGCTACACCGAAAATGATCGACGTCATTCTATATTCTTGTGGAGCCTCATCGCGTCGATCTCCTCTCCAGAGATATCTCAAGGCATCTCTGTCTTCGGGTCTCACTTTAATTTGCATGAACATTTCGGCTATGTCCGCGGAGACACCAATATTGTGGCGGCGAAAACGCATCATGACCCCTGGTAAGGATTGTAGTAGGTCTGGACCCGTGAGCAGGAAGTCGTTCAATGCCACCCCCTTTGTTTTGGCTGCGGCATCGTGTACTATTCGAAACTTCTCTGGCTTCATTGGGTTATGGACATCGAAATGGGGTAGGTACCATGTCTTTCCTGGTGTACTATTTTTTGGTGCTATTTCGGCGTATCCCTTTTGTACTAGGGAATTCATGTGTTCACTATACTTTTGTTTTAGATCTTCGTCTCGATCTAATTTCTTCTCGATGGAAACGAGCCTTTCTATTGTCGTTTCATAATTACCAGGCATTTCGACATCTTTCTTTCTCCAGAGAAGCGCTGTTTCTATGTGCCCGTCTTCCAACTGACGGGTGCTGCTATTAAGTATATCTTCAGCTTTCTTCTCCGGATCGGAGTCTGGTCTTCTCGGATTGATTATGAGAGATTCCAGCGCGAAGTATTCGCGGAGTTGGTCATTTATGTTTTCCTCGCTCTTGTGCAGCTCATTGGTCGTGTGGACGCGCTGATACGGGGCTTTAGTGTGTGCCCCATGTAGCATCCATCCTAATTCTGTGAGCGAGGCGATTGGCTGGTGCGGTGGACCTCTGCGGATTTGAGTGGCTATCAGAAGTCTCCAATTGTCCTGTCCTATTAGGATCCTTGGGTTGCCGGAGTCATATGTTAGTTGCTCCTTCAGGTCTTTTAAGTGCTTGCACTTTGCTATATCTGCTGCACACACAGTCTGTGGCCCCAAGTTTAGGCTGGCGACCGTGCGTGCTCTGAATGGCACCCTTTTCCTGTGGAGACTCTTCAGCGAAACTTTGATTCTTCGGGAGTCCGGCGAATCGAGGGTAGTGTTCCCGATAGCGGTGATCTTAAATGGGTCCAACCGCCCTGTAGCTCCGATTTGTTTGGCAATCTCTTCATCCATCAATGAGACTGTTGACCCGTCATCCAGCAGATCGTGTGTGTTTATCGCTCCCGCCGGTCCAATTTCTCGAACTGGAATTATTTTGAGGTAAGCTTGATGCTTTGATACGGCGAATGAATTTGCTACTGTTTCTTGAGGTTCTTTTAGTGTGACCTCTGTCTTCTCCTTTTTATTATAGTGAAGAAGTCGATTGTGTGTCGCGGTGCATCCTTTTATTCCACACTTAGTGGTTTTACATCTGTGTGTCTGACTTCTATAACGTAGACATAAATTTATAACCTAACACACATAACCGGAAACATAAATTTCTTTGTTTGGCGAGTTGCCATCTTTTGTCGATATCCGCTTTTTTAAATTTATTGCAGTCGGATCCGTAATGACCTTCCTTTTCGCACACACTGCATTTCGGAGGCGGCTTAGTGGTAGCCGTGTGTGTCCTATGTACTGGACGATTGTTTTGCGCTCCGTTTATAAATTCAGGAGGCGCAAATGCACTGCAGAAGTGAGCTTGTTCGGTTATAAACTCGCTGAAGGAACCGAGGTCTGGTTTAGAGTCGTATTTTTCAGTATAAATTCTATACCACTGTACACGTATAGAGTTTGGCAGTTTGTCTGTGAGGTGTCGTAGCAGCTCTGCGTTGACGAGGTAATGGTCTCGTTTGAGTGCTCGAAGAGTGACGACGCTTCCCCTCACTTTGCTCGCGAATGTACAGATGTCTCTGGGTGCTTCTGTACAGCGTGGTAATCCTCGTAACTTCTCGGTTTTGGCTTGCGCGATTGAATCTGGACGCCCAAATTGTAGCTCCAGTTCTCGCATAATTTCATCGGGCATGCTAGCCCGATGAGTTCTGAACTGACTGTTTCCAAGGCTCTTCCTTGTAGACTTCTTCGTAGTCTTGCAGTATTTTCTATGTCATTGAAGTAGCCTCGGGTTGTTTCGTAAATGGCACGGAACGAAAGCCATTCGGTATGTGCTCCGCTAAAGCTCGGCAGTGTCATTATAGCTTTTGACGCTGCGAAAGTATGCGACGATGCACTATCTGGTTTTGGTTTGTCAGCGAGTGCGGCTATAGCGGATGTGAGCTCCGATATGAATGGTCGGAGCACCCTGTCTTCATTGCTGACAGGTGCCTGGTTAGGCCTTTTTGGTATGGGATTCTTGGTTACATCTTCCGGATAGGGATCCTGGTAGGTGAGCTCTGATACAACTGGTAGGAGCCCCTGTCTTCATCAACCTTGGAGTCCTGGCTAATCTTCTGAGGTATGGGACTCTTGGGTATATTTTCTGGATAGGGATCCTGGTAGGTGAGCTCTGATACGACTGGTAGGAGCTCCCTGTCTTCATCAACCTTGGGATCCTTGTTTGTGAGCTTCTTCGGCGGCTCACTGAGGTCGACAACCTCAGGGGGTGGCTTTGTGACGTTTTTATTAAGTGGGGCCTCCCCACCGGTGGTTGCGCCTTGAGTTGGCTTTTGCTTGGCTACGGAATTTTCGGGCCAAGATCGGACGTACTCACTTTTGGAGTGACCATCTTCATCATAGTCGTCCGATTCATCTTCTTCTTCAGCCATCTGTAATGAGATCTGTGCGAGTTCCAATTTGATTCTCAACACTTCCTCACGAGCCTTCAAAACTTTTTTGTTGGGCCGAATGGTCTTCTTTGACCTTGTACTTCTGTCGGTGTGGCCCCTCGGTGGCTCTTCGGCGCGGGAGTATTCCCGGGCTGTTGGCGGTGATGCACAGCGAATGTCATCGTTGCCTTTTATTTGTTCCCTCTGCTTCGGTGTACCGATTGTAGCGGCCGGCACAGGCAGGAGTACCCCTCCATCGCGGGGGCAAGCTGGCGCCTCAGCGCCTTCTGTTGTGGATGGTGAGCGTGGTGGTATCTGGTGGCGGACGGCGTCGGTATTGTCCGACGGACCTCCTTCCAGACCGACAGTCCACGCCATGGCTCCCCTTACTTGCGAATGAGTGATCGGCATCTTGATTCTGAAAATTCAGCAACTTTAATACGGTAGTGACTATGTACCCGGTTCCGAAATACAAACGGATTGATGAATCCCGTTCGAAAGACCAGCGAATGTGGTCCGGCTTGAAGTGTAGACGGATGTATCCGGCTCGAAGGACCAACGAATGTTGGTCCGGCCGGAAGTACAGGCGGATGAATCCGGCTCGAAGGACCAGCGAATGTGCCGGACGGGCGTAACTCTCCGGAGTAAATGTTGTCGAAGATACTCCGCAAGTCGCTCACGTTCTACACCTGTAGGTTCCGGTGGATACTTTCACTGCCGTCTCTGCGGGTGCTGCTGGAAAACTGTGGACTGAGGTTCAAAATTAAAATGCACGATTTATAAATTTAAATAGCAAGGGAGTGGCCAGCGGTTCGACTAATTAATTTGTCGCGAAATTTTACAACTATTATTTATTGACCACGATTGTTAAACACGGTTGTTCAACTACGGTTGTTCACTATAGGTTGGTCACTATATATTTTAAAATATTTAATTTAAATGAGCGGTAGTATAAAATATCTATCGGTAGTAGCTGGTTTTTCTGACACTATTGACTAACAGCTATTAATCAACTAAAATTAGTTGAATTTATCACTTGTGTAACTGCGAATATCAGTTACCACTTTTTTCGTTTAGCTAACACTTTTCACTATATGTAACTGCGAATTTTCAGTTACCACTTTTTTCGGCTAGCTAACACTTTTTCACTATATGCAACACCGAATTTTCAGTTGCGACTTTTTTCCGCTAGCTAACACTTTTTTACTATATGCAACACCGAATTTTCAGTTGGCACTTTTTTCGGCTAGCTAACACTTTTTATTATTCACTATATATTTCTGCTAGTCACTGCAACTACTACCGGATACTACTGCTGGGCACTGGTAGTTCTTCCTACTACCGCTGGATGCTACTGGTAGCTTTTCCTACTACCACATTACGTTATCCTGTCTTCCGCATATATGCATGATGCATATTGCAGGTCTCGGGCCTCGGGGCTGACCCCATTACCCGGAATCTCCTCGCGGTGCAATACTATGCACCGGTCGTGGGAGCCGTTATGGCATTGTCGGGTTAAAGCAGCGACGCGGGTTTGGTTCCCCGGTCGCTGTAAGTTGGTAATCTAGTTTTTGTCAGAAGTCAGTGTGGCTGGCGGCTAATGCGGCCAGGCGTCTGGGTTGGCCTATCTGCGGCATTGAGGGTTGTTACTCGACTCTCTAATCTTTATAGAGAAGAGTTCTCTTGGTAGAGGTCGCCCGTCCGGTGGCCGAGCGTGTAGAGGAGCGAAGTTCTGCAGATGTTCATGTGGCCCGTTATCAGCGCGGTCAAACATACCGCGCGCTAATCGGGCCACAAATTCCTGGATGGTCTCCACCTTTAAGTTGGCCGCGATGACGTCATTCCGGACGTAGCGACCTGCACCGACGATGGTCCGTAGGGATAGGTTCTGCTGAACCTGCAGCCGCTGCCTCTGCCGTTCGCTCAGGAGTGCGTACCAGGCCGGCGCGGCGTAGGTTATCTTCGTCCTGATGTAGAGTTTGTACATTTTGATCTTGGTTTTCAGTGGCAGCTTGGATGTCAGGACTGGACGGAGCATCGCCCGCGCACATCTGGCATTGCGGACGACGATGTCGACGTGCGCGGTCATGCGCAACATCCTGTCGATCCGGCATCCAAGGTAGGTCACGGCCTTCTCGTACGCAATCTCCTGGCCTCTAAGCGTCAACGGGGGCGGGAAGTTCCGGTAGCGGCGGGTGAGGAGGGCGGCCGTTTTCCCAACATTCACAGCCATCCTCCACTCATCCAGCCACGGTGGCAACAGGTCCAGCAGGCGCTGCATCTTGGCGACGGCGAGATGGGGACTCCTGGACGAGGCGAAGTAGGCGCTATCGTCCGCATATAGCGCCAACTCTACGTCGTCCTCCCATTCGCGTAGATGTCCTGCCAGAGTAGTATAAGCCGCGTACAGGATCGGCGAAAGACAGATGCCCTGTGGTACGCCAGCTCGTATGGGTTTCACTGCGGATTCGGCATCTTCGACACAGACGTAGAAGCTCCTGTCGGCTAGAAACGACGCCACTAGCCGCAGCATAGCCGGAGGGACACTCGTCTGTTGTTCCATCTTGTAGAGTAATCCAGAGTGCCACACCCTGTCGAACGCCTTCTCGATATCGAGGAAGACGCCCAACGATGTGCGGCCCCAGTTGTATTCGGCCGCTAGAAGGTGCAGCACTCTGGTCAGCTGTGTTGCTGCGGAGTGTCCGCTCCTGAATCCATGTTGTTCCGCCCGTAGTTTGATACACGGGCGGACTCTTCTTAAAACAATCCGTTCGAAAAGTTTGGCTATGTGCGGTAGCAGCGTTATCGGTCTGTAACTAGCTGCTCTACGCCTGTCCTTCCCGGGTTTAGGCAGAACTATGACCTTGCCTTTCTTCCAGTCCTCCGGGAAGTGTGAAGTCCGCAGTATGCCATTGTAGAGTCGTCCTAGCTCTACAATGGCTCTATGGGGCAGCTGTCGGAGTGCAGCGTTCGTAATCCGGTCGTGCCCCGGCGCCTTCCTCGGTTGCAGGCGGGTAATCGTCCTCCGCATTTCAGCGGGGGAGACAAACCAGTCTCCTGCAAGCGGTGGCGCGGGCGACGACAGGAACTCCCGTACGCGGCTCTCCTTTTGGGCATGAAGCTCCATGTACTCCGCACTTGCTGGGTTCGGCATAAATTGTTCCTCGAAGTGCTCGACTAGGATATCCGCTCTACCTTTGGTCTCGTAACAACGCCCACCCGCGCTGTTGGTCAGCGGGCAGACAGGGGGTCTGGTCTTAGTTAGCTGTCGGTTCAATTGATAGAGTGACGCTTCCTGGTCTTCAGCCATCCATATGCGCCGCTCCCAGGCCCTTCCTCTGTAGGCCTGTATTGCAACCGACAGCTCATCCGTCAGTGCGTTCAATCTGCTTTTTATACGTGGGCAGCGAGTGCGTGCCCAGAGTTTTCTCAACGCTCGCTTATGATTGAGCTGCACACGTAGTTCTTGTGGCAGCTCTTCTCTCCGATGTGTTAGAGGGACGATCGTAGAGGCCGCGTTGAGGGCTTCTTGGATGTTCCGTGTTATACTAGCAGCAGCGGTCTCTACGTCGTCCGCCGAGGTAATCTGCTTGCAAACTGGAGGCCTCTCTTGCAGATATTGCTGGTAGAGCCTCCAGTTGATCTTGGTAGTAAATACTCTGGGCAACGTAGTCACCGCCTTGAGGCCAAGGGTTATCAGAATCGGGAGGTGCTGAGACATCAGGTCATACAGCACCTCTACCACTACCGGGTAGTTGACGTTCCTAGCGAGCACGATGTCCAACACATCCGGACTCTTCCTGTGGTCAGTAGGAACGTGCGTTGGTTCTTCGGGACCTAAAACGTCATAATTGTTGTCTTCTGCGTCCTGGTAGAGCTCACGACCCGGCGGGTTGATCATTCTGGATCCCCACGCCGGGTGTTTTGCGTTTAGGTCCCCCGCGATGATGGTTGGTGCTGAGCCTTCCATGATCGTCCGGATGTATGAGGAGTGAAATGGAGTCCCTGGAACATGAATGAATGAACCACATTACTGCGTTTCGCCCCCATAAGGTAGACTTCGGCTATACTCTATAGTGAGCCGCTTGCCATTTCCCGTTTTGCCTCTTTATTTTAAAACATTTTCTTTATGTAAATGGCACAAATTGCAATATTTTCTATATAACACTGATTTTAATTCTAACACGCTATACATAATTAAATAGGCATTTTGGTCCTTTATCAGTATATGATAAAGGATAGTTAATATATTTACATTCAAAAAAGATATTAAGAGTTCGTATTGAAGAAGCGATCGAGCGGAACCAAGGCTCCAATGTCTTTGCCAGAGATCTGTCTGCCAGAAAGAGCCAACTGTCAAAGCTGAAGACCGAATGTGGCAGCATCGTTTCCGGGGCACCTGAGATTTTGAGTGAGATTGAGAGGTTCTATGGGCAGCTGTACACGTCATCGTTGGAGCCACACGCAAGTGTGAGTAACGATCCAAGAGCGAGTCTTATCCGACACTATTCCGAAGATATCCCGGACGTCAGTCTGAGCGAGATTAGAATAGCTCTCCAGCACCTTAAGAACGGCAAGGCCCCAGGCGAGGATGGAATTACAGCGGAGCTTCTGAAAGCGGGTTGAAGGCCGGTACTTGAAGTCCTTCAGAAGCTCTTTAATTCCGTCCTCCATGGTGGCATAACACCGGAGACGTGGAGCAGAAGTGCGGTGGTCTTGTTCTTCAAGAAAGGTGACAACGCTCTCTTGAAGAACTACAGACCGATTTCCCTTCTGAGCCGCGTCTACATGCTGTTTTCGAGAGTCATTACGAATCGTCTTGCGCGCAGACTTGACGACTTCCAGCCTCCCGAACAAGCCGGTTTCCGAAAGGGCTTTAGCACCATAGACCACATACATACCCTACGGCAAATTGTACAGAAGTCCGAAGAGTACAATTTGCCACTATGTCTAGCGTATGTGGACTATGAGAAAGCCTCGAAATTTGGGCGGCGCTGCAGTCCCTTCAGCGGTGCCAAGTTGACTGTCGGTATATCGAAGTGCTGAAGTGTTTGTACAGTAGGGCTACGATGGCTATCCGAGTACAGAACCAGAGTACGAAACCCATCCAATTGCAGAGAGGTGTAAGACAGGGTGATGTTATATCCCCGAAACTCTTCACCGCTGCATTGGAAGACGTTTTCAAGCTTCTGAACTGGAAAGGATGCGGTATTAACATCAATGGCGAGTACATCACTCACCTTCGATTTGCCGACGATATAGTCCTTATGGCAGAATCGCTGGAGGACCTAAGCACTATGCTCAATGACCTCAATAGTGTCTCCCAACGGATAGGTCTTAAGATGAACATGGACAAAACAAAGATCATGTTTAATGTCCATGTCACACCTATGCCGGTAGTTGTTGGGAGCACTAAGCTCGAAGTTGTTGACGAGTATGTTTACCTGGGACAAATAGTCCGACTAGGTAAGTCCAACTTCGACCGAGAGGTCAATCGACGGATTCAACTCGGCTGGGCAGCGTTCGGGAAGCTACGACACATCTTCTCGTCAGACATACCTCAAAACCTTAAAACGAAATTGTACAACCAGTGCGTGTTGCCAGTGATGACTTACGGAACTGAGACGTGGTCCTTCACTGCTGGCCGTATGAGGAAGCTCAAGGTCGCTCAGCGAGCTATGGAGAGGGCTATGCTCGGAGTTTCTCTGCGTGATAAACTTAGGAATAAGGATATCCGCAGTAGAACCAGAGTAACCGACATAGCCCAACGGATTAGTAAGCTGAAGTGGCAGTGGGCCGGCCATATAGCTCGAAGAACCGACAACCGATCGGGAAGAAAGGTTCTCGAGTGGCAGCCTCGTACCGGTAGGCGAAGTGTAGGGCGTCCCCCCACGAGATGGAGTGACGACCTGGTAAGACATGCAGGAAGTCGATGGATGCAGGTGGCTCAGGACCGTGCTTTGTGGCATTCTTTGGGGGAGGCCTATGTTCAGCAGTGGACTTGTGAAGGGCTGTAATGATGATGAAATGCTACCACACTAAATACTATAATAGTTACCCTATATAGATAAGGTAAGTTTAAATAATTATGTTATTTAATATCTTAATTAATAGCATGCATAAATACATGCTTTAAAAAAACCCTCGGAAAGGTTCTTATTCATTCATAATTAATTCAAAAATCATGAAGACTGAACACAATGCTGTTTTAATATGGGAAAAAAATATGTTATTTGCTAGGAATGTTTGTATATCTGCGCAAGCGAGCCCTAGGGCTGGAGTCTCAATTAATCTACCATGGTAAAGTCTCCCTGAATCATATAAAAAAAATCCAACATCGTTATGTTAGTCTACCTATTAAAGTATTGGTCTACTAAAAACAATGCATGACAATTGCAATCATCAATAATATCGATCGAGATCAAATACAATAACATGAGCGCCGCGTCTATACGTGTTTTAGAGTAACCAGCTATCTCAGCGAGAATCCAACACCGTCGCGCATCGTGTCTGGGAATGTAGAGCTGTTTCGTGTAATATTGCGGCGAACTGCATTGCGAGCGGACGAGTGATGCAGAAACCCAAATAATATTGGGGCGAACTGCATCGCGAACAGACGTGAGTGATACAGCAGCCCCAATATTACCCTACTGATAATGGTATCAAACTAACTAAATTTAAATTTCGGCGTATTAAATTGTCGGTACAAAAATATTTTTTTTTTTTATAGGATGAGGGTGACAAACGAGCACACAGTCCACCTGATGGTAAGTGGTGGCTGCGGCCCATAGACATCTACATCTATCCTCGTTTGCGAATTTAAATGCAGATGCGTTGTCACCCGTGAGGACTAAGATGGAATGCCTCATTTCCAGTAAAAAAGGCCTCCGGCCACCTGCACTCACCAAGCGAAACGCAGAGGTAAACCTCTACTTCACGCTGGTATTCTGTAAGGTCGTGGTACCACCCCGGTTCGAGCCGGCCCATCCGTGCGACAGCAAAAGCTGCCGCGTGGCTCTACCACTGTTCAAAAATTAGAGCAAAAGTAAAAAAGTAAATCAGAATTAAACTCTATTAAATCATTTTTTACTTAATTGATTAAAATAAATCTACTAAATAGGTAACAATCACGAGAAACTGGCAACACACGTTCTAAACATAAGTTATTGTCTATAAAAGGATAATCCCCTACTCCGATGACCCAAATCTAATGATGTAACTCAAATTTTGTTAAAAGTATCGAGTACTTATAAAAGTATCGATACCTCTAAAATATCGAAACAAAAGTATCGTGTCCAAATATACTTAGTGTCGAAATGAAAGTATCGATACTTAAGTATCGGTACTTTTTGCGGACCCCTACTTCTTCTTTCTTTCCTTCGAACTAAAACAATTAAGTTAAGTAAAATACTTAAATATTTCAACTATCCAACCTTAAGTAGGTTGGAACGTGGCACATAAAATTCTCAACTTGCCGACTTGGGTGGTGTATGGCTAATGGCTAGGTTGGAAGACAGGAATAAGTCAATTTTGCCGCTCCTTATTAGAACCGGACACCCTTTTTACTGGAAACGAGGCATTCCATCTTAGTCCTCAGGGGCGACAACGCATTTTGATTCTTAATTAAGGGTAGATGTAGATGTTTATAGGCCACAGCATCCACGTACCAACAGGTGGGTTATGTGCTATATTGTCACTTTTATTTCATAAAAAATAGCAATTATAAAATACAATAAAATTCAACCACGAGAGGTACCAATCACGAGAAACTGGCAACACACGTTCTAAACATAAGTTATTGTCTATAGAAGGATAATCCCCTACCCCGATGACCCAAATCTAATGATGTGACTCAAATTTAGTTAAAAGTATCGAGTACTTATAAAAGTATCGATACCTCTAAAATATCGAAACAAAAGTATCGTGTCCAAATATACTTAGTGTCGAAATGAAAGTATCGATACTTAAGTATCGATACTTTTTGCGGACCCCTACTTCTTCTTTCTTTCTTTCGAACTAAAACAATTAAGTTAAGTAAAATACTTAAATATTTCAACTATCCAATCTTAAGTAGGTTGGAAGGTGGCACATAAAATTCTCAACTTGCCGACTTGGGTGGTGGATGGCTAATGGCTAGGTTGGAAGACAGGAATAAGTCAATTTTGCCGCCCCTTATTTTTTGCCGCTCTGGACAAATACCCGGCCGGAAAATTAGATCGGGCCCTGTTGGTGTCACAGTCACTTTGACTTAAAGTGATAGAGACAAATTCAACTGTTACTGACCATAGTTCTGTGCTTCTAAACCTTTCTTTTAATAACGACTATACTCATAAAGTAAGCTTTAATACAAAAATTGATTACAATGAAGTTATTAAAAATCTGTCTACAATTGACTTTTTTTTGTAAACACCAACTGCAATGCTGATAACGCTGCCTCACAATTAGTTTAAAATTTTGTACTCAAGAAAAAGTGATTACTAGGCGGCAAAGAATTCTTAAGCCATGGGTTACACCCGGAGTTCGACGGTGCATTCGCCATAGAGATAAATTGCATTGCGAGAGGGCGAAGAGGGGCGCTCGCCTGCGATGCCCGGTTATAGATTACGTCACGTTCCTCGCCCTTCCGACGTGCGCTCGCGCGGAGGTGGAGTGGGCTTCTACATACGTCAGGGCATTTCAGTCCGCACTCTATAGCACCCCCCAGCCCCACTCGTAGAGCAAATGTGGCTTGCACTAACAATTAACGGTACAAAATTAATTATTGGTACTGCTTACAGACCGCCGTGGTTGAGTGTTGACATTTTTTTCGATGCTTTATCGGAAACTATCGGAACATTATCATGGTGTAATAGTGTAGTTTTATTAGGCGATTTCAATATAAATTTATTAAATGATATGGATAATAACTGTAAGAAGTTGAAAATTTTTTTACAATGTTATAAATTAAATCAGTGTGTTACTGAGCCTACCCACTTCACGGAATACAGTGAAACTTTAATAGACCTAGTATGTACAGACATTCAACAAACATTCACTTTTGTGAATCACATACCGGAACTAAGCGGTCATGCATTTATTTGCTGCGAATTAAATATAAAAAAACCGAAACCGAAACCGATTATTATATCGCGTAGAAATTTGCATGCGATTGATAATGAACAGTTCCTATTAGATTTAAAGTCTTTAAATTGGACAAGTTTCAAAACATTGGATCGCGTCAATGACATGGTAACATGGTTTAATACTATGTTGAAAACATTATTTTACATTCATGCGCCCGTACGTAGAAAATCATTAAAACACTTCCAATATCCTTGGATTACTTATAATATAAAAAAAATGTTGAAAGTCAGAGATGAAGCAGGTGTTGTCGCACGTAAGTCAGGTGGTACAGCAGCCCAAAAATTACTTTATAACGAGCTCAAACACTATGTTGCACAAGCATTAATAAGAGAAAAGAAAGCTTACTACAATTTTTTTATAAATAATCAAAAAGATACTCGCATCGTATGGTCACATATAAAAAAAAAACGTTAGGTTAAAAACTAAGCCGGACCTGCCTCACCATATTTTCAACGACCCCGATTTGATTAATACAAGCTTTTTAAATGTGCCCAGAAATAATCAAGTTCCTATTTCATATATGACATTCTTTAAATCACACGTCAAAGTCTCAAATGTATTCAAACTGAAGACAATTGAGGAAAGTGATATTGTGAAAATAACACAGTCATTAAAGTCAAATGCGGTAGGTGCAGACGGTATTTCCTTGGATATGTTGAAAATGTCTTTTCCCGTAACAATACCTGTTATTACGGAGATAATTAATAAATCAATTACAACGCAAACATATCCCTCAGAATGGCAGCACGCACTCATCAGGCCTATACCCAAAAACTCAAATCCTATTACCATGAATAGTATAGAATAGAATAGAATAATTTTCATTCAATATAGATTACATGTGTAATTCTTATTGAAAGTCATTTTTTACTTTACCACTGGTTCGAAAAAAAAACCTCCGTCCTGGGAAGAACCAGCAAGAAACCCAGCGGGACTTTTTTTTAAAACAAATTTTACAATAATGAATATACAAACTATTGTACAAAATTTATTTTAGAAACAGCTTGGAAGCGATCACCTCATTCCCAGGGGTTATTATCAACCATGTATTCATTTATACTATAATAACCCTTTTTATACAGTTTCAACTTAACAAAACATTTAAAATTGCTAATAGAGAGAGCCTGTACACTTTCCGGGACCTTGTTGTAATAGCGTATACATTGCCCCAAGAATGAATTACTGACTCTGTGGAGTCGAAAAACTGGTATCACTAGCTTGTGTTTGTTCCTAGTATTTACAGAATGCACATCACTTTTTTTTTATTAAAACTACCTTTGTTTTTGTGAACATACATTAAATTTTCGTAAATATACTGAGAGGCCAAAGTTAATATATTTATTTCTTTAAATTTATCTCTAAGAGACTCTCTCAGTTTTAGGTTGTAAATAGCTCTAATGGCCCTCTTCTGTAAAACAAAAATAGTTTCTGAATCAGCCGCATTTCGCCATAGCAAAATCCCATAAGACATTATGCTATGGAAATAACTGAAATAAACTAATCTAGCTGTCTCGACACTAGTGAGACCTCTAATCTTTTTTACAGCATAGGCTGCAGAACTTAGTCTGCTTGCTAGTTTGGATATATGGGGGCCCCACTGAAGCTTTGCGTCGAGAGTGATGCCAAGAAAAACAGTGGATTCAACAGGGCTCAGTTCCTCCCCATTTAAAAACACATTGGTACTCAGATTTTTAACATTCGTTGTTGTAAATTTAATACATTTAGTTTTATTTCCGTTTAAATGTAGATTATTAACGTTAAACCAATGCACTAATTTTGATATAGCATTATTCACTTCGTCACATTGAAATGATTGACGTTTAAGTTTAAAAATCAAGGAAGTATCATCAGCAAATAATACTATATCATGATTATCCTCTACAAGAGAAGGTAAGTCATTAATATACACTAGAAATAGGAATGGGTCGAGAATCGAGCCCTGAGGGACACCCATTAGTACAGGTGAGCCGGAAGAACTTACCCTTGCCGAAGGACATACGCCCGATTAGTATACTCCCCTGTGTATCAAAACTCTTGGAGAAAGTCGTGGCTGAGCAGGTAAGAATATACTTAGAAACTAACGATTTGCTTCCCAGTCTTCAGTCAGGGTTTAGAAAACACCACAGTACGTCAACCGCTATGATAAATGTTGTCGACGATATACTATCAGATATAGACAGTGGCAAAGGAACGATTTTAGCCTTGCTAGACCTTTCCAGAGCATTCGACTGTCTTAATGTGCCATTGCTTTTGTCTAAATTACATTACTACGGTTTCGACATATCTGCGATAAAATGGTTCGAAAGTTATTTCGAGCATCGTATACAGCAAGTAGAAATATCAGACGAAAATGGGTTACCAGTCATTTCGAACCCTCAGGCTGTCAAATAAGGCGTTCCGCAGGGATCTATCCTAGGACCTATTTTGTTTGCCGTGTATTGTGCGGATATAACAAATAGTATTAAGCATTGCAAATACCATATGTACGCGGATGATACACAGATATATATACCTTGTAAACCGGGGGAGACTAAATTAGCGGTGGAAAAATTAAATGACGATCTCGAAAGAATTGCAGCTTGGTCAGATTCGAACGCATTAGTCCTTAATGGAAGCAAGTCTAAATATATGATTCTAGGTACAGCTCAGCAAATACAAAAAATAGCAAAACATGAAGCTAAGGTAACCATAAGGAGCGAACGAATTGAACGCGTGACTGAGGCTCGTAATTAGGGTTTGTTGATAGATGATAAGTTACGCTTTGAAAGTCACATAATAAACACTGCAAGAACATGTTTTTATAGTTTAAAAGTATTATATCAAATTAGAAATTGCCTAAATACCGATATGCGGATAAGACTGTGCGATTCTTTGATTCTGTCTAAATTTAATTATATGGATATAGTGTATGGCCCTCGTCTGCTTGTGCGTAGCAAGAAACTTGTCCAGAGGGTGCAGAATGCTTGTGCGAGATTTTGTTTTAAAATACCTCCACGCGCTCACGTCACGCCGTACATAAACGAGCACAATATTTTAAAAATGCAGTATCGGCGAGAACACCACCTAGCCACATTTCTATTTGGATTAATTAAATATAATGTACCACCTGTTGTTTATCACTATGATACATATTGTTGCTTAAGATTATGGTTATGATTACATACCTGTGAGAAAATATTTTTGTAGGGTATCATCATTTAGTGTTTCTTCTTTTATATTATTTCCAACTAATACCTAATAGATACATGGCTCTTATGGTGATAACAATACTTTTTAAAATGTTTCGGACATTCTTTGTATTAGATCCAGTTAGTTCATTCAAGTAATCTACGTTAATTATTATTAGTCTATCAATGACGGTGTGAACGTCCGCACGTCACTTAATTCACAGGCCCACTGAAAACTAAAGCTGTAGCAAACCGTATGTATTCGGTACTGAGTAACGGGTGCGCCATCTAGTACCGAGTAACGAAACGTTACACATGAATGTCTTTCGTTACTCGCATTTTTCGTACTATGGGTACCTACACTTTCAGTTCAAGCAAGTACCGTTGATACGTAATGCGTGTATTGAAACATTTGCTGATCGTATGTTTTACGCATGCGCACATAAAGAGCGATGTTTGTTTATTAGGTAAAGTATAATTTGGAAATTCATCGTCCAAGTCTTTTACTACTTATTGAAGGTATTGTGTGTGTACACGAAGTTTTAGATTGGAACATAGGAAGGTAAGAAAGTATTTTTTACAAATTAGAAATATGTATGTTTTTGTTTTTTATTATCACGTATTTTCACGTTTTTTTTGTTTTTATCTTAAATTAAACTAAATTTAGAATAACTTAAACACAAGTCTGGTTCAAAATACGCCGCGACGTCATACTGTACGCGTACGCAATACGACTCGATTCGACGCTCTAACGTAACAGCATGTTGTGAGGTATCAGAAGTAACGAGTAACGTAACGATACGATAGTAACGAGGACTAATTGTTAAAGTAACGAATACATACGGGTACGCTTTTTTTCGTTACTTTTACACCTCTACTGAAAACCAGCGCTGTAGTCTGGTATCGACTGCGACATTAAGCTGAGTGCGGTCTGTTTGCCGTGTACGCCACACACACTTGTGTGCGTAAAATGTGTGATGTGTTTAATATTTTTTTTTATTCTTCTTTTTTTTCTTTTTACTATCTATGTATTTTTTATGTTTATGGTTTAAATGTACATGTGGCGTATTTGAGCAATAAATGTTTTCTTTCTTTCTTTCTAAAAACCTTAAAAAGGACCCCGATAATAACATTTTGGTAGTTTCGTATAAGCGATATAGAAGTTTTTGTAGTTCTCTCCTAAGAAGGCTTAAATTTGAATATGAAAGATCTCTTCTTAAAATGGCACAAAATAATAAACAAAAATGGAAAGCTATTAAAATTATTACAAATCAAAATACTATTAATGCACCAGCTAAAGAGTTGCTGAATAATATAGATAATAAGTCTTGTACAATTGAGAGTATAAACGATTTTTTCTCAAACGTTGGTAAAAATTTGGCAAATAAAATAAGTCAAGATAAAAAACCGAAACCTATCGGTACAACTTCAATTTACCTTGTGTTGTCAATTCTTGCGTGAGAACGAATTCCACCCGACGAAGCGGAAATAGAGTCTATTATTATCAACCTTAAAAATGACTGCGCTGTAGGCTGGGACTCTATCTCTAGCAAACTTTTAAAGCTAGCTAGAAATATTCTTGTTCCGCCTTTAACTAAATTATTTAATATCTGTCTAGATCAGGGTATATTTCCAAAAGTTTTTAAAAAATCCATTATAACTCCAGTACACAAGAGTGGCTCAAAAGATCTCTCTTACAAAGCAATAAGAACCGTGGCCAAGCTCACTTGACTACTCTAGCGCCATCTATTATCTATCTACGGAAGCGGTTGCGATGTATATCGATATGAAAATTTGACGCGCTAAATACATCGTTCTTTATTTAATACATTTCCATAGATGTCGCTACATGGTACCACTAAGTAAGATTGACGAAGTCATTGGGCTCTAGTAATATACATAATTACCGGCCTATATCTGTATTGCCTACTCTCTCAAAAATTTTGGAAAAAGTTTTAAATACTCGGTTGATGAATTTTTTAGAAAAGAATAATATTCTGTCACGTCATCAATATGGTTTCAGGTCGGGAAAAAGTACAGAAAATGCAGCTAGTGACTTGGTTGATTACGTTACCACTAAGCTTGATAATAAGCAAAAATGTATTAGTGTTTTTCTAGACCTAGCCAAGGCATTTGACACTGTTTCGATTCCCTCTCGCCTTGACAAGCTAGAGGGAACAGGAATTCGTGGTGTAGTGCATTCCATCTTTAAGGACTTTCTTTGTGATCGTGTACAGTGTGTTAAGATCGATCGAATAGTAAGTTCTTATGCCGCAGTTACATATGGTGTACACTGTGTGTGTCTGTATTAGTGGGTGTGTGTATGTGCGTGTGTGTCAGCAAGCGTATTTTTGCGATTTTATATGCGTGTTTTATATGTACTTATAAATTAATGAAAATAACAGGATTCATCTAGCGGATTACATTATAACATTAAAGAAGTCCTCCGTTCCTTCATAATTTAATGATAAAAGCCATTTTTCTACCTTCTTTTTAAATTTGTAAAGTGGAAGTGGATAAAAGTCAAGAATTTTGTTTATTTTGTTATACAAATGTACACCTGGCAAAGGACGTGCGGAAAGCGGTTGGAGTCAAGACATTAACTGTTGCGGACAGCGAGAGACCCGCCTCCCCGTCGCCCCTTCGTACCCCGTTACGCCCCGCGCACCCCGCACACCGGCCGCTGATCACGCGATGTCGGCGGCCAATCAGCGCGTGTGCAGCATCATAATCATCGTGCGGCGAACCCCACGGACTGAGACGCTCTATTGCGAGATATAAGAAGGGCGTTTTGGTCTGTGAGGCGTTCATTTCACTTCGGAAGCGGCACTCGAGAAGGAAACTTGAAGAAGACTCAAGAATCAAGACCTCCCTCTGTACATAGTGTTATAGTTTAATACAGTATTGTCAAGAGTACCATCTTTTCTTTAAGCAGTCCCCTAGCGTAGTATCAGTTCAGCAAATATACAGTCCACTACTTACATCCACTTTATCTTGGTCCATCGTCGCCGGATAGCAGCCAGAAGAAGGAAGAAAGAAGAAAGAAGTAAGAAGAAACAAGAAAGAAGGCAATTATAGAAGAAAGAACGTAATTATAGAAGAAAGAACATAATTACAGAAGAGAGAAGATCATTATAGAAGATCTTCAAGGAAGAAAGAAGTTCGTCGACGAAGAAAGAAGATCGTCGGTACTAATTTCATCCCTGTTTCTTGTTACGCCTACGTCATACACGTCTATTGTCTATTTCCAGACAACTTCTTGTTTCTTAACCGCGTTTACGCGGCCGGGTGGTTGCTCCCTAACGGTGCCAAACTGTGACCATCTGGTAACGCCCTTGTGGCGGGAACGGCATCCAATACGTGCGTCTTTTTAAAGACTATACATACGTCTTTTTGAAGACGACCGGAGGTCGCATCGTGGGACCATGAGGAAGACACGAAGCCAGAAGACTCGGAACGACGACGAAACGCCGGTAGGAATGTGCGTATTCGAAGAAGCACCCGCGTCCCCGTCCGATTATCTCGCGTTGGCACAAGCGCCCTCCGCCGCGCCCGCGCCCCAGGCCCCGCTCGCGCCCGTATCTATGCTCGCGCCCGCGCCCGCGCCGTCTCGCCCCGCGATGTCCGTGTCTACAACCGATCGTTTGGGAGAAGCTAGTACATCCGCGCCGCGCACAGAGACACTCGCCGCGATTATTGAAGATCTTCCGACTATGGAGACTAGTTCGATAGTGCGTACCGTCGCGCCTGTAGCAGACGTTGTACATAGGCCCGCGCCCCGCGCCCCGTCGATCCGCTCAGTTCATTCAGCCCGGTCGACGGCTAGTGCGATAGCTAAATTAAAGTAAATCGAATATAACGCCGCGGAGGAACTAGCTGCAATTAGGAGGAAGCAAATGCAACTTGAGGAAGTTCTTATTAGGAAGAAATACGCTAGGGACGTCGCGCAACTGCAAGAAGAAACAGATAGGGAAAGTATTAACGAAGACGAATTAGTGAAAAATAGGGTACGCGTTGATAGGTGGTTAGAGAACGTGGAGACTGTGCGGGGGGAGTCGCCCCGCCGCCCGTCTCAGCCCGCGCCCCGCATCGAGACAGAGCAGGCCCTACCGAACAGGGAAACCGGTTACGACCACAGTGAAGATGCCCAGGGGAGGACGGTAGCGAATAACGTTCAACCGCGCCGCGTAGATACGGTACAGAGGGACAGTGGAGTCGCCGTAGAAATGAACCAGGTGGATCGCCGTGTACGGGTTACGTCGCCGTCGCGCGTCCAACGCCGCACTCTATCGCCTACACATAGATCGCCACATCGCCACGCGGATCGTAGATCACCGTCGCCGCATAGGGATGTAGGTGTACATAGATCGCCATCGCCACATCGCCGCGCGGATCGTAGATTATCGTCGCCGTATAGGGATGTAGGTGTACATAGGACGCCAGCGCCACAGCGTAGGCTAGAGGGAGATAGGGATAGAGATAGGTCGCTTACTCCGCGAAGGAAAGATAGGGGTATAGAGCGACTAGCGGAAGCTCTGGAGAATATGATCAGAGTTAGGCCCGCCGCCGCGAAGCAGACGCAGGACTTTTTTTTTTTTTATAGGATAAGGGTGACAAACGAGCACACAGTCCACCTGATGGTAAGTGGTTCCTGCGGCCCATAGACATCTACATCTATCCTATATTACAAATCAAAATGTAGATGCGTTGTCACCCGTGAGGACTAAGATGGAATGCCTCATTTCCAGTAAAAAGGGCCTCCGGCCACCTGCACTCACCAAGCGAAACGCAGAGGTAAATCTCTACTTCACACTGGTTTTCTGTGAGGTCGTGGTACCACCCCGGTTCGAGCCGGCCCATCCGTGCGACAGAAAAAGCTGCCGCGTGGCTCTACCACTGTTATACTTGCCTACTTTCAACGGTTCGGCCGCGGAATGGTTAGCTTTCAAAGCCGCGATGAAAGAATCCACGCGTTTATATGGATTCACAAATACGGAGAATATGGCAAGGTTGAGAAATTGTTTACGCGGTGAGGCTAGGGAGGTAGTATCTGCACTGCTGTTTACCGCGAAGGATCCAGCAGATATTATGCGAACACTGGAGCAGTGTTTCGGCCGCCCGGAAGTAATTATCGATCGTGCGTTAGAGGAACTGAAACGCCTTCCGCGCCCGGGTCAAACCGCTCAGGAGTTAAATTCGTTCGGAATCAAGTTGCAGAATATTGTGTGTATTTTGCAGAACGTCGACGGCAAAGGATATTTGCAAAATCCAATGCTGACTAGGGAAGTAACTAGTAAACTAAGCCCTCACTTACGGTCGCGTTGATGCGATTATGCGGAGCACTACGGAAGTGCAGACGAACCGGACATCGTCACACTGTCCAGGTTCATGATGAGAGAGGCTGACCGCGCGTTAAGTCATGCCTCTACGTCCGTAGCGGCGACTAAGGAATCACCCGTAAGACGAGAGGCGCCGCCGTCGAAACGAGTACTATTGACACGCCGCGTAGAGAACAGGGCCCGCGACGTAAAGACGTTCACCGCCCAGGAGGACACCGGTAGTGCCTCTTGTATGTATTGCGGGGGTGAACACGTGATCGCCAAATGTAGAAAGATAGCGCAAAGGGGTGTGGACGACCGGTGGAATTGGGTTAGGGAAGATGGGGTGTGTTTTAGGTGTTTGAGCAGCAAACACCGACGCTTTAGGTGTAAGGCTAGGAAGTGCGGCGTCGACGGCTGCAACGCCCCCCACCATGCCCTCCTTCACGCCCGCAAGACCCGCGCACCTGAAACATCTGTGAAACCAGATGAAACCGTGCTCGTCGCGTCGAACATGAATAGTAGTGCGTCAGTTTTGTTAAAAGTGTGTCCCGTTACCGTACGTGGACCGCGTGGTAGGGAATTAGATACGTATGCGCTGCTTGACGAAGGCTCTACTATTTCGTTAATCGACGACGACTTAGCTCGCGAGTTAGGAGCGGAAGGACCGGTAAAGCCGCTCAATATTAGAGGCGTAAGTAACAGTCAGCGCGAGGCCGACAGTAGGTTAGTGAGCATAGGCGTACGCGGCAGGACGCGCAGTGAGGTATACAAGATAAACGCGCGTACAATAGCGAATTTGAAGATAGGTTCGCAATCGGTAAGTAAGGAGTGTTTACGGTTAAAACACTTACGCGACCTACCGAGCTCGGTTTGTTACGATGACGCAAAACCGAGAATATTATTAGACGCCGACAACTGGCACTTAATAATTACCCGAAACTTAAGAATAGGACGTCGAAGGCAGCCCGTAGCTGCACGTACGTTGCTAGGGTGGGCCATCCAGGGTACCGTGCCGCGATCAACGTGTAGGGAAGACGGCGAGACCGTGTTACACGTCGGACGGTCAGATGAGGACGTCCAGGCGCTCGCCAGTCCGGTTAGGAAGATTTCACGACTGCCGAGACGCTACGCTCCCACGGGGGGAGTAATAGGGAACCCACCGCGCGACGATAAGGCGTACACGCATCGCGACGGTAGGGACAGGCCTACGATCGTAACGGCTAAGGCGAAAGTCGCCCCGATAAAGGCGCAAAGCATACCGCGTTTAGAGTTGCAGGCGAACTTGATGGGCGCGCGACTCGCGGAATTCGTGCAAGGCGAGCACAGAGTGGTAGCCGATAAGGTAGTGTATTGGACAGACTCCACTACGGCGCTCCACTGAATAAAGAACGATACGGCGCGTTACACCCCATACGTGGCTCATAGGTTAGGGGAGATAGCAGAGAAGACGTCACCCGAGCAATGGAGGTGGATACCGACCGCAGACAACATCGCGGATCAGGCAACGTGTGTGAATTATATGAACAAGGAAGAGAGCGACAGATGGTTTACGGGACCGCCATTCCTGTACGAGTATGAAGACAGATGGCCTCGCCGGCAGGAAGAGAAGGCAGGGAATGAAGACGAAGAACTGGAGGAAGTCGTGGCGCACCAGAGCGACACCAAGGACGCTCCACAGCTGCCAGACATCGAGAGGTTCTCTTCCTACGAGAGATTGGTCAGGGCCACTGCTCGGATATTACAGTTCGTCGATGCCATAAGAGGAAGGGCGCACGGACTGACACTGCAGCACATCCAGAGAGCAGAGTGGATGTGGATAGAACGCAGTCAACAAGAAAGCTTCGCTGAAGACATCAGTCGACTGCAGCGAGGAAAGAACCTGGCAACCGGCAGCGCGTTAAGGAAGCTCGACCCCATATTGGATGATGGCATATTACGAGCTAGAGGACGAATTGACGCAGCCGACGTGGACAGCCAGATGAAGAGGCCCATCATATTGAACGGACGCCACCATTTTGTAAAGCTGCTTGTGGAAAAGGCGCATCAGGAAGCAAGCCACGCCAACAGGGAGAGGGTGGTAAACGACCTACGCACCAGATATCACATCCTTCGATTACGACCAACAGTAAGAGAAGTGGAGCAGAGATGTCTGCGATGCAGGGTACGCAAGGCGACACCACGGCCAGCGGTTATCGGAGTTCTACCACCTGAACGGTTAGGGGCATTCGCGCGACCATTCACCTACACCGGAATCGACTATTTCGGGCCTATAACGGTTACGATAGGGCGTAGGCATGAAAAACGGTGGGTAGCGTTATTCACCTGTTTGACGGCGCGCGCGGTGCATTTAGAGATACTATACTCCCTAACGACGGATTCGGCGATATCGGCATTGCGGCGCATGGCGGCTAGGCGTGGGTGGCCACGGGTCATTTACTCTGACAACGGAACAAATTTCCATGGGGCAGACACCGAACTACGACGGGCAATGGAAGAGTGGGCACCTCTGCTGAAGGACTACGCGTTGACTCGGCGGACGGATTGGAAGTTTATCGCGCCGGCGCGCCGAACCAGGTAGGCGCATGGGAGCGTCTCGTGCGCTCAGTGAAGACCGCGCTCGAAGCCACTCTAAACCAGAAGAGCCCACGGGAGGAGACGTTGGCGACGCTCCTCACAGAAGCAGAGAACACGTGAACTCTCGACCGTTGACGCACGTACCGGTCGACATCGACGAGGAAGAGGCGCTGACACCCAACCACTTCCTGCTGCTGGGACCATCGAGCCTTCCAGTAACCGCGCCGTGCACGCCTAGTGATCGTCGGGCGTGGAGAGCGGCGCAAGAACTTGCCGACGAGTACTGGAAGTGCTGGATGAAGGAGTACCTGCCGACGCTGGTTGCGCGCGGGGACTCGCAGGATGTGCAGCAGCGCCAGATCAAAGAAGAGGACCTCGTCGTGGTGGCAGATAGCAACATGCCAAGGAACGTGTGGCCGCGGGGAGTTGTGACGAGGACCTTTCCCGGACCAGACAGCGTGGTGCGTAATGTGGAAGTGAGAACCAGGGGCGGATTGCTGCGGCGGCCGGTCAGGAAGATCGCCGTCCTCCCGAGTGAAGCCTAGGCTCGCAGGCTACGCCGGGGGGAGGATGTTGCGGACAGCGAGAGACCCGCCGCCCCGTCGCCCCTTCGTACCCCGTTACGCCCCGCGCACCCCGCACACCGGCCGCTGATCACGCGATGTCGGCGGCCAATCAGCGCGTGTGCGGCATCATAATCATCGTGCGGCGAACCCCACGGACTGAGACGCTCTCTTGCGAGATATAAGAAGGGCGTTTTAGTCTGTGAGGCGTTCATTTCACTTCGGAAGCGGCACTCGAGAAGAAAACCTGAAGAAGACTCAAGAATCAAGACCTCCCTCTGTACATAGTGTTATAGTTTAATAGTGCCGACTCATTCGTAAATAGTTTAATACAGTATTGTCAAGAGTACCATTTTTTCTTTAAGCAGTCCCCTAGCGTAGTATCAGTTCAGCAAATATACAGTCCACTACTTACATCAACTTTATTAACTATTGTACGTTTTCTTTCTATTTTGTCTTTGTCGTATGCAGTAGCAAGATGTTGTCTGCTTATAAGTTGTAAAATGTATAACCGCCGAACAGTAAGAATTTGACAATGACTATAGAGTGTTCTAGTTGGGAACCTAAACGGCTTAAAAGTCATCGTTTTAAGCAACGAACTTTGGGCTCTTTCAAGTCTCAAAATGTGGGTTTTGCTTGCGCCACCCCAAACTCTAATACAATAGTTTATTACTGACTGAGCAAGCGCGTAATATACTACGCGAAGTGTATCAAAATCAGCCATATACCTTAGATGTTTAAACGCCCAAATTAGCTTCCTTACTCTAGAGGTTTGTAGATCTATATGACTAAGCCAGTTTATTTTACAATCTAAAATAACGCCTAGGTATTTGACAGTATTAGATTTATGGAGCATATAGCATGATCATTGTCGATCTTTCAGTAATTTACAGCAATGTAGTTTGATTGATATATTTTCAGTGTGGTTTTCCTTGATATTAAACTGGATAAAAGTTATTTTTGACAGGTTTAGAGTAAGTAAATTCAGTCTTAGCCAGCAGTTTACCTTGTGTATTCCAACTTCAGCATTTTTACAAGCCTTATCCGAAGTCTCTCCATAAAATACCAGAGCCGTATCATCAGCGTACGTAAATATTTGTCCATTATATAATGGCTGTTGGCAAAGATCATTTATGTAAACCAAGAAGAGACTTGGGCCAAGTATACTTCCTTGTGGAACACACTATGTAACTGCGGCATAAGAACTTATTATTCTATCGATCTTAACACACTGTACACGATCACAAAGAAAATCCTTAAAGATGGAATGCACTACACCACGAATTCCTGCTCTCTCTAGCTCGTCAAGGAGAGAGGGAATCGAAACAGTGTCAAATGCCTTGGCTAGGTCTAGAAAAACACCAATACATTTTTGCTTATTATCAAGCTTAGTGGTAACGTAATCAACCAAGTCACTAACTGCATTTTCTGTACTTTTTCCCGACCTGAAACCATATTGATGACGTGACAGAATATTATTCTTTTCTAAAAAATTCATCAACCGAGTATTTAAAACTTTTTCCAAAATTTTTGAGGGAGCAGGCAATACAGATATAGGCCGGTAATTATGTATATTATCTTTTGAGCCACTCTTGTGTACTGGAGTTATAATGGATTTTTTAAAAACTTTTGGAAATATACCCTGATCTAGACAGATATTAAATAATTTAGTTAAAGGCGGAACAAGAATATTTCTAGCTAGCTTTAAAAGTTTGCTAGAGATAGAGTCCCAGCCTACAGCGCAGTCATTTTTAAGGTTGATAATAATAGACTCTATTTCCGCTTCGTCGGGTGGAATGAGAACGCAAGAATTGACAACACAAGGTAAATTGAAGTTGTACCGATAGTTTTCGGTTTTTTATCTTGACTTATTTTATTTGCCAAATTTTTACCAACGTTTGAGAAAAAATCATTTATACTCTCAATTGTACAAGACTTATTATCTATATTATTCAGCAACTCTTTAGCTGGTGCATTAATAGTATTTTGATTTGTAATAATTTTAATAGCTTTCCATTTTTGTTTATTATTTTGTGCCTTTTTAAGAAGAGATCTTTCATATTTAAATTTAAGCCTTCTTGGGAGAGAATTACAAAAACTTCTATATCGCTTATACGAAACTATCAAAATGTTATTATCGGGGTCCTTTTTAAGGTTTTTATGCAATTTATCTCTATGGCGAATGCACCGTAGAACTCCGGGTGTAACCCATGGCTTAAGAATTCTTTGCCGCCTAGTAATCACTTTTTTTTGAGTACAAAATTTTACTATCGAAGATATTTTTTCAACTAATTGTGAGGCAGCGTTATCTGCATTGCAGTTGGTGTTTATAAAAGAAAAGTCAATTGTAGACAGATTTTTAATTACTACATTGTAAGCAATTTTTGTATTAAAGCTTACTTTATGAGTAAAGTCGTTATTAAAAGAAAGGTTTAGATGCACAGAACTATGGTCAGTAACAGTTGAATTTGTCTCTATCACTTTAAGTCAAAGTGACTGTGACACCAACAGGGCGCGATCTAATTTTCCGGCCGGGTATTTGCCCAGAGCGGCAAAAAATAAGGGGCGGCAAAATTGACTTATTCCTGTCTTCCAACCTAGCCATTAGCCATCCACCACCCAAGTCGGCAGGTTGAGAATTTTATGTGCCACCTTCCAACCTACTTAAGATTGGATAGTTGAAATATTTAAGTATTTTAATTAACTTAATTGTTTTAGTTAGAAAGAAAGAAAGAAGAAGTAGAGGTCCGCAAAAAGTACCGATACTTAAGTATCGATACTTTCATTTCGACACTAAGTATATTTGGACACGATACTTTTGTTTCGATATTTTAGAGGTATCGATACTTTTATAAGTACTCGATACTTTTAACAAAATTTGAGTCACATCATTAGATTTGGGTCATCGGAGTAGGGGATTATCCTTTTATAGACAATAACTTATGTTTAGAACGTGTGTTGCCAGTTTCTCGTGATTGGTACCTATTTAGTAGATTTATTTTAATCAAATAAGTAAAAAATGATTTAATAGAGTTTAATTCTGATTTACTTTTTTACTTTTGCTCTAATTTATTTTTGTACTCCTAGTAAAAATGTACTGTCTATACTCTCTGTCAAGTGCCAAATAGGAAATGATTATAATATTATGCTGTTTTATTTCAGAATTGTTTAAAACTGCCCAGAAATACTTGAACACCCAGATATACTTTCAGTTGTAATAGGTTAGAAGTATGTGGCGGGAGCGAAGGCAACCTGGCTTTATAGATAAGACATCTGATCTGATCGAATCTGTACTAAAATTGAATTAGCACGCCCCGACTCCACGTAGTCTTGGTGCCCTACTCCTAGAGTGTTTTTGTAAAGCCGTAGGCGCGGAACGCAAGGTTACTCCCTGCTGTGCCGAAGCCGTTGTGGAAGTAACTTTGGGTCAATATTCCTGTGTAAAAAAGTGAGGTAATGATTTAAAAAAAAAAACCATTACTCATGGGTTTTTTTTTAAACCCATAATCATACAATGAGGAATGCCCATTACTCATATCACTCAGATGATATGAGTAATGGGCATTCCGGGCATCATGAGCATATATCAACTATACTTTTCCGCAAGGAGGAAAGGGTTGAGGGGCTTTCCCTGATAGGGCACACTCCTACTCCCCTCTTCCCCCCTCGTGCCGGAGACGATAAATGTTATCATTTTGAAGTTAGGTCTATGGAATTTTCTTTTTGATTTTTCTCAAGAACAGTGTATTACCTTTTAATGGGAGTAGTGTCAGGAGTAAGGGGACGCTCAGCCCCCTCCTGCCAAACGATTCTAAATTTCAACCTTTTTACATTTTCCGAACAAATTAACTTCCCCGTTATGAAATCTGTCAAATATCACTTTCTAGTGGCACCGCCCTGGTGGCAGAAAAAGTCGTAGATGCCCTCAGTACCAGCAGGCAGATCTATATTTATCTAGTTTTGAAAGTTAAATTTTGAAGTCTTATTATAACAATATTGTTACGAGCTTGGGGTTCGAGACAATTAAAAACTGCTGATTTAATTTCCAAAATTAACATTTTAATTACAAAATACTAATTACAACTTAAAACCACACTAATAATAGAACACAATTTTACTCACTTCTCCCCAGTTGACGGTAACTGTTAGACGTGTGCTTGTTTTATTAAATTCTAAGATACCCTGTGCAATAAAAGTGTAAAAGTGTAAAGCAATAATTTAAAGTGATATCAGTCGTGTATTAGTATTTTGCAGCTAACGGTAAGCACTACTACACTAGGTGTATGTGATAGCAGCATTGAAGACGTACATCTGCCCTTATTCATAAGCTTTAGCGGTTTTTGTATAAGTAAAATGCAGCGTACTCCTCCATCCACAAAACAAGTTCAATTGGACTCTGACTCGAATGCTATAAGTGAAGTTAGTGCTCAAGGTAAGCCTAATATTAGTACTCGATTTAAAAGGAAACGATCTTCTGAAGAGCATTTGAGCGATTCTTTAAATACCATAAAAAAGGAATTGTTTGAACTAATTAACTCAAAGTTTAGTACATTACACGATGAAATGAACTTGCTCAAACAACAAACCTCAGATATATGTAAAACTATTGAATTCATGTCGGGAAATTTTGAAGATTTAAAAGTAAAAATATATGAGCTGGAGAAAGAAAGAAAAGAAAATAAGAATTACATCAAGGAACTGGAAGAAAGTCTGGAGGCGTTTGATAAGGGTAGTAGAAGTACAACTATTGAAATAAGGAACATACCAAAAAAACAAGGCGAGAGAAAACATGATTTACGTGGTCTAACACAATCCATTGGTAAAGCTCTTGATGTTGATGTTCTGACATCTGAAATCCACGACGCATATAGGGTTAATATAAAATCAACTATTAGTCCTCCAATATTGGTAAAGTTTTGCACCACTTTTCGTAAAGAAGAATTTATTAAGAAAGCAAAGAAGTTTAATAAAGAACATCCCGGCAAACTTAACACTCAGTTGTTGCATCTCGGATATCCAACAGCTCAGATATATGTCTCTGAAAATCTTACAGCAAAAACAAGAAGTATTTTTTTACATGCTAGAGACTATGCTAAAACAAACGGTTACGACTATTGCTGGCATTCTTATGGCAAAATTTTTTGTGTCTTACACGCATATCATACTAAGCTTGTTGCACACACTACACCTTTGATCTACAATATACATAATTGTTATACACTTCAAAAAATACAATTTTATAACGCTGTTAGGCCACTATTACCTATCGCTGAACAAATAACTAGTTTAATTTCTTCTGATATTTCCTCTTTGTGTTACTTTAGATTTAGAGCTTGTGGTTCGTATAACATTATTCTTAAATAATAGTTTTTAAAGTTTGCTCCTGTTGTAACAAATATAAGTAAAATAAATACAAAAAATCTGACTACCGAATTGGATAATTATCAAAAGTGTATCAATGTGATGTACGTCTTGCTCACAAACTTTTAGACAATTCTGGCAAGAAGCTTATAATTATGTGTCAGAATATTCGCAGCATCGGGCATAACCTACCACAAGGTGAAATACTCTTGGCTTGTTTGAAGCTTGATATTAATATTATTGTTTTAACAGAGTGTTGGCTCGGAGGAATTAATCATTTACCGACGCTAAATGATTATACCGCATATGGTACTAAAAATAATAAGTCACAAAATGAAGGAGTTGTGGTTTATATAAAAAATGACATTATGGCAACTGTAGTTGAACCCCCCGCTTTTGAAGGCAACTGTCTGATTATTAAGATTGGAAACGAAACTGCTATTATTGCTATCTATCGTCCACCTTCATATCGTTCATATGAAAACTTTTTGCAGGCTATTCATGACATACTAGAACCGTTGAATAAATTCACTAATATTATAGTTACGGGTGACATAAACATAAATAAGCACTACAAATTCGAACCCCGAGTGTGACGAATATCTCGATTTAATGGCTTATCACGGATTACTGTCAACATATTCACTGCCTACGAGATTAAACTCATGCCTGGATCACGTATTTTTAAAATCTCGCTTAAAGGCAATAACTTTAATAATTTCTTCTACTGTAACGGATCACTATACAGTTCTATTTTGTCTCGAAAACCATATAACTCCTCTAAGTGAATCAAAACTATACAAATTTATTGACTATGAAAAAGTTGCATCTGAATTGAATTTGGAAATCCTTAACGCTATATTAAATTTAACTGATGTTAATATCGCTACAAATATGCTAGTAAAGGAGCTACAAAGAGCTATAGACGTACATACCACAATGAAGACCGTCCCCGCTCGAAAGAGAATAAAAGTTCCCTGGCTTACACAAGGGCTACTAAGGTGCATTAGACATAGAGACAACTTACATCGTGATGTCATAAGCCATCCTGATAACATAAAGCTTACGATTACTTATAAACGCTATAGAAATTTTTGTAACGAATTATTAAAAAAAAGTCAGGGCAGATTTTGATAACAATGAATTATATAAAGCTGGAAATGATAATAAAATAAAGTGGAAAATCGTTAAAAATATAGCTAAATTAAATAGTAATATTACACCTTTAAATACTAATCTTCTTAGCCTAAAAGCCAGTCCAGTAGAATCAATTAACTACATTAATAATTACTTTGCCAATATTGGAAAGAAACTGGCAGACGAAATTTCAATAAATTACGTAAGGAATGAGTCAACAAAAGCGGATTCGAATTTAATAAATCAGTCTCAATCTTTGGGCTTAAGACCCACCGATCCACTTGAAGTCGAGTGTTTACTGAGTAATCTTAAAGATAATTCTGCACCAGGCTACGATGGAATTTCCAATCAGGTGCTTAAATCTACTAAGCACTTGATAATTCCCTCTATTGTGCACATTTGTAACCTTAGTCTTGAATCAGGTGTGTTTCCTGATCAGTTCAAAGTTGCTTTGATAAGTCCTATACATAAAGGCGGAGACAGAGACAGTATCATTAACTATCGTCCCATTTCAATTCTACCAGCCCTATCTAAAGTATTAGAACGTCTATTAAATAATCGTTTAAAATCATATTTTTCTAAATATAACTTACTTTCTGAAAATCAATTTGGTTTTGTAAATGGAAAATCTACTGAAGATGCAGTTTTATCTCTAACAGAGTTCATTGTAAGACATGTTGACAGTAATAATAAATGTATTGGAATATTCTTGGACCTCGCAAAAGCGTTCGATACTGTCTCTGTGCCGATACTGTTAGCTAAGATGGAAAAACTAGGTATCAGGGGTACATCTCTGAAGTTGTTTATAAGTTACCTATCAAATAGAACTCAACTTGTAAGAATTGGAAGCCTTACAAGTGAAAAAACTAATATTAATTATGGTGTACCTCAAGGTAGCATACTTGGCCCTACCTTGTTCCTAACATATGTGAATGATCTATGTGGGCTTAAAATGTGCGGTTGTAAAATTGTTGCTTATGCTGATGATACGGTTCTACTGTTTCATGCACCCTCCTGGCATGAAACAGTAGAACCTGGCATGTCTCGAAGAAGTTATGTCATGGTTGAGAAAGAATTTGCTAACCTTGAACATTGATAAGACGAAGTATCTTACTTTTATGAAATCTTCAGTAGGTCAACATGAACTTGACTCTTATTCTCTTAAAGCACATATGTGTGGTAACTCTTCATCACTTTTATGTAACTGTCAGACCATAGAGAGAGTGAAATCCATTAGATACTTAGGTGTTACTGTTGATTACCTCTTAAACTGGCAAGAGCATATAATTAAATTAAAAAGTAATATTAGAAAACTTATACCAGTATTTAAACGTTTAAGACATATTCCAATTGAACTACTCAAAACCATATATAATGGTCTCTGCCATTCGCTATTGTCATACTGTATTACTGCTTGGGGAGGTACTTACAAAACTTATATCTTGCGCATTGAAAGATCTCAGAGAGCTGTGCTGAAAGTTATGCTTTCTAAGCCTTTAAGTTTCCCACAAGCAAGTTGTTCTTGGAAGTAAATGGGCTTACAGTCCGACAGCTATTTATTTTAAAATCTGTTCTTAAAACACATAAGAATTATAATTGTAACTTAAATTTATTTCCACAGTTAAGAAGAAAAGATCGAATTATACTACCAGACAAATTTCACTCGTCTTATGCTCAAAGACAAATTAACTTTTTGGGTCCTTACCTTTATAAAAAAATTAGCAATATTATAACGATATATACGCTATCGCGTTTTAAATGTAAGCAAGCTCTAACTAAGTTTTTAATGTCTTTATCTTATGAGGAAACTGAAAAATTATTAAATATAGATAAGTAAAACACAAACTCTTAAGGAAATATCACACACTCACACTTTCTTTCTCACACGCACATACACATACTCACATATACATACACACGTAATGACACACTCACAAACACACACACTTATTTACTACACACTCGCATCTACCTATTAGTTTTACACATAGCTTAAGCTTATAATATTGGTTAGGGTTAATAAATTATTACATACTATAAAACATTTTACTTATTATCCTTTTGTTTTTTTATTTTGTTTTCAAGGAAATGTAATATTATTTGAGTCACAACTCACTAGTTGCAACAATTACTTTTATGTGGAATCTAGAATAAGTTCTTGTAAAAGTTTGCTATAATATTTGAATATCAATAAGTCTGTGATATATTTATAACATGTCGCTTCTGCCTTGCTCTTGTACCACACAACTAATCTTTTAGTACATATAGCCATAATCTTAGAATAATAAATAACACCTAGAAGCCGAGTCCGCGTCCGTAATGCGAGGCAACTCAAACTAAGCCAGTATGGCTTAGTTCAATACTCGGCCCGTTAGTGCTCAAGGTCGTGTCGTGTTGACAACAGTTCCCGAAATTTTAATTAAAAATGACGGTTTGTGCAGTGAACGGATGTCACAGCACATCAGAGAAACACAAGAAACATAATAACATTACATTTCACGTGTAAGTAATACTTTGAACTTATATTTTTACGTAAAACATTCATCAAAATTAAATATGAATTTTTAAAAACTGACACATGACATTGTAATATGCCTATATGGCAATGTTGTCAGTGGTAGAAAAAATCTCCCACTTTTTGTCGTGTTATTAAAAATAAAACACGTCAATAGGAATTAAATACTTATAATAATAATACTTCATTTTCCGAAAGATTTGATGATGAAGATAAAGAATTGACTCAACACTTATTGAAAACACTGATTCCAAATGATGTCGGATTTGAAATTACACGGGGTAACGATGATCCTAACTGCAGAAACCACATTGTTGGCTATATAGCTGGAAAGACATCTCACAACCCGAGTAAAATGTAAATATTGCATTGATAACATGCTTGCAAAAGAGTAATTTTGGTTCCATAAATCGGTATGTATGAGGGATAAAGGTGGTTTGGTTTACGCCTCAAAGGAAGTTAATCTATTTGTAGTGTTGCTGAAACTGATCTGAGACGTTATCTAAAAGAAAATTCAGGAAATATTTTCGAAAAAGAAGTCACACTTCAAATTATGAGAAGATTCATAGGAGGAACTCGTATTTTTTCTATAGAACACGTTAACTCCCACTTCCATGATTCGAATTTAACGAGACTTATTGTCGAGCGCTACTTAAGAATTAGACTGTTCAAAAATCCAAAAAAGAAAATACTTTACGATTCGTATCATCAAAGCGGCACTTGTTCAGGAAACAGTTTCAGTTACAAGGCTACTGATATAAATGATTTTAATATTCATTTGTGTTTTTCTTATAAAGATTTCTCAATAACTTTAAGCTGGAAATTAAAATGTTCTTATGTTTTTCGTATTGTAGCTTACGTTATGCATGCAGTGAGGCGCGATGCACCATTATTCGATGATTATTAAAAACAAATTAGTTAAAACAAACTGAATAATGCATACTGAATTCACCAATCGTTCGTCGAACAGTCGTGTGTCGGGCATCGGGCGGGTGTGTATATTGAACTTGCATTAGTCATAATTATAACGTCTCTATTCAGTTACAAAGAAAAATATGCTACAATCACATTTCGATGGCTCATAAAAGTGCTTGGCTAGACAGGCAAATACCCTATTCAAGAATGTTTTGAATTTGGCGGACTACACTTCGATAACAGAATTCGAACAAACGTATTTTCACATTTGTATCAGTAATACGTTACGTTGTAACTGTTAGTTTAATATAGTTTCAACTTCCCTACTTTTGGGGAAAATTTTAATGTATTGGGAACATTGTTTTTCACTTATGTGCGTTTCGTCTAGCATAAACACAACTTGCTTACGCAAACATAAATTTGTTCTTGCCTCACGTTTGAACGTCCGCTTTGTAGGGAACTATCGTTCTAGGTGTTATTATTCTAAGGCCATAATGTTATTGAACCATTTGTCGGATTTTTTACTTAACTAATTGTTTTACGTCTACCCACTTTACATCGTTTATGAATCGTCGTATAAAATGTGTTTTTTTTTATGACTTTGTTATTCTATTTCGAATGTATTAAAAGGGGAGAGCTTAGCAGCTGTAACACAGGTCTGTGACCTAGCACAGTTGCTAAAGATACCATAATTATAGTATTGAGTTGGATTAAGTCTTAGTTAAATAAATTTTATAAGGTTTTGTTTTATGTAAAGTGTTTTTGGGATCAATAAATTATTATTATTATTATTATTACTGATCACTAGTTCGCCGTTGGTTGGCTTCGAAGTATTCGCTTATATCGCCAATTCAATACTGCCTTGGTCGTGGTCTATACCGGCCTTATATAGGGCCTCAGATAGTTTCCAGAACCTTCTACTGTAGCGACATCTAGAATGTTCGAGTACATATCGGTCCCGAAATTTCTGGAAGGATCTTGACTCTCCCAGTTCTGCTACTCGACACTAGAGGGCGCTAGTGTAACTAGTGTTGCCATGTACAAAACATTAATAGTGGCGCGCTGCCTGCACCCTGCCCCTCTTAAACAACACTGCCCCCTCCTAACCACTCACACGTCCATGGATACTACGGTATAAAAAATAAAAGTAGCGTTGTACGTCCTGGATACTATAGTATCCATAGCGTCAAATTTTATAAAACTGACATCTAGGGGCCATCTGAGGTTCTTTTTGTGAGTTTTGTTTATAGAATCGATAGCTGACGAACTATTTTACGTATTAAATACGAGATGGCAGTGTAACAAGCTTTGACGAATGAACAAATAATTATCTAACTTCAGTGCTTCAGTCGCCTTTACACTCGGTGTTTTGTGTTTTTGTAGTGTCGTAAGCCATTTAGTTTTATTTAATATTTCTTAGATTATTATACATCATAGTAAACTAGATGATTTGGGCTTTATAATTACGTATACATATCACAGTTCTAAGTGTAAAATCAAATCATATTTTAAATAAAAACTATAACTGTTTAAAAAAAAATGGCTATTGTGCAGTCGTCAGCCCAATTTTAATTTTGTTTACTTTGTTTTTCAGTATAATTATATTTAAGCAACGAGTGATAGTTCGTAATAAATATAATAATGCACTTTAAAAACAGAATTAAACTGTATTCACTGAAGATTCCTTAAAAATGTTATTGTGTTCCTCTGGTCTTTTGTTGTGGATAGTTTGGTATCCATGGACGTAACCACAATGGTTCTAAATAAGGCTCGGTACAAACAGCGAAATATGTTTGCAATATTTTTTGCCTTGTTAGTTTTTGCAAGCTGGGTCTTGGTTGGTTTGGGTTATGAGTTTTTTTTTTCGCTTGGTGTTTCGTCATGCTCTTATCTCATAGGTTTTGTTCTTGTGTTATAATAATGTTATTTTTGTTTACGATTGTCGACTTTTATTCTCTTTTTTATTTAACTTCACTTAAGTTATATGGAGGATGTGTTCTACGATTTCACCTCACTTATTTTTTCGGTATATTGTTTTCACTTGGCACAATTTGTTTAAAAAGTGGATGGTAATAATATGGTTTTGTGAAAATAAAAATGTTTATTATGTTAATAAACTTGATTTTATTATTGGTGTTTAATTTAAAACCTCATCTAAAAAAACTGATAACTACCTTTTTTAAAGTTTCTTAAATTACAAATTATGTGTGTGTAAAAAGTGTGTATGAGACCTTAGATAGGCGGCCATCTTGCTTATATTTTGCCTTCGCGAGCGATTTGAAAGCGCTCGAGACCTCGCGGTAAAATTACGAGGAGTAGGTGTTTTGTTTCGATTTATTTAACTACTTAGTCTTAATTAAACATAAACATCTATGCATCCTAAGACAGGTAAATATATCTAGTTTTTTGTGACATTGCATTATTTGTAAAAAATACAATATTTCTTGGTTGTGATGTAAATTAACAAAATTTATATGTTTATTTTTCTCCGAATTCTATGTTCACACCAATTTTTAATATCTTAAATTATTTTAGATCTTAAAACCTACATAGGTTTAATGTGTATTCTTCTATCAATTTTTCGTAGCTTTTTCTTTATTCTAGCTATTATAGTTAAGTATCTATGTAGGTTTTTTGTTACTACATGCGAGCGCAGTGGCAGCCGTATAATAATCGCGCGGGCTGGACGCTTGAGTGGCTAAGACATGCTCGTCCCAAGCATTATTGGCCCCATAACAACGCGCCAGTCGATCCACATGGACGATCTTAGGAGTACCTCTGGCACCTTTCTGTATCCGGTAGGTTACGTCATTGATCCTGGTCACAATCCCGTACGGTCCGTCCCATTTAGCTTGAAGCTTAGGAGATTTCTCTTTGCTGCGAACTGGGTTGTGTAACCACACTAGTGAACCTTCGTCAAACCCCTTGTTGTTCATTTTGAGGTCATACCGTGTTTTCATATTCTCAGACGTTTGCTGGCCCGTCTGTCTGACGTGCTCATAAATGTCATTCATTTTGTTCCGCAAGTCATTTGCATAATCGGTTATACTGCGTGGGGCATCAGGTGGAATTCCGGTGATCAGATCTGCAGGCAGCCGTAATTCTCTCCCAAAGTTTGCGAAAGCTGGTGTCACTGATGTACTTTCGTGAACAGCGCTGCGATATGACAACAAAAACGGTTGTATGTGCCTGTCCCAGTCTCGTTGCCGTTTTTCCACAACTTTTGCTAGGTACCTCTCCAATGTCTGATTAAATCGTTCTACCATTCCATCAGATTGTGGGTGGTAAGAACTTGTTCGTGTTTTATGATCACCCATAACTCGGCAAGTTTCCTGGATGTTTGAGACTCAAAATTCCTTCCTTGATCGCTGTGAATCTCTAAAGGTACTCCAAAACGACAGAAGACTTCATGAACTAGTTTATCTGCAACCGTTGAAGCTTCTTGATTTGGAATGGCGAAGACTTCTGGCCACTTAGTGAAGTAATCCATCACAACCATGAAATACTTGTTACCACTTTCACTTTCAGGAAACGGCCCCGCAACGTCAATGGCTATCGTCTCCCATGGTGCACCAACATTGTACAATTTCAATGCGCCTCTACTACAAATTTGAGGTCCCTTTACAGCCGTACAACTTGCACATTTGCGGCACCAGTCCTCGACATCGTCACGACATTGGACCCAGTAAAACCGTTCTCGGATCTTCAGTAGAGTTCGTTTAACTCCCAGGTGGCTTCCTGAACAACCACTATGGTACAGCTGTAGAACATCCGGTACTTTAGCCTTAGGGACAACCATTTGCAAATGACAACTGTCTCCCCGACCATTTTCCCATTTACGGCACAGGGCTCCATCCTGAATCAGCAAGCTGTCCCATTGGGCCCAATAGCTTTTCGTGGTCGAACTCATCGCAGAGACGTCGCTCCACTTGGGCTTAGGAGCACTGGCCTTCATCCATTCCAGAATCATCTTAGTGTCCGAATCTTCCTGCTGTGCATGTTGTAGGCTGTCCTTCCACTCATTGCTGAGCTGGCCTGTCCTGAGTATCCTCACAGGTACCACTTTCTTACCCTCTTGCCTAGTACAACGCTTGCAATCTTCAGGACAAAGTCTTCTTGACAATGCATCTGCGTTGCCATGAGATTTCCCACTGCGCTGGGCGGTGCTGTTAGCCGCACTACCATCTCGAGATCGATCACCTTCCCTTTGTACAGTTCGCTTAGGGCAGCTGGATCGAAGATGGCCCCTTTCCCCACAGCCGTAGCACCTAGGGCTGTATCCTTTATTGCGGTCGCGAACTGTAGCTGCTGCAACCTACCTGACGCGATGGGAACGATGATCCTGTCGCAAGGCTTCCACCTCCAGTGCATGGGTCAAGGCGTCCTTAAGCGTCTCGAGGTGCCCGAGCCTCACAGCAGCTCTGACTTCAAGGTCGCAGATGCCATCGATGAATATCTGCACCAGGTTCCCTACAATGAGCGCAGGTACAGACTGGTATGCTTTTCGAACCAGCTTCTCCACCTCAAGGGCCCACTGCTGCAGGTTTTCGTTACTGCGTTGCACGCGATCTTTAAGCTGCCCACGAAAGACGTGTTCCAGGTGAGCGTCGCCATATCGCGCCTCCAATGCCTCAAGGAGCTGCTCGTAAGTTACTTCCTTACCGAGAGCTTCCAGAACAGTTAAGGCCTGGTCGCGCAGGCCTAGGGTAAGAGCAGTCTTGGCCTGACTTTTATTTCAGCCGTTCGCCTTCATGACAGCCTCGAATTGGATTTTGTAGGCCGACCAGGAAGAAGTCCCGTCGAACGGCGGAAATTTGAATCCACGTAGCGAAGGTGTTGTAACTACCACGGGAGCTGTAACTCCATCCCCAATTTTGAGATCGTCCAGCGTTTTCTTCACGTCAACCATCACGTTGTCAATCCGATTGTTCACTTGGTCCATTCGGGTTCCAGCTTCCGACAGGCGGTTGTCATGTTGAGCAACCCTATCCTTCACCTCCTTTATCTCTTTCCCGAAGGTAGCGTGATGGTCCTTCCTGAGGAGCATCTGCTCTTCCATACTGCGCTGCAGCTGCTCTTCCAACCGACGGGTTTGTTCCTCCTGTCGGCGGGCCTGTTCCTCCTGTCGGCGAGCCTGATCCTGCCAGCATCATCATCAGAGCACCTAAGTCAGGTGCTGCAGATGCAGGAGCTGCTAACGGACCGGGCTCCGTGGTTAGCAGCTGGCCCTCCGACGTTTGCGGCGTCGCATTACCAAATCGTCTCTGGTCCGTCTCCTGTTGGCGTTGACTTTGGATACGGATACCCTCCGTGTCGTCTTTAGGTAAAATCGGCATATTTGATCCCACTTCTGACACCAATTTTTACGAGCTTGGGGTTCGAGACAATTAAAAACTGCTGATTTAATTACCAAAATTGACACTTTAATTACAAAATACTAATTACAACTTAAAACCACACTAATAATAGAACACAATTTTACTACTGATCACTAGTTCGCCGTTGTATCGCTTCGAAGTATTCGCTTATATCGCCAATTCAATACTGCCTTGGTCGTGGTCTATACCTGCCTTATATAGGGCCTCAGATAGTTTCCAGAACCTTCTACTGTAGCGACATCTAGAATGTTCGAGTACATATCGGTCCCGAAATTTCTGGAAGGATCTTGATTCTCCCAGTTCTGCTACTCGACACTAGAGGGCGCTAGTGTAACTAGTGTTGCCATCTACAAGACATTAATAGTGGCGCGCAACAATATTTTACTAACTGGTACAAATTATGTAGAAATGCCTTATTTTAATAAAATTGTTTTTATTTTACTTTTTCTTTTATACTTCTCAAGAAATGTTTGCTGCAAATTGTTGAGTTCTTCTTTGCATTGCAACCAACCCATCCAATGAACCTTAACCAGATTTTCTAATTATAGAATCCGGAGGGAATCTGTTTGACAAACGGCAAAATAAAATTACATTTTAGAACGCCAGCCGAGGATTTATTTTCTTGTTGTGTAGGCACGTCTATCGATTAATTTTGATATAGTTGAGGCAATCCCTACCGTACATGTATAATATTTTGTATAAAAATTTATTTATCAAATTCGTGCAAATTATCAACAACGTGACTTTTTCTTTGTAAAATATCAAAATGAACAAAATAATTGAAAACGTTCTATATTTTGAACAGTAATATATAACATAAATTTTAACCAAAAATAAACGCTTCATAACATTGACGACGTCTTGAGAATTTACCTGTGAAATGTGCAATTATCAGCATTATTTCTATTATTAACACCACAATCACTCACTGAACAAGTAAGCATTTTGGAAAAAAGTTACTTTTTTTTTTTTATAGGATAAGGGTGACAAACGAGCACACAGTCCACCTGATAGTAAGTGGTTGCTGCGGCCCATAGACATCTACATCTATCCTCTATTACTAATCAAAATGTAGATGCGTTGTCACCCGTGAGGACTAAGATGGAATGCCTCATTCCAGTAAAAAGGGCCTCCGGCCACCTGCACTCACCAAACGAAACACAGAGGTAAACCTCTACTTCACGCTGGTTTTCTGTGAGGTCGTGGTACCATCCCGGTTCGAGCCGACCCATCCGTGCGACAGCAAAAGCTGCCGCGTGGCTCTACCACTGTTAAAAATACTTACTAAAAATAACCACTATTACACTTTAAAAATTACAAAATATCTAGGAGCTATTTCTTGCGTGCCGGATTGCGCGGATCTATCCACTATCATTCGAAATCGGTTACAGAGTCATGAGGTTTGGTATCCTTTTCTATCTTGCATTTTTGCCTTAAGGAATTTTTTTCTCCCTTGTACACTATCTTGGTCTATACGCTATATTCTAAGTCTATGTAATATATAATATAATATAATTCTAAGTCTATGTAGCATATTCTAAGTCTATGATTTTACCTACCATAGGTTTGACTAATAAACTCTTTGGGTTTGATTTGACTTTGTACATTTTTAGAATCGACATGTTTTTGATCTGACTTACTACTGATGTTTTGAATAACAATTTTTATTTATTTTAGTAAGTATTAATTCCTTATATCTTATGCATTTTTCTCATCACTGACTACATTTATTTATTCATCGTCCGAGCGTTAATAAAATAAATGACCTACCCGCATCGCAATATAATTAAGCTCTCAAACACTTGTGCCATCCATTACGGAGCTTCAAGTATCACTGTAAAATATTTTTTACCCCACTACGCATATTCTATAGGCTACTGAGCTCCATGGGGACGCTTTGCACTGCTCTAAATTGGTCTAAGATCTTTTAACATATAATATATAAAATATTTTCGACTTTGCTTATACGTTAGAACCTCGTCGTTATTAAATTTATATTTTTGCAGTTTAAATCATCCAGTCCGTGCTAAAAATAATGTGTGAGTATGAAAAAACCTAAATATATATTGCCATTCAATGAGCTTGTACTAAAAGTAAGTTTTTTGTTGCAATAAGTAAGCAAAACAATGTATGCATTTATCAACAGGCGATAGAAAATTTAAATTTTGTCATCAGTGCCGTTCAACAACTCAGTCACACAAAGAACCAACCTATTCTGGAAGTTATCCGAAATCAGACACTATTATTGATCCGAATAGACTAAGAGAAGGCAAGAAAAATTTGGCAGATCAGGGGTGTTTTGACCATAAAAACTATTATAAAAAGTATGAACATGATAAACTGCCTGTAAAAGATAACAGCATACTTGATGATAATTTTAACAACGGTTGTTTGGAGAAAGGTGATGATGGTATTAACTCTGAAAAGGAGTTTGATTTAGATCAATTGGAACTTAAAATATACAGTAATATCTCTGAAGAGTTGCAGACAGACAGCAGTTCCGTCCCTAACCTGGAATCAAATATAAAACTTTTTAAAACAACTGTTCAAGAAATTTTCGATAATTTCTACACACATATGAAAGAATTCGATCAGTATAAAAAAAGATTTGAGGAAATCTTATCTAAGAGTAAAGAAGATTCAATCGCAGAAATGGAAGACTTTATAAGAGATATGATTCAACATATAATAATCTCGGATTCATCACTTTCGAACTTTAGTAGAAAATCGGGTGAACAACCATCATCTGATGAAGATACAAATATGGCAGTTAAATATGATAGTAGCAATAATTCTTATTCACCTGAAACAAACGAATCATTTGAAGGTTTTGACCCCACAATTGAAGCCTACAAAAACGATAGTTATATGTCTGATTCTATAACCGGTCTTAATTCTAGCATGAAGTCAGAGAGGAGAGACATATTTAACGTATATTTTCTTAATCAAAAACGATGTCTTGAAATTAAAATGAAGAATCGAAACATAGTATCAGAAATTAATATGAGAGATTTCAACACGAAAGATGAAATTATAGATGAAATTGCGTCTGCAGAAAATATAAAGAAACTGAAGGCAAAAAACTTATATATAAAATGCTTAAACTTACAAAATGATTGTCGTGAAGATGAAAGGAACATACCAGTAAAGATTTCGAATCCCAAGAAAAATATATATTTAAACGAAGACTTTACGAACGATGTAGGTAAAAACGATTTAAGCCGCTCACTATTTTTTAAAATTTGTAATTATCTTTGTAAAAAAATACGTAAGACTACATAAACCTCGTCTTTTTCAGTAAAACAGTTTTATTTTCAATAAATTTATTAATGGACTAGACAAACGTAACTATGCGGGCTAAACTATCAGGTTTCACTATGCTCCTCGAAGTTGTCTATGTAATACCACCTAATCTTCGTAATATGTTTGCACAGCTGCAATGCAAATTCCTTCTTCATGTGCAAGAAATCCCTAATGATTGGTAAGTCTAGCATTATGAACGCCTGTCCGTCAATTTCTTCTTGCTTCATTTTTTCCGCTATGAGCTTACAGTCTTCTGTGCTTCTTAAATATGTATAAACATCATCTACGCTCCAGTCCAGAGGATTCGGGGCGAGTTTATTCTTGCACCTTATCCATGACATGGCTGTTTCTTTTTCGAACATTTTATTATCAGATGGTAGAGGATCATATGAATTGAATTTGAGTTTCTTCAACTCAGGTTCCTCAGAATCCGACACGTCAGAAATATTTTTGACGTCTCTCGAGTTGCAGCTACTTTCGTTGGTGTCATTTTCTGTGTCGCTGTCCTGACAATTTTGTTTCTTGGCTACGCAAGAGTTGCTATAAATTGTTTCAACATCTTTCTTATTCCAATGAGCTTCCTTCATTTGAAGTGCAAAATTAGGGAGTTTGGCTCCTCGCGTTTTCATTTCCATTTTTGGGTAACTGCTTTTAGCTTCACGTTTCCTTCTATTGCCTCTTTTATAATCCGTCATGCTGTCCGGAGAGTTTGGTCTAGTTCCAGATTCGGACGGCGGTGTGGAACCAGCGCTATGTTCGCTCTCAACCGATTCACCGTCTCTATTTCCTTCGCTTTCTTGCGACGGTTGAAGTTCTTTCTCACGTTTTTCCGGAGCAGTCTTTTTCTTTTTCTTCCTACCATTTAAGCTACCTTTCGGTCTGCCACGACGTTCCGTACCGTTATCTGTAACATCGAAATATTTATCAGTAAAAGGGCACTAATCATTATGTTAAGCTTGTATTGAAAAAACTTTTAATCATTTGTTTTCTTAATATTTTTAATGTTTTGGAATCTTCATTATAATACTTTTAAATAGACAGATCCAAAAATATCTGGTATTAGGATAACGACAAATGAGATGTCTATGTGATATTTGGTGATTACTGTAGCCCATGGATATCTACAATAAACTTAACGTAACAAAAAAAAAACTGGCCAAGTGCGTGTCGGGCCACGCACAATGTAGAGGTAGATTTCCGTAGTTGCCCGTCACAATATGTGGGCTTTCTTGATAATGAGCATAATAAGTGAGTTCGCGGTTTGACAACTATACGTACGTGGTAGAGCCAAGCTGCAGCTATATTTAAAATATAGTTGCAGCACGAATGGGTCGGCTCGACCGGGGAAGAATAGAATAGAATAGTATAGAATAGAATATTTTTTTATTCAATATAGATTACATGTGTAATTGTTATTGAAAGTCATTTTTTACTTTACCCACTGGTTCGAAAAAAAAACCTCTGTCCTGGGAAGAACCAGCAAGAAACTCAGCGGGACTTTTTTTTAAAGCATATTTTACATTAATGGTTAGTACAAAATTTATTTTAGAAACAGCTTGGAAGCGACCACCTCATTCCCAGGGGTTATTATCAACCATGAATTCATTTATACTATAATAATCCTTTTTATACAGTTTCAACTTAACAAAACATTTAAACTTGGTAATAGAGAGAGCCTGTACACTTTCCGGGAACTTGTTGTAATAGTGTATACATTTCCCCAAGAATGAATTACTGACTCTATGGAGTCGAGAAACTGATATCACTAGCTTGTGTTTGTTCCTAGTGTTTACAGAATGTATATCACTTTTTTTACTAAAACTACCTTTGTTTTTGTGAACATACACAAAATTTTCGTAAATGTACTGAGAGGCCAAAGTTAATATATTTATTTCTTTAAATTTATCTCTAAGAGACTCTCTCGGTTTTAGGTTGTAAATAGCTCTAATGGTCCTCTTTTGTAAAACAAAAATAGTTTCTGAATCAGGCGCATTTCCCCATAGCAAACCCCTTAAGATATTATGGTATGGAAATAACTGAAATAAACTAATCTAGCTGTTTCGACACTAGTGTATAACTAGTTAGACCTCTAAGGACCACGCCCTCACAGAATACCAGCGTAAAATAGCAGCTTAATACTACTGTTTCGTATGGTGAGTGTAGAGAACCGGAGACCCTTTTTAAAAAGAGCCATTCCATCTTAGACCTCAAGGCTGATAACGCATCTGCATTTTGACTCGCAAATGAGGATAGATGTAGATGTCTATGAGCCACAGCAACCACTTACCATCAGGTGGACTGTGTGCTCGTTTGTCAGTTGTGTTCTATAAAAAAAAATATAACGACTAAAATAGGTCCAAATAGGATGATCGTAACTCAAGCCCTTATTTTCAAATCAGACTTATAGGGAGTTATATTCAAAAAAGATTACAAAAAACTTTTCGATTTTGAAAAAAACAAAGATGATCATAGTTGACTATCTATCTATATATTTCCGGCAGTTAAACCCTAAGATATATATGACCGTAACGAACCTTCACGTAAACCATCACTGCCCGCCTAACCTAAACTTTTTTTTTTACATGGGGAAATGCCTACGCATACCCGCCTCGCGGGGCCAAGGACGGGTTATGTCGGACTCGCACCGACTAAAACCCCATGGTGTTCCACCCTAGTCGCATATTGGCAGGGCTACGGGAACGCTTTCGCACACTTCCGCGGCCCCACCTGCGCTGGCCGCCCCATGGCGGCCCCTCCTCGGGAGAGGAACACTCCTCCCCCATCTCCTTCTCCGGTAAGGCGCACCAGAACACATGGCGCGCCCTCCTCCTCGGCCTCCAATTTCACATGCGCATCGGACGCCCCCGTGTTCGATGCGCGAAGGCCATGGGGCTAGGAAAAACTAGCACTCAGGAGCACCAGCCTTCCTGACCCCAGCGGCGGATCTGGTCTATGGCTCCGCCGCCAACCAAAATTCGGCTGCGGAAGGTAGGGAGAGCGGCGCCTCGCAATACCGGCACTCCTCTCCCCCCGCAGCCCCACCACCACCGCATCAACGGTGCGGCCCCGTTTGAGTCGCGGAGGATAGGGCGAGTGGCGCATCGCCATACCAACACTCCTCTTCCTCCGCGACTCCACCCCGGCTGCAGAGGTAGGGGTGAGGAGGACACCCCTCTCGCAGCAGCCCGCCGACACACATCCGAAGTGGGCTCGTCAAGCCCACTCGGAGTGGCCACCTCGGGCCGGCCCTACACCACGGGCCAGCCAAGGGGTTCCTCTTTGTTCACCGTGGGTGACCAAGCCACGGCTACTAAGCCCCCCCGCCACGACAAGGCGGGAACCCGTTCGGGGGGGGGGGGGGGGGGGGGCTAACCTAAACCTACCCTAACCTAAACCACGAGTGTGACGAATGAAAATCGACGAGGTTATATAATTGTATAAATACTTTGAATGAGGCCTACAAATAAGTAAGAAAGATTCTCCCTGCCTATTCTTCAAATGAAAAGGTAAAGCTATAGTAGTAATACCTACCATATGTCGTTTTCTTCATATAATGTTTATTTTTTACAGTTTACAATAACATTACAAAGTTATAGTGCAGCTATTTTTAGGTCATTTCCTATGCAGTTCTAACGAAATTATTACTAATCCAAGTGCATTTATCTGTTGGTCGACTATTAATTGTTAACTTCTTAATTCTACTTACCTCTGATAGTTTTCCTTTTAACTTCATTACATACTACTATCGTGTATACTTTTCACATTTCCAAAAACAGCAGTTTAGTTGGTAGAGGAGAGGGGGCATTAATAAAAATAACACTTTAAAGTTAAATATTTCGCAAACGGACCCCTGAGTCGAAAAGATTTTGTTCCACAAACTCCCGTGTTTTTGAAAGACCTAACCAACGACACCTCACACGATGGAATAGATGGGTAAACAAAAACACAAGTGAAGTGTAAAGCGCGCTACTCACGGAAGGTGGACTTCTCGACTTGCTGGCAGTTGTTGGGGCAGGCGTGCGGGAACTCGCTGAGTCCAAACATGCTGGTGCAAAGTGTTAGATCCACAAGTGAAGTGTAAAGTGCAATACTCACATAAGGTGGACCTCGACTTGCTGGCAGCTGTTGGGGCAGGCGTGCGGGAACTCGCTGGGTTCGAACAGGCTGAGGCATTGAGTTTTATATACACAAGTGAAGTGTAAAGTGCGCTACTCACGGAAGGTGGACTTTTCGACTTGCTGGCAGTTGTTGGGGCAGGCGTGCGGGAACTCGCTGGGTCCGAACAGGCTGGGGCAGGGAGTGTTACATCCACAAGTGAAGTGTAAAGTGCGCTACTCACGGAAGGTGGACTTTTCGACTTGCTGGCAGTTGTTGGGGCAGGCGTGCGGGAACTCGCTGGGTCCGAACAGGCTGGGGCAGGTAGTGTTACATCCACAAGTGAAGTGTAAAGTGCACTACTCACGGAAGGTGGACTTCTCGACTTGCTGGCAGTTGTTGGGGCAGGCGTGCGGGAACTCGCTGGGTCCGAACAGGCTGGGGCAGGGAGTGTTACATCCACAAGTGAAGTGTAAAGTGCGCTACTCACGGAAGGTGGACTTCTCGACTTGCTGGCAGTTGTTGGGGCAGGCGTGCGGGAACTCGCTGGGTCCGAACAGGCTGGGGCAGGGAGTGTTACATCCACAAGTGAAGTGTAAAGTGCGCTACTCACGGAAAGTGGACTTCTCGACTTGCTGGCAGTTGTTGGGGCAGGCGTGCGGGAACTCGCTGGGTCCGAACAGGCTGGGGCAGGGAGTGTTACATCCACAAGTGAAGTGTAAAGTGCGCTACTCAGGGAAAGTGGACTTCTCGACATGTTGGCAGTTGTTGGGGCAGGCGTGCGGGAACTCGCTGGGTCCGAACAGGCTGGGGCAGGGAGTGTTACATCCACAAGTGAAGTGTAAAGTGCGCTACTCACGGAAGGTGGACTTCTCGACTTGCTGGCAGTTGTTGGGGCAGGCGTGCGGGAACTCGCTGGGTCCGAACAGGCTGGGGCAGGGAGTGTTACATCCACAAGTGAAGTGTAAAGTGCGCTACTCACGGAAGGTGGACTTCTCGACTTGCTGGCAGTTGTTGGGGCAGGCGTGCGGGAACTCGCTGGGTCCGAACAGGCTGGGGCAGGGAGTGTTACATCCACAAGTGAAGTGTAAAGTGCGCTACTCACGGAAGGTGGACTTCTCGACTTGCTGGCAGTTGTTGGGGCAGGCGTGCGGGAACTCGCTGGGTCCGAACAGGCTGGGGCAGGGAGTGTTACATCCACAAGTGAAGTGTAAAGTGCGCTACTCACGGAAGGTGGACTTCTCGACTTGCTGGCAGTTGTTGGGGCAGGCGTGCGGGAACTCGCTGGGTCCGAACAGGCTGGGGCAGGGAGTGTTACATCCACAAGTGAAGTGTAAAGTGCGCTACTCACGGAAGGTGGACTTCTCGACTTGCTGGCAGTTGTTGGGGCAGGCGTGCGGGAACTCGCTGGGTCCGAACAGGCTGGGGCAGGGAGTGTTACATCCACAAGTGAAGTGTAAAGTGCGCTACTCACGGAAGGTGGACTTCTCGACTTGCTGGCAGTTGTTGGGGCAGGCGTGCGGGAACTCGCTGGGTCCGAACAGGCTGGGGCAGGGAGTGTTACATCCACAAGTGAAGTGTAAAGTGCGCTACTCACGGAAGGTGGACTTCTCGACTTGCTGGCAGTTGTTGGGGCAGGCGTGCGGGAACTCGCTGGGTCCGAACAGGTTGGGGCAGGGAGTGTTACATCCACAAGTGAAGTGTAAAGTGCGCTACTCACGGAAGGTGGACTTCTCGACTTGCTGGCAGTTGTTGGGGCAGGCGTGCGGGAACTCGCTGGGTCCGAACAGGCTGGGGCAGGCCTGCAGGCGCACGCACACCGCGCGGCAGAACGCCGCCACGCGCGCCCGATCTTTCACGATCGCCACGTACGCGTGATACGTACTCGACTTCAGTCTGTACGAAACGATAATACACCACATAAAGTTACAGGATTTATTTGTTGTTTTAGGTCTCATTTAAGAGGGTTTGTGGAATAGGGAAGAATCCGCTGCAGTGCATGTGCTCTTTATTTTTTAAACTTAAAAATAATATTATCACTATACTAACATTTTATAAGAATCTTCTAACCGAAGGGAGCACTTTGCTAATCAACAAATGAATCTGTAACCATCAACAAATCACGGTATATCCATTCCAAAACACTGTACCATAAAAAATAGCAGGGGTATTGCAGGACACCAGGGATAAGCAGGAAGTTCGATTTGGGAAGAAGAAAGAATCAAAGAAAAAATAACAGCAGTATCTACAATAGAGAAGTTACATTAATTTTTTTTTGCCACATCTATATATAAATGAAAGAATAATTAATTTAAAGTATAATTAATTTTTTTTTATTAACAATTAAATTTTTTTTGTAATTATTAATGAAAAATTGTTATATTTTTGAATGAAAAAAAAAACGAAACTTAAGGATGTTGTTTATGCCATCATAAAAAAAAATAGCTTTGTTGTTCAAACCTTTATAAAGACATGCTTAGTTATTGCCCATCAACTCTTGGAATTAGGGTGTAGAAAGCAAATTGCGGACGAATACTTTAATTTTTATACGAACCAAAATGATGCAGCATTTTTGCTAATACACTATTGTTTTCTGCCGACTTCCAAAAAGGAGACGGTACTCAATTCGAGTGTATGTTTTTTTTTTTTTATGTGTGTTACCTCATAACTTTGTACTGGGCGAACCGATTTCGATGATTCTTTTTTTATATGAAAGCTGATAGTTCTCGTGTGGTCCCATATGAATTTGATCAAGGTCAGACCAATGGTTATTGAGTTATTCTCAAATAACCTATATTGAAGTCGGCTGTACAAAATTTTTAATTTTTAATTATTATTAGAACTGATTAGTTTTCTGCCGACTTCCAAAAACGCGACGGTACACAATTCGACTGTATGTTTTTTTTTATGTGTGTTACCTCATAACTTTTTACTGGGTGAACCAATTTCGATAATTCTTTTTTTATTTGAAAGCTGGTACTTCTCGTGTGGTCCCATATGAATTTGATCAAGGTCTGACCAATAGTTTTTGAGTTATTCTTAATAACTTATATTGAAGTCGACTGTACAAAATTTTTAATTTTAAATTATACGTATTTTTCTACCGACTTGAAAAAGGAGCCGGTACTCAAATCGACGGTTTTTTTATGTGTGTTACCTCATAACTTTTTACTGGGTGAACTGATTTAGATGATTCTTGTTAACTGACAAGTTTAGCTTAATATGTTCTAAATAGTTTAAGATACTATCCCCTACAGGCTTTGCACCCATCTTCCAAACATTTTTTTTTTTAATATTGACAACGTAAACATGAGTGTTTTATCATTTCCCCATGCGGTGGCGTTGCTAAAGCGATATAACGATGTTACTGGCGTATAAATTTACATTTTAGAAAAACCATTTTCAATAATTGTAAAATTACATGAAATATCAATTGTTAGAAATTTTTAAATTTTTTTTAATAATTTATAGTAAACTTTTAAAAATAAATTAAAAAACATGTAACTTCTCTATTGTCATTTAACAACCAGCTAGGTATTCTTTTAAATTTAAAGTAATGTGTTGTAACAACACAACCATAAATTAAAAAAAAGAAATAGTGATATATATACATTTGTCATAAATTAGATGTAAAATTATTTAATAATGTATGCGCATCAGATTGTAATAACACGACAAACTATATTATAATCTATATAAATAAAATGATATGCGTTTGCAGTTGTGCGCGCATCACGGAAAATCTACTGGATAGATTTCAATTAGGTTTTCTAAGTTTTATTTTTTAGACACTTGGCTCTTATCTAAAAAAAATTACCATATCTTCATTTAATATAAAATTATTAGTTTTAAGAAACAACGATTTTTATAAGAACTACGTGTTAAGTGACGTGTGTAAGCGACGCGGACGAAGTCGCGGGTATCAGTTAGCTGTACATATTTTGGATATCAATATCACTCTGTGATTAAATTATATGTACTCTTTACTTACTTTGCCCGAAGTAACTCTAGTTTCATGCCTTCCTCAGGCGGCCCCTCAGTCTCCCAATCTTTCAACAGCTTCGCCGGCTTATACGATGCTGATATGATCTTGTTCAAGACCTCCTTCAATACTAGAGATAACGGACCGGGGCCCACATGCTTCGGTAACTGAGACAGTTTGTTTCGGCTTATAGACGGCCCAGCATAGCATTTATAGTTGAAATATATCCTATCACACCACTCGTTAGAATTCGTTATATCTTCCTTCACGATCTTTACTTCTTCAATCCGTTGCGGCTCCTTAATTGTAGTGTCGGGTATATGCAACTCATAATTGTTTGTATCACACCAGCCCACAGGGAATAATAGGTCACTGGTCTGCGCATACCAGAACTTCTCCCCGATCGGTATCAACTCGACGCACATCATATGCTCAACGATTGAAGTGATCGTAGCCACATGTATCTCTTCATGGTTCAACGGATTTACTGCTTCTAGCTTCATTTTTACTTCTATACCCTTCAAGGGTTCTTTGTGCCCAAAGCAGTAGTCCGGTGCCGGCACTGAAGACGTCATAGATAGATACTCGTCCCAATCGAAAGGACCATCTTTCCAGACTTTGGGCGGCTTGAAAGCAAAGGAATGTTTCTGAGCCCATCCTATCGGAAAGATGTACGGGTGCATGTTATCGCAGAGCCACGCCATTTTTGTGTCTTCGTAGTCATCTAAATTGTCGTCAATGACCACGAGGAAGTGAAGGTTGTTAAAGACAGTGGCGATTGTGGCGGGCCGGATAGACTTCATGTCGTTCGGGCTGAGGGCTTCCAGCTTCATGCCGGTGACGAAACTATGTGCTTCTTGGGTGGGAGTTGGCTGCAATTATAATAACGTAAATTAAAAAACAAACGAAAAAACAGGAGAAAGAACGACAGTCTGCTGTAACTGCCAGAAGACTGAATTACCACCCAATTTAAGTAATGTAACCTTAAACATGCCTCATTTAATTTATACATAACTATTACAACTTCACTAAATACTGAAAAACAAAACAAAATCGCTTATCCGCGTCTATTCCTTTCGAATTACTTGTTCCATTTTGGTATAGTGTTTATTTTCAATTGAAGAATTTATTATGAAAGATTCTCGTGTATGGAACACTATCTTATAGTACATTATAATACATAACAACCCTTTCATACAAATTATATCCTTTCCGAAAACGAAGCACAAATCTCTAGGACTGGAAATGGGGTGGTAGCATCACGTGTACAAGAGGATCAGCTCTGCGTCCACGAACGCGCTTGCTCGTAGGCAGGCGGGTTGTTGATATAAGTATAGGCAGTTCATTTAAATAAAAACGTACTGTTTTAGTTAACTGCAAAGAACGCTTAGAAATATCACACCAATACCTTTAAAAAGAAGGAGTATTAAATGCATTTTAAAAGGAATTATAAAATATAGGATTTTCCTACCTGAAAGAGATCTGCTGGAGTTGGTTCCTTAATAGATTCCTCTGCGCTTTGTCGCAGTTGTGCGCTCAACTTGTTCTTGCATGAAAACTTGTTCACCTTGCCTGGGTACTTGAACTGCCATGGAGAGCCCTGCAGAAAATATCTACAGTGTTATCAGAAATAGACTTCTTAGCATGAATAGAGATCTCTAAAGAAGTGTCAGTAAGGTTTTAAGTGTTAACCTTTAATACAGCCCTTTGCGATATTTTTACTTTAAACTAGCTGTTCCCTGCGACTTCGCCCACGCGTAATTTATTACAATTGGATTTCAAAGGTTTTAATTTTTTGCGCGGAAAACTAATTCTTTTTCTAAAATAAAAGTAGCCTAAGTTACTTCTTATAACATCAGCTATCTGCCAGTGAAAGTCCGGTCAAAATCGGAGCAGCCGTTTCGGAGATTAGCCGGAACAAACAGACAGACAGAAAGACAGACAGACAAAATTTTTAAAAATAGTGTTTTTGTTATGTGTTACCTACTAATTTTATATTGGTGACCCCTGACTTTATGTCTCCTCTACACTACTCGCGAAGTAACTTCGACGAAGTGCTCGTCGAAGTCGATCGCAATCCAAAGAACGTGACTACACAGTACACACTCGTACTACTTCACGAAGAGCTCAGTCATCTTGAGTCTCTCGCACCCTTAACATGAATAACGTTCAAAAGACAGCTGCTAAAGGTATCTAATTGTGTGAACAGTACGACGTCAATGCGTTAACTAAATAAATAATTATATAGAAAGCTACATATTTAATTTTTATATATAAAAAATATTCATAACTAGCGTACGCCGTTGTGTAGTGAGATGCTTCGTGTAACTTCGGGGTACTTCGCGAAGTCCTTTGACTCTAGCGAAAAGCGATAGGAAGTCGCCCGAAGCGAAGCGAGGTTGGACAAAGCGAATCGAAGTACCTCTCTACAATATTCGCCTCGTCCAACTTCGATCTACTTCGCGAGTAGTCTAGAGGAGGCATTAGTTGCGGTGCGCAATAGAAAGTAGTGTAGTGTTTGACTTTGGACGAGGGATGACTCCTAGTCGATTGAGTAAAGCGAACTGACTCAACGGGAACTTCAAGGGAAACCAAAAAATGGTGATTGCAGATAAGATTGCAGAGAATCTACATGCTGACGACGTATGTAACTGCAGTTTCAACGGCGACACCAGAAGGCGTACCAGTGACAGAATTATCAGCTATGATGGGCAAGTTGGAAACAGGGCTTAAGGAAATAAAGTAAGAAGTAAACGAGATAAGAGAAGGCAGCGTAGGATATAGATCGCGGTGGAATAGAAGCAGATCAAGGTCAAGATCTAAAGGACCACGTCGCATCCCAGATAGCCGGAATTAAATGTGCAAGTATCATTTCCGGTATAGACAGCGAGCGAGAGTGTGTGAAAAACCGTGAAACTCCAAAACATCGAAAGCATCACCGGTCGGAAATCTGAGCGCGCTGCAGTCGAGCACGGTGGGCGACTGTATCACAAAAGCAGGTAATCATCGATTTAGTATAACAGATAGAAAGTCTAAGATTAGTTTTCTAGTAGACACCGACGCGAATGCCTTTGTGCTACCAGTACGTGGTGTAAGAAAAAGTGAGTGTGTCCAGTGATTATAAATAATATGCTGCCAATAACAGTGAAATTAAGACCTGTGGTGTAAAGACATTAGAGCTTAATTTAGGATTACGTAGAGTTTTTAGGTGGACGTTAATTATTTGCGACGTCCAGCAAGCAATATTAGGAGCAGACTTTATTGAGGCACAGAAATTAATTGTAGACTTATATAATAAGAAACGCATAATAAACTATTTTAAAACTTTTTGTATCTTCCACATGAGATATAGTTCGGCCGTTCAGGGAATGCGTTCCTGACACGTCGCGATTGAACTGACGACGTAACTTTGTAATGGCGTTGCAGTTACGATAAAAATATTTTTGCTGGTTGTTTACCGTTTTAACAATTGATGAGCATTAAAACAACATTATTATATCAATAATCAATGAATGTTATAATTTTGTGCCAAACTGAGTGTCAAATAACTTGGTAAACAATATTTTTCTAAATCTATACTGCGCTATTACAAGGTTATGTCAGCGCTTTATATTTGTAGTGCTGTGCTAACAATAACAGGCAATAACAGTATCGTAATCTGTTCTTATACAGTTATACTTTATAAAATAATACGTTTTGTTTTTCTTTTTAAGAATTTGAAAATAATGGACTATAAGATAACTTTTATTAAATATAAAAATAAAACTACGACCAAACCGAACGCGCTAAAGAAAGTAGCATTTTTATATTTAGGTTGAAAATGGTAACCCCAAATGGCGTTATGGGCCGCCATTTTGTGACGCTAAAACAGTCGTCTGTTGTCGTTTCGTGCGCATAGACCGCGTTCTTCAAGTGTTTTCGATCTGTTTTTATTTGATTACCCGGCTTTCGTTTAATGGACTGTTTCTGCTTTTCAAACTGACATCGGCGCTAAATCGGACTTCGATTGTGTTTTGTATTGCGTTCTTTTTAATTTTGGTGCATAATAATGCCTAAACGTGGACAAACATTGAAATGGGGTCGATGGTACAGATGGGCGTGCCTCAAGGCTCAATTCTAGGCCCCTTTCTGTTTCTTGTATACATTAATGACTTACCTTACATAGTAGGAGATAACCATGATATAGTATTATTTTCAGATGACACTTCTTTAATTTTCAAATTAAGTCGACAATTGCTAAAATATGACGAAGTAAATAATGCTATATCTAAATTAGTAAATTGGTTCAATGTTAATAATATGCATTTAAATGGCACTAAAACGAAATGTATGAAATTTATGACTCCAAATGTCAAACAATTAAATACTAATGTATATTTAAATGGGGAGAAACTGAGTCTTGTAGATACCACCATTTTTCTTGGAATCACACTAGACGCGAAGCTTCAATGGAGCCCCCATATATCAAAACTAGCAAGCAGACTTAGTTCTGCAGCATATGCCGTAAAAAAGATTAGAAGTCTAACTAGTGTTGAAACAGCTAGACTAGTTTACTTTAGCTATTTCCATAGCATAATGTCGTATGGTATTTTGCTATGGGGACACGCAGCTGACACTGAAATTATATTTGTTTTACAGAAGAGGGCCATAAGAGCAATTTATGATTCAAAGCCTAGAGTCGCTGCGACAAAAATTTAAGGAAATTAATATATTAACTTTGGCCTCTCAATACATTTATGAAAATGTAATGTACGTACACAAAAATAAAAGTAGTTTTACAAAAATAAGTGATATTCATTCTGTAAATACTAGGAACAGACACAAGCTAGTAGTACCAGTTACTCGACTCCATCGAGTCAGTAATTCATTCTTGGGGCGATGTATACGCTTTTACAACAAAATTCCAGAAAATATACAAAATTAGACCTGCTCAAAGTTCAAAAACTTTATTAAACTAAGTTTGTATAAAAAGGGTTATTATAGTATTAAAGAATTTATAGATGATAATAACCCCTGGAAATGAGGTGATCGCTACCTAGCTATTTCTAATTTGTTGTGTTGTTAATTTGTGTAACATACATGATTGTAAGCTGTTATTTAAAAAAAAAAGTCCCTTTGGGTTTCTTGCTGGTTCTTCCCAGGACAGAGGTTTTTTTTCGAACCAGTGGTAATTATACAAAAGAGTGACTTTCAATAAGCATTATTTATAATCTATATTGAATAAAAAAGTTTCTGTTTTTGTTTCTGTTTCAAAGTGAAGCCCGTGAAATAATCATCAAGCTGCAAGATTACTTTGAGCGGGAGCGGCAAAATGGCGGACCCCTGTTACCTGTCGAACAAGTACAAGAACGCGTCTCTCAGGCGCTTGGAGTTAGCAAACGAACGATAACAAATATTAATAAAGAAAAGTTCGGCTCTACTGGCACGGAAGATAATATTTTACGTACTCCGAAGAAGAAACGTAGAACTAAACCCGTGATAGATATTGACACCTTTGACGCCGATGCAATCAGAAATCATATATATGGTTACTATTCCAGAAATGAATATCTCAACAGGAAGAAGCTTTTGGCATCGTTAAGAGAAGCTGGACTGTTTAGCGGGGGTAAAACTGCTTTAACCAAAATCTTAAAAGATATTGGTTTTTCGTATAAAAAAACAGACGAAAGAAAAATTTTATTAGAACGATACGACATAATTTTAAAAGGGATAAGTTTTTTGAGAGAAGCAAAAAATATTGATAACTGGGATAATGTCGTGTTCATTGACGAGACATGGCTAAACGCCAATCACACGGTTTCCCGTTCTTGGACGGATGATACACAAGCGTCGACGTCGAAAGTACCAATGGGTAAGGGGGCCCGTCTGATAATATGCCTCGCAGGTTCTGCAAAATACAGCTTTGTGGAGAACGAATTACTGGCATTTCAATCAAAAACCACAAATGACTACCACGAGGAAATGAATGCCACTACATTTAAAGAGTGGTTCCAGAATGTGCTTTTGCCCAGCCTACCAGAGCCTTCTGTAATATTCATGGATAATGCCTCCTATCACTCGGTTCAAATACAGAAACCACCTACCCAAGCTAATAAAAAAGAAGAAATGGTGGCTTGGTTACAAGCAAAAGGCATTGACGCAAATATGCAGATGCTAAAACCAGAGCTAATTAAATTAGTTAAAGAAAATAAAGCGGCAAATGTGCGATACGAAATCGATGAACTGGCTCTGGAGTACGGTCATCGCGTTCTAAGAATTCCACCGCATCATTTCCAATATAACGCGATTGAGCTAATCTGGGCTCAAATAAAAGGTTACGCCGCCCGCCACAATACTTCCCCGCCATTCAGCACGAAAAAGATGATGACCCTATTAAAAGGAGCCTGCGGGGAAGACACAAGAGATGACTGGGCAAAGGCTGGAGAAGACTAAAAACCTGATTGTGGAACATTTTGACCGAGATATCAGGATTGATTCTGTTATTGATAATAATATAATTATACATGTAGGCGAAGATGATGATGAAGACACCACCTCCTCAAGCGAATCGGAGTCTGATTAATATTCTGTACGCACATTCAATTCAATGTACTTTATTGCATAGAAATACAGATTGTAACTTTGTAACAAAGAATAAATAAAACAATTTTAATATATTAATATTACCTTTTTTTGGTTTCCACTTAAATTACTAAAATATAAATTTTAAATGATTCCGCCAATTTAAAACGAAAATAATCTTAATAATAACGCGACAGTTCATTTTGGAGGAACGGTAACGAACGGTGTTATGTTGTGCCCATCACTAGTCGTGACTAACTGATAGATGTCAGGAACGCATTCTCTGATCGGCCGAACTATAGGTTTTTAAATACAAAAATAATGAGCTCACAGATAATATTTGTTATGAGGTCTATACGGGATTTAAAAATTAATGATAACACCTCGATTTCCAATATTATTAGTCTATGGTTCAGGACTGGACAGTCACCAACAATCTTACAATTATCTTCATGAATACAAGCTCGAATCTTGAAATTATGTAAATCTCTCATTCCAGTGGATCTAATTATAAGTGACTTTGAATTTATCTACATATTATTAATACACATTTATTTATTTTATCAAATACTTCTTGAGTATTATGAAATGTTTGGTGTCGTGTATCCCAAGTAAAAACCATGGTAGTGTCACTGGCGTAAGCTATTAGTCTACTATTACATAAGTTTACGAGGTTATTAAGAATGACTGGTCCTAGGATACTTCTTTGAGGAACACCACACTTTAATATATTCGTTACAGGTGTGATTACCTATACTGACACTCTAGAGTTTGGTAACTCAAGTAGTCGTAGATAAATGATATCCATCCCCCTCTGACTGCAAAAGCCTCAAGTTTATTAATGAGTTTTGGAATCGATAGTTTGTCAAATATATTTGCTAAATTGAAACCATACATACCTTAACATCAAGTGATGTGACATAATGTATATAAAATTCATATAAAAAAAATAAAATTACCTTATTTGTGACATAGCCGAAGCTGCTAAGACGCGGGTTAGAGAAAAATATCCAGAACTGTTGCAGGTCATCATCGGCGCCGTCGTAACGCAGCAGTAATCGACCGCCTACATTCTCACTCACCTGGAAATTGTATAATTTCGTTGAATCAAACAAATGCTGTTGATTGATACAACTACAGTATTTATATTCACAATATAATTCTTTTTTTATACTTCTACTATTTACGAGAAGGAATTAGGTGCATGTCAAATTTGATACCTACAGGCTTTTGAGATGATTCAGACAAGTACGGAGTCCTGATACGAAAAATGAGTGGAGAGCTTCAGCTTCAAGAAGGAGCACGTAGTGCTATCGCCATTAGGACTGCGATAGTTTTTGTTTTTATAGAATGAGGGTTACAAATGAGCTCACAGTCCACCCGATGGTAAGTGGATGCTGTGGCCCATAGACATCTACATTAATCCTCAATTAAGAATCACAATGCAGATGCGATATGACGATTGTTTTCGAAAGTGTTCCCTTAGCCCCAACAAAGTGTGCAACAAAGTGTGCAAACGAACACCGTAAGTTTTTACCCGATTGGATCCATATTTTCCATATTGTATTTTAAAATATTGTATTTTAAGTGCCGTGTAGTGATGGTGTAAGAATATCTACTAACCCGTATCGTAACGAGGGTGTCGTAAGAGGCGACAGAGGGAAACTAAAGCAGAAGATGGGCAGCAGCATCTTCCTGATAACAAATTAAAATAATTCAAAATTTCACCTGCGGTTGCCAACTCGCCTGCCAAAAGTAGCAACTATGGCAAAATCCTCCCTATCAGGCAATCTATGGGGGAGACCTATGATCAGCAGTGAACTTTTATAGGCTGTAATAGATGGATGGATATTTTATTTTAAAATGCTTCAGGTGAGAATCGTCTCTTAAGGCGACACCGCGAAACTGCACCTCCTTTCATCGAATAATATAGGAGTATGACACGACTAACGAAACTGGAATTTTGATATAGGTAAATTCATGTCTTTATCTTGAATTTGCTTGTTTAAAAACACGATTGTAAAATTTTGACTCGATCATAATTATTTGCGAAAAGACCTCTAAACAATCACTATAGTTGAAATTAAAACGAAATTACTTAATGTATATGCTTGGGAACCACTGAAATACATTCATAACATCAATATTCGTAATTTACTTGCTCATTATTTTGATTACTAATATCAATAATCTTTTAAAAATATTTTAAGATTCTAAGCGATTTCTAAGCGATCTTAATCGTCGCGGGCGCTACGCAATTTTAGACCTTATGACGGCGTTTTTGAAGTTTTATAGAAATTATGTTTCACTCGGGTCAGTCCGGCGATAGCCCGCTTCAACAATTTTCGATATGTCGCCTTAAACGTAGTTATATTATAAATTTTTCTTTTAACTTCAAAAAAAATACAATAAAAACCCGACTAACTGTGGCAATCCAATATCGGTAAGGGTCGATGACGTTCTGAATCTCTACTTTCATTCCGACCTTTATCCTGTCGATTGGGGACATGCCTTTGTTGTTCAACGCCTCAATGGACACAGACTGTCCAACTAGTAGTGCCTTCTTCATGATTTCTATGATCGTATCGCCGCATTTCTCATTAATTTCATCGGGCGGCTCCACCAACTCGTCGTATTTCCCACACCAGCCCAACGGATGCACTTTGGTGTTCGATATGTCGCACCAGAAATCTGTGTCAGCCCCGATGAATTTGATTCGAAGGAGGTGACCGCAAACCATAGTGATTTCAGCTATCCAATAGACATCTGGATTAGTTTTATGGCACACTTCGAGAAGCATGCCCTGTTTGATACCATTATTGAGGCTGGCCTCCACCTGCAACAAAATACTTTACTACTACGTTGTGAACAATATCTTACTTGTAATACTTTTATGTACATCATATTAATATAATAGAATATAATATTATAGAATATGAGTAGATACTGTGGCCCATAGACATTTACATTTATCTTGGATTGAGAATCAATATACAGATGCGTTGTCACTCCTGAGGTCTAAGTATCCTTGCCTCGCAGTCAGTAAAAAAGGTTTCCGGTTTTCTACACTCACTATACGAAACACAGCAGTATTGAGCTGCTATTTTACGCTGGTATTCTGTGAGAGCAAGCCGACACATTCGTACTACCTACATCCATAATAAAGCTGTAGCAGGGTTCTACCACGTATATACATTTTTACAACATTCTTATAACATTTTTTTTTTCATAATAGATATTAGGAGTGACACGCGAGTTAACAGTCCACCTGATGGTAAATAGCTTCTGCTATTTACATAGCATAGTATATACAGAATGGAAAACGATAACAGACCCATAAACTTAAACGTCAATCATTTAAATGTGACGAAATGAATAATGCTATATCAAAAGTAGTGCATTGGTTTAACGTTAATAATCTGCATTTAAACGGAAATACAACTAAATGTATTAAATGGGGAAAACCTGATCCCTGTTGAATCCACTGTTTTTCTTGGCATCACTCTCGACGCAAAGCTTCAGTGGGGCCCCTATATGTCCAAACTAGCAAGCAGGCTAAGTTCTGCAGCCTATGCTGTAAAAAAGATTAGTGGTCTCACTACTGTCGAGACAGCTAGATTAGTTTATTTCAGTTATTTCCATAGCAGTCTTATGGGATTTTGCTATGGGGAAATGCGGCTGATTCAGAAACTATTTTTGTTTTACAGAAGAGGGCCATTAGAGCTATTTACAACCTAAAACCGAGAGAGTCTCTTAGAGATAAATTTAAAGAAATAAATATATTAACTTTGGCCTCTCAGTATATTTACAAAAATTTAATGTATGTTCACAAAAACAAAGGTAGTTTTAGTAAAAAAAGTGATATACATTCTGTAAACACTAGGAACAAACACAAGCTAGTTGTATGTATATGTATGTATTGTAGTTGATAATAACCCCTGGGAATGAGGTGGTCGCTTCAAAGTTGTTTCTAAAATAAATTTTGTACTTATATAGTTTGTAGTACAAACTTTGTACAACCATTAATGTAAAATATGCCTTTAAAAAAAAGTCGCGCTGGGTTTCTTGCTGATCAACCCAGGACAGAGGTTTTTTTTCGAACCAGAGGTAAAGTATAATATGACTTTCAATAAGAATTACACATGTAATCCATGTTGAATAAAAAAATTATTCTATTTTTAACTGAAGTATTTTCTATGGTTAACTCAAATAATTTAAAATTTTGTAGAACCGACTTCAATATAAATTACTAAAAATAACTTAAAAACTATCGGTCAGACATGGGTTTACACATGAGAAGCACCAGCTTTCAATTAAAAAAAGAATAATCGAAATCGGTTCACCCAGAAAGAAGTTATGAGGTAACACACAAAAAAAACATACCGTCGAATTGAGTACCTCCTCCTTTTTGAAGTCGGTAGAAAAGAACGATTAAAAATTTGGAACTAAATGGTATATTATAGCGAATCTGAACGGACCAACCCTGCACAAATATTACGCAGCCATCGTCTTCCTCGGTCATATTACAGGGGAATGGACGAGTATACAATTGTATTATAGTGTATCTATGTAAGAGGACCTCAGGTTTTCAACAATCCATAATGTATAGTAAGTAAAACTTAAAACCAATTTACCTACAAGAAGATTGTATCTATGCACAAAAAAGTTGATATGTTTTGTGTGCTTTAGCGATGGCTTAGCTGTGCGCGATTGTTTCGGATCTCGGACACATCATAAACTGATTTTGATAGGAAATGCAGTGTGCTTCCACACTACACATTACTGTGGTATCAATTCAAGGTCAAACACGGTTTAGTGGTGAGAAAATCTACGACTACTCAGTCCCATGACCTAGGTTGAAATACTAGCCGAAGCTAGTATTTCGTGTTGATGTAAACACGGCACAAAATGATAGCTTCGGTTACGTACACATATTTTTACCTGGCTTTTTACCGTTCCAACTGTTTTATGGCTGAAAGCACGAAGTGCTCTGTTTGTTCGCGGAAAACTACGCTCTCACAAAATACTAACGTAAAATAGCAACAAAAAACGAGAACCCTTTTTATTGGTAACGGGGAATTAAAATAAAAATTAATTAAGAGAATAGATGTAGGTTTAGGCTGCAGCATCCATATATCATAAGGTGAAATATGTGCTTGTTTGTCTCCCTCTTACTAGTAGTATGGCAGCTTCGCTTGCGTACCGATACGCCCGTTTAGATGTGTCACGTACACGGAATTATAGTATTTGCGTTATAGCATAGTGCGAATGACAGCTCACGCCTATGAAGTTTCGTATTTTTTTAGGTAAACTGCTATATTATTGTACTTCATGTACATTAATTTTCGGAACCAGTGGTAAATAAAAATGATTTTCAATAAGTATTATGTAATAACCAATATTGAATAAAAATCATTCTATTCTATTCTATTCATGGATGGGTACCACCCACTTACGATAGTGTATGCTGGAAAATAAAGGCACATAGACGAATATGCAGTGTTTCCGATGCATCCATGGACGATAAATTATTCGTTGGTCCGTTCAAGCAAAAAAAAATAATTATAAAGTAAATTGCCCATTGTGCCAAAAAGACATTATAACTTATGGCGGCCAAAATGGCTACAAAAAACTTATTTTTTATTTTTATGGGGCAGACTATCCCAAAGTAGTATTTTCAAAAATTCCAAAAAAAGTGTGATTTAGATAATAATAATGACTATCAGTCAGCTAAGTTGATAAAGAATTAAGAAAAAAAAATGGCAGATACTTCTGAAGGGGTTGACATAGGGGCAGACTATCCCAAAGTTGTATTTTCAAAAATTTTAAAAAAGTGTTTGCTTCAAATAATAATAATTACTATCCGTCAGGTAAGTTGATAAAGAATTAAGAAAACAAAATGGCAGACACTTCTGAAAGGGATGACAGATGGGCAGACTACTCCAAAATTCTAAGTTCAAAAATTCCAAATAAAGCTTTTGATTTAATCTGCCATTTTTATGGCGTCTTTATTATCTTTATATATAAAAATTACGTGTCACATTGTTTGTCCGCGATGAACTCCTAAACTACTAAACTGATTGCAATGAAATTTTGCACACTGTGTGCAGTTTGGTCCAACTTGAGAGATAGGATACTTTTATCCCGATAAGTGACCTTTAATATTTCTTATTGCGAATTTAAGGATTATTTTATAGGAAGGAGCGTCAGAAAGGGCAGAACAACGTCTGCCTGGCCAGCTAGTATATAATAAAAAATTCTCATAAAAGGGCAGTCAGTTTCTCAGGGGGTTAATAATTTAAAAATCTATACAAATAAATAAAATTGAAGTGTCTGTTTGTAATATCAAAATAACAGCTTTTTACTAAACGCATACGAAATTACATACGATATTTATAACAAAAACACAACTTTTAATACAGTTGCTCAAAAAGTGGCGTATTGCAGGGACGTATAGCGTTCGGGATGTGGGCTATTACATACTCGTGCTTTTTCTTTACCTTTTCCGAACTCGTGCGTTCTCTTTCCCAACTGTCAAAATAATGTCTATTGAAAAGAAAAAAACCAACCACGAAGTTTTTACGGGACGTTCACTGGCAGATAGCTGATGTTATTAGGAGTAGCTAAGGCTACTTTTATTTTAGAAAAATTATTAGGGTTCCGCGCAAAAAAAAACCTACACATGCGGGCGAAGTTGAGGTGAACAGCTAGTATTTATATAAATCTTGCGTTGACAGGAGACAAATGTGCTTCGATGTGCGTCGAATTTTTGAAAATACAACTTTGGGATACTCTGCCCCGACCCATTCAGAAGTGTCTGCCATTATTTTTTCTTAATTCTTTATCAACTTAGCTGACGGATAATCATTATTATTATTTGAATCAAACACTTTTTTGGAATTTTTGAAAATACAACTTTGGGGTAGTCTGCCCTTATGTCAACCCCTTCAGAAGTGTCTGCCTTTTGTTTTTCTTAATTCTTTATCAACTTAGCTGACGGATAGTCATTATTATTATTTGAATCAAACACTTTTTTGGAATTTTTGAAAATACAACTTTGGGGTAGTCTGCCCTTATGTCAACCCCTTCAGAAGTGCCTGCCATTTTTTTTCTTAATTCTTTATCAATTTAGCTGACGGATAGTCATTATTATTATTGGAATCAAACACTTTTTTGGAATTTTTGAAAATATAATTTTGGGGTAGTCTGCCCCTATTGTCAACCCCATCAGAAGTGTCTGCTATTTTTTTCTTAATTCTTTATCAACTTAGCTGACGGATAGTCATTATTATTACTTGAATCACAAACATTTCTTTAAGAATTTTAGAAAATAAACTTTTGGTAGTTTGCCCCTATGTCAACCCCTTCAGAAGTGTCTGCCATTTTTTCCTTAATTCTTTATCAACTTAGCTGATGGATAGTCATTATTATTACTTGAATCACAAACATTTCTTTAAGAATTTTAGAAAATACAACTTTCGGATAGTCTGCCCCTATGTCAGCCCCTTGAGAAGTGTCTGCCAATAATTTTACTTAATTCTTTATCAACATAGCAGACGGATAGTCATTATTATTATTTGAATCAAACACTTTTTTTTTAATGTTTTTTGCGACTATCCTGTATGCGCAGTACCAGGTGTACCCAGGTAGGCCAGGCAGACAGTCATATGCTTATTGAGTCGACACTCGACAGATAATTTTCAGCAAATTTTCATGATGCATCAAACACTTCATGAAAAATGCGTCATAAGCTCTCGAACCAGTACTGAAAATTACAGATGCTGGCAGCCATTTTATTTCTTTAAATATCAATATGAATGTTGCAATCAACATGAGATAGAGAATGATTTTATTTTCAAATTAATACATAGCATAATCTATACATTGTAGTCAGTGGCTAGGGCTCCAAACTAGGGCAAGCCCAAGATATGGTTTTGTTGTTTTAGCAGTTTTATAAAAATACACCAATCTTGATCTGTCTTCACTCTTCAGTTTCATATTCACTGCTGTCGAGGACGTGTTTAACAAAGCACACAGAAGGCATACTACTGCTAGATAGATTGTATGACTATATGCATACCTTCGGTGGCTTTGAAAAAAACCGTTTGGGTTTGCTTGAGCGAAAAAAAAAGATATTTACATATACAATACAATACGTGAACTAAATAAAAGCATGAACAAAGCACAAAATTAAAATAAAAACACAAATTATTTATATTCTAAATTGAATCGTCTCTCTTTCTTAAAGAAAGATTTGATTACGTCCGCGTAAAATGTTTCTGAACGTTTTAATTGTACCAATAACTGTTTAAGTGGATATGAGCTGTTTTTTCTCAACAAAGTTTAAAGATTTTTCTCGCCGATTAGCACTTTAACACACTTCAATTCATCACAAGGAACACTATTGTCCTCCATTTTCACTAAAACTCTTTAAAAAAGCATAAATTTTCAACTCGTAATATTAATTCGCTCAAGTAAACACACAGAGTAAGCATTGAAATGTGAGGTGAAGTTGCAAACGTATCGCGCGGGCGCCCCCGCGCTCGTCTAACTTCACACCAAAAGCCAGGCTTTTGGCTCCATACTAATTGCCATATAAACTATCGTAGTTATATTTCATTATAGAACATTTTGCCACAGGTTAGAAAGGGAGCGATCATCTCCTCGAAAGCTCGGTATAAAGCCCACGCGTGCGAGAGAGACGACTAATCGCTCAACTCAACTCTTTTTTTATGACAGCAGTATCGCGCAGTTTTACCGCGATGATTAATTTTGACAGTCCGTTGTGTGGAGGAGCGCGCGGGAAATTTGAAATAGATTGAAACAGTCTACGAGTTATTTTATTAGTTGGTATTATTGATTAAGCAGTTTGATAGGGCGAGCACGGCTTCTCGGCATCTATGGAGGCTTCGCTACCGATTGTAGTGTCTGTTTGTAATATCAAAATAACAGCCTTTTACTAAATATATATGAAAGTATACAGGGTTATTTTTCAAAGAGTAGCCAAATTTTAAAGTTAAGTTCAAATATATAAATAATGATATACCGTTATTGTAGTATTTGAAAATACGATTAAATAAGCCTACTGTTTTTATTTGAAATGATCCCAAATTTAATGTGATTTATGGGCAACAACGTTTTCGCCTACCTATCGATCCTCACGAATGTGTGCGTGCGCTGTAAAATCAGTGAAAATAATGCATTACCACGCATTTTGAATTTTAAAGATAAAAAGGACAGAATGTTTGAGTTTTTTTTTAATTACTCTTCACCATTTGCCTATATTACTTATTCTGAACCTTCTCTGCAAATTTGGCCGGTTATTGCAAAATAAACCTTACGGTATTTATAACAAAAAGACAAAACAATTTTTAAAATCTTTGTCTCTCTGTCTGTTTGTTCCGCCTTATACCTGGCACTGGCTGATAGCTGATTTTTTTATAGGATAGGGTGACAAACGAGCACACAGTCCACCTGATTGTAAGTGGTTGCTGTGGCCCATAGACATTCTACATCTATCCTCGTTTGCGAATCAAAATGCAGATGCGTTGTCACCCGTGAGGACTAAGATGGAATGCCTTTTTTCCAGTAAAAGGGGTCTCCGGTTCTCTACACTCACCATACGAATCACAGCAGTGTTAAGCTGCCATTTTATGCTGGTATTCTGTGAGAGCGTGGTCCTTCCCCGGTAGAGCCGACCCATTCGTGCTACAACTATACTACTATAGCCACAGCATGGATCTACCCCGTAAAAAGTGGTGTTATAAGGAGTAACACAGGCTACTTTTATTTAAAAAAAAATAGGATTCAGCGCAAAAAAATAAAACCCGTGAAATGCAATTGTAATAAATACTAACCGGGCGAGGTCCGGGTATAACTATTATGTCATAATTTGTATTAAACTTTAACTTAATTTTGCATGCATTGTAGTTTATAAAGGAAATATATGTTTCGGTTTTAATTTTTATACCGATAGCTAATCGATAATTTTTGCTTTGCTTTGTGTAAGGCTAGCCGTACACACACAATAATATTGATAATAAAATACGTATTGTCAATCATATTGAGTGTGTGCGGCCTGTATTGCGATATTGCTCAATATTATTGTGGATATCCAGAAATTCTGATTATGTCACGCCAATATTGGGAGGAGGCAGGGGTATTGTCAATAATATTGCCGTTTGTTGGCGCGCGGCTATATTTTAGTTGAGGAAAAGATTTCAAGGCAGGTGGACGTTCGTTTTTGTTCAAAATGGAGGACGAAAACAGTGAAAACAGTGTTGATACTGTAGATGATAGTACACTCACGGAAAAGCAATATTTGTCAGTATCTATTAAAACATGGGAAACTTATCCAGAATGATGGAATACATCCTCCGGAGCATCTCGCAATCTTGCTCGATATTTATTTAAAAAAATCAAACTAAATAGCACAAGAGAAGACGTATAGAAAAAATTAAATGAAAAAAAGAAAGATTAATCCATCGCTTCTTTCTTGATTGCCCTTCCATTATATTAAACGTGCATACATGAATATACCTGCAGAGCGACTAAGTCAGACTGTACCATGAAAAATTGCCAATAATATTGCGTAGTGTGCGGGACCATATATTGATGAAGATTTTTGACAATCTTGCAATGACAATATTATTGTGTGTGTGCGGCTAGCCTATCATTAATCGCCTTTTTTAAATCGATTTAACACTGTTCCATCTCTAGACACGCCAAACTGTAAGGCTAGCCGCACACACACAATAATATTGACAATAAAGTACGTATTGTCAATAATATTATGTGTGTGCGGCCTGTATTGCGATATTGTTCAATATTATTGTCGATATCCAGAAATTCTGATTTTATCACGTCAATATTGGGTGGAGGCAGGGTTATTGTCAATAATATTGTCGTTTGCGGTCGCTCGGCAATATTTTAGTTGAGGAAAAGATTTCAAGGCAGGCGGACGTTCGTTTTTGTTCAAAATGGAGGACGAAAACAGTGAAAATAGTGTTGATACTGTTGATGATAGTACTCTCACGGAAAAGCAATATTTTTTTAAACATGGGAAACTTATCCAGTATTATGCAATACATTCTGCGAAGCATCTCGCGATAAAGTTAGGAAAAATAATGCGCTTTATAAGTTGCTCGATATTTATAAAAAAAAACCAAACCAAATAGCACTAGAGAAGACGTATAGAAAAAAAATTGAATGAAAAAAAAAGATTAATCCATGGTTTCTTTCTTAATTGCCCTTTCTAAGTTAGTAAAATTAATGCAATACTCAATGTAAATCCTTTTTTCTTTCTATCCATTATATTAAACGTGCACACATGAATCTAGCTGCAGAGCGACTAAGTCAGATTGTACCATGAAAAATTGCCAATAATATTGCGTAGTGTGCGGGACCATATATTGATGAAGATTTTTGACAATCTTGCATTGACAATATTATTGCATGTGTGAGGCTAGCCTTAGTTGTCACCCGCATCATGCTATAACGCGAAGACCATAGTTGCACGCTTTTGGTGTTCACACATAAATATGATATTACTCGATATTATTTTGAAATATTGGGAATGACTGTATGACGCTTTAAGTAAAATTCAATTCTAATAACCATGTGATTGCCTTCATCACGATTTTAATTGAATTATACAGGGTATTTTTGGAACGCTCCCGAAAACTAAGACAGGCGACAGCACCAGGTATACCTTTGATCATGAGTCACAAATAAATACGATCCTGATGAAAAAAAAATCTTCTTTTTACAACGTTTTATTAGCTTTATTCACGCGCCATCATATTAGTACAGCTAAATGAAACGATAATTTCATAAAAAATATCATGAAAATACTGAAACATAAAACCAGCAGTGGAATGACTGAATTGATATCACCTGACTAAAGGTCAATGTACGCGCGAACGGAAATTCGCGCGGCCCGCAACTAGCGGACCATACCACAATACCTAATAATTTACAACACTTGTCTAAATACCTAACTTATCTACTTAACCTACTATTTTGCCACTGTGCTTGTCTCCATGTAGCCACTTTAATCCGAATTTACAGGTTAAATAACCCAAATAACTGGTTCGATTCCCCGCTAATGAAAAAATACTTAAATGAAATGTAACCAAGGTTGGAGTCATGCGTTTTTATTCATCGTGTAGATATGTTTATTATTCTCATGTATTCATTTATGTACCTATACAGATTAGTCCAGTACTAAGTTATTTAAAAAAAATAGTTATGAAACAGCTTACCGCTCTAAATCCTCCGTGGTCTTATGAGATGCGGCTCAAATTGTGCAGGCGGGGCATCATCGTGTGGTCTTCGACACAGTCCGTACGTAGTTTCTCGAAAGCATCCACGATCCTTTGGCACATCACACTCACGATTAAAAACCCTTTCTTTCACATACCCCACAAAAAGAAGTCTAACGGGGTCAGATCTGGTGAGCGAGGTGGCCAAGCGTGTGGTCCTAGTCTGCCGATCCAGCGATCATCAAATAGCTCATTGAGGCACTCACGGACGAACCTCACGACATGTGGAGGGGCACCATCATGCTGGAACCATGTGCGGCGATATTCAGCCAACGATAGGTCGTCTAAAATGTCAACCAACTGTTCATTTATTAAGTTTAGGTATCGCTGTCCGTTCAGTTGTTGTGGCAGAAACACTGGTCCCAGTGTGCGATCCTTAAATAAACCTGCCCATACGTTAACCGACCATCGGGTTTGGTGCCCGGTTTGTCGAACAGCGTGCGGGTTAACCTCTGAATACACGTGTGTATTTCTTCGGTTCCACAGGCCGTTTCTGGTAAATGTCGACTCATCCGTCCAGGTAATGTGCTCAATGGAACCAGGCACATGTTGTTGCTGGTATAATAACCAACGGCAGAAAACTCGTCAGCGGTCGTGATCGCCGGGAACTAAAGCTTGCACTTTGTGCAATTTGTATGAGCGCATTCGGTTACGCTTCAACACTTTGTGCACTGTACAGTGTGACACACTTGTTCCATCCCGACGTCTTAACAATTTATTTAGCGATACTTCGTGTACCTAGGTTCGGATACCCAACGTATTCACAATCACTATAAACGTACGCGTTAAGCATTATTAAAACAAAAAACGTAACAACAAGAATAATACCAACACGTAATCACAAGTAATAACAATTTAATAAACAAAACGATTGAGCTGTCACCCGCGCACGCGTGTACAAAATCAACACGGAAATGTTTCAAAAACTACAATTAATAACGAACCCCGACAAAACTGAAACCTACTGCGTCACAGCGTGAGACGACACGAGCCGGCCGGGATACATTCTGCCGTCATAATAAAGAAGGACGCAACTAACAAAAACGTAAAATGGAAATAAAAAATAAATTGATGAATTTTTCTTTCAGACCCTGTGTCTAAAGTATATTAAAAGGTATCTATATGAAAATTGAAATATATACGTAGAGACATGAAGATTTTAAGGACGATCTTATTTTTTTGATAATTTATTTATTTAAATAAAACATATTTTCCTTTTTATCTTAGCTTAAAAAATACACCTGGCAACACAAAAACATCGAAGGAAAGACGCATATAACTATTTGCGTCTTTCCCACCTAATAAATAAAAAAAACTGCCATTCATTTAACATTTTGACATATTTTGGAAAGGTCATTTGAAGTTGAAAGGACTCTAATAGTAATTTACTACTTTTATCTTAGTAAATATTAGAAAAGCATTGGTAGTGAGACACAAAAAATAACAACCCGCAACTCTTGAGTAATGATTTTAAAGGGGATATCATACAAGACTTACTACGATAATAATTAAAAATTTTGTACAACCGACTGTTATATAAATAATTAAGGATAACTCAAAAACTATTAGTCTGACCTCGATCAAATTTATATGGGAGCACATGTGAAACACCAGCTCTTAATAATAAGATATAGAATAATAAGACAAGAATAATTGAAATTTAAGTAATCGATGCAAATATTGTTAAAGATGACGTAGCAACTGGTTAAATAAGTCTCTTCTTTTATGTTGAATTTGTATAACACTTTTCTACTAAAAAAATGTCATCTGTGATCAACAGTTACGTCTAAAATTCTTACGATAATTTCTAAAATATTGATATTTGTGAATATTAAAAAAAATTAGTAGATGCGCCTTCTTATCATGAGTCGAATGGTATATTTAACTCATTTATTCAAAAATTGTTAGATGCGACCTTTTTTCTTATGACCAGCATTCAGCATTGTTTCGTACCGAGCTAGATACAGGTCGACAGCGGAGGGAGTGTGGGTACAGTCGCGTTCTAAAGTACTACATGGTATTGGGCTATTGTTTTATAATATTATAGTAATTAATTGTTTTATTGTAGAATCATAATAGGTGTTTTACTAGCTACTTAGAACTTTGGAAGAGGTGGGAATTAAAAATGGATAGTGTTTACTTGAGCATTATTTGTTATTTCTATCGTAAAATATAAAGTAGTTTGTAACAAGAAAACTTAAGCTAAGGGTGACACGCCGTCCATTATGACGTTTTAGGTCACATGGAAGCCGGATGTTCATGGTGTGTTGGTGTTACTGGATGCTACTTCATCATCACTTTCATCTTCGCTTGAGCTTCCGTCATCAGGTCGATCACATGGTAATTTTTTCGGTATTCTTCCTCAACACTTTTAACTTTACTGCACAATTTTCCCCATTCACCTTCTCCTATCATATTTACCTTTTCGTTCACTAGTTTAGTCATAAAACAATAGATATAAATAATTTTTCTTTCCTTCCTTTTTAAAACATCGTCGCGAGTCGCAAAGTAAGCTGTGTATGCGACTGTATTTTTGGAGCGAACAAAGCGCGGGAACCAATAGCATGCAGGCACAGTAATACTGGCGGATTGTTCCCCCGTCGCGCCCCCTTCGTACCAATATGTGATAAATCGTTCAGTGCCCAAGTTCAAGGCCAGCGTTCTTTTTTCATCGTTCGCGCGTACATTAACCTCCATTAGTCAGGTGATATCAATTCAGTTTCCACTGCTGGTTTTGTTTCAGTATTTTCATGATTTTTTTTATGAAATTATCGTTTCATTTAGCTGTACTAACATGATGGCGCGTGAATAAAGCTAATAAAACGTTGTAAAAAAAAAATATGATTTTTTTTTCATCAGGATCGAATTTATTTGTGACCCATGATCAAAGGTATACTTGGTGCTGTCGCCTGTCTTAGTTTTCGGGAGCGTTCCAAAAATACTCTGTATATGTAAGGATGAGAATTCATTATATCATTAAATTCAACAAAAGACAATTAAAAAACCCAATAATAAATGTCGTAAAAATGTTTCCTTTGCACATCTATAACGAGGTGGTTGAATAAACAGAACCAACGTATAACTTTAAACTGCTTTATTTGTTCTGTTCAAACCCCTATCAAATATTTAAGCAGAATACCTGAGATACTGCTATATAGGTAAAATATAGTAAAATTAGATAGCTACCTTGTGCTGGGCAAGCCTTTGTTTCCATCACGACGAATCAGGTGAAGGTGCGGAACTAACTAGTTTTGTAAAGTAGTAAATTTGTTTCTAATCTTTGTATAGAAAAATAAATTATTACGAGAAATACCGATAAAATATAATGTTATGATATTATTATTAAAGGAAATGTTTTTGTGACAACCCTTACGTATTTTTAGGGACTTGACGTCGAGACAGCCTTGTAAGTATTTTGTGGTATAACAAAGGAGTTGACCCACTATTAGTATTTATTACACATTTGGTTTAGCAATGGACTTTTTTTTTATATAGGATAAGGGTGACGAACGAGCACACAGTCCACCTGAGATGGTAAGTGGTTGCTGCGGCCCATAGACATCTACAGATGCGTTGTCGCCCGTGAGGACTAAGATGGAATGCCTCATTTCCAGTAAAAAGGGCCTGCGGCCACCTGCACTCATCAAGCGAAACGCAGGGGTAAACCTCTACTTCACGCTGATATTCTGTGAGGTCGTGGTACCACCCCGGTTCAAGCCAGCCCATCCGTGCGACAGCAAAAGCTGCCGCGTGGCTCTACCACTGTGAGAACTTGTAAGGGGTTCTGATGATAATGATGATGATTCTATAGCTTCATGGTCAAAGCATTATTATTTTTTCACCCACACACAGTCCTGCATCCTGCTCTCATTTCTGCGAGCTCTTTTAGTGCGGGATATAGAGTGCACCATACCTACTCCCTCAACGAGAGTCGATAGACCTCACGTGTCATCGAAACATTTAATGCATCAGACATGCGTTTCCTCGCGATTTTTTTCCCTTACCACCGAGCACGTGGTAGGTAAATCAGCAATCAAAATGTCAGTGTTTGCGGCGGGAATCGAATACAGGTTCCTCGCATATTTATTTAAAAGGAGCTTATAGTCCCTGAGCTGCCAAGGCTTTGTAATATTTGATATTAATTGCAAGCATGAAAGGAATTTGTACGTTAATAACATTAACATTCCGAATACAAACTAGAAATCCGTTTTCTTACCTCATTCCACATATTATATTTAAAAAATAATGGTGGTTTTCGAGTTTAAAATTCCGAAACCTGATTTTAAAAATTGGGTATTTTTAGACTATGTTTCAGCTCTTATATTTATTTCATTATTGACTTTCCTGGACGTCATATTAAAGCACCGACACCCCCCACACCCATCTCCCTTAGATACCTTCTCTCTCTCACCCTTCTCCCTTCTCGCCCACACAGCTCACTACCGTAGTATCAACAAAAAAATAACAACGATATAATATATTCTCTCGACTTTTCTCTTTACGATGTTATTTTTAAAACATTTTTACATTGTGAAAAACTTTCATAAATCAATACATAAGCAATATTCTGTGACATAAGTTACATAAAATGTAGTAAGTAACATAGCAAATATAATAACGGATTTAAAATTTTAATAGGTATTAAGATGTCGTTAAAATGTAGAGGGAAATACCTTGGATTTTGTAAGCCTTCGCAGGTTTTGTTAGGTTTAGGGTTTCTAGATGTCAGGCTTCAGCACGACATTTGGTTTTTACGATTGTGCCCGGACCAAATTTACAAGTCAAGTTTCAACGGCATGTAAGAATTTTCTTTAAATGAAAAGCAGGAATCAAACGACTCGACTTCAGACAATTTTGTTCCGATACTCAATTTTAATAAAAAATATTGAAACAGCCGGTATAAAAACATCACGAGTATCCGCTTAGCAATAAAGGTTTGCAAAATATTATCATGATATGCAGAAAAAACGGTGTAGGTGATAGCACAGCCGGCCGCAGCCAGCCGCCGGCAGCCAGCGCAGCCTTGTGGGACACTAGCATTAATAGCTTTGTAGTCGGAATGTAACGTACATACAGAAAATTTAATATAGCACTTTAAAAATTGATAGAGAGATAATTACTGATGATGAGAATAAATATTTTTAAATACAGGATGGGCCATAAGGGTGTTGTCGGTTTCAATATTCAATTAAAAAAGAACTACGAAACATAAAAAAAATATATTTATATTTTTAAAAAGTAGAAACATAGGAATTTTTAAGGTCTAAAAATAATGTTGTCTAAATGACTTCCCTCGGCTGCTTGGCACTCTTGGAACCGAATTCGCAAATTTTGGAAAACTCGTCGAAAAGTTGTTCTCAGTATTTTGTTATTTTCCTGAATAATATTTCTCTTCAGCTGCTCTAAATTGGTTGAATTATTCTCGTAGACCACCGATTTGAGGTAGCCCCATAGAAAATAATCGCATGGAGAGAGATCGGGGCTACGTGGTGGCCATTCAATATCTCCCCTTTTCGAAATGACTTTTCCGGGAAAAACATTTTTCAGCAGCCCTAGCCGTATGACATGTGGCCCCATCCTGTTGAAACCACATCCTCGAGGTATTGCCTTGAAGTTCTTGCAAAGCTGGCACCAAAAATTCTGTTATCATATTGCAATAATTGTTAGCTCTAACCGTCATCGTTACCCTCTTTCGTTCTCAAAAAAGTATGGCCCAATAATACCGATTGATGTTCTCCCAGCCCACACGACAAGCTTAGGGCTGTGAAGTGGACGTTCATGCAAGTGTCGGGATTAGCCTCGGACCAGAACCGACAGTTTTGTTTATTCACATGGCCATTAAGGTGAAAATTGGCCTCATCACTAAACATCACGTTGTTAAAATTGTTGAACCGCTCGAGCATCAAATTGACAAAGTTAAGTCGGTTATTGGCATCATCTGGTTTCAATTCTAGGATTGTCTGGATCTTATAAGCCTTCAAATGCAAATCATGCTTCAAAATTCGTCGCAAAGTCGTTCTTTTGATGTCCAAAGACTGACTTCTCTTACGTGTTGACTGTTGTGCATTTCGCTGAACTGAAACATGAACACGCTCCACAATGTCGGCTGATCTTGTAGAAACTGGGCGACCACGAGCTGTAATTGGTACTGTCGAGCTCGTTGTTTCGAACATTCTGATCCATTTCCGTATCACATTGGCGCTTGGAACTTCACTTAAATCGCGTAAACCGTGTTCATGTCGATACAAAAGTCGTGCAGTAATCACTGATTTATTGTTTTCGTAATACGCTCGGACACAAAATGCACGCTGAACTCCCATGTACGGCTCCGTGGCGACTAATTTTCCAGGAAGCGGCGCAGCTAACAACATATCCCCCCGCCACCCCGCGCCATGCGTTTCCGAGAAATTGAAGAGTTAAATCGCCAACACTCATATGGCACAACCTGTATATATTGCAAAGTCATAAATGTCTACGACAAAGTTAAATTTAACATATTTACTGAATTAAATTATTCAGAATACCTAGTGTCACTACTACGAGGGCTGCACTAAAAGTATCGGGAATAGAATATTTCCACTGTTCCTGTCATATTAAAATCTTTTTAATTGAAAACTCCTTGGTTTTAAAAATCGAATACCATTTATTTATTTAAAAAAAGATTCTCGGTCTTTCCACAAGGTTTTATCAAACTTGTTTAGTCGTTGAGAAAATGGAATTGACTCTAAAAAATTCAAGAGCGATGATTTATTATGACTTTCTAAGTGGTTTAACACAAAAACAGTGTGTTGACCGGATGATTTCTGCATTTGGTGATGAAGCCCCATCCAAAACCACAATTTATCGCTGGTTTGCTGAATTTCAACGTGGACGTGTCAAGCTCAGTGATGATCCCCGTCAAGGTCGTCCAAAAACTGCAGTCACCCAAGAAAACGTTAATGCTGTGCGTAAGCTGATTGAGGAAGATCGACATGTGACATACCGCGAAATTCAGGCAACTTTGGACATTGGCATGAGTCAAATACAAATAATCTTGCATGAACAATTAGGTGTAAAAAAATTGTTTTCCTGATGGATACCGCATTCGCTCTTTGAAGAGCAAAAAGCGGCTCGCGTTACTTGGTGCGTCAGAACTCTCGAAAGATTCCACACAGGATCCTCAAATGCTGTATACAACATCGTATCAGGTGACGAATCCTGGATATATGCGTACGAACCCGAAACAAAAAACCAGTCACGAGTTTGGGTGTTCGAAAATGAATTAAAGTCAACAAAAATTGTTCGTTCACGGAGTGTTGCAAAGAAATGGTGGCCACGTTTGTCTCCAAAACCGGCCATTTTACGACTATTCCTCTTGAGGGACAAAGAACGGTTAATGCAGAATGGTATGCTAGCATTTGTTTGCCACAGGTCGTTTCTGAACTCCGTAAAGAGAACTGCAACCGCCGCATCATCCTCCATCACGACAATGCGAGTTTTCACACCGCACACAGAACAAAAGAGTTTTTAGAGCAAGAATACATAGAATTATTAGACCATCCGCCGTACAGCCCCGACCTAAGCCCTAATGATTTCTATACTTTCCCTAAAATAAAGAATAAATTGCGTGGACAGAGATTTTCATCAGCTGAAGAAGCTGTGGACGCCTACAAAACGGCCATTTTGGAGACCCCAACTTCCGAATGGAATGGTTGCTTCAATCATTGGTTCCATCGTATGGAAAAATGTGTCAAATTTCGCGGAGAATACTTCAAAAAGCAATAAATACATTTTTAAATAGTAATGTTGCGTCACTTCCTTCATTCCCGAAATTTTCAGTGCCGCCCTCGTACATTAAGGCTGGGTGCTCCAAACGCACCTTATACGTGGTAGAGCCATGCTGCAGCTATATTTCTGGTATAGTTGTAGCACGAATGGGTCGACTCGACCGGGGAGGGACCACGCTCTCACAGAATACCAGCGTAAAATAGCAGCTTGATGCAGGTGTGTTTCGTATGGTGAGTGTAGAGAACCGGAGACCCTTTATACTGGAAACGAGGCATTCCATCTTAGTCCTCACGGGTGACAACGCATCTGCATTTTGATTCGTAATCGAGGATAAATGTAGAATGTCTATGGGCCACAGCAACCACTTACCATCAGGTGGACTGTGTGCTCGTTTGTCACCCTTATCTTATAAAAAAAAAACACGCATTAGGTAATTACAAGCAGTCGTCGCTAAGATCGAGGCGGGCTGCGCATATGATCTTGATTTTCTACCGACTTCAAAAAGGAGACTATACTCAATTCGACTGTATATGTACTGTACCTCATAAATTTTTTCTGTTTTTCTTTTCATATGATTAAGGTCTGACCAATAGTTTTTAAGTTATTCTTAATAATTTATATTGAAATCGGTTGTACAACATTTTTAATTTTAAATTATTAAATAATAATCACAAAAATATTGTTTTAAAGTCATAAACAGATATTTACACAATCCATACTAATCCGTTCTTACTAATATTATAAATGCGAAAGTGTGTTTGTTTGTTTGTCCTTCTTTCACGTCGCAACAGAGCGTCGGCATGGCATGATTTTTTGTATGGGGATAGTTCGGTGGCTGTAGAGTGACATAGGTTACTTTTTTCCTGGGTTGAGAAGGCAAGAACAAGCAGAGCGTCAGGCTGCTTTTAGAGCATCTGAGACACCTTCTCAACGTCAGCAAAGGCGTCTTGAACAGACAGAGCGTCAGGCTGCTTTAAGAGCTTCCGAAACACCTTCTCAAAGTCAGGAAAGGCGTCTTAAACAGGCAGAGCGTCAAGCTACTTTAAGAGCTTCTGAAACACCTTCTCAGTCAGCGAAGGCGTCTTGAATAGACAGAGCGTCAAGCTACTTTAAGAGCTACTGAAACACCTGATCAAAGTCAGCAAAGGCGTCTTGAACGGGCAGAGCGTCAATCTACTTTAAGAGCTACTGAAACACCTGCTCAAAGTCAGCAAAGGCTATTCGAACAAGCGGAACGTCAGGCCGCCTTAAGAGCCGCGGAAGCACCTGATGAAACTCAACACAGATTCATTGAGCAAGCTGAACGTCAATCTACTATAAGGGCATCTGAAACACCAGAACAGACACAGGCGCGAAGAGATGCAAATGCACAGCTCCAAGCTGAACGTCGACAAAATTTTCAAAGAAACAATTGGTCGGTTTTTAATGACGCAGCATTCAATTATGATCCGTTGATTGATTATAAAAATCACAGGTTAGTTGTTATCGGACTCATGGACAAGGCGTGTCGATTTTGCAGCGCTTTAAAATGGAAAGTTGAGACCGCAGGCATGTGCTGTTCCGATGGCAAAGTGTCTCTTCCGTTACTTGGGGAACCAGAAGAACCTTTGAAAACTCTCTTTTTATATGATGCTAATGGAGTCACGGCGCTTTTTAAACAGGATCCCGAAATATAACTCATGCTTTCAAATGACGTCCTTCGGAGTTGACCGGGAAATAATAATGCCGGGATTTTCACCTACATTTACGGTGCAAGGGCAAATTTATCATAGAATAGGTTCACTTTTTCCAGCTGAAAACGAACAGCATAAATTTTTAGAAGTATATTTTATGGGTGACGAAGAAATTGAGGTAGACCGTCGCTGCCAATTTATCCAGGGAGTTAAGAGAGACACAGTGTTCAAAATTCAAAGATTCTTGCATGAACGTAACATTTTAGTCAAAACATTTAAAACTGCTTTAGAAAACCTACCTGAAGAGGATTATAAAGTCGTCATTCACGCAGATCGGACCCCTCGAGGAAAGCATGAAAGGCGCTACAATGCACCTTTGATAAACGAAATAGCAGCCGTAATTAGTGGTGATCAATTTTCTTCACGAGACATTGTCTTGCGAGCACGTGATGATACGTTGCAACGGGTAGCCGATACACACAAGTTTTATGACGCTCTGCAATACCCATTGATTTATTGCAAAGGACAAGAGGGTTATCATTTTCAAATTCCACTCATTAACCCGGTCACAAAGAAGCCTACTCCGAACAAAAAAGTATCATGTATGGATTTTTATGCGTATCATATGATGTTGCGAGAAAATTATTTTAACCTCTTAGCCCGGTGTAGACAATTATTTCATCAATTTTTGGTAGACATGTATGTGAAGGTAGAAAGTGAACATTTCCGTTATATATCTTTAAATCAAAAAAAGCTGTGCGTTGAGAATTATATACATTTACAAGATGCAGTTTCTAGCGACGCCAATGTAAACCCCAGAGATTTAGGTAAAATGGTAATTCTGCCCTCATCATTCGTTAACAGTCCCCGCTACCTACATGAGTCCACACAAGACGCATTCGCCTATGTACGAACTTACGGAAGACCTGATCTTTTTGTTACTTTTACTTGCAATCCCACATGGAAAGAAATAGCCGAGGAGCTAATGCCGGGCTAAAAAAGTACTGACAGACACGATTTAGTTGCTAGAGTATTTAGATTAAAAGTACAAAAATTAATGTATGTAATTAACAAAGGGAAAATTTTCGGAGAGGTGCAGTGCTTCATGTATTCAATTGAATGGCAAAAAAGAGGATTACCGCATGCCCATATTCTAATATGGCTTAAAGAGAAGTTGCGGCCCAGCCAAATAGACGACATAATAAGCGCCGAGATTCCGGATCCTGAACAAGATAAAGAATTGTATGATACCATCGTCCGAAATATGATTCACGGTCCATGTGGAGCACGAAATTCAATATCGCCATGTATGAAAGAAGGAAAATGTACAAAGACATTCCCTAAACAGCTATTAAAAGAAACAGTGCACAATGACAATGGCTACCCTTTATACAGACGCAGAGCTGCTGATGATGGTGGCAGGAAAGTTACAATCAAATCTCGCTCTGGAGCGTTCGAAACCTTAGATAACAGCGGGATTGTCCCGTATTCGCCCATTCTATATAAAATGTTTAATGCCCACATTAATGTAGAAGCATGTAGCACTGTCCGCGCAATCAAGTATATCTGTAAGTACATAAATAAAGGAAGCGACCAAGCAATATTTAATCTCAGGAGTGAAGGTGAGGCAAATCCCGTTAATGAAGTACAGACCTTTCAAGCAGGGCGTTATGTCAGTAGTAACGAGGTAGCGTGGCATCTCCTTGGCTTCCCTTTACCCAACAGTTACTCACCTTGCTGTGCACTTAGAAAATGGAGAGCGTGTATATTTCACCGAAAGAAATTTCCAAGAAAGAATTGCATCACCGCCAAAAACTACACTAACAGCCTTCTTTCAACTTTGTCAAACCGAACCCTTTTCAAAAACGTTGTTATATTCTGAAGTCCCCCGCTATTATACTTGGAACACATCTAGGAAGGAGTGGAAACGCCGTATTCAAGGCGCGTCTGTTGCAAATTGGCCCGGTGTAAAGTCATCAGATGCCCTTGTTAGTGTGTATACACCGTCCATGTAACTAATTTTTAATGTTTCTGTTTACGATTGCTGCTGCACCATGTTCGGGGTCCTACAGGATATAAAGACCTTAAAACTGTCAATGGTCAGGAATGCGCAACTTATAGAGAAGCATGTAAAACTCTGCATCTTTTATAAAACGATAATCACTGGGATGAAACCATGGAAGAAGCTGTGCAGTGCCAGTCACCAGCCAAAATTAGGGATCTTTATGCAACTCTCATATCATCTTGCGGGCTATCTAATGCACATGAATTGTGGGACAAATATAAAGAGTACATGGCGGAAGATATTTTGCGAAGGTTACAGCAGACACACGCGAACATGACATACAATGAACACATTTATAATGACGCACTTGGAAAAATTGAAGATAAAGTAATGGCAATGGTAGGCAAAAAATTAAGCGACTTTGGAATGATAAGCCCTCAGCGAACAACCGAAAATGAACTAAGTGATGAAATTATACGTAAAACAAACTACGATACACCAGCTTTGTAGCAGCAAGTAGCCGAATTTGTACCCCGCTTGCTTCCCGAACAAAAACGAGATTTTGACAAAGTATTAGGGCAAATTGAATCTGGAAATGGTGCACTTTTCTTTTTAGATGCCCCTGGTGGAACTGGGAGGATATTTTTGTTAAATTTATTATTAGCCCAAGTACGGAAAGATAAAAACATTGCTGTGGCCGTAGCTTCCTCCGGTATAGCCGCCACGCTGCTAAGCGGGGGCCGCACTGCACATTCTGTTTTAAAACTCCCTCTAAATCTAGCCCAGGAAGAATCGCCGATCTGCAACTTTAGCAAAAATAGTGCACGAGGTATAATGCTACGACAATGCAAGCTTTTAGTGTGGGACGAAAGTACAATGTCGCATAAAAAAGCTGTAGAAGCACTAAATCGCTCCAGGATTTGCGCAGCAATACCGATGTAATGGGAGGAATGGTGGTTTTACTGGCTGGTGACTTTCGCCAAACTTTACCTATCATTCAAAAGGGCAGGTGTGCCCGCAGATGAAATTAAAGCATGCCTCAAGTCGTCTATTTTATGGAACAAGGTGACAAAATTCACTTTAACTACGAATATGAGAGTGCATTTGTATAATGATATCAATGCTGGACACTATGCTGACACACTATTAAAAATTGGCGATAGGCGGTTGGAAACGGATGCTGAGGGCTGCGTTAAATTGACGAGAGATTTTTGTAATTTAGTACAGAGTCATTCCGAATTAATTGCGAGCGTTTATTCAGATTTAACGAACAACATGCATGAAGACAAATGGTTATGTGAAAGGGCGATTCTTGCACCAAAAATGAGAGCGTTAACAAAATAAATTCAGATATATTAAGCGAAGTAGCAGGAGAAATAACAGAGTATTTGTCAGTAGACACAGTTATGGACACAGAACAGAGCACTTCATATCCCGTAGAGTTTCTAAATTCTCTAGAGTTGTCACGTGTGCCCTCACATAAGCTTCAATTAAAATTAGGCGTCCCAGTCATGCTAATGCGAAATTTAGATGCTCCTCGGTTATGTAACGGGACAAGGCTGCGTGTGACACATCTTGAACGGAACATAACCGGTGCTACAATTTTGACAGGCGTAGGAAAAGGTGAAAATGTTATTATACCACGGATCCCTATAATTCCCACAGATCTTCCTTTTCAATTCAAAAGGTTGCAGTTCCCTATTAAGCTCAGTTTTACAATGACAATTAATAAAGCGCAAGGGCAGATGTTACAGATAGCGGGGATCAACTTAGAAAAACCGTGCTTCTCTCATGGTCAGCTGTATGTAGCATGTTCGCATGTGTCAAATGCCCAGAATCTCCACATTCTTTCCCCGAATGGAAAAACATATAACATTGTGTACAGTAGTGTCTTAAAATAGTGTTCAGTTAAGTTTTTTTTCCAAAATTCCCACAATCAATTAATCAGAATTCCCACAGATCTTCCCTTTCAATTCAAAATTTCCTATTTAGCTCAGTTTCTTTTCAATTCCAAATACTACACCTCTGACAGACCTATTAAGCTCAGTTTCCTTTCAACTCAAAAGGCTGCATCTCTGACGGATCTTTTATTTGGCTCAGTTTCCTTTCAATTCAGAAAACTGCATCTCTGACGAATCAATTTAGCTCAGTTTCTTTTAATTTTTTAATTCCTTTAATTAAAAAAATATCCCATGTCCATTTGGAATAAACAGGCTATTTTCATGCTTTCCTATATGCTGCGTTTCAAAACATTTAAATAGGCTGATGAATCAATTTTGCTCAGTTTCCTTTTAATGGCTGCATCTCTGACAAATCTATAAAACTCAGTTTTCTTTCAATTCAAAAAGCAATGGATGGTTCATTTCCCAGTGACCATGCGGGCGAAGCTGCGGGTAACAGCTAGTTTTAGCATAAGTCTTAAGCCACTACTAATAATTTGTATACTTTGAAAATTGGAATGATTTAATACATTTAAGAAAAAGACAAAATAGTGAAGTTCCATGCAAATTACATCTTGAATAATAAATATTAAATTTCAGCTTTTATTTGCTGTGTGGCCATTGAAGTATTATAATTTTGTCATCCAAATTATTTATAGCAAAAAAAGGAATAAACAATTAATAGCTTTATTATTTGTTTACTTTTTAACCAATATAAACATCAAATATTATGCAATTCAAAATTTAAAAAATTCAGAATTATATGGTTTCTGTTAAAGATATTTGTCATGATGCCTAGGCAATCTAAATCATATCTATTTTATATAAAGCACTGGTTCTTAACCTTTTAATGAATAGGGGCCATTTATCCAAATCTTATGTAACTGTACAAAAGTTATCATCATCAACCAGCAACAGTTTGCTGCATGAAATAATAGAAAAAAGTGTAAATTAATAATTAAGTATGGATAAACTAATCAACAATGCATTTCAGTAAGCAAATGTGTAATTAAAGTTAATTAAATATAAAATAAATTTCAAAACAAGCCTTTAAAGGTGTTGCTAGGGCGAGCATTTGAGTCCATGATGAGATTAACTCCATGGTACAATATTATTGCATTGTCATTGAAGTTACATAATGTCAAATTTCAGCTCAAATATATATTATGTCAGCAAGCAATTTAAAAATTGATAAAAATTTTGAACTGGAAAGACATTTGACAAAAGAAAGTTAATAATAACCTTGTAAAAAGTAGGTATATATTATCCAGCAGTGTATTAAGATAGGTTGATAAAGATGAAAAAAAATGTTAATACAAGATTGATTATTAATTTTATTACATTCGTTTTTTATTATGTTCTTCATTATATATTTATTTTAAATTACTAGTCAGGTTTTATGTAGTCCGGTAAAATGTGTAATTCTAATATGATGCTTCTAATAAATTAATGTTGTCTGGTAATATTTACAATATTATTTAATATTTATCACTTTAAGTAAAACTAGCTATTAAATAATATTATTCCTGAACAAATAAGTTAAAAAGTTTAGTTTAGTTTGTTTAACATTTTAACATAATGCTAAAATTAATTATATAGAAATAAAAAGTAATATTAGGCAAATATGAAAACATAATATTATGTAAAAATATTATAATGTTTAAATTATTTAAAAATTTGACCAATGTGAATAAGGATGAAATTGTTTTATAAACCAATATGTTGTTGTGTAGTTTAAAAATATTTTATTATTTATCTTTTGAGTGATTTCAAGCAATTGATTGTAAATCAATTTTTATAGCTTAATTGATACTTTGGCAGTAAATAGATTGAAGTTTTAAAAAACTATGAGGTGGCAAATATGTGTGGCGTAAGAGAAACTCAAATTTGAAACCATATGGAAAAGTTAAAATGTCACTAATTATGAAGCGAAAACATATTTCAGTGACCTAAAGGCATAAAACCTTGAATATTTTGTTGCAAGCTAAAAATAGAGCAACTGTACATCGTTATGATACAAATATTTTTTTAGATAAAGATTTCGTTAGGAAGGTACTATAACACTATACAGTTTATTTTAATTTTAAAAATATAATTCTCTTAAACATTCTTCACACTTTTTTCTTATATTTTTTGAGTTAATCAAATTTAAAAAGTATTTAATATCTAAAAGCAAGAACAACGAAAAAAAAATAAAGTCGCACTTACATGGGAAAATAGTTCCTCAGGAACAGCAATGCTTTTATTCGTCTCCAAATAATTGTTCCAGTCAAATTCCATCTCTAATAAATTTTATAAGTAACAATTCTTATAGTAAAATAATTAATATTGTTCCCTAAAAAGTAAAAACAAATCTTAAAAAGCTAAACTTGTTTCTTCAAATTTCAGTTCCATGAACATGAACGAAATACCAAAGAGTATATAATCATTAACTATGCTTTACGAAACGAAATACGAAATTGAAAATTGAAATTCACCCACCAACAGTATAGGAAGCAGCATCTTTTTCTTCTTTCTTAATAACTGGCTTTACGGCTCTGGGTTCTAGCCCTTCTGAGCCTGAATTTACAATCTATAATAATTATTCTTCACAGTACACTGCTTCACAATAATATGTTGATAAGCCCAAAGTGGGCGGGGCGGGCCGTAGATAGAGGATTGACTAGATAAAGCATTCGCGTATGCTTTTGAGATAGAAATAGGCGGGAGGTACTTTCACTGGGTTACCAGATATTGTTCCATTTCCCCCGTTATGGGTTTATTTATATTCACAGCACTTATTCATACAAAAAACTTAATTGTCACCATAAAAAAAATGTTCTTTTATTATTTAGATGATTAATTCATTTCTCTTGAAAATATATTCTGTGACTAAAAACTACGGGCGGAAACGGCGTAAAAACCGAATCATCATTCTGTATTCAACGGCGCATCGACGATTTTACTGGACATTCAATAAACTCTGGATTTCGACGGCACTATGTTACGAAATCTGTTATAGAGTGTTACTCTGGATGTCGAAGACGCTACTGGCAGAAAGTGTGATATTGCTAATAAATAACAATATGTTATGTACTTAAATATTAATTAAGAGTAAAAATATTAAATAATTAACAAAAATTTCCTCGTGTCGAGTTTTGTTTTTACAAAAAAAAAACAATAATGTTTTAACATCACCATTCCATCACAAGTTCAGTGCTGAACACAGACCTCCGAAAGGAAAGGCTTTCCAAATAGGTTTTGTAGTACAAAACACGGTTATGAGGCTACTCCCGCGATTTCCTGGATGTTTTGCTAAGTTAGTGTCTTGTGTGCGGCAAGTTGTGGCGTACACGAGAATTTGTCTGTACACGGAATGATACTACCCCGCGTCGTAAGCAATAATACAAGATGGGGGTGGGGCAGTAGCACTTTCCCGATGAAAACTTGAAATAATAAATAACTGCGGTGGCCAACCAGCATAATGCATATGTTCACGCAGGCGTGGCAACTATGGTAAAAGTCATCCTATGAGGATATCTAGGGAAGGCCTTTTTTAGGTGACTTACTTATGGTTAAGTGGCTTAATCATGTTACCTAATGGTTAAGGTGGTAAAATGTTTCAGTTAATATACGTTCTAAAGCATCAACAAAGAGTTTGTTTTTGTAATATGTTGGTATATAAAATAAAATAAAATGTTTTATAATATTCTAATTTTAATTTACCATGCAGTGTAAGAATATCTGCTACCTCATGTCATTCCATGGGTGGTGTATGAGGCGACATAGGGAAACATTAAAGAAGATAAACAGCAGCATTTTCCTGATAACAGCTAAATAAAAAAAACAGTGGTTGACAACCCGCTTTCCAAGCGTTGAAACTATGTCAAATAACTATAATCATGTTTATGTACAACAGCGGACTTTTGATAGACTGTAAAGATATATTATATTCTATTCAAATGAAAATATATAGAAATATAAAAAGGAAAAAGAACTAAATTTTGTGTACTTACACAACATTTAGAAATATTAAAAATGTTACATTAAGTAATACAAATGAAAACACAATTATATATCAAATATAATTCAATAAAATTAAAATAAATAAACGATTATTTATTGATTTTTCATCACATTAATAAACAACAAAATTAACAAATTTTTTGTCTTCATTCTAGAGCATTCGTTGTTATTCTTGGTTTGAGCAGCTTTAGAATTTCTCAAAAATATGCATTTATAAACTTGATTTATACTTTGCATGGCAGAAATTCTTGGGGGCTGGTTGTTAGGATCGGATTAGAAAGGAGTATATATATTATATGCCTTGTATAAAATATATTTTAGTGGTATAAATAATAAGGTACAACTCCTAAACTATACTTAGATAGGTAATACCTATCTCTTGTCAAAACATCTTTATTACAATATCTTTGTCAATTAAATGGAAATTATCATAATTACATATTACATTTATTTCTTAATTTATTAACACATTATTGTTTATAACACACAAATGAAAATATATTGAAATTTAAAAAGGAAAAAGAACTAAATTTTGTGTACTTACTCAATATTTAGAAATATTAACAATGTTACATTAAGTAAAACAAATGAAAACACAATTATATATTAAATATAATTCAATAATATTAAAATAAACATACGCTTATTTATTAAACTTTCATCATATTAATAAACAAATTTAACAAAATTTTTGTCTTCTTTCTAGAGCATTCGTTGTAATTCTTGGTTTGAGTAGCTTTAGAATTTCTCAAAAATATGCATTTGTAAACTTGATTTATACTTTTGCATGGCAGAAATTCTTGGGTGCTGGTTGTTAGAATCAAATTAGAAGGGTGTATATATATAATGCCTTGTGTATAATATATTTTAATTGTATAAATAATAAGGTATAACTCTTAAACTATACTTAGATAGGTGATACTTATCTCTTGTCAACAACATCTTTATTACATTTTAATTATTACATTTATTTCTTAATTTATTTACACATAATTGTTTATAAATCCTTTATAAAAGGGTTTAAGGGTGGACTAAATGTCCCATTGGTAGGCATTTCCAGTCAGTTTTACAGTTATTATTGCATAATAAATTATTCATTTGTATATTTAGGTCAGGACTTTAAATTATTTATTTATTTCTTTTATTTAAATCTTTATTTGCATAAAACATGGTAATACAGATAAAGTTCCAACATTTGTAAAAGAGGATTCCTGTTTAATCAATCCATCTATAAGTAAGTATTTTGTCATTGTCATGCAACCAAATTATTACAACTCATAATAATACAGAATGTCAGTATATGAAAATAAAATAAGCAATGCTAGTCAATTTTTAATACATACAGAACAATGTCAAAAATCATAACTACTAACAAGGTCAAACTTATATCACTTATGGAGAAACAACAAGATACAACAAGAAATTATAACATTTAAAAAAAAATATCTTAATTATATCATAAATTACATAAGTTAAGTATATTTAGTCCACCTAAAACAATGAGGCTCATAATGTTTTGAGCATATACTGCTAAGTTTTGTTGGTTACCTGTAATTACTACCAGTAGCGATTATCCAACAGTTACGGATAGCTGATTCCTTAGAAAAGCTGTGAAATAATATATTTAAAAGAAATAAATATATTAAATATACACTTTTATATCAAGGCATTTAACAAACAAAAAACCAAGTATGGGTATCTGTGCATAAATACAATACCTATAACAATTAATACAATATCAATTGATTTAATTAAATAGCAAGTGCATGTAAATGTAATGATAATATTACTCATACCAAACATTTAAAAAAATTATGTACATATTAAGCTTTAGATATTGTTAATTAATACATTTACAGCCTAACATAGCTATGTCCTCCACAGCTGAACATATACCTCCCACACAGTTTGTCTCCAAATAACTGCAGTTGCCAATTCTCCTGCCAAGCTAGGCAACTATCACAAAACCTAAAACTTTTGATACACTTTTGATACTGACTAATGCTAACGGTAAGTATATTATCATCACATTTTTCTACATCATTAATTGAGAATATTATCTTATATTGTTGTGTTATTGTGTACCTTAAGATTAAGACTTATTTATTTATTTATTATTTTATCTATGTTTATATTTATTTTTATATTAGTATGACATATTTATTTATTTTTTTAATAAACATTGTAATGTAACTGTTGCTAATGTATAGTAGAATTAATGGAATGCAATAAGTTTTGTGCATCTGATTTCAGGCAATGCATATTTTGTGAAATTAAATATACTTTGCCCAATGTTTATGTACTTGAATCCAAACATGTTTTCAAGTTGATACTTACATATTATTTATGACGTCTATGTAAATGGAAAATGATTGAAAAGTTGTAGAGCAATAAGGAGTTTCCTTTAAAGCTGAACATAAAAGTGTATGTACACATGTACATTATGTGATTCATATTTATGGACATAACTACTAATCACAATAACAAGTATTATTAAACAATACGAAAACATTATTGTACTCGCTGATATCCCTAAAGTTTCTATAATTCTACCAAATCAAAAAGTACACGTTTGTTATGACTTTAAGCTTTCGAATGACCGTTCAAATTAAGGAGCATTATCATGAAGAATTTACAATTTGGGAGTCCAAATATTTGACAAAATACATCACAAAGTTCATTAAACACATGAAATGTTACACTTTGTATTCAAAACAATACATATTAATCAGTACAAGTAGCAAATGTAAGCACAAAACAAACTTACCGATGAAAGGTTATATTATCAATTTTTCATTGACTGATGCGGTTGCATCCTAAAATGCTGCAACTTACCATCTTTTTAACCTCACTTAATAACTAAAACCCCCAAAAAACACTAAATTCAATTACCTGTTTGCTTATAATATCATATGTTATTCACAAGAGCTTGACATCGTTAATGTCAAATAAAGGAGGGAAAATAATCAAAAACGCATACCTAGAAAAAGACAAGAAATATAGATTTGCTTCTCCCTTACTCTTATGTGTAACTATATACGTGCATTCCTTTCACACGCTGATGACGTCACGGAATGTTTAGTCTATAACATACAAAGTCTATGGGGCGGGCGTGTCACAATTAGTGACAGTAGAGCTCTACTAGAGCTTAATAGACAGTCAGTCGCGGACTCAAATTGTTGCGAGCTGACGGGTCGCTGCTTATGTGATATATGCGAAAATATGCTGTTTTGTGCAATTTAGGAGTGTAAAAACGAAAGTAAAAATAAAAATATTTGGAATAGAAGTGTTTTGTACCAAAGGCACGTGTAATTTTTTTAATTTTTTGGATAAAAACTTAACTAAACATGGACAACATTTTAAATTGCCTTTATTACAAGCCTTTATAAATTTTAACAGTGGTAGAGCCACGCGGCAGCTTTTGCTGTTGCACGGATGGGCCGGCTCGAACCAAGGTGGTACCACGACCTCACAGAAAACCAGCGTGAAGTAGAGGTTTACCTCTGCGTTTCGCTTGGTGAGTACAGGTGGCCAGAGGCCCTTTTTACTGGAAATGAGGCATTCCATCTTAGTCCTCACGGGTGACAACGCATCTACATTTTGATTTGTAATAGAGGATAGATGTAGATGTCTATGGGCTAGACGTGGGCGTTATTTCACGTCACTAGTTACAATAACTGGCTACGCGGCATGTAACCGAATCACTAGTTTCGAGTCATATTACAAGTAGTGAATTTTGTAAATGTGTTATTACTGTTAACTATGATTGTTGCGAGAGTCGACTGTCTGTCGGTCGAGCGCAAGGCGCACATGTGGCATACAACAATAAACAAAACAGCGTATGTAACAGTATTATTGTACGTTTTATTTTCATACGTAAGATTTTTGACGGAGTCATGAACTCGTTTATTTATAAAATTAAAATAAAACTAAAAAATGTGTATAAAAATTCAAATGTGTATAATATTATAAAACTTAAAAACTGTGTGTAAATAGCTAAACAAACAAACAAAATAATTGTTCAGTGTAAATAAAAGTGCAAAAACAAATGACAGTGAAAACGTTGAAAAAGTGTAGATAAAATGTAAATATCAATAATCATTGTATTATTATTAAATACGCCTGCATTAATAATTTTATGAAAATCTTAGTTTCATAGTAAACACAAATCAATCATAAATACATTTAATGCAGTCAGACCTAAACCTGAATAAAGTATGAAGGAAGTTAATTTATTGATTTAACTGTATAGCTACAAACAAATAGTGATTAAATTTATTTTCGTTTCGTGTGTAACTGTATAGTTGATGGTATTTATGCGAACAGAATAAAAAGCAGAATAAAAATAACCAGTTACAAAAATCACCAGTTTTGAAACAAGTGATGCCGATCAAGTCACCGGTTTCGTTACGTTTCTTGAAAATGACGTAACGACCCATGTCTACTATGGGCCGCAGCAACCACTTCCCATCAGGTGGACTGTGTGCTCGTTTGTCACCCTTATCCTATAAAAAAAAGCAATATTCAAACTTATTTCGTTAAGATAAGGTTCAACTGTAAATACATTTTAAATAAAATAGCTGCGATAGTGTTGTAACTACGCCGACATTAAAGTTTTCGATAAAATGTTATCACATTCCTGTTAATTCACTAACTTATTAATGAAAATTTGCAAATGCTGGATGTCTTTGAAAATATACGAAATTGTAGCGTGAAGCCTACGAATGAATATTTGTTAGGGTTGCTAAGCCAGAGAAATAAGTAAGTAGTTTAGTAGTACTTATGACTTTTGGAAAAAAGCTGAAATAAAAGTGATCTTGATATCATGATCTACATTGGTAACCGAATTCATTATCATCTAAAATTTTATATTAAAGTGTGAACACGATAATTTTTAAACAAATGTAATAGTGGTGTATAGTATCCACTATTAACAGACTACGAGTGGTCTAGGAGCGGAGAAATAAAAACAATTTTTTCTGATGTTCAAGCGAATTGTGTATATGGTGTATATTTTGTTCAGCTAACCCTGCCCATATTTATATGCCCGGCTACGTCCTTAGTTTACCAATCTATACTTAATATTATAAAGCTGCAGTGTTTGTTTGTTTGTTTAAACGCGCTAATCTCTGGAACTACTGGTCCGATTTGAATAATTCTTTTAGTGTTGGGTAGTCCATTTATCGAGAAAGTCTATAGGCTATGTTTTTTTTTTCAAAATTAGGGATCCGTAATAAAATTGCTATTTTGTAACACAAGGTGTAAAATCGAAAACCTATTTTTGCGTGCGCTGCAAAAACTATTGACAATAAAACAAAATGATGTACTACAGGTTTGTAGATCCCACTAAGACCTACAAAAAAGTCTGCAAGAACATATATCTAGCTATCATGGTTTAATCACAATAACCGATTTTGTGTTCAAATTAATTATTAAATCGTCTGAAGAAAAAATAGCTACGTTAAATATGTATCGTAATATTAATCTTTATCGAAATTAAGTATTACGTTATCAAGAGTATTTATGTAGAAGTAAAATACTTTTTGTTTCATCTCAATCGGATATTTCGTTTAAAAGTTATCACGTGTGTAAGATGTTAAGAGTTGGTACCTATTAATGAGTTATGGGCCATAGAGTTTTTTATCAACATAAAATCCTGTAATAATCTTTTTCGAAATATATTGATTGTAAGTATAAGATCTTTGAAGAGTATAATAAATACATTTCTAAAATAACTCTGCTAAGGAAATCCACGCGCGCTTGATGCAAGCAAGACGAGACGCTGGCGGCGCGGCAGCGGACGAGACGAGGAGGCCGCGCTTACTGGCCGCCTGTCGCTCCCCCGCCCCCGCCGCGCCGCCCGCGTGTTTTGGTTTACAAGGTACCATGCCGCGCGGTTCAGACTTCAGACGCGTGGTCGGCTCCCTACGGAACGGTTGAATGCAGTGTTGTGTTTTTTGAAGTCATTTACGATAATTCCTTTGACATATATTTCATACGACTTTTAATAATTACTCACCTTACGTTTCTTTTACCTGATTACTACGTTTCAGTTTATTTTAATTAAGTTTTAATTTTATACGGTTTTTCTTTTACCTCTTTACTATAATGCCTAGAAAAAAACTCAGCTTTCTAGGCAGACTGCTACTGCAAAGCGATTGCGACTTCTACGCAGCAATGAAACACCCGAAGAAAATCTGCACAGGTTGGCTACTCAACGAGCGACCAGTGAACAAAACCATTTTAGGGGATCGAGTGTTGAACGTTCGCAGCGGTTAGTCTCACAAAATATCCGTACTTCGGCGAATCGACAACGGGAATCAAGTGCTGAACGTTCTCAACGTTTAGCTGCACAAAATTCCCGAACTTCGGCAAATCGCGAGCGGGAATCAAGCGCTGAACGTTCTCAACGTTTAGCTACACAGAATTCCCGCACTTTGGCAAACCGGCAACGGGAATCAAGCGCTGAACGTTCTCAACGTTTATCTACACAGAATTCCCGCACTTCGGCAAACCGTGAACGGGAATAAAGTGCTGAACGTTCCCATCGATTAGCACAGCAAAATGCACGAACAGCAAGGAACAGAACTCGCAGGCAATATAATTTACTGAATTCAGCATTTGCTTATGATTATACCCTTGACTATGCTAAGCTAAATGGTACTAATATTTGAAGAATGAATAAAATATGTAATTCATATCAAGCAAAAAATGGCCGGCTGAAGCTCCTGGACTGTGTTGTAGTGGTGGCAAAGTAAATATTCCTAAAATTCCAGCACCAACATCAATTCTTAAAGATCTAATATCAGGCTCACATCCATCTTCTAAGCATTTCTTAAACCACTCTAGACAATATAATACTCTGTTTCAGATGACTTCATTTGGTGCCAAGGAAATTCGTGAAGGAAACTTTATGCCCACTTTTAAAGTCCAGGGGCATGTTTACCATCTGATCGGTAATTTACTTCCACCTGAAGGCGCATAACCCGAATTTTTGCAAATATATTTTATTTCCCATACAGATCAGGTATCTTTACGCTCAAATTTAAACCCAACGTTAAAAACCGATCTTATCGGCGCTCTCCAAACATATCTTCACGATCACAATACTTATATTCAAAGTTTTAAATATAATCTCGAAAACAGACCAACGAATGATTTTAAACTTATCATTCATGCTGATGTGAAACCTCCTAATGAACATCCAGGTCGATATAACGCGCCCATGGTAGATGAAGTAGCTGTTCTTTTAATAGATGAAGACAAAGGTCCCCGAGATATAGTGTTAAATATCTGAGACGGGCGCCTTCAGCGAGTTTCTGAAATACATAGATCTTATGACCCACTTCAATATCCTTTACTGTTTCCCTTTGGAAATGACGGATATTGTATAAATATTGCACAGCAAAATACTGCTGTTAGATCTAAAACTATATCATGTATGCAGTTTTATGCATTTAGACTCATGGTGAGAATAAATGACTTTAACAGCATACATTATTTCAAAGGATTATTTAATCAATACTGTGTTGATATGGCGGCAAAAATGATTTCTGAGAGGCTTGACTTCATAAAAAGAAATAAAAAAAAACTAAGAACAGAAGAGTACATTAATTTAAGAGATGCCGTGGTTAATAATGGCAATGTAGACGCTTCTAATGTTGGCCAGCACGTTATATTGCCATCGTCATTTACAGAATCTCCTAGATACATGAAAGTCAAGATGCCATGATCTATGTCAGGAAATTTGGAAGACCAGATCTCTTTATAACATTCACATGTAACTCCGAATGGCCAGAAATAAAAATTGAGTTACTACCCGATCAAAATTCTTACGACAGACATGATTTGATTTCTAGAGTATTTCATTTAAAACTAAAAAAAAATGATAGACCTATTAACGAAGAAAAATATATTTGGACCATCGAAAGCCTTCGTTTATAGTGTAGAATGGCAAAAAAGAGGTTTACCTCACGCTCACATTTTGTTGTGGCTGGCTAACAAAGTGCAACCGGATTCCATAGATGCAATAATATCGGCTGAAATACCTGACAAACAACAAGACCCAATGCTTTATAACATTGTCATAAAAAATATGATACATGGTCCTTGCGGATTTCACAATCCTGCGTCACCATGTATGAAAGAAAACATTTGCTCTAAAAATACCCCAGGCAGTTTATTTCTGAAACACAAACCGGGGATGACGGTTACCCAACTTACAAGCGCCGTTCACCAGATAATGGTGGAAACACCGCAATAATTCGTGTCAAAGGTACAGAAATGAGAGTGGATAATAGGTGGGTTGTTCCCTATAACCCTGTGCTATCACGAAGTTTCAATGCACACATTAACGTAGAGTTTTGCCAATCGGTCAAAGCCATTAAGTACATCTGTAAGTATATTCATAAAGGTTCTGATCAAGCCACATTTTCGTTACAAAATAATAACGATGAAGTAGAAAAATATTTAAATGGTCGCTATATAAGTTCCTCGGAAGCACTCTGGAGAATTTTCCAATTTCCGATTCATGAACGTTTTCCGGCAATAGTTCATTTAGCAGTTCATTTAGAAAATGGACAAAGAGTTTATTTTTATAATAATGAAAATCTTCAAGATCGCGTCAACAATCCTTCATCAACGACACTTACAGCGTTCTTTGATCTTTGCAAAAGAGACGATTTTGCCAAAACCCTTTTATATCACGAAGTACCCCAGTATTACGTATGGGAAAGAAATTCATTTTCTAGAAGAAGACGTGGACAAGATGTTGAAGGATATCCCGGTATAAAAAAAGACTCAACTTTAGGTCGTGTCTACAACATTCATCCGACATAAACTGAATGTTACTATTTAAGAATGTTACTGCATCATGTTCGCGGTCCAATGTCATTTGAACATCTAAGGACAGTAAATGGTGTTATTTTCAATACTTATCAAGGAGCTTGCAAGGAATTAGGTTTACTGGAGGTTTCCTTTAGTCATATAATGAATAAAGTTTTAGCTAGTAAATTTTGCCCTAATAGCACATTAATAATTCTTGTTGGGAGAAGAGGCAATGTAAACAAAAATCAATTATTAAAATATATTGATAATCTAAATAATTTAAATGTACATAAAATTATCTTGTTTACATTGCCTTACATACAGGGTTGGCCGCAGGAAAATAAAATAAGATATGATTTAAATTTATTAATGAATAACTTTTCATGTAATAATAATTTAAACTTGACATTTAATTGTTATAATTATAATAATAAATTTAATTTAATTGACATAAATAATTTAATTAAGAAATTTTTGACTAGTGATAGGTATTACCTATCTAAATATATTTTAAGACAGATAGCAAATGTGCTATCTTATTGTTTATATATTAACTCAGCCAAGGGCTTGGCTACACAGACATCTGCTCCTTTTGAGCAGTATAATGACTTAATATGTAATTTGGAATCAGTTCCAAGTAATTTAAATTAGAAAATGAGACAATAGAGGTAATCTCTAGCAGTTGTAATAATTTAAATAATTTAGAATGTAGCTTACAAATCTTTAATTGTATGACTCCACAGAGTGATAATGAAAATTGTTTACACCTGGTGCATCAAAATATACAAGGCATGGTAGGCAAAGAGCTAGAAATTGAGTTGTTCTTAAATAGCAACAATATTCATATTTTATGTATTACTGAACATTGGTTAAAAGCTTATAACTTAATGTTTAACTTCAGTAATCACCAGGTGGTCAGTTCTTTCAATAGAGAAACGGTTTTAAGAGGTGGCTCCTTAATATTAGCTAGTAAATTATTGTCATGTAAAGAACGTAAAGATATTGTGAGCCTCTCTGTTGAGCGAACTGTAGAAATGGCATGTATTGAGTTTGAGCACCTCATTGTTGTGAGCGTCTACAGACCCCCATGTTCTATATACGATACTTTTGAAAAAAATATGGAGGAAGTTTTTGCTAAGCTTAATAAACGGAATAAATCTGTTGTAATATGTGGAGACTTTAACATCAATCTCCTAGAAGCTTCCTCAATCAATATTAAATTTAGATCATTGTTTAAATCATATGGTCTTTTTAATTTATTTTTAGAGCCAACGCGTATTGCTCAATCTAGTGCAACATGTATAGATAACATTTTTACAAATGTAAAGCCGTTGCATAAATGTATAATTCAAAAATTAAGTTCTGATCACTGTGGACAAGTAGTTTCGTTACCATATGTTCGCAAAAAGCAAGTAGATAAGAAAGTTGTGTTTGTTCCAGTTAATGCACGTCGCTTGGAGAAATTTAGAAGTAACATAGTGAAAAAACTTCCATCACTTTCATACCAAAATGATCCAAATTTTTTGTATGGAACATTATTTAAGCTTATTTGCAATGAATTTAATAATACTTTTACTTCTAAAACATTCTCCTTGAACAGTCGGAAGTCATTTAATGAATGGGCGACAGTAGGAGTCCATAAGAGCAGACATAGGTTATTTGATCTTTACCATGAAAGGTCATATAATCATAGAATTTAGGGAATATGTAAAAAAATATTCAAAAATATTTAAAAGAGTGTGCTTCATAGTCAAGTCTTTGCATTTGAGCAACAAAATTAAGACGGCTTCTAATAAAATTAAAATGACATGGAGTATAGTTAATAGCGAAACTGGTAAGATCAACTCTCGCAATTCAAACTACCAGTTAAGTGTTAATAACAAATTAACCGAATCAGATCAGGACGTTGCAATGGTTTTCGAGAAATATTTTACTGATATTCCGATATTAACCACTAAGTCACTGAATTCTTCTCCTGCGGTCGCCGAATCATTACTTAAACAAAATGTAAATGCGTGTACAAAGAATTTTACATTTCACAAAGTATCATCAAAAGATATTGTAAAATATTTTAAAACTATTGATGTTAAGAAAACTGCGGATCTGTGGGGGATTTCCGTTAAAGTTATTGCGTCTATTATAGATACAATCGCGCCTCATTTAGCTATTATTTTTAATACTAGTATCGAATCTGGTGTGTTTCCTGATTTAATGAAGTATAGTAAAGTAATACCTTTATTTAAATCTGGTAGTACATTAGACGCCGCCAATTTTAGACCTATTTCTGTACTACCAACACTTAGTAAGATTTTTGAAAAAAATATTCTTGATCAAATGTTAAATTTCTTTAACATAAATAATTTACTTCATAAAAATCAATTTGGTTTCACAAGGGGTCGCTCGACAACTGATGCCGGTGTTGAGATGATTAAATATATATTTAATACATGGGAGAATTCACAGGATGCTTTGGGTATATTTTGTGACCTATCCAAAGCCTTCGATTGTGTTCACCATGAAACATTAATCAGGAAACTTCAACACTACGGTGTAAGAAGTGATGCTCTTAAATTAATTATTTCATATTTAAGTAAGAGAACGCAAAAAGTTGTCATTAATAGTATGAGTTCTTCCGGGTCGATGGTTCAGATGGGCGTGCCTCAAGGCTCAATTCTCGGCCCCTTTCTGTTTCTTGTATACATTAATGACTTACCTTACATAGTAGGAGATAACCATGATATAGTATTATTTGCAGATGACACTTCATTAATTTTCTAATTAAATCGACATTTGCTACAATATGACGAAGTAAATAATGCTATATCTAAATTAGTAAATTGGTTCAATGTTAATAATTTGCATTTAAATGGCACTAAAACGAAATGTATGAAATTTATGACTCCAAATGTCAAACAATTAAATACTAATGTAATTTTAAATGGGGAGAAACTGAGTCTTGTTGATACCACCATTTTTCTTGGAATCACACTAGACGCGAAGCTTCAATGGAGCCCCCATATATCAAAACTAGCAAGCAGGCTTAGTTCTGCAGCATATGCCGTAAAAAAGATTAGAAGTCTAACTAGTGTTGAAACAGCTAGACTAGTTTACTTTAGCTATTTCCATAGCATAATGTCGTATGGTATTTTGCTATGGGGACACGCAGCTGACACTGAAATTACATTTGTTTTACAGAAGAGGGCCATAAGAGCAATTTATGATTTAAAGCCTAAAGAGTCGCTGCGACAAAAATTTAAGGAAATTAATATATTAACTTTGGCCTCTCAATACATTTATGAAAATGTAATGTACGTACACAAAAATAAAAGTAGTTTTACAAAAATAAGTGATATTCTTTCTGTAAATACTAGGAACAGACACAAGCTAGTAGTTCCAGTTACTCGACTCCATCGAGTCAGTAATTCATTCTTGGGGCGATGTATATGCTTTTACAACAAAATTCCAGAAAATATACAAAATTTGACCTGCTCAAAGTTCAAAAACTTTATTAAACTAAGTTTGTATAAAAAGGGTTATTATAGTATTAAAGAATTTATAGATGATAATAACCTCTGGAAATGAGGTGATCGCTACCAAGCTATTTCTAATTTGTTGTGTTGTTAATTTGTGTAACATACATGATTGTAAGCTGTTATTTAAAAAAAATAGTCCTGCTGGGTTTCTTGCTGGTTCTTCCCAGGACAGAGGTTTTTTTTCGAACCAGTGGTAATTATACAAAAGAGTGACTTTCAATAAGTATTATTTATAATCTATATTGAATAAAAAAGTTTCTGTTTCTGGAGATGAACATTGGCAAAATACTATGTCAGATGCTGTCATGTCCGAGCCGGCTCCAAAATAAAGAGAATTATTTACCATTTGTTACGTGGTAGAGCCACGCGGCAGCTTTTGCTGTCGCACGGATGGGCCGGCTCGAACCGGGGTGGTACTACGACCTCAAAGAATACCAGCGTGAAGTAGAGGTTTACCTCTGCGTTTCGCTTGGTGAGTGCAGGTGACCGGAGGCCCTTTTGACTGGAAATGAGGCATTCCATCTTAGTCCTCACGGGTGGCAACGCATCTGCATTTTGATTCGCAAACGAGGATAGATGTAGATGTCTATGGGCCGCAGCAACCACTTACCATCAGGTGGACTGCGTGCTCGTTTGTCACCCTTATCCTATAAAAAAAAAACCATAATCCTCATATTTTGCCAACAATCTGACTCCTTGCAGCTATGGAACAAATTTCGGGAAGATTTGTGTCAAGATATATTATACAGAATGCGTAATGAGACCCAGGATTTGACATTAACATATAGTGATGACATATACAATGATGGACTTATCATAATTGAAGATAAGATTCATGAGATTTGCGATAAATCATTAACTGATTTTGGGCTTCCTGCAACAAAAAGGAATAACACACACCATAATTTGGATCCTTTAGAAATAGCGTTGCGGAAGCCATACGATGTAAATGAATTTAATGAGTATATTACTGTAAATGAACCCAAGTTAGTTAATGACCAGGTGATGGCATACAATAGTGTTATGCACAGTGTTCGTTTCAATGAGGGAAAAATATTTTTTTTGAATGCTCCAGGCGGAACCGGCAAAACTTTCATTACTAATTTGATATTAGCAAAAGTAAGGTCTCAGGGAAAACTAGCTTTTGCAGTAGCGTCATCAGGAATCGCTGCAACTTTATTAGCTGGTGGACGCACAGCTCATTCCACCTTTAAATTGCCCCTAACCGTTTCGTTACAGAAAGATAGCGTGTGCTCTATTCGTAAAAATGGCCATTTAGGAAAAGTTTTGCTAGACGTCACTTTAATAATCTGGGATGAATGTACCATGATTCATAGAGCTCATGTAGAGGCTCTAGATATGACTCTTAGAGATATTAGAAGCTGTGATAAAATCATGGGTAGGATTACTGTCATGTTTGCTGGGGATTTTCGGCAAACTTTACCAGTAGTAGTAAGAGGAACTAGAGCAGACATTGTAAAATCTTGCCTCAAAAGTTCTCCATTAGGGAAATTTGTTCATACCTTAAAACTATCTACGAACATGAGAGCACATTTGGGGGGAGGTAGTACAAATTTTCCTTTGAAGTTACTTTTAATTGGAGACGGAAAAGTACCTCATTTTGAAAATAAAATACCTATTGATCAAGATTTAGGAGAAAAGTGACTAGCATTGAGAGTTTAATATCAAAAGTTTACCCAGATATCGTCGAAATAGAAAATAAAGATTATCAATGGGTGTGTCAACGAGCAATATTGGCGGCGAGAAACAGTAGTGTTGACGAAATTAACGATTTAATTTTAACTAAATTTCCAGGGGATATAGTCACCTATACTTCTATTGATAATGTAATGGATCAAGAAGATGCAGTCCATTATCCACAGGAATTTCTTAATTCTTTAAACCCGAGTGGCCTCCCCCCACATTCTCTCAAGTTGAAAATTGGTGCCCCAATTATTTTACTTAGAAATCTTAAGCCACCAAATTTATGTAACGGGACTCGACTTCAGGTTAAATTTCTTCGCAATAACGTGATCGTTGCAACAGTTTTGACTGGTCCAGTGGTTGGTCAAACAGTACTTATACCTCGGATCCCAATGATTCCAAATGATTTGCCTTTTCATTTTAAAAGAGTCCAATTCCCAATTAAATTATCTTTTGCCGTAACGATAAATAAATCACAGGGGCAAACATTTAAATATGTAGGATTAGATTTACGGCAAGACTGATTTTCGCACGGCCAACTATATGTCGCGTTGTCAAGATCAGGTTGCGGAAACAATCAATATATTCTTCTGCCACAAGAAAATAAAACGAAAAATATAATTTACTCAGAAGTACTTTAAAATAATATTTTAACCCGGTTTAAAGTTGACGGACACTCCCGCCTGTAGTCCTAATTCTTATGTGTCTGGCTGAATGTCGAACAGATCATGTCGGACAGCTATTGCCTGCGACTTATACAATTTTACTTAATCTATATTTTTCTTAATATTATAAAGCTGAAAAGTTTGGTTATTTGTTATGAACGCGGTAATCTCGGGAAATACTGATCTGATATGAAAACTGTTTAAATATTCAATTGTCCATTTAATGAGGGAGGCTATAATATAGGCAATATTTTATCTCGGTATTTCCACGGAAACGAGAAAAACGCGGGTGAAACCGCGGGGCACAGCTAGTAGTAAAATATTTTATTTACTTAGCCAATTACAATACATACATTTTGACCAATAAAGATTAATCAATAAAATATTATGTACAACTATTATATGTATGTCCCGCTCCGTTTGCCGGCGTTAGACTCGTGGATCGTTTCTCGTAACTGCGTTGCTGAACGAGTCTATAAAAGTGACGCAGACCGGCGCGCGCGCGTTATCGGCGAGCGGCGGCGGCGTGGGACACATCTCCGGAACAGCAAGAAGAAGCGAAGCTGCGGCGTTGAAGAAACGGCTCGAAAATGGACGACAGATGCGTGAAGATAGCTGGCGTGTGAAGACGATGCGGTGCTGATGATATTTGCGACTGTTTCTTGTTTATATATTAGAACGTTAAATATATACGTCAAAATTATCTCGCATCGATATGCAGCCCGCAGTATCTCAGTAGCCGGGGGTAATTAGGAAATAAATGTTTTCTTCAGACCTTCACCTTTGGCGTTATGGTAGCAGCAGGGTAATATTATTAATTTATTTATTAAACAGTTTAGGATTGATTAGCCTGGCTGCTACATCACTCTCCCCCTAGCGAAAGCGTACCGGAGGCTTGACGACTCGCCATGTCTCGTAGTTTTTAAAATAGGTTTCATCTGGGTTGATGTAGATGATAGGTTTTCAAACTTCCTCGCTTGTGGTTGATGATGATGATGATGATGATGGCTCCTCTGAAGTATCCTCGTTAATAACATAGGCAGGCTTTAGTCGGTCCATCGATATAATTGTAGATTTCCTTCCGGGTATTTGTAATTTAAAAGTCTTCCTATTTCGCTCTAATACTTTATACGGTCCATCGTAGGTAGGTTGAAATTGTTTCTTCACTGCGTCGTTTCTAACAAAAACTTACACAAAACACAAAACATGTTTTCAAATCTTGATGAATGAATACTGATTTATTATTTCCGTGTGATGATGTGTGTTTCGACGATAAGACTTTGTTGATTGATTCTCGAAGCTGAGTTACAAAATCGTAATTCATTTCTTGATTATTTAATGATGTTGAAGTCACACGGTAGTCTTATGCTGCAGCCGTAGGTTAGCTGAGCGGCGCTAAGACTAGTGTCTGCACGCGGTGTTACTCGTAGTCCAAGTAGCACTGTAGGTAGCTCATCAATCCACTTTGTATGTTGAGATAAACGAGTTTTGAGTGCGGTTTTCAATGTACAATGCCATCGTTCGACTATTCCGTTTGATTGAGGATGGTATGCCGTTGTACGTGTCTTCTGTATTCCCATAGCTTGAAGAAGTTTGAGGAATAGGTTGCTTTCGAAATTTCTTCCTTGATCTGTTGTGATGGTTTTGGGTGATCCGTAACGAGTAATCCAATTTTCATTAATTATCTTCGCGGCGGATTTAGCTGAAGTATCATCGGTAGGTATTGCTTCTGGCCATCTTGTTGTTCTGTCGATCATTGTTACGAGGTAACGATGTACTTGCGGTGAAGTAGGTAATGGTCCAACGATGTCAACGTGCAGGTGTTCGAATCTCTCCGTGGGTGGAAATGAAGCTAGGCTGCTTGATGTATGTCTTTGTACTTTGAATTTTTGGCATTGAATGCATTGCTTCGCCCAGTTGCCAACATTCACTTGTCATCATCATCATTACAGCCCTTCAGCAGCCCACTGCTGAACATAGGCCACCCCCAAGTAATGCCACAAAGCACGGTCCTGAGCCACCTGCATCCATCGAACTCCTGCATGTCTTACCAGGTCGTCACTCCATCTCGTGGGGGGTCGCCCTACACTTCGCCTACCGGTACGAGGCTGCCACTCAAGAACCTTTCTTCCCCGTCGGTTGTCGGTTCTTCGAGCTATATGGCCGGCCCACTGCCACTTCAGCTTACTAATCCGTTGGGCTATGTCAGTTACTCTGGTTCTACTGCGGATATACTCATTCCTAAGTTTATCACGCAGAGAAACTCCGAGCATAGCCCTCTCCATAGCTCGCTTAGCGACCTTGAGCTTCCTCATCCGGCCAGCAGTGAAGGACCACGTCTCAGTTCCGTAAGTCATCACTGGCAACACGGCGAGGCTGGAAGTCGTCAAGTCTTCGCGCGAGACGATTCGTAATGACTCTCGAAAACAGCACGTAGACGCGGCTCAGAAGGGAAATCGGTCTGTAGTTCTTCAAGAGAGCGTTGTCACCTTTTTTGAAGAATAAGACCACCGCACTTCTGCTCCATGCCTCCGGTGTAATGCCACCATGGAGGACGGAATTAAAGAGCTTCTGAAGGACTTCAAGTACCGGTTTTCCACCGCTGTAATTCCATCCTCGCCTGGGGCCTTGCCGTTTTTAAGGTGCTGGAGAGCCATTCTAATGTCGCTCAGACTGATGTCCGGGATATCTTCGGAATAGTGTCGGATAAGACTCGCTCTTGGATCGTTACTCACACTTGCGTGTGGCTCCAACGATGACGTGTACAGCTGCCCATAGAACCTCTCAATCTCACTCAAAATCTCAGGTGCCCCGGAAACGATGCTGCCACATTCGGTATTCAGCTTTGACAGTTGGCTCTTTCTGGCAGATAGATCTCTGGCAAAGACTTTGGAGCCTTGGTTCCGCTCGATCGCTTCTTCAATACGAGCTGTATTGAAGTTGCGTAAGTCCTGCCGCATGCATTTGGAGATCTGTCTGTTCAGTTGCCTGTATGCTGTCAAATCTGTTGAAGAATGTAGCTTCATCTCCCGTCTAACAGCCATGAGATTAAGAGTGTGATCGGAGAGTTTTTGTGTTCTTCTGCGGCGAGTCTTGCAGAACTTAGCTCCAACCGCATGGATAGTTTCCACGAGCTTGTCATTCATATCGTCCACTTCATTGCAGTCTTCTAGGCACTGAAAACGGTTTTGTAACTCGAGCTGAAAGGTTTCGGGACTCTGGAACAGAGCACGAGGGGGACGGAGCGTTGACTTGATTAGACGAGACCTCTCCAACTTAACGTTTAGGTTCAGTGTGCCTCTAACCATTCGGTGATTGCTACCAGTTTTCACCCTCGCGATCACGGAGACATCACTGAACAGTTGTCGTCTGGTCGTCATAATGAAGTCAATCTCATTTTTGTCGAACCGTCGGGGCTCGACCAGGTCCACTTCCTGTGGGGCCGCTGCTTGAAGAGAGAGTTCATCATAAAGAGTCCCTCTTTCTCCATGAAGTCGGCCAGCTGCTGGCCCCTTGGGTTCCGTTGCCCTATTCCAAATTTCCCTACTTTCAGCTCACCGTTCTCTCTTGTGCCTAGTTTTGCATTGAAGTCTCCCATTAACACCGTATATTGGGTTTTGGAGGAATGCATGGCTCTAGAGATATCCTCATACATTTCCTCCACCTCCTCATCGGGGTGCGCCGAGGTTGGTGCGTAAACTTGTATGACCTTCAGCGAATACCGTTTGGTGATTCTGAGTATAAGGTACGCAACCCTCGTCGACACACTCCCGATCTTTACAACGTTGTTAACGAGAGACTTGTGGACGATAAATCCGATACCTCCTTGGGACAGATGGTCGCCCTCCCGGTGATAGAATAAGTTGCTGAATTCGAGGATTACCGTGTCCTCCCCCTCTCTTCGGACTTCGGATAATCCTATAATATGTCAGCGCAACTTGTCTATCTCTTCTTCCAGCTCCACGATCATCTCGTCAGTCCTCAGGGTGCGTGCGTTGTACGTTGCCAGGTCGAGTCGTCTTAGGTGGCAACCGAACCTCCACCGGAGATTCTTAGCACCCCCTGCCCCGCCGTTACCATGGTCGCCACCGTAGCCAGGAATAGCGGGGCCGCCGGGGACTGGGGGCCGTCTGTTTGTTGTTTTGATCATTGGGGGGTATTTGCCATAGTTGCCACGCTTGGCGAGCGGGTTGGCAACCGCAGTTTTTTTATTGTAATTTTGGCTATTATCAGTAAGATACTGCTGCCCATCTCCTGCCTGTTTCCCTTTGTCGCCTTTTACGACACCCACGGGAGGATATGGGGTAGTGGATATTCTTGACCGCCACTACTACCACTTGTATTGAAGGCCAAAAGAATTTTCCAGTGATGAGTTTTCTGGATGCTCTAACAACTGGATGACTGATGTTGTGCAGTGCATTGAAGACTTCGCGACGACATTCTTCTGGTATGTATGGTCGCATGGTTGATGTTGAGGCTTCACAGTAGATAGGTATCATCAGGTGCATCATTGGCATTGTAACTTGCTTGATGGACAAGTTACTTTGCTTCGATAGATGTTTGATGTTGTCGCTATCTCTGTCTTGTGCTTCGGCGATCTTGTGATAGTCAATTGATGTAGGGCACGTTACACTGTCGATTGGTATGCGACTGAGTGTATCGGCGACTATGTTGTCCTTCCCACTGATGTGACGTATGTCGGTCGTGAATTCACTTATGAAAATGAGTTGTCTTGCTCGTCGTGGTGTTTCCGATGGTGATGGTTTCTTCTGAAGTACATATGTTAATGGCTTGTGGTCGGTAAAAAAGGATCAGGTTTCGACCCTCGAACGTTTTTCTGAAGTGCTTGATAACCATTTAGATAGCGAGTAACTCTCGGTCGAATGCACTGTAGTTACGTTGAGCATCGGAGATCTTCTTCGAAAAATAGCCAAGTGGTTGTCATTTTCCATTGATGTATTGTTGGAATACAGCTCCCGCTGAGAGATCGGACGCGTCGCTGAAGATAACAAGGGTTGCTTCGTGTGATGGGTGAGCGAGTAAAGCTGCATTTTGGATCGCAACTTTACAAGCTTCAAATGCCTTCGTGGCTTCATTGTTCCATTCGATTAACGTTTTATCTTTTTTCTTCGTGTTATGAAGGTAAGCGTGAAGTGGTGCTTGGATTTCAGCGGCTTTAGGTATGTGTTCTCTGTAAAAGTTGATCATCCCAAGAAAACGCCTTAGTTCTTCGATTGTTTTAGGTTTCGCATAATCGATGATTGCTCTGACTTTTTTAATAGGCGGGTTGATTCCTTCCTTACTGACGGTGAAACCAAGAAATTGAACTTCTTGTTGTCCAAATATGCATTTCGAAGGGTTGATTGTGATTCCATTGTCTTCTAATCGCTGTAGCACGGTGCGTAGAAGGGTTTTGTGCGTTTCTTTATCAGGGCTTGCAACAAGGAGATCATCAATGAATGCGAAAACGAAATCCAGTCCATGAAGTACTTCGTGTATGAATCTTTGAAAGGTTTGACCAGCGTTCTTCAGTCCTGGGGTCATTCTTGGAAATTCGAATAATCCCATTGGGGTAATTATTGCTGTCTTCTCTATGTCTTCATCGCGTACTTTAATTTGTTGGTAAGCTCGGTTGAGTTCGATAGTGGAGAATATAGTCTTGTCTGACAGTTGATGAGTGAAATCCTTGACTCGCGGTATTGGGTAGCGGTCAGGAGTGGTAATAGAATTCAGTCTTCTGTAATCTCCACAAACTCGTAATTCTCCATTCATCTTCGGTTCAACGTGAAGTGGTGATGACCAAGGGCTTTTGCTTGGACGGCATATTCCTTGCTCGATTATGTTTTCGAATTCCTTTCGAACTTGCTCGTATCGGTGTGGTGCGATTGAACGTGCACGGCAATGAAGTGGTGGTCCATTGGTTTCGATGAAATGTTCAACGTCGTGCTTCGGTGTTAATTTCATTGAAGTTATTCTTGTGATTCCAGGATATTCTTCAAGGATCTTGTGATACGATTGTTGTACATCTATGCTTCTTATTGTGGGCAGATTGGTTTCTTGGACGAGAGAAAGAGATGCAAGATTGGTTTTCCCGTCGATGATTCTTCTATTTTTGATGTCGACGATCAACTGGTGATGTTGAAGAAAATCAGCACCGATGATTGGTTTGCTGACTTTAGCGACGATAAATCTCCATTTGAATGGTCGGCGTAGGTTTAAATCCAGTTCCATTGTTTTTTCTCCATAAGTAGGAATCACTGTATTGTTTGCTGCGTAGAGTTGAAAATCCAGTGGCTTCATTTTCTGTTTTTGTCTCGGCGGTAAATTGAGATATTCGCTCCGGTGTCGATAAGGAAGGTAAGCTTGCTTTTCGCCGGATCCCGTCGCATCAAGCGTATTAGTTAGTTTTCCGACTTCATATTTTTATTTTTGAATGTATACGGTGTTGTGCATTTTCTAGCCTCGAACCCGAAAGTCGATGATAGTAGCAGTAAGGGGATCTTGTTCTTGAGCTTGTTCGACTTCTACTTGCAGAGCGGTTGCGACGAAAAGGTGATCTTCAGTGTTGCTGATTGCGCTGGTTGTACTGTTGCTGGTAACAGGTTTGATACTGGGAAGCTTTGAGCGCGGCGACTTCGAATGATAGTTCCCGAATTTCTTCGAGAAGAAACTGGGTATCATTGGTCTTGGTTGAAGTGCCTTCGATCATCGGTATATGTGAGCTACTGCTGTTTTCGATCATCTTGTCCGCCAGGAGTGCCAGTTCGTCGAGCTTCGTCTGCGTGCTGAATGTTTCACTTACTGCTAGTACCGATCGAACATGTGGGGGTAGGTGGTTTACCCACATTAGCCATAGCGTTGATTCTGGGACTTTATCTCGCGCTAAAGTACGCATTCTGCGTAGGAGTTGTGTGGGCTTCTGGTCTCCAAGTTCTATTTCTGATAGAAGTTTCTGTAGCTGGCGACTGTCGGATTCTTCATATGCAGACATTAGACGATCCTTCAGCAAATTATACTGGTCGGTTGCCGGTGGGTTGTACAACAGGTCCGAAATTTGTTCGGTGTCTCGTTTCTCAAGTTGGGCGATCACCATCTGTGCTAGTTGCGCTTGACTCTTCTTTAAATCATTCGTTGCGGTTTCAAAGCTGACGAACCAAAGTCGGGGTTTATCTCTCCAAAACGGTGGTATTCTCAACGATAGGGATATACCGGCGATTTCTTGTTCCTTGGATGGGTTTGATGTATATGCGTCGAATTTCTTCGCTTCTCGCTCCATAATAACGTCTTCATTACACTGATTTTATATACTGAAGTCTTCCTTGATATTTATTTGATATTTTTCCTACTATTCTTGCAGGGATCTTCCTTCTCGGTGTTCGTAACGGTGTAATAGTTGTGTATAGTGTCCACTATTAACAGACTTCGAGTGGTCTAGGAGCGGAGAAATAAAACTATTTTTTCTGATGTGCAAGCGAATGGTGTATGTGGTGTATATTTTGTTCAGCTAACCCTGCCTATATTTATATGCCCAGCTACGTCCTTAGTTTACCAATAGTAAAATATTTTATTTACTTAGCCAATTACAATACATACATTGTGACCAATAAAGATTAATCAATAAAATATTATGTACAACTATTATATGTATGTCCCGCTTTTTCTCCGGCGTTAGACTCGGGGATCGTTTCTCGTAGTTGCTGAACGGGTCTATAAAAGTGTTGCAAACCGTCGCGCGCGCGTTATACGCGAGCGGCGGCGGCGTGGGACACATCTCCGGAACAGCAAGAAGAAGCGAAGCTGCGGCGTTGAAGAAACGGCTCAAAAATGGTCGACGGATGTGTGAAGATAGCCGGCGTGTGAAGACGATGCGGTGCTGATGATATTTGCGGTTGTTTCTTGTTTCTATATTAGAACGTTAAATATATACGTCAAATTATCTCGCATCGATATGCAGCCCGCAGTATCTCAGTAGCCGGGGGTAATTAGGAAATAAATGTTTTCTTCAGACCTTCACCTTTTGCGTTATGGTAGCAGCAGGGTAACATTATTAATTTATTTATTAAACAGTTTAGGGTTGATTAGCCTGGCTGCTACACAAATATGTGTTATTTCAATGACAATAAACAATTGCTTACTTATTGTTTTTTATTATTCTCCTTGTTTCCATTTCAAAAATGATAATGTAGCTTATTGTAAATAAATTTCCATTAAATACAATTAATTTTATGCCGGCTATATGAATTACAGGGATTATACGTGGTACATTATGGCAATTTCATTAAATTTTGCTATTTTACTTATTTTATCATATAATATTTTTGTTTTTTTTTTTCAATTTAGTTTCTTCAATCAATTCATATACATGATAATAATCATATACTCAATGTCGATATAAGCCAGATCATGTTCAGGCAGAGTAACTACATCACTATCATCATTCACGTAGCAGTACAGGTTAGTTAGGGCATGGGTAGGGCAATGTCAACGTTATTTCTATTGCCATTATGTCTTTTATAGCATGAATTTATTATTGCGATATCTAACGTTAAGAAGCTAAGTTTGCTTATTAATTATAGAAACTTCGTTGATGAAAAGGAATATAATCTCTATTCTTAAGGATTTATTGTTCATACTCAAATGAATGATGAGTAACATAATGACTTTCTCTTTTATTTTTAAATAACCAATCACGCGAAAATTATTGAAATGGTACACAATTGTTGATACAAATTTCTTTCTTGTGAATGTGTGAGTTTGGCGAAAGTGGTTTCGCTACAAATTTTGCGTTTTACTACTTCCTCTTGTTTTTTATATTCCGTGGTTGATACGTCACATTGTGGAGCCCTTGGGAGATTTCGACGGCAACTTGAGCCAGCAGACAGCTGACAGTTGGCGATGGTATCTCAAGGCGCCTATGCAGACAGACACCTTATCTTGAGATTCACATCACAATCAGAGCACTTGTTTCACCGATTCCGCTAATAGTTCACATGCGTAGACATTTAATACACAAAATCGCACCAATTTTACATATCAAAATCCACTTTCAACCATTATTTGTGCCATTTACCTGCGCGTTCGTAGATCTAGAAAAGGCCTATGATGGAGTGGTGAGGAATGAATTGTGGTCAGCACTGTCCGTGAACGGTGTGAGCAGTTCCTCATAGGGGCATTGCAATCTCTTTATAGTGATTCTAGTGCTTGTGTAAGGATAAATAGGGCATACACTGAATGGTTTAATATCGAAAAAGGTGTTATAGTTCGGCCGTTCAGAGAATGCGTTCCTGACACGTCGCGATTGAACTGACGACGTAACTTTGTAATGGCGTTGCAGTTACGATAAAAATATTTTTGCTGGTTGTTTACCGTTTTAACAATTGATGAGCATTAAAACAACATTGTTATATCAATAATCAATGAATGTTATAATTTTGAGCAAAAACTGAGTGTCAAATAACTTGGTAAACAATATTTTTCTAAATCTATACTGCGCTATTACAAGATTATGTCAGCGCTTTATATTTGTAGTGCTGTGCTAACAATAACAGGCAATAACAGTATCGTAATCTGTTCTTATACAGTTATACTTTATATAATAATACGTTTTGTTTTTCTTTTTAAGAATTTGGAAATAATGGACTATAAGATAACTTTTATTAAATATAAAAATAAAACTACGACCAAACCGAACGCGCGAAAGAAAGTAGCATTTTTATATTTAGGTTGAAAATGGTAACCCCAAATGGCGTCATGGGTAAAACTGCTTTAACCAAAATCTTAAAAGATATTGGTTTTTCGTATAAAAAAACAGAAAAAGAAGAATTTTATAAGAACGATACGACATAATTTTAAAACGGATAAGTTTTTTGAGAGAAGCAAAAAAATATTGATAACTGGGATAATTTCGTGTTCATTGACGAGACATGGCTAAACGCCAATCACACGGTTTCCCGTTCTGGGACGGATGATACATAAGCGTCGACGTCGAAAGTACCAATGGGTAAGGGGGCCCGTCTGATAATATGCCACGCAGGTTCTGCAAAATACGGCTTTGTGGAGAACGCGTTACTGCCATTTCAATCAAAAACCACAAATGACTACCACGAGGAAATGAATGCAACTACATTTAAAGAGTGGTTCCAGAACGTGCTTTTGCCCAGCCTACCAGAGCCTTCTGTAATATTCATGGATAATGCCTCCTATCACTCGGTTCAAATACAGAACCACCTACCCAAGCTAATAAAAAAGAAGAAATGGTGGCTTGGTTACAAGCAAAAGGCATTGACGCAAATATGCAGATGCTAAAACCAGAGCTAATTAAATTAGTTAAAGAAAATAAAGCGGCAAATGTGCGATACGAAATCGATGAACTGGCTCTGAAGTACGGTCATCGCGTTCTAAGAATTCCACCGTATCATTGCGAATATAACGCGATTGTGCTAATCTGGGCTCAAATAAAAGGTTACGCCGCCCGCCACAATACTTCCCCGCCATTCAGCACAAAAAAGATGATGACCCTATTAAAAGAAGCCTGCGGCGAAGTCACAAGAGATGACTGGGCAAAGGTTGTTGAGAAGACTAAAAACCTGATTGTGGAACATTTTGACCGAGATATCAGGATTGATTCTGTTATTGATAATAATATAATTATACATGTAGGCGAAGATGATGATGAAGACACCACCTCCTCAAGCGAATCGGAGTCTGATTAATATTGTGTACGCACATTCAATTCAATGTACTTTATTGCATAGAAATACAGATTGTAACTTTGTAACAAAGAATAAATAAAACAATTTTATTATATTAATATTACCTTTTTTTGGTTTCCACTTAAATTACTAAAATATAAATTTTAAATGATTCCGCCAATTTAAAACGAAAATAATCTTAAAAATAACGCGGCGGTTCATTTTGGAGGAACGGTAACGAACTCAGTGTTATGTTGTGCCCATCACTAGTCGTGACTAACTGATAGGTGTCAGGAACGCATTCTCTGAACGGCCGAACTATAGTCGTGACTAACTGATAGATGTCAGGAACGCATTCTCTGAACGGCCGAACTATAGACAGGGATGTGTAGCGTCACCGTGGCTGTTTAATCCGTTCATGGACAATTGTTTGACAGATTTAAAAGAGAATGAAAGTGGGTTGAGAATGAATGAGTTACTCGTCAAATCTTTTCTCTACGCTGATGACCAAGTATTACTTGCGTCTTCGGCCGAGCAGTTGCAGGAGATGGTAACTGCTATGAGTGGAGCTTTTGTTAGAAAGGGAATGAAGATGAATGTAAGGAAGATGAAAGTGATGGTGTTTGAAAAAGATGAGGCAATGACAGAGTTTGTGTATCTGGGTTCAAAGTTTACAAGAGATGGAAAGTGTGAGAGTAATATCGAAAGATGAGTGAATGCAGGAAACATGGTGAATGGAGCTTTGCACTCCTTTATGAGCAGTCGCTAGGTGTTTAAAAAGGCTCGTTTGGCTGTGCATGAGGGGGTGTTGGTTCCGACACTCATGTACGGAAGTGAAAGTTGGGTATGGCAGAAGAAACATGAAAGCAGAATAAATGCAGTTGAGATAAGAGCATTAAGAAGTATGATAGGAGTTAAACTGAGTGACAGGATAAGAAATAGTGAGATAAGGAAACGTTGTGGCCTTAAAGAAGATGTAGTGACAAAAATTGAGAAAGGTATGCTGAGATCGTTTGGCCATGTTGAGAGAATGAATGAAGAACGATTGACGAAAAAAGTGTATAAGGCGAGTGTGAATGAAAGTGTTGGAAGGGCTATACCTAGGCGGACATTTCTAAACCAAATCAGGGAGGTCTTGAAAAAAAGGCCAGGTCAAGAGTACCCTAAACCGTAGAGCATGTATGAAAGGAATAATGAAAGTGGACGAAGCGAAACAACTATGTAAGGATCGTAGCAAGTGGAAAGAAGTGGTCTCTGCCTACCCCTACGGGAAAGAGCCGTGATTATATGTATGTATGTATGTATGTGTTTAAACAATAATACAGGACCAGCAATCCGTCGTCGGTCAAGTTCCCGCCAAAACTCCTAGCAAGCAGCAGTGTCCATTTCTCACAAAGAGTATAGTAAATAGTAACTGATTTTACAGAAGACTATTACTCCGTCCATTTCCACTTTACTAATTTGCTAATTTCCCAGGCTTTATAATTTGTGCATATATAACTCTATAATTATATATTGTGTTTCGTATCTCTTACCTCGCCAGAATCAAAAATAACAAAAAAAAACATATCTGTCTCATTACATTTTATATTAAAATATATGGTTATCTCATTCTGATTATCGTTCTGAAAATAATGTCAGATTTTTGAAGTTCTTAATAAGAAATAATATATATATATATATATATATATATATATATATATATATATATATATATATATATATATATATATATATATATATATTAATATTATTCAAGTAAATTGAAAATTCTATTGCATGTCCAATTTATAATTTATTTCAGTATCTTGTTTTCTCTTATTATAATTAAAACCTATTTCAGGTTCAAGGACTAATGCGTGTCAGCAAAATGAATAAGGGTACGACTTTCCATTGACTCCCATCGAGTTTGGTGTTGATACGTATTTTTACAGAAAGGTTACATTTTTATAAGCACACACACAAAGTTTCAATATGCGGAAACACGTACTTTTTGAGAAATAAATTAATAAAAATCACTTATTTTAACAGTATTATGTTGTTTTTTTTAATTAGCTTTACGGCTCTGGGTTCTAGACCTTTTCAGCCTACTTTATTACGAATTTCCATTGACATTCGTCGCATTGAGGGGAGAAGAGGTGTAGGGGGACTAATTCAGAGGGATTTCTGTATCTATTATGAGACTGCAACGTCTCCGGCGCTGCGGGAAGGGCAGCCTCTACGCCTTTGCGTAACAAATCGCAAGCATGCCTCCTTAGCTTCGGCTTGTTGGTCGCCTTCGGCGACCAGCCTCAGCCGCTCCGGCTCGTTCGATGCCTACGATTTGTTACAGCAGGCTGAGGCTCCGGTTCTATATAACCACTCTAGGGGTAGGACAGACTCGTACCACGTGGAGTCGGGGTCAATAAATTTGGTTCTTTGACATAAGTAGAACCTAACCTATTTTATTTATTATCTGCCCTAATGGGTACTGTTAAAATAAAACAAGGGATGTCGATCTGAGATCGGGTTTACAGACCCGAAATATCGTTTTTTTTTTTAATTGGTATGCAGTATAAAATCGATCCCGTGAATCGATATTTCATCCGTGATTTTACTGATAAGAGATCATTTATTGTATTATCTTTCTTTTTTTCCATAAGAAATCATTTATTATGGTATCTTATAAATGCAAACAGGAAAATATAACTATATTTTAGAAATCCATTTTTTGTGATATCATGACAGCTTACTATTCGAATCCATTTAAAAATCTATCTTTTTCGGAAAGAATTGACATCCGTACTGACGATGACAATGACATTACAAAATGGCACCAGTTTTACGCTAGGAATGTAACATAAACATTGCAAAAATAATTAATTTTCAAATAATGTTTTTTCTCAAAAAGTACGAGTTTCCGCATATTGACACTTTATGTGTGTGCTTATAATAGTGTAACTTTTCTGTAAAATTACGTATCAACCCCCAACTCGACGGAAGTCAATGGAAAGCTAAGCCAATTGATCAACAATATGATACCAAAATTATTAAACTTTTTTAAGTACTGTATTCTGCCAGAAATAATTTTGAGACGTGTTCAAAAAAATGCGAAATGTATAGATTTGAATACCAGTATGTAGATAAGGCTATTACTTGATTTTATTTACTTTATAAATTTTATCAATTTCAATGTCTAAAATATATTATTATGTTATTCCAGTGAAAAATCGTCCTTCAACATCAACATCAACAGGAAATTAGAGCTAAGAAGAGTAGTTTCATTTTAGAGCAGCTTTGGAGATTGATGGTAAATAATATTTTAAGCGAATGGTAAATAATATTTGTCAAAAAGTAACAAAATATACTAAGTAAATCTTTCTTTGCTGTTTAGCAGTGGTTTCAAGGCAAGAAGACTCAAGGCAGCGGATAAAATCAACAAGTCAAATGGTTTTTGAATTAATTGTATTTTTGTAGTAGTTTGTTTAGAATCTACACTATCGTTGTATAATTATTTTTATTTTGTATTTACTATAAAGTCAAAAGGTGAAATAAAAATGAAATTAGCAAATATTTTTTCACCTTCCTGCTTACCATCGCATAATAAAGTGTTTTAGATTGGTTGTTATCTCTTGTATATGAATAGTTTCTTACGTGTTATCTAATGTCTAATTTCTGTAATAATTGGTAATGTTGCAAATCATATTATGTGTTATTAGTTTTGAGTGAATAGGCATGTATCAGGCGTGTTACTTCAAATACTTGTTTTGATCATTAATTTCAATTGTGTAAGGTAATAAAATAAAACTGCGTTTTATTGTTCTTAGTGTAGACTTAATTTATTTCCCAAAATTATTATTGGATAAAATAGTTTACGCCTACAAATATAACTTTTATTTCTATAACATAATTGTAAAATTTTGGTATTCAGTTGAATCCTGTTTGACTGGGAGCCGACCCCAATATAGTTGGGAAAAAGGCTAGGCAGATAATGAATCGTACATAATATATATCCTAGCAGGTGGCGTTTTGTAGTTCTGCCTACCCATACAGAAAAAAGGAAAACATTTTTTTCATTCACGCCATCTAGTGTTCAATTTTCGTAAATGTTGGGACTAAGAATTCACCCACGTCAGTGTGTGTAAACGACACTATATTCAATGACAGATGTTATTTTTGACCAATGTGTTGAATTGTGTGGATTTTGAGGCAATGATATGACCTAGTGAAATAAAGTATAATGTCCGAGTATAGCGATTGCTACTTCTACGACTTAATAATGTTACAATTACACAAAAACTCAATTAAACTAAAAAATGATGACTTCAGCGCCATCTCGCGGGAATATGGCCGGAAGCAGACCGTATGTTTCACCTTAAACATAAAACCAGCAGTGAAACAAAATAAAATCAGCTGACAATAGGGTCAATATTCTCGCGGACGCCGAACTCGTATCTAGCTCGGTACGAAACAATGCCTACTCACTCTACCCTTCCCTTTCACACACGCACTACCGCCGCCCGGCTGGCTTGTATCACCTCGCGCTGTGGAATTTACACATGTCAACTTTGCCAACATGTGGGGATTTCCCAAAATTGCGGGGAATTTAAAGTTGGTTGGGGATTTTTTGGGGATTGGTATTACGCGGGAAAATACGGGGATTTTGAAAATCGATAACCAGGGCGAAGTCAGAACCTTTTTCAAGTAATGTAAATACTTATCTTAACATTTTGTTAGGTTACTTATGAATATCGAATGACTCCCTTTTTTTAATTATCTTCATTGCACCACATTTAATTTTCGGATTTATTTCGGCAACTTTTGTGTAATAAGAAAAAATAAATAAAAATGTGAAAACAGCAGTTTAAGTACCACGTCCACGTAGGAATTATTTATTTACAAACCTTTATGTATGACCATCATTCAGAAGTTTTATTTTAGGTTATGTTGATATACTTAGAATTTTAACATTATTGCTACTATCAAGTATACATAAAGTTAAACATTACTTACATTAAAGTAATCTTTACACATAAAAACATTGGTATGACCTAAAATGCTCTTTGGGTCTCTTCGAGCAAATTATAACCACGTTTTTCGTTTTTTGGGATTCACTGAAACAGAAACAAACAGTTTCTGTGGACTAGTTATAGTCGTTTTATTACATTGCGGCACTACACAACATTTACGCACCATTATATCAAATAAATTTGAAGAAAAATTACAAAATTCGCTTCAGCTGCGCTGTTTTATTACGGTTATTGACTTGTTTACATTTATGTGTGACGTCACACAGAATCACAGAATCAGCGGCTTTGGAAATTTAAACTTTAACTTTGATTTTTTTTTAAAGAATTGGGGTGACAAACGAGTACACAGTCCACCTGATGGTAAGTGGTTGCTGTAGCCCATAGACATCTACATCTATCTTCGTTTGCGAATTAAAATGCAGATGCGTTATCAGCCGTGAGGACTAAGATAGATTGCCTCTTTTCCAGTAAAATAGGTCTCCGGTTCTCTACACTCACCATACGAAATACAGCAGCATTAAGCTGCTATTTTACGCTGGTATTCTGTGAGAGTGTGGTCCTTCCCCGTTCGAGCCGACCCATTCGTGCTACAACTGTACTATTAATATAGCTGCAGCATGGCTCTACCTCTCTCAGCTCTAACTCTCTAAGGAGGTTCGGTTGCCACCTACAACGACTTGACCTGGCAACATACAACGCACGGACCCTGAGGACTGACGAGAAGATTGTGGAGCTGGAAGAAGAGATAGACAAGTTACGCTGGCATATTATAGGATTATCCGAAGTCCGAAGAGAGGGGGAGGACACGGTAATCCTCGAATCCGGCAACTTGTTCTATCACCGGGAGGGCGACCATCTGTCCCAAGGAGGTGTCGGATTTATCGTCCACAAGTCTCTCGTTAACAACGTTGTAAAGATTGAGAGTGTGTCGAGGAGGGTTGCGTACCTTATACTCAGAATCACCAAACGGTATTCGCTGAAGGTCATACAGGTTTACGCACCAACCTCGGCACACCCCGATGAGGAGGTGGAGGAAATGTATGAGGATATCTCTAGAGCCATGCATTCCTCCAAAACCCAATATACGGTGTTAATGGGAGACTTCAATGCAAAACTAGGCACAAGAGAGAACGGTGAGCTGAAAGTGGGGAAATTTGGAATAGGGCAACGGAACCCAAGGGGCCAGCAGCTGGCCGACTTCATGGAGAAAGAGGGACTCTTTATGATGAACTCTTTCTTCCAGAAGCGGCCCCACAGGAAGTGGACCTGGTCGAGCCCCGACGGTTCGACAAAAAATGAGATTGACTTCATTATGACGACCAAACGACAACTGTTCAGTGATGTCTCAGTGATCGCGAGGGTGAAAACCGGCAGCGATCACCGAATGGTTAGAGGCACACTGAACCTAAACGTTAAGTTGGAGAGGTCTCGTCTAATGAAGTCAACGCTCCGTCCCCCTCGTGCTCTAATCCAAAGTCCCGAAACCTTTCAGCTCGAGTTACAAAACCGTTTTCAGTGCCTAGAAGACTGCAATGAAGTGGACGATTTGAATGACAAGCTCGTGGAAACTGTCCATGCGGTCGGAGCTAAGTTCTGCAAGACCCGCCGCAGAAGAACCCAAAAACTCTCCGATCACACTCTTAATCTCATGGCTGTTAGACGGGAGATGAAGCTACATTCTTCAACAGATTTGACAGCATACAGGCAACTGAACAGACAGATCTCCAAATGCATGCGGCGGGACTTACGCAACTTCAATACAGCTCGTATTGAAGAAGCGATCGAGCGGAACCAAGGCTCCAAAGTCTTTGCCAGAGATCTGTCTGCCAGAAAGAGCCAACTGTCAAAGCTGAAGACCGAATGTGGCAGCATCGTTTCCGGGGCACCTGAGATTTTGAGTGAGATTGAGAGGTTCTATGGGCAGCTGTACACGTCATCGTTGGAGCCACACGCAAGTGTGAGTAACGATCCAAGAGCGAGTCTTATCCGACATTATTCCGATGATATCCCGGACGTCAGTCTGAGCGAGATTAGAATGGCTCTTCAGCACCTTAAAAACGGCAAGGCCCCAGGCGAGGATGGAATCACAGCGGAGCTTCTGAAAGCGGGTGGAAAACCGGTACTTGAAGTCCTTCAGAAGCTCTTTAATTCCGTCCTCCATGGTGGCATTACACCGGAGGCGTGGAGCAGAAGTGCGGTGGTCTTGTTCTTCAAGAAAGGCGACAACGCTCTCTTGAAGAACTACAGACCGATTTCCCTTCTGAGCCGCGTCTACGTGCTGTTTTCGAGAGTCATTACGAATCGTCTCGCGCGCAGACTTGACGACTTCCAGCCTCCCGAACAAGCCGGTTTCCGAAAGGGCTTTAGCACCATAGACCACATACATACCCTACGGCAAATTGTACAGAAGTCCGAGGAGTACAATTTGCCACTATGTCTGGCGTATGTGGACTATGAGAAAGCCTTTGATTCCGTCGAAATTTGGGCGGTGCTGCAGTCCCTTCAGCGGTGCCAAGTTGACTCTCGGTATATCGAAGTGTTGAAGTGCTTGTACAGTAGGGCTACGATGGCTATCCGAGTACAGAACCAGAGTACGAAACCTATCCAATTGCAGAGAGGTGTAAGACAGGGTGACGTCATATCCCCGAAACTCTTCACCGCTGCATTGGAAGACGTTTTCAAGCTTCTGGACTGGAAAGGATACGGTATCAACATCAATGGCGAGTACATCACTCACCTTCGATTTGCCGACGATATAGTCCTTATGGCAGAATCGCTGGAGGACCTAAGCACTATGCTCAATGACCTCAATAGTGTTTCCCAACGGATAGGTCTTAAGATGAACATGGACAAAACAAAGATCATGTTTAATGTCCATGTCACACCTATGCCGGTAGTTGTTGGGAACACTAAGCTCGAAGTTGTTGACGAGTATGTTTACCTGGGACAAATAGTCCGACTAGGTAAGTCCAACTTCGACCGAGAGGTCAATCGACGGATTCAACTCGGCTGGGCAGCGTTCGGGAAGCTACGACACATCTTCTCGTCAGACATACCTCAAAACCTTAAAACGAAATTGTACAACCAGTGCGTGTTGCCAGTGATGACTTACGGAACTGAGACGTGGTCCTTCACTGCTGGCCGTATGAGGAAGCTCAAGGTCGCTCAGCGAGCTATGGAGAGGGCTATGCTCGGAGTTTCTCTGCGTGATAAACTCAGAAATGAGGATATCCGCAGTAGAACCAGAGTGACCGACATAGCCCAACGGATTAGTAAGCTGAAGTGGCAGTGGGCCGGCCATATAGCTCGAAGAACCGACAACCGATGGGGAAGAAAGGTTCTCGAGTGGCAGCCTCGTACCGGCAAGCGAAGTGTAGGGCGTCCCCCCACTAGATGGAGTGACGACCTGGTAAGATATGCAGGAAGTCGATGGATGCAGGTGGCTCAGGACCGTGCTTTGTGGCATTCTTTGGGGGAGGCCTATGTTCAGCAGTGGACTTGTGAAGGGCTGTAATGATGATGAATGATGATGGCTCTACCACGTAAAAAAGTTTTATTGTTAATACAGTAGATCTCGGGAAATATCAATGTAGTGTGCTTATTATGTAATAAAGAATTATTTAAAATGGTTTTCCAAAATCAGTCAAATAGCCTATTGTTATTAATCTCCAACATTTTTGGTTTTTTGGGAAGAACGTCCAACTACACCCGACACGCAACTTATTATAGTGTCTATAGCGTAGTTGGACAACCAAACGGCATCAGTCAGTCACGCGCGCGGCGGCATCGTTCGTTTCCTTTCATTCGTGTTTTATGTAGTCAGTGATAAATCGCATCGCAAATTTTGGGTATTATATGTTGAGATAGGCTCTGCAGCAATATTGCAGCACTAAACATTCCGAAATCCTCATAGGTTCTTCCAGTTGCCAAATATCTTAGCGTGACTATCAATCGTTCCTCAGTTATTATACCTTCCCTCATTAATGTATTTTTCTTCTCAATAATAGGTCCAGTCATCTCTCTTACAAAGCAATAAGGACCATGGCCGAGCTCACTTGACTACTCTAGCGCCATCTATTATCTATCTACGGGAGCGGTTGCGATGTATATCGATATGAAAATTTAACGCGCTAAATACATCGTTCTTTATTTAATACATTTCCATAGATGTCGCTACATGGTACCGCTAAGTAAGATTGACGAAGTCATTGGGCTCTAGTAATAAACAAATCACTGAAGCAAGCGTAATTCATTCTCATATATTTATTTAAATCTTCGTTGTATAACACTTGAAGTATTTTATGAGTAAATTAATTTCGTTGTAAATATAATTCTTTACACCAGGCTTTCCTCTCCCTTATTTTCTTTGTAATTATAGTTGATGTCAAAACTCGAAATAGGTACTAACTGCAATCGCAATCTTTTTCCATTTTGATAGTGTCGGGGGCATGATGTATACATGAGTGCGTTCCCGTTCGCTGTAGGTAGAAACTAGCAGTTGGAGAATGTTGTTGTTATGTCTCTTGGCGAGCGCCCAATCAGTTTGTAACAACTTTAACTACAATCGCAACCTTTTTCCGTTTTGATAGCGTCTGGGGCATGGTGTACCTAACCTAATCTGTGCTATGAATTTACTTTATTTATCAAAAATATACTGTGAATAAATATTATTTGCTGAAGTTTCAAGTAACGAAATAAACAGTTTTATATTCATGTAGCATTCATTTTAATTTGATTTATCAAGGAATGTACGTTGCAGTTTGCACGTTTGTTAAATTATTGTTGTTCTTATGTTTATTAATATGCATGTTTGAAAATGTTGCAATTAATTGAAAATCGATCTCTTAATGATCGATTTTAATCGAATCGGATATCGATTTTATTTTTAATGAATTGACATGCCTATTATTTGCTTAGAGTATTCAACTAACAGGAGACGCCATGCGCATAAATTTCCAAACAAAAAAGTCTGTCACTTTTAGCGGGAGGCGAGGTAACGCACACTAAGCAAATCGTAAACATTGGGCCACGTCGTTACGCACGCACACAGCATAATATGAGCACACGATTAAGCAAAACGCACACAACCTTGAAAATCTCTCATAAATGTCACATCGTTACAGTGCATAAGCCATAAACAACTAGTGCGAGGGCCTTGTCGATATGGATATGTCGATGAAATTTTATGCAAGTTACATTAGCTAATTAAATAAAATAAAAATGAACAAATGTTTAATGTGTAATATTACATTCAAAGTAAATTTAAAAAAATACATAAAGTACAAAATAATAATACAAAATTACCAAAATTAAAACAAATTGAAAAAGTATTATATTATATTTTAACTGGTTTTAAAAGTGAATAAGTTTGGTATATATGTGACGAATACACTTTTTGTTTTTAATTAGTTGCTCCATAAATGCTCCAGCAGAATCCGAAATTGCTCCAGCTCTATTGTTATTAGTTAATTTATAATTAATTTAAAAAAAATTAAGTATCAAAAATATAATTTTGCAATAAAGTATAAAATATCTACTTTTTTAAATTAAACTGTATGCCAATTAATTGCTCCTTAAATGCTCCAGCAGAATCCGAAATTGCTCCAGCTCTATTGTTATTAGTTAATTTATAATTAGTTTTTAAAAAATGTAAGTATCGGCAATTCAATGTTTTTAAAAAACATAAAATATCTACGTTTTAAAATTAAACTGTATGCCAATTATTTGCTCCTTAAATGCTCCAGCAGAATCCGAATTTGCTCCACCTCTATTGCTATTGGTTAATTTATAAATAATTTAAAAAAAATGTAAGTATTGAAAATTTAATTTTGCTATAAAACAGAAAATATATAGTTTTAAAATTAAACTGTATGCCAATTATTTGCTCATTAAATGCTCCAGCTGAATCCGAAATTGCTATACCTCTATTGCCATTAGTTAATTTATAATGAATTTTTAAAAAAATTAACCAGAAGAAAGTTAGCGTAGAACATTATTGTATAAATTAAATTGTATGCCAATTAATTGCTCCTTAAATGCTACAGCAAAATCCGGCTCTACCTCTATTGTTATTAGTTAATTTATAATTAATTTTTAAGAAAAAATAAGTATCGAAAATTTAATTTTGCTATAAAACAGAAAATATCTAATGATTTCTTATATTTACGCGAACACTACACATTTAAATAAAACTAATTTTACGGATTTTATCGCGTATATTAACTTATTTTTTATCTTCCCGACGTTTCGGGTGCTTTCCAGCACTCGTGGTCACGGGGGGACTGAGGTGTTTGACGTCCTGCTGTCATAGTTAGCCCGGCTACCTTCAGTTTTTTAATATTAATTTTTGGTTCGATTTACGCAGAATGAGCTTACAGTATCTTGAGGTCTAGCAGTGGTATACTTGGGTTTGGATTTAATTTTATTAATTATGGGATCCCAAGCAGATGGCAGCACCCATCCATCTTCTCTATTGAAATTAGGATGTTTTTTTTAATTTCAATAGCCTCGCGAATCATCCTTGGGAGGAATCGGTGTTCTTTTGCGAGGATTTGTGGTCTATCAAATCTAATGTAATGACGGGGACGATCTTGAACATGTTCACAAACTGCAGACTTCCCGATACGGCGGTGCTTCACGTCAGCTATATGTTCTTTAACGCGGGTTTTTATAGATCTTTTTGTTTGTCCTATGTACGAGAGACCACATTCACAATCCAGCTTGTACACTCCTGCATCTTGTAGAGGGATATGACACTTGACGGATGGTAAAAATTGACCAATCTTCTTCAGCGGCTTGAAGTATGTTTTAATGGAAGCTCGCTTCAAGATGTAGCCAACCTTGTCTGTGACTCCTCTGACATAGGGTAGTACAGCAGGCACACGCTCGACTGTGGCTGGCTTCACTCGGTCACTGTGACAGGCGCGGGACCCGAAGCTTGTTGTCTTGCAGTACTTGCTTGACGTGCTGAAGCTCGGCGGCCAGATGTTTTCTGTCACAGATCCCTCATGCTCTCTGAAACAAAGATTTTCCCACGGTAGCTAACTGTGAAGGATGATGGTGCGAATCACCATTTAAATATCGGTTGGTATGGGTATTTTTTCTGTACACAGTATGACCAATAGTGTTATCAGGATTTCGGATGACTAAAACATCTAGGAAAGCTAAAGTATTGTTTGCCTCTAACTCCATTGTGAATTGTATTTTAGGGTTTATGGAATTAAGGTGGTTTAAAAATGCAGTTACTTTGTCAGATGGTAAAATTGTGAAAGTGTCGTCTACGTACCGCTTGTAGAATCTTGGATTTACAGGAGCATTAAGAAGGGCTTTCTCCTCAAAGTCCTCCATGAATATGTCGGCGACTACGGGAGATACAGGTGAGCCCATTGCCACTCCGTCTACTTGCATGTAGAACTCTTCTTTCCACAATGAATAGCCAGATGTAAGGCAGTGTTTGAGTAATACTGCATAGTCTGTGGGCATGTTGTTATCTTCTAGCTTTCTAGTAACAATTGAGATGCAGTCTTCAATAGGTAGGCATGTGAATAGTGACTGAACATCAAAACTGACCATAGTTTCATTGTCAGCGAGATGTAGGTCTTTTATCTCACTAACAAAATGGTATGAATCCTTTGTGTGTGCTCTGGTATGTCCTCTTAGTGGTGACAGTATTTTTGCCAAGTGTTGAGCCAACTTATAAGTTGGTGAATCGATCTGGCTTACTATAGGACGTAGTGGAGCGTTTGGTTTGTGTATTTTCGGTAACCCATACAATCTCGGTGGTTTGGCACATGATGGTATTGTCGAATTCACGTCGAGATCTAATTTTTCGGAGTATTTCTTTATTAAATCAGTAGTTGTTTTAAGTGTATTAGTTGTAGGGTCTATTTTGACCTTTTTGTATGTACTTACGTCCGATAAAAGTTGTTGTATTTTGGAATTATACTCTGACGTGTCCATTATTACCGTAGCATTTCCTTTATCCGCGCGGAGAATCGTGAGCTCTGGTCTGTTGCGTAAGTTGTACAACGCTTTAAATTCGTCTTTGGGGAGATTTAGTTTCGGCGCGGAACTTCGACGTAACAAGGACGAAATGTCTTGACGTATAGCCTCTAAATCCTGTTTACCGATATTGTTCTTAAAGAGACAGTTTTCTACGCTACAGATAATTTCCTCGTACGGGATTTTTTTCGGCGTTATAGCAAAATTCAAGCCTTTCGACAATACTTTTATTGTAGGTTCGTCCAGTGTTTCTTTTGACAAATTATAGACCGTGCGTTGTTTATTGTTTGCGTCTGTGGTCAACGGTTGTTGCGTTTCGTTTCTACGTTGACATGGATGTTTGGCATTTGATTTGATAGTTAATTTTTGGTATTTTTCTATATGTTTGTTCCTGCATTCATTATATTTTTAAACCACCTTAATTCCATAAACCCTAAAATACAATTCACAATGGAGTTAGAGGCAAACAATACTTTAGCTTTCCTAGATGTTTTAGTCATCCGAAATCCTGATAACACTATTGGTCATACTGTGTACAGAAAAAATACCCATACCAACCGATATTTAAATGGTGATTCGCACCATCATCCTTCACAGTTAGCTACCGTGGGAAAATCTTTGTTTCAGAGAGCACGAGGGATCTGTGACAGAAAACATCTGGCCGCCGAGCTTCAGCACGTCAAGCAAGTACTGCAAGACAACAAGCTTCGGGTACCGCGCCTATGTCACAGTGACCGAGTGAAGCCAGCCTTAGTCGAGCGTGTGCCTGCTGTACTACCCTATGTCAGAGGAGTCACAGACAAGGTTGGCTACATCTTGAAGCGAGCTTCCATTAAAACATACTTCAAGCCGCTGAAGAAGATTGGTCAATTTTTACCATCCGTCAAGTGTCATATCCCTCTACAAGATGCAGGAGTGTACAAGCTGGATTGTGAATGTGGTCTCTCGTACATAGGACAAACAAAAAGATCTATAAAAACCCGCGTTAAAGAACATATAGCTGACGTGAAGCACCGCCGTATCGGGAAGTCTGCAGTTTGTGAACATGTTCAAGATCGTCCCCGCCATTACATTAGATTTGATAGACCACAAATCCTCGCAAAAGAACACCGATTCCTCCCAAGGATGATTCGCGAGGCTATTGAAATTAAAAAAAACATCCTAATTTCAATAGAGAAGATGGATGGGTGCTGCCATCTGCTTGGGATCCCATAATTAATAAAATTAAATCCAAACCCAAGTATACCACTGCTAGACCTCAAGATACTGTAAGCTCATTCTGCGTAAATCGAACCAAAAATTAATATTAAAAAACTGAAGGTAGCCGGGCTAACTATGACAGCAGGACGTCAAACACCTCAGTCCCCCCGTGACCACGGGTGCTGGAAAGCACCCGAAACGTCGGGAAGATAAAAAATAAGTTAATATACGCGATAAAATCCGTAAAATTAGAAAATATCTACTTATTAAAATTAAACTGTACGCCAATTATTTGCCCCTTAAATGCTCCAATGAATCTGAAATTGCTATACCTCTATTGCTATTAGTTAATTTATAATTAATTTAAAAAAAGTTAAGTATCGAAAATTTTATTTTGTTATATAACATAAAATATCTAATTTTTAAAATTAAACTATATGGCAATTAATTTCGCCTTAAATGCTCCAGCAGAATCCGGAATTGCTATACCTCTATTGCTATTAGTTGATTTATAATTAATTTTAAAAAAAATTAAGTATCGAAAATTTAATTTTGCTATAAAACATAAAATATCTGCTTTTTAAAATTAAACTAAATGCCAATTAATTGCTCCTTAAATGCTCCAGTAGAATCCGAAATTGCTCCACCTCTATTGCTATTCGTTAATTTATAATTAGTTTTGAGAAAGAGTGATCCCATTTGAGTAATAGTGCCATCGTCAATAGAATGTAGTAACATTCTATAGTAAAAGTCATTTCATCGAATAAAAATTGATTGACTCTCAAAAGTGGTGCGTATAATAGATGCTAAATGGTATAAAACCAAAAAAATAATATTGATGGGCGAGTTTTGAAATTATGGATTCTTATGAATGGATTAGACAACCATCCTAATAATTTTTTTGTGTTTGTGCCATCTAGCGTCTTTTCTACGTACCACCATGAGAGTTAATCAATTTTGATTTGATAAAATGACTACTTATAGAAAGAAAGAAATAGATGGTGCTATTAAAAAAAATTACGTATATAATAGATAGTAATTACCTAATTAACAAACAAAACAGATATGTCTCTTCTTAAGATCGAAGAAGATGATGCACTGTGACACATATGTATATAATTTTATGTAAATAAATGAATGATACACACCATCCATGTTATTCAAAAATCATTGATGAATAATTGAAATGTTTCCCTGTAATACAAAAGTTTCACTTCTGTCGTGTGTCTTCACGACACACACTGTTTTTTGTAACGCTTTTGTAATATATTTATATAAGATATACATATAAATAACTTACGTAATATATATAAGTGTTAATATAATTTATACTTTTTTTAAATTTAACACTGAAAAAATTAATAAAAATATATAAATATAAAGCTAAGGTGGAAATTCGAATAAACGAATAGGCAACATGACAGCTAAGTAAGTGTACAAGACTCTTTCTTAACACTGTAGTTGTCGCGCCTTATAAAAACAAGAAGTGGTCACATGGATTTCAAATGTATTCCAATCTAAAATAAGAAGAAAGCCGTAAATTATCAACTTTAACTAATACATACTCTATTTTAAATAAAACAAGGTAACATTTAGTCAACGGTTAATTATATTAAATAAACAAAAACATTTATACCTCCTTTTTATTCAAATAATAATAATGAAAGAACTTTTACATATTAATATATGAAAATGACACATTAATTTCAAAGTGAGATCACAAATTATTGTTTGCTGTGTATAATAATATGATCGCTAGTGTTTCCTGTATGCTGTCAAATCTGTTGAAGAATGTAGCCTCATCTCCCGTCTAACAGCCATGAGATTAAGACTGTGATCGGAGAGTTTTTGTGTTCTTCTGCGGTGGGTCTTGCAGAACTTAGCTCCGACCGCATGGACAGTTTCCACGAGCTTGTCATTCATATCGTCCACTTCATTGCAGTCTTCTAGGCACTGAAAACGGTTTTGTAACTCGAGCTGAAAGGTTTCGGGACTTTGGATTAGAGCACGAGGGGGACGGAGCGTTGACTTCATCAGACGAGACCTCTCCAACTTAACATTTAGGTTCAGTGTGCCTCTAACCATTCGGTGACCGCTGCCGGTTTTCACCCTCGCGATCACTGAGACATCACTGAACAGTTGTCGTCTGGTCGTCATAATGAAGTCAATCTCATTTTTTGTCGAACCGTCGGGGCTCGACCAGGTCCACTTCCTGTGGGGCCGCTTCTTGAAGAAGAGTTCATCATAAAGAGTCCCTCTTTCTCCATGAAGTCGGCCAGCTGCTGGCCCCTTGGGTTCCGTTGCCCTATTCCAAATTTCCCTACTTTCAGCTCACCGTTCTCTCTTGTGCCTAGTTTTGCATTGAAGTCTCCCATTAACACCGTATATTGGGTTTTGGAGGAATGCATGGCTCTAGAGATATCCTCATACATTTCCTCCACATCCTCATCGGGGTGTGCCGAGGTTGGTGCGTAAACCTGTATGACCTTCAGCGAATACCGTTTGGTGATTCTGAGTATAGGGTACGCAACCCTCGTCGACACACTCCCGATCTTTACAACGTTGTTAACGAGAGACTTGTGGACGATAAATCCGACACCTCCTTGGGACAGATGGTCGCCCTCCCGGTGATAGAGCAAGTTGCCGGATTCGAGGATTACCTTGCATTTGGAGACAGATCTCCAAATGCATGCGGCGAGACTTACGCAACTTCAATACAGCTCGTGTTGAAGAAGCGATCGAGCGGAACCAAGGCTCCAAAGTCTTTGCCAGAGATCTGTCTGCCAGAAAGAGCCAACTGTCAAAGCTGAAGACTGAATGTGGCAGCATCGTTTCCGGGGCACCTGAGATTTTGAGTGAGATTGAGAGGTTCTATGGGCAGCTGTACACGTCATCGTTGGAGCCACACGCAAGTGTGAGTAACGATCCAAGAGCGAGTCTTATTCGACACTATTCCGAAGATATCCCGGACGTCAGTGTGAGCGAGATTAGAATGGCTCTCCAGCACCTTAAAAACGGCAAGGCCCCAGGCGAGGATGGAATTACAGCGGAGCTTCTGAAAGTGGGTGGAAGACCGGTACTTGAAGTCCTTCAGAAGCTGTTTAATTCCGTCCTCCATGGTGGCATTACACCGGAGGCGTGGAGCAGAAGTGCGGTGGTCTTGTTCTTCAAGAAAGGTGACAACGCTCTCTTGAAGAACTACAGACCGATTTCCCTTCTGAGCCGCGTCTACGTGCTGTTTTCGAGAGTCATTACGAATCGTCTCGCGCGCAGACTTGACGACTTCCAGCCTCCCGAACAAGCCGGTTTCCGAAAGGGCTTTAGCACCATAGACCACATACATACCCTACGGCAAATTGTACAGAAGTCCGAAGAGTACAATTTGCCACTATGTCTGGCGTATGTGGACTATGAGAAAGCCTTTGATTCCGTCGAAATTTGGGCGGTGCTGCAGTCCCTTCAGCGGTGCCAAGTTGACTGTCGGTATATCGAAGTGTTGAAGTGTTTGTACAGTAGAGTTACGATGGCTATCCGAGTACAGAACCAGAGTACGAAACCTATCCAATTGCAGAGAGGTGTAAGACAGGGTGACGTTATATCCCCGAAACTCTTCACCGCTGCATTGGAAGACGTTTTCAAGCTTCTGGACTGGAAAGGATACGGAATTAACATTAATGGCGAGTACATCACTCACCTTCGATTTGCCGACGATATAGTCCTCATGGCAGAATCGCTGGAGGACCTAAGCACTATGCTCAATGACCTCAATAGTGTCTCCCAACGGATAGGTCTTAAGATGAACATGGACAAAATAAAGATTATGTTTAATGTCCATGTCACACCTATGCCGGTAGTTGTTGGGAGCACTAAGCTCGAAGTTGTTGACGAGTATGTTTACCTGGGACAAATAGTCCGACTAGGTAAGTCCAACTTCGACCGAGAGGTCAATCGACGGATTCAACTCGGCTGGGCAGCGTTCGGGAAGCTACGACACATCTTCTCGTCAGAAATACCTCAAAACCTTAAAACAAAATTGTACAACCAGTGCGTGTTGCCAGTGATGACTTACGGAACTGAGACGTGGTCCTTCACTGCTGGCCGTATGAGGAAGCTCAAGGTCGCTCAGCGAGCTATGGAGAGGGCTATGCTCGGAGTTTCTCTGCGTGATAAACTTAGGAATAAGGATATCCGCAGTAGAACCAGAGTAACCGACATAGCCCAACGGATTAGTAAGCTGAAGTGGCAGTGGGCCGGCCATATAGCTCGAAGAACCGACAACCGATGGGGAAGAAAGGTTCTCGAGTGGCAGCCTCGTACCGGTAGGCGAAATGTAGGGCGTCCCCCCACAAGATGGAGTGACGACCTGGTAAGACATGCAGGAAGTCGATGGTTGCAGGTGGCTCGGGACCGTGCTGTGTGGCATTCCTTGGGGGAGGCCTATGTTCAGCAGTGGACTTGTGAAGGGCTGTAATGATGATGATGATAGTGTTTCCTCTATTCGTTGATACACTCTTCGACCAGTAAGTTATTTTTTAAAAAATAAATCATAAATAAATGCACATGCACGTGCTGCACTGAGCACGTCCTCCTACTTTTTCAACTTTCAATACTTGACATGTCAAAAGATTCATTTTTAAGTGACTTAACTGAAAATTTAAATATTATAATCCACCCGACCACTGTAGGGTTAACTTTTAGGTTTTTCCAAAATTGATTTGTAATGTGATTGCGGATCGATATCGATATTTTTTTATTACTCATTGAAAAAGCATCAAAATTTAAGCACTCAACTAAAGAAGAACATTATTGAGTAGATTCTGTTACCTAGTCTAAACATAATTAACAATGACAGCTGAGTAGCTGAGATGCGGCTTTTGGACTTTGGACTTTTTGCTTATTATTTTATATCAATCTAAAGGTCTTTGACCAGTGATTTGACCACGTAACTGGCCTTTTAAAATAAAAATGTACATAAACAATTTCTATCCTTAGATAAAATAAATTCATAAAATATTTTATCTGTTAACTAAATGATGCCCGCGACTTCGTCCACGTGGACTAAGGTTTTTTAATTCCCGCGGGATTTATTTCATTTTCTGGGATAAAATGTAGGTTATGTGTTAATTCAGAGTACCCAATATATATATATATATATATATATATATATATATATATATATATATATATATATATATATATATACAAGAATTGCTCGTTTAAAGGTAGTAATAAAAGTAGTAGCAGAGCAATTTTTTAAACAAAAAATAACAATTATAAATTAATTAATTAATAGGGAGCAATTATATTAGGTGGTACGCAAAAAAGACGCTAGATGGCTTAAACACAAAAAAAAACTATTAACATGTTTGTCTAATTCATTCATAAGAATCCATAATTTCAAAACTCACCGGTTAATATTATTTTTTTGGGTTTATGCCATTTAGTATTTATTCTACGTACCACCTTGAGAGTCAATCAATTTTTGTTCGATAAAATGACTTTAACCATAGAATGTTAAGTACATTCTATTTATGATGGCGCTATTACTCAAATGGGATCACTATCTCAAAATTAATTATAAATTAACTAATAGCAATAGAGGTGGAGCAATTTCGGATTCTGCTGGAGCATTTAAGGAGCAATTAATTGGCATACAGTTTAATTTTGAAAAGTAGATATTTTCTGTTTTACAGCAAAATTAAATTTTCGATACTTATTTTTTTTTAATTAATTATAAATTAACTAATAACAATAGAGGTGGAGCAATTTCAAATTCTGCTGGAACATTTAAGGTGTAATTAATTAGCATACAAATTAATTTAAAAAAATAATGTTCTACGCTAACTTCCTTCTGGTTAGTTTTTTAAAAATTAATTATGAAATAACTAATAACAATAGAGGTGGAGCAATTTAGGATTCTGCTGGAGCATTAAAGGAACAATTAATTGGCATACAATTTAATTTAAAAAAAAATGTTCTACGCTAACTTCCTTCTGGTTAATTTTTTTAAAATTAATTATAAATTAACTAATAGCAATAGAGGTATAGCAATTTTGGATTCAGCTGTAGCATTTAAAGAGCAAATAATTGGCATGCAGTTTAATTTTAAAAACTATATATTTTCTGTTTTATAGCAAAATTAAATTTTCGACACTTACATTTTTTTTAAATTATTTATAAATTAACTAATAGCAATAGAGGTGGAGCAAATTCGGATTCTGCTGGAACATTTAAGGAGCAAATAATTGGCATACAGTTTCATTTTAAAACGTAGATATTTTATGTTTTTTAAAAAAATTGAATTGCCGATACTTAAATTTTTTAAAAATTAATTATAAATTAACTAATAACAATAGAGCTGGAGCAATTTCGGATTCTGCTGGAGCATTTAAGGAGCAATTAATTGGCATACAGTTTAATTTAAAAAAAAGTAGATATTTTATACTTTATTGCAAAATTAAATTTTTGATACTTAATTTTTTTTTATTAATTATAAATTAACTAATAACAATAGAGCTGGAGCAATTTCAGATTCTGCTGGAGCATTTATGGAGCAATTAATTGGCATACAGTTTAGTTAAAAAAAGAATGTTCTACGCTAACTTCCATCTGGTTTTTACTTAGGATTGAAAAATAATTAATGTCGTCGTAAAAAGCGGCAATATTTTGTGTTCTACAGTACAAAAGTGTAGTACTCTGTATATATTTAATAATAATAGATTATAAATATGACACTGAGATTAATTGTTTGTCCTTATTTATTTATTTAAGCGCTAATAATTCGTGTCTCATCTGAAAACAACAATTTGGTTGACACCATCTAAGACGATATACTTGTAAATAACATTTTAAGATGAATAAATATCATTCACTAAACCTTCCATTTCGATTTGTTACATGTTTTAAATTTTATTCTTCATAATGTAAAATAAACCTGTAGCAAAATAATAAACTTACTTCCAATAATTTCAAAGTCGGTACAGCAGTTTAATTTAGTTTCCTTTTATTATTTCATTGGATTACGAAAACCTATTAGTCAAAATGCAAAGAACAAATAGTGCTTGTTCGTTTAGGTACCCAGGTTATATGATTGCCACATGCTGTTATCCAAACTTGGCGCCTGTAAAGATCTTTTGGAAAACTGTAAAACCAAAGATCTTTTTTAAACATTGTACAAAAAAGAATTTCAAATAACACCTTGGTATTATATATCAAGGTATTAATTATAGTCAAATAAAAACATCGACACTAAAGATTACAGTGAACATCACTATTATTGCCTTGATGATACCGTTTTATATACTTGAAATTACCCTTCTTTTCGTTTCATAACGTAACATAATGAAATGAAAATATCTATTTAAAATGTTTTATATACAATAAAACTATTTAAATTGATGTTTTCATTTCGTTAAAAACAATTAAAGATTATTAATGTTGTTTGAAATAATATAGTTTTGCAAATAGATCACAATAATATTAATGAATTTAAGACTATTCAATAACACGATTTTGTCTTGTGTAATAAGAACAAAGAGAAACGACATTTGTCTACAATAAAGCAAAATTTAATTATGTCCTAGTGGTGCAAAAGTCCTTACTATAGTATTAATACTTTAAGTTGGCAACACACCCTGCTCAGCTATATTAATCAGAATTTTCGTGATTTAATGCTTATATTAATTATTGAAATCAAAATAAATACTTAAAGATGAAAGGTAACGTCGTCTTTTTGTAAATTTGAGGTCGGTGATCTTTTTTTACAAGAAAACACACTGCAACTCGACATTTTTCTGGAGGTCAACTCACGCTTAGGACTACTTGGTAACTGACGCCGTACGCGGCGCAACTTGTTTTATATAACGGGAATGATCCGCGCTCTCGTACTTTTGACAGCGGGGAACGCTCTCCAATGTCGTCTCCTGTTAGTTTAATACTCTAAGATTATTTGCCAGTAAGTGACCGCAGATTAACAAAGTAAGTGACCACATCAATACCATAGATGCGATGTTATTGTCAGTGACCAGTGGTGACATACGTAGTATCCACTAAGTCTCTTGATAAAGAGTAATTGTGTTCTGTGCACTAAGTAGTCTGTGGTGGTGACCAAGTGACAAGTGTTCAAAACCAAAGACAAAGACTACAAATCAAACCAGATCTAACAATGGTATCTGATAAAAGCTAGAAAACAGTTTCATACATTTTCATTGGACATAAATCTTTTATTTAATTTTTAAAGTATATCTGCCTATAAAGTGTTCTCAAATAAAAGTTATAATAATAGTGCAGTTGTGTTTTGCCAGTCAGTGAACTGTTAAACATAATGTGAATGCTTTCTCTATCTACCATTCTAATTGCGACATCTACAATACGATGAATACTGTTAATGGAATAATTTACACGTTTTCTTCAAACAGTTCCAATAATACGGATGAGGGCTGCATGTTAATAAATCCGTCGCAAAATGTTATTATAACTGGAGCTTATAACGGAATACCACAAACATTAATTCTTAACTTGATATCATGGGTGTCTCTAATTGCTTTGTTTACGGTACTCAGACGTACCGCTTGGAATTATGGTCGATTGGCGCTAGTTCAGCGTACAAGAAGCCGTTGGACAAGCTTGTTTTATCGTGGTGGCGACGAGGATGCATTGGTGGAAAGGCGACGGAGCCATGACGAATCCTCAAACATCGATGAAGGTTTCTTCTCGTGGCTGCCAGCTGTCTTTCGCGTAACGCGTGAGCAGGTACTCGCCAAATGTGGCCCAGATGCTGTTCACTACCTTTCTTTTCAGAGACATGCAATAACTCTAATGTTCATTGTTACAATTGTCTCCATTGGTATCATACTGCCTATAAACTTCCAAGGAACAAATTTACAAGTTGATGCAAATACTTTCAGTAGAACAACATTGTCCAATTTAAATGGAAGATCCCATTGGCTTTGGGCACACACATTGATAAGCATCTGTTTCTTGCCGATTTCAGTATTGATCATGAGAAGATGCACTGGACGTAAACCAGTCCCCACATCTATGACAGGGACTATTATGATTACAAATATTTCCAAAGCTGATAGAAATGAAGCAACCATTAGAGCCTATTTTACCCACAATTTCCCAAATATTCAAATTGTTGATTTGCGTTTGGCATACAATGTAAATAAACTAAATGAGGTTCAAGAGAAAAAGGAAATGGTAACTGAAGCACTCATTTACACAGATAATTATTACAAAAAGACTGGAAAGCGTATAACTGTAAAGCTTCGTCTATGTGGTCCGGAGGTTGATGCTTTAGAATATTATACAAATGAAGAAAAATGTCTTAAAAATGAAGCTAAAAGGTGTCGAGCAATGGTGTTAAATGAACCCCTAGGTATTGCCTTTTTGACTTTACCGTCTTATCAACTAGCTGAACATGTTATAAACAACTTTAATTTGCATCACGGTTGGGTTCTCACTCATGCAACTAATCCAGCAGATATTGTTTGGGAGAACTTGAGTGTTCAACCTAGTGTTTGGTATGTAAAAGCTATAATTATTAACTTTGCCCTTTTTATAGTTCTGTTCTTTCTAACTACTCCTGCCATTGTTGTAAATCTTTTCAATACCTTGATTGTTAAACCTGACAGTCTTAGCAGGATCAGTACCATTATTTTTGAATTCCTACCAACCTTGTTACTATGGACAATGGCCGCTGTCATGCCCGCTATTGTTGCATTTACTGACAAATTTCTCTCTCATTGGACTAAATCACAGCAGAACTACTCCATAATGACAAAAACCGTTTCATTTCTTCTACTTATGACTCTTATTTTACCATCACTTGGATTAGCTAGTGCAGAGGCTTTCGTCGCTTGGACATTGCATCATGAGAATGACACAATGCGATGGGATTGTGTATTCCTTCCCGACAAGGGTGCATTTTTTGTCAATTACGTCATCACTTCAGGTTTTATTGGTACAGCGCTTGAATTGATCCGTTTCCCAGAGCTGTTCCTTTATGTTTGGTATCTTTTGCAATCGAAATCGAAAGCCGAAAAGAGTTATGTAAAAAAAGCGATACTTTACGAATTTCCTTTTGGTGTGCATTATGCGTGGAGCTTGGCTATTATATCCATTACTATAGTATATAGCCTTGCTTGCCCTCTTATCTCACCTTTTGGTCTTATTTATCTGTTACTTAAACATATTGGTGACAAGCATAACCTGTACTTTGCTTACGGACCTAGTGATATGAGCGGAGTAGGTGGGGGGCGAATTCACGCTGCAGCCGTGAGAATGATTCGGGTGTCAGTGTTACTCTTACTTGTGAATATGGCTGCATGGGCAGGCTTGCGTTCGGGCTTCGAAGCACGAACTATCATCTTAATAATGGCATCAATTGTTGCATTTGGCACATTTTTGCTTCTCAGTCCATTCCCTAGCTGTACTCCACCTGCTCCTTTGCAGGCGGAGTCAAGTGTGCGCTTCCATGAGTATGTTGCCCCTGTATTATTAAAACCAATTGACACCACACCTATATCCACACCTTCAACTCCCGATTATGGTGCATCTTCACCTGTGACTAACCCTACTTACAATTCGGATGCTATAAATATATAAAGGCTGTTTTTTTAACAGAACTAAAATAATCCTTAGTATAAATACTGAATATATAATTTGGTAAGATAAAGATTATCATGAACAGCATATGGATTCTGACTAATTAAGAATGAGTATTAGTGTCATGTAATATGTATGAATAAAAATTTAATATTTTTATATCAGATACTTATGCCTGGATCTAACTTGAGAAAATCATTCCTTTTTATGTCACATCTTTCTCTTTTTAAATCAATGTAATAATTTCATATCAATTTTAATTATTAACAACTTATATTTAATAAGATAAAATAAATGAAATTTTGTACATATTAAGTAATTTTTGTATTTTTATGTTTGTGTATTATAGTATCAGATACTCACAGTAGTGAGATTAAATAATTTCATATACTAAATTAATGAGCAGCTGAGAATTTATTAAATTAATATTTTTTTTTAAATTATGATAATAAAATTTATTAATATATTTAAATTAACCACTTTTTATTTACAATTGTTAAACCATGTCATTATTGTTTTTGTAATAAAAATAAATTTTAAATCGTAAACTGATTTTTTTAATTTGCGTCGCTGCTTCTGAAAAACCCGACAAACATTAATTTTTCTGTGAATAAAAGTTAAATGCATTACTATATTAGTATTTACTAAACGCCATCTACTTAAAATCCATTTTGTGTTATTTTAACTGGTTACAGAAATAGCAAAAAAAAATATGACATACTAAGACTTTATTTGAATAATGATATAAAACTGAATGAAACTGTATCGCTGTTCCTAATTAAAAGTTGGATTATTCTGTTTGTTGGAATGCAGGTGCAGTAATGATGTTGTTTATGCAGCACAAAAGCTAAGAAAATAAATATATATACTACATTGTGTAGTGTAGGACAAAATGTGATATAAAAAACCTAAACAATGTTGTCATATTAATTCAAAGCTTTATTGCATTGAACACAATGTCGCTTAGCGGGTCTCTAGTATTTTAGACTAAGCATTAATTATTTTAATTAGTTTTAGTGTTAAGTATTTAGTTACATTAGTGAACAATTTCAAATTACTATTGTTTGATTTTTCATTAGGTTATTTTGCCTCTTGTACATAATATTGATAATATTTTTACTTTATGTTCAAATTATATATTATGTCTAGAAAACGCGTGGCCTTTTTTAGTCCAATGTCTGATTAAATGTGTTTTCCTGTTTTGTTATTTTTGTATATAAAAATTTATTAATGAATTACATTTAAATTTTTATCTAAGTCTATTGTACTGTACATTTTCGTTGATTAGCTTATATCTATAGGTAATACTTATCTTTATGGTCGGATTACTTTGTTATAGCCTACACTATGTACAGTTTAATTGGGTTCGATTCATTCTCCGATAATTTTATTAAATATACGACATATGTTATTTGTACTTGCCTTTTTACTTTGGCATCATATTAATTTTCCTATTATTCCTTTGTAATATGTCCCGACTGCAGAAACATCACAAAAGGATAAATAGATATCTCTTTAAGGCTTATGATAATGGTTTTAAAAGATAATTAATATTTCTAAAAGATGCAGGCACCTACCTAATAAACATTGTTATCTTAACATTATAAGGTGTCCAAATATAATTACGATAGGATTTTTTTCTGCCATCCGAAAAGCAAAATTATATTGAGCACATTATATTACCCCAAGCGACAAAAATTACTAAAGTAATAGAGATTTAAAAACATTTTATGTACACCGCATTCAAACCAAACGGTGTGCTTCATCGCTAGTATTTTGTAATGCCTGCAAGGGAGTGAAATGAACATCGTAAGTAGTTTATCAAACCAACAAACTAAAACCAGGGATTGAATACCGGTACCAATTTCGGTTCTGGTTCTTCATTTAGGTTCTTATAAAGGTTCCTCTTTTCGGTACGGTTCCAGTTCCGGTATCGGTTCCGGTTCGGGTTCCGATGTACCGGTTCTAAATACCGGTTCCGAGAACCTAAAATTATTAGGTATAAAAAATTCTGTACAATTCCGTAGATGCTATTTCAAAATATCCGTTCCGTTGAGAATCGACAATATTTGTTTTTGAACTTTTGATAAATTCATTCTGTCATAACGGCGGACGAAGTGTAGGGCGTCCCCCCAATAGATGGAGTGACGACCTGTTAAGACATGCAGGAAGTCGATGGATGCAGGTGGCTCAGGACCGTGCTTTGTGGCATTCCTTGGGGGAGGCCTATGTTCAGCAGTGGACTTGTGAAGGGCTGTAATGATGATGATGTGGATGAAAAACTATACAACTAAGAACTTTGAGAAATTCGAAAACAAAAGATCCAATAATATCCACATATATTTTTTTTAATAATTGTAAAAACAAATGGGATACCATGGATTAGAAAAATTTGAGACATAAGTGACAATTCAATCATCTATAAAAAAGGTTATAAGAGCTTATATTAACTGCCTATTTTCCAAGAAGTGTTCTTAATTCGAAACAAAGGTAATTTAATTCAAAATATATAAGCTTATATTATTATTAACAATTGAAATCGATTAACGTCACAAAAATTTGATGTTTATGAGTAAAAATGGTTTTATTTTAATACAGATAGCATAGAATCAATTATTAAATATAATTTAATACAGAAAACATTAGAAGAAGAGAGAGAGAATGACATTGTCGGCAAGTTCACATTCATGATAAAAAAATCTTGTTAAGTTTATAGAAATTCCGTAGATTGCAACGTCAAATTCCGTAGTTCCGTAGATGATGACAAATTTCCGTATATCTATAGAAAAATCCGTAGAGTTGGCAACACTGCGTTGATATGCAACAGAAGATCCACCAATACAAATGTGATATTTTACAAACTCCCTTCTCCTCACACTCCGCCGCGCGCCGAATCGCGCCGTCCACCCGACCGCACCTCAAACAAGTTTGGACTCGCTTTCGCTTTGCTTAGGAACCGGTAAAATAAAGGTTCTTAAAGGTTCTAATTTAGGTTCTGGTTCCTGTTCCGGTATAGGTACCGAAACCCCTAAATACCGGTTCTACACCGGTATTTTGGAACCATTTTCAATCCCTGACTAAAACTTACTTACCTTTCACACATATCGACAAAACATAATTGTCTTTCCATCTATTTACAAGATGTCTATATGTAACGGAAGAATGAATATAGTCAGTGCCCTTTACCAATTACCATCTTTGGCTATACCATCAGATTTAATATTACTCCAACTGACTCATAATAGGTAAATAATAAACAACTTCAATACAAATAAACAAAGGTTCCTTAGTTCCTTTAGTTTATTAAAAGCGTGATTAATGGTACATACAAGCTTCAAATAAGAACAATTATCATAATAAAGAATAATATAACAGCATTATAATAAGAAATCGAAAGTACTTAGACGTGACTTATTATACGCAGTTGTAATTATATTATGTAAAACGATTTAATAGCAAAGCGGATTAGTTAAGTAGGTAAAAATTCAATATTTTTACGGAAGTAATACCAGAAGGCGTTCCCAATATAGAAGTCGTAGAAGTGACGTGAATCCTGCTTAATTTATTTTTAGGTGTTGAGCTATCCGATCTAAATGATTTTATTATTTTTAGTTATGTAATCCTGTTTTTTTTTTTAAATATTAATAGTTCTTCTTCCTCTTTTGAGTGGGTCAAAAGTAACAACTAAGTAGAATGTAGTCGAAATAGTTACAATAAAAACCTTATCTCCTATTTTTCTATCTTTAGGGTCGGAATTTGTGCCGAAACACCTAAAGTATAATAAACATCTTTCATAAACAAAGGATCATCAAAATCGGTTCACAATTGACGCTTGTGGGACACTACATAGTACATACACTTACCATCAGGTGGACTGGTGTGCTCGGTTTGTCACACTCATTCTTGAAAAAAAAAAATAAGTCGCTACATCGAATAATGCCGTGGATGTAGTAACAGACTACAGAGGGAAATGAAACAAGAAATTGGCAGCAGCATCTTCCTGATAACAACTCAAAATAATGAATAGAATAGAATAGAATAACTTTTTATTCAATATACATTACATTTTTTTTTATATATAGGATAAGGGTAACAAACGAGCACACAGTCCACCTGATTATAAGTGGTTGCTGTGGCCCATAGATATCTACATCTATTCTCTATTACAAATCAAAATGCAGATGCGTTGTCACCCGTGAGGACTAAGATGGAATGCCTCATTTTCAGTAAAAAGGGCCTCCGGCCACATGCACTCACCAAGCGAAACGCAGAGGAAAACCTCTACTTCACGCTGGTATTCTGTGGGGTTGTGGTACCACCCCGGTTCGAGCCGGCCCATCCGTGCGGCAGCTTATCACTGTTAAAAATGAGTAATTCTTATAAAGAAAGTAATTTTTTACTTTACCACTGGTTCAAAAAAACCCTCTGTCCTGGGAAGAACCAGCAAGAAACCCAGCGGGACTTTTTTTTTAATAAATGTTATAATATAAATGGTCACTGTAGAAGCGTGCTCGTCGCGACCCCTGCCAGCCCTTTTCAGGGCTGCAATTCTACTTAGCTGCGCACCCATGTCAACGAGGGTTAGGGCGTCCCCCCAAGGCGACGCACACCAGCTCGTCCCCGTTGGTGTGGAATGCAGCGCGCAAAGCGGCGATGGGGACCGCCACCCGTCACGCGCAGCCCGACACGGCGGAAGGTGGAGGACAGAGTGCAGAGTTGGCACGTGGAATGTTAGAGGAGGCATGAGAGATAAGACGAATGAGTTGATCGAAATAATGAAAGAAAGAGAATTAGATGTCGTGTGTATGTCGGAGACCAAACGGAAGGGCAGTGGTACTGAAGAGCTCCCTGGCGGGGCGTTAGCTCTATGGTCCGGAGTCCCGGAGAGCGAGAGCGCCCGCCAGGGAGTAGGGGTGCTGCTGTCGTCTCGGTTGGTCGATGTTATGACTGAATATAAGGTTGTGAACTCAAGACTTCTCTGGGTTCGCTTTAAATTGGGACTGACGAAGTTATTCCTTTTGGCTGTTTATGCGCCGGTAGCTTCGTCGTCCAGGGCTGAGCTGGAGGAGTTTTGGGAGAATGTAAGAGAAGTTCTAGATTTGGCTAGGGGAAACGAAAGAATTGTTGTATGTGGTGATTTGAATGGATGGGTTGGTACCGCTCGACCAGGGTACGAGTCGGTGCTTGGAAAGTTTGGCGATAAAAGGGTTAATGATGCTGGCAAGCTTATACTGGCGGTATGCAAGGAAAAGGGTCTTCTTGTGACAAACACTATGTTTAATCACAAGAAGATCCATATGTATACTAGAGAAAGTAAGAATGAGAGAAGTATGATCGATTTGTTCCTGGTGGATGACCGACTGCGAAAACAGGTGATGGATACGCGAGTGTTCAGGGGTGCTGACCTGGGAACGGATCACTATCTAGTGATTACTAGATTTAGGGGTCTGTTCGCGGGTTGGCGCTACCGGACGGCAATAACAGAACCACAGTCGGTCTGTCGCATCCGAAGCTGGAAGCTTCAGGAAGCGGATACTAGGGACAAATATCATGCGAGGGTAGCCGAAAAGCTTGACAACATTGATGACAGAAAAGAATGTGTTGAAAGAACATGGCAGAACCTTAGGGATGGAATGGTAAGTGCAGCGGAAGAAGTGTGTGGAACGATTAAAAGAGGCAGTAGTAAAAGAAGAGATGCATGGTGGAATGATGAAGTGAAAGAAGCTGTAAAGAAGAAGAAGAAAGCATGGTTAGACTACTTGGCCTCTAGTAATGATAAGGATATGAGAGAGAAGATGAAAGAAAGATATAAGCTGCAGAAAGTTCACACGAAAGCATTGATTGAGGAAGTGCGTGAAAGGTGTAGAATGGAAGCGGACGAAAGGTTGTCGCACAACTTTAAGGAGAACTCCAAACTCTTCTGGAAAGAGGTTGGAAGGACCCGAAGTGGTGCGACGGCCTTAAGAATGAACAAAGTGCTTTCGGGAACTAATGACGTCCTCTCAGAAAAATCGGACGTCATGCAGCGATGGAGCGAATTTTATAGAGAAATGTATGCGTGTGATGATCTTAGTGAGGGATCCGGGGATGACGTCGAGACTGGTACGCCAGACCCGGACCTCGATGACACTGAGGTCATCAGTATGAAAGAGATTGAACGTGCGATTCGAAGTTTGAAATGTGGTAAGGCTGCGGGACTAGACAGAGTTACTGCTGAAATGGTCAAGTATGGTGGGCCTCGCGTCTGGGACAGCTTTTATCTGCTGTGCAATTTGTGCTGGCGGACGGGGGATGTCCCGGATGATTGGCGATCCGCAGTCATTGTGCCTTTATATAAAGGTAAAGGTTCACATTTTGACTGCGGGTGCTATCGGGCGATCAGCTTGACCAGTTTAGCAAGTAAAGTTTATTCGAAGGTTTTGACACGTAGGATGCAAGAGAAATCGGAAAGATTTCTATGGGAGGCACAATGCGGATTTAGACCTGGAAGAGGATGCACGGATCAAATGTTTTCTCTCCGCATGATCACGGAAAAGCTTCTGGCTGCTAACCAGAAGATTTTCTGTGCTTTTGTGGATCTTGAGAAAGCATTTGATAAGGTTGTAAGGAAGAAAATGTGGGAACTGTTGCCGGGGTATGGTGTGGATGGTCGATTGCTAAGGGCTGTGCAGTCACTTTACTGTGACTGTAAAGCCTGTGTGCGGGTAGGGCATGACCTGTCACCCATGTTTAGCGTCCAAACGGGCGTAAAACAGGGTTGTGTCATGTCTTCCTGGCTGTTCATACTGTATCTCGACAGCTGTTTACAGAAACTGAAAGATAGCTGTTTGGGTGTGAAATTGGGTGACATTAAAGTAAATTGTCTGCTGTATGCTGATGATGCAGTGCTTATTGCACCATCAGAGGCAGAACTGCAGGCTTTAGTCACGTGTATGAAAGAGGAATGTGAAATTAAAGGTCTCCGCTTGAATGCTAATAAAACTAAGGTTCTGGTATTTGAAAGGGACGAAGAGAGAACGAAGTGTGAAATATGGGTAAATCAGGAATGTCTAGAACAGGTAAATGAAATTGTATACTTGGGGAGTGCTTTTAGCCGGGATGGAAGATGTGATTTAGATGTGGACAGGCGTGTCGCTGCCGGGAACAAAGTCAATGGTGCCCTGACTGCGTTAGTCAAAAGGCAAGGCGTAGTGAAGAGTGCACGCCTTGCAATACATAACGCAGTGTTGGTACCGACTTTGTTATATGGCAGCGAAACCTGGGTATGCCAGAAGAAGCATAAAAGCAAGTTGAATGCAGTGGAGATGCGATCTCTTCGTAAAATGTGCGGCGTCACCATGGCTGACCGAAAGCGAAACGAAGAGATTCGCAATATGGCAGGTTTGAAAGATGACCTTATCACAAAAATTGATAAGGGCGTGCTTCGATGGTTTGGGCACGTTGAGCGAATGAGTGAAGACCGAATGGTGAAGAAAATATATAGCGCGAAAGTTAATATTAAAAGGTGTCGAGGTAGACCGAGACTAACTTTCGAAGACCATGTGAGCAAATTGCTCGAAGAGGGGAGGGTCAAGAGTACTCGGATACCTAGACGTGCATGTATGAAGAAGATGATGAATCTGAAAGAAGCGAAAGAGGTATGTAAGGATCGTGACACTTGGCGATCTGTTCTCTCTGGCTACCCCGTCAGGGATTGTGCGTGACGATAAGTAAGTAAGTAAGTAAGTAATATAAATGATTACAAAATATTTACAAAATTTATTTTAGAAACTGCTTGGAAGCAACCACCTCATTCCCAGGGGGTTATTATCAACCATGTATTCATTTATACTATAATAATCCTTTTTATACAGTTTCAGCTTAACAAAACATTTAAACTTGGTAATAGAGAGAGCCGAGCCTGTACACTTTCCGGGACCTTGTTGTAATAGCGTATACATTGCCCCAAGAATGAATTACTGACTCTGTGGAGTCGAGAAACTGGTAGCTTGTGTTTGTTCCTAGTGTTTACAGAATGTACATTATTTTTTTTACTAAAACTGCCTTTGTTTTTGTAAACATACATTAAATTTTCGTAAATATATGTACTGAGAGGTTAAAACTATTAGGAACAAAGTTAATATATTTATTTCTTTAAATTTTTCTCTAAGAGACTCGGTTTTAGATTGTAAATAGCTCTAATGGCCCTTTTCTGTAAAACAAAAATAGTTTCTGAATCAGCCGCATTTCCCCAATTGGCAATGTAATTGCCAACCCGCCTGCCAAGCGTGGCAGTTATGTTCCACTTATGTTTGGCAGTGGACTTTTGATAGGTGTAATAATGATCATGAACAACAAACAATAAATAAATGTCCGTCAGTCAAGCGCAGCAATTTTCTACAGCAAATCCTACATTGCAATGGGGAGGTACTAACTACGAACTGTTATGGGCGAAGAAAAAGGAAATAATTGAAGGAAACGTGAAAATAGTATTACGTGTGGGGTGAGTAAAATGCCCATTGGGATGAGAAAAGGATATATTTTACACACACATACACATGCAGCAATTACGGCGTTCAAAATCACTGAAATAATTTAAAATTAAAAATTTTGTACCGCCGACTTCAATATAAGCGACTTCAATATAGGTTATTTAAGAATAACTCAATAACCATTGGTCCGACCTTGATCAAATTCATATGGGACCACACGAGAACCATCAAATTTCATATAAAAAAAGAATCATCGAAATCGGTTTGCCCAGTACAAAGTTATGAGGTAACACACATAAAAAAACACACTCGAATTGAGTACCGTCTCCTTTTTGGAAGTCGGCAGAAAAGTAAGTTTTTTTGAACTTGTGTATGTCGATCGTTTGATTTTTATTACAGTCTCTTTCAAGAGGTAGAGTTCAGTATAGCACACCTAAATAATTAATTTTGATCGCTAGTCCACAATTCCATTAGAGAAGGGTTAATAGAACATTCTTGGTCAATCAATCCGGTTCGGTTTATTAAAACATTGCCCTGTTTCAATGCGAAAATGCTAGAAGCTAGAACAAATGTGATTAACAATATGTCGAAAGGAGAAAAGGCTTTATTCTTCGGTGGATTTTTATCAGGTGATTTAGCCCGGAGTCACGAAGTTGGCGGTGTTTAACCCCCGTGCCTCGGAAAGCATGTTGGTCCTGCACCTGATACCTTTCCGGTCGTGTCGGTTTGCCGTCCTATCGGAGAATGAGCGTGAGGGTATGCTTGCTTGCACATAGTCGAGCATTATAATCCTGTTCTGCGCAGATAGATCTTCCATTACGACTGACCTCCGTGACCGAAATTCGGTCTGGATGATGTTAAATATTATTATTATTATGGGATGATAATATAGGGTAGTAAACTCCCTTACACCATTAAAACACGGCATATGATGTCACAATCTTACGATCCCATGATCGATACCAAATTCAAATACGTAATACGTACATCGAACCTTTTTTTACATGGGGAAATGCCAACGCAAACCCGCTTCGTGGGGGGAAGGACGTGTTATGTCAGACTCGCACCGACTAAAACCCCATAGTGTTTCTCCTTTGCCGCATATTGGCAGGGCTATGGGAACGCTTTCGCACACATCCGCGGCCCCACCAGCGCCGGCCGCCCCATGGCAACCCCTTCTCGGGGGAGGACCTTTCCTCCCCATACTCCTTCTCAGGCAAGGCGCACCAGGAACACAAGGCACGCCGCCCTCCACGACCTCCAACTCCATCTGCGTATCGGACCCCCCGCCGAGTCCGATACGCGGAGGCCATGGGGCCAGGAAAATCGAGTGCTTAGTAGCACCCGCTTTCCCGACCCCAGGCGGCGGATCTAGTCTCTGACTCCGCCGCCAACCAAGTTTCGGCCGCGGAGGGTAAGGAGAGCGGCGCCTCGCAATACCGACACTCCTCTCCCCCCGCGGCGCCACCGCCACCGCATCAACGGTGCGGGCCCTGCAGAGTAGCGGAAGATAGGGCGAGTGGCGCATCGCCATACCAACACTCCTCTTCCTCCGCGACTCTACCTCGGCTGCAACGGTAGAAGGAGAGGACACCCCTCTCACCGCAGCCCACCGACACACACCCGAAGTGGGCTCGCCAAGCCCACTCGGAGTGGCCACCTCGAGCCGGCCCTACACCACGGGCCAGCCAAGGGGTTCCTCTTTGTTCACCGCGCGTAACCAAGCCACGGCTACTAAGCCCCCGCCACGATAAGGCGGGAACCCGTTACTTCGATACCTACTGCTAAAATCATACATGTAGGTTACGAGCGTATCTCATACAAAACAACCTTTATTTATATGCACGTTTTGTGATTTCTAAAGACCAAGATGGACAATAGTGTATTACTGTACTGTGTGGTGCTGCTATTTTACGCTGACATTCTGGAGCCGTGGTATCCCAGGGCTCGCTATAAGTTCCACAATACACGAGCTACCCGGGTTGGTCCCAGTGAAATTGTTAATTTGCAATTTTAAGTGCTGATTTACCACTGCTCGGCGATGAAGAAAAACATCCTGAGGAAACTTCCATGTCAGAGAAATAAGAAAAAATAAAATATTTCAAATCATTGCTGTCGCACGGATGGGCCGGCTCGAACCGGGGTGGTACCACGACCTCACAGAATACCAGCGTGAAGTAGAGGTTTACCTCTGCGTTTCGCTTGGTGAGTGCAGGTGGCCGGAGGCCCTTTTTACTGGAAATGAGGCATTCCATCTTAGTCCTCACGGGTGACAACGCATCTGCATTTTGATTCGCAATCGAGGATAGATGTAGATGTCTATGGGCCGCAGCAACCACTTACCATCAGGTGGACTGTGTGCTCGTTTGTCACCCCTATCCTATAAAAAAAAAAAAAAAAAAAAAGAAGTTCGCCAACACGCATTGGGGCAGCGCGGCGGACATTTCCTTGCCTAAAACCCTCTCAGCTGTAACTAACTTTTTCTGTGCGAACATAGTGCTTCACCGGTGAAGCTCCCCAGTATCACCCATCTACGTTCTCAGTTTAAGACTGTGTCAAGCAAATCCATTCTCTATGCATTTGATCGTTTAAAAAAATATATTACCTAAATAAATACATTTTTTATACGATCGTAAATTATTTTGAACAGTGGTAGAGCCACGCAGCAGCTTTTCCTGTTGCACGGATGGGCCGGCTCGAACCGGGGTGGTACCACGACCTCACAGAAAACCAGCGTGAAGTAGAGGTTTACTTCTGCGTTTCGCTTGGTGAGTGCAGGTGGCCGGAGGCCCTTATTACTGGAAATGAGGCATTCCATCTTAGTCCTCACGGGTGACAACACATCTACATTTTGATTTGTAATAGAGGATAGATGTAGATGTCTATGGGCCGGAGCAACCACTTACCATCAGGTGGACTGTGTGCTCATTTGTCACCCATATCCTATAAAAAAAAAATCTTCAAATTCCTTTCAAATTTTTATTATACCGCTGTGAAAGTACAGTTTTTTGAAATGTGTAATATGTTTAAAAACGCATTAGAATGGAGAACCTCCTCATTTTTTGGAAGACTTATTGTAAACAATCACTTTATGCAGTGAAAGGCATTAACGTGAAACAATTCCTATTGCGTTATTACATCATCATCAGTAACGTAGACACTAGACAGGGCGTTACGTCATAGCACAGACTAATATGACCAATATGACGCATGATAGACATTGAGTCTAAATAGACTGTCAAAATTGACACCCTTTGGTAAATTTTCTTCTTCAAATTTTTAATAAATTATAACCTATTTCATGAAAAAATAATCTTTAAAATCGGGTATCAATGAGGGCTAATAATCTTCTACTCACCAGATATCGCTAGTTGTGACTGAGGTAAAGTTTTATGTTACACAGTGTCAGTTAATTGAGAAATTAGTTTTAAATAATAGTTTATCCTAAGAGTTTATCATTATCTAGAGTATTATATTATAATAATATAATACGCAACACAATGCGTCATTGGTTTGATTTTTAATTTTTTGCACTTTAAACTCTTTTTTTTAAAAAATCGGCTTTTAGTTATATTTTATAGTTTGGTTTATTCATTTCTAATGTAATTAATATAAAATATAACTAATAATACAGAAAGAAACCTTAAAGATTACATTTTCCTAAGAAATTATCGTCCCCGCTATGAAATCTGTCAAATATTTTACCTCACTCTAAAGTGGCGCCGCCCTGGTGACAGAAAAAGTCGTGAATTTTTTTTTTTTTTTATAGGATAAGGGTGACAAACGAGCACACAGTCCACCTGATGGTAAGTGCTTGCTGCGGCCCATAGACATCTACATCTATCCTCTATTAGAAATCAAAATGTAGATGCGTTGTCACCCGTGAGGACTAAGATGGAATGCCTCATTTCCAGTAAAAAGGGCCTCCGGCCACCTGCACTCACCAAGCGAAACGCAGAGGTGAACCTCTACTTCACGCTGGTATTCTGTGAGGTCGTGGTACCACCCCGGTTCGAGCCGGCCCATCCGTGCGACAGCAAAAGCTGCTGCCTGGCTCTACCACTGTTAAAATAATTATAATAATAAATAGTTAAAATAATGCCCTCATTAGCGAAAATATCACGTAAAAAACAGACAAAAAAGATAAAAAATTAGTCGAAGAAGTATTTGGGCTCGAAGGTATATTGATTTTTTTCAATAGGTTGCCGAAACGTCTACGCGTTAAGCCAATAATTTCAACAGACAGACCTAAAAGCATGAAAATAGTTTCGAGTGTTGACTAAAAGTATAAAATGTCTTATAAAAGTATAAAAGATATTTAACTTGTAATAGAGTAACCTATTTGTCGGAAATACAAGAAGAGTCAGTGCTTTATCTGCCGACTTCTAAAAGGGAGACGGTACTCAATTCGACTGTATGTTTTTTTTTATGTGTGTTACCTCATAACTTTGTTCTAGGCGAACCGATTTCGATGATTCTTTTTTTATATGAAAGCTGATAGTTCTTGTGTGGTCCCATGCGAATTTGATCATGGTCAGACCAATAGTTTTTGAGTTATTCTTAATAACATATTGAAGTCGGCTGTACAATATTTTTAATTTTAAATTATGATTTCTTTCAATAGGTTGCCGAAACGTCTACGCGTTAAGCCAATAATTTCAACAGACAGACCCAAAAGCATGAAAATAGTTTCGAGTGCTGACTAAAAGTATAAAATGTCCTATAAAAGTATAAAAGACAAGTATTTAACTTGTAATAGAGTAATCTATTTGTCGGAAATACAAGAAGAGTCAGTGCTTTATCTGCCGACTTCCAAAAAGGAGACGGTACTTAATTCGACTGTATGTTTTTTTTAATGTGTTTACCTCCTAACTTTTTACTGGGTGAACCGATTTCGATGATTCTTTTTTTATTTGAAAGCTGGTACTTCTCGTGTAGTCCCATATTAATTTGATCAAGGTAAGACCAATAATTTTTGAGTTATTCTTAATAACATATTAAAGTAGGCTGTACAAAATGTTTAATTTTAAATTATATTACTATCCCATCTGATGGATGACTGAGATTAATAAAAATATAAAAATTAAATAAAACAAATTTAAAAATATCACTCTTGCCTTGTAGACAGACATTGTAATCGGATGGGAAGGCAGATGCTGGCAAATTATTACGCTTCAATGAAATTGTAAATTTTAAGTTCTGATTTACTATGTACTCGGCGGTAAAAGAAAACATCGTGAGGAAACCTGCGTGTCGGAGAAATTAAAAAAAATATATTTTATTCGTATGTAAAGTACGCACAAAGTACGTAACACGTATATAGGCAGCGCAGCAGACACTTTCCTTGCTCCTACGCCTCAAGGAAATGTGAGTACGCCGTTGCCCAGCAGTGAAACATCAATAGGCTGTAAGTTTCCCTACTCTAAGTTTCAGTTCATTCATCGTCACTAGTAGAGTTCTCTAATTGAATCATGTTTGTTTTAGAGCCTACCATATCTATCACGATTTATTACTTAATTATTTATGTATGACGTCTGATAAATTCATTGCAACGCAATTTATTGAAAAAATCCATCATATGACAGAAAAAATCTAATATTGTCTTTTTTTAAACGTTACCTCCACACTAGGATTGTCTCCTGTATCGTGGGGGCAGTTTACATACATAAATTTCACAAGGACAACAATTATTAAATAATTAATTAATTAATTAATAATTGGTTGATAATTAATTGTAAATTAAAAAATTGTAATTAATTGTAAAAGTTGTTAATTAATTAACAACCCGGAACAATTATTTGTAGGCTATACAAATACTTGTTCCGTGCGGGATTCGAACCCGCGGCCCTTAGCGTTGTGACTCATTGCTAAGTCACGGAGCCGCCGAATGACTTACAATAGTTGGAAGTAGATATGTATAGCGATCTTGTCTACACAAAACGTAAAATACACAGTTGACGGGCAGCAAAGTCAAAGGTGCGAAACGTTTGCTGCGTACTTAAGTAGGATTCCTTAATAGGATAAGGTGACAAGCGAGCACACAGTCCACCTGATGTTAAGTGCTCACTGTGGGCCATATACATATCTACATCTATCCTCGTATTCGAAACAAAATGCAGATGCGTTGTAACCCGTGAGGACTAAGATGGAATGCCTCGTTTCCAGTAAAAAGGGTCTCCGGTTCTCTACACTCACCATACGAAACACAGCAGTGTTAATCTGCTATATTACGCTGGTATTGTGATCCATCTACCTATTTCTGTCGCCAAACACTGTTCAGTGCCTGCACTCCTGTGTCGTGTTGGAGGATATGAAGAACGAGTATAATTACAGGCTGCGAAACAATACATATAAATCCTCAGAGGGGACAACACATCTGTAGCCTTTGTTTGAAGTTCGGTGCACGTGTCCATGGACGGCAGTTACCACTTACCATCAGGTGGACTGTTAGTGCGTTTGTAACTTGTTTAGAGACCAGGGGCGTAGCTACCGCCGTATCAATGATACGGGGCCCCCGGGCTACAAGGGCCCCGAACGTATGTAAGCAAAAATTCTAAGGACTTCTACGGGACAGGATATTGGTTTGAATTGTTTGGCTAGCTTAGTTCCTAGGTGTATTAATTGTAAGTAATAACTTATAATCAATATATAATTATTTTAATTCAATGCGAGAGATTTTGTTCCTTTTGTGAAAAATCTTTACCCTTTATTTGGGCCCCCCATACAAATTTTGATACAATGCCCCTCTAAGGCACGCTACTCCACTGATAGAGACAATTTATCTTAGTCTTCAGAGATAACGAAGCATCAGTAGCCTATTCTTTTTTTTGAATTTAGGTGTTTGTTCTAACGTTAGTTTAAACTAAATCTATGATTTTTGATTTGCACGTGGTAGGGCCACACCGTTGTAGCACCGGGGAAGGACTATGCTAATAATATTTAATAGAATACCAGCGTTAAATAGCAACTGTGTTTCGTATGATGAGTGTGGAGAACCGGAGATCTTTTTTACTGGAAGCGAGGCATTCTATCTTAGTTATCAGGGGTGACTCATGACTATGCATCTGCATTTTGATACTTCATCGACGATTGATGAAGACGTCTATGGGCCACAGTATTCACTTACCATCAGGTGGACTGTGTGGCTCGTTTGTCATCCTTATTCTATGGAAAAAATAAATAAATAAGTAGGTGTTCATAGACTACAGTTGCCGCTTATCACCAGATGGACTATAAGCCCATTAACTTGTGTTAGATGCAACAATATAAAAAGAAGTACAGAAAAAAATGTGGTAAAGAAAGCGAAGGAAAAACTTTACAGATTCACATAGTGATAATATAGGTAGGTAAACTTGGGGTGTCCCGGCTAAGTGACTTCGTTCGTGACAAAGTCTCTTCTATAAACCCGGAACTATCAATAAACAACATTTTGTAATAAGACGGATAATAAAGTGCAAAGGAAATAAACGTAATGAGGATATTCGCACTTCGCAGTAAAACTAGAATTGCCGACATACTTAGCACAACGGATCCGTAACTGATATGGCAATGGGCTTGTCTTGAATAGCTCGAAGAACCGATGGGGAAGAACGGTTCTCGAAAGCTAGTTTTTTACCGGTAAGCGAAATGTAGTGTGGTCCCCCACAAATGGAGCAAAACCTTGATAAAATATGTAGGAAATTGATGGATGCGGATGGTTCTGGAACGAGATTTTTGGGTTAGCTTTCAGTAGACATATGTTCAGTAGTGAACTTGTGAAGGGTTGTGATGAGAATGATGGTGATGATGTATTTGTAAACATGTCGTAATAAGCTAAACATGTCTATTAAGTACGTTTAGTGGAATTGATAGCTAGGAAATTATTAACATATTTTCGACGTGTTATATAGGTACTAAAAGCTCTGACATCATCGATCCAGTGTAAATATGTAGTCCAACATTACATAATATTGAAGTTTAAACAAAAGTCGGACATCGCGCTGTTATCAACTTTATTAGTGGAGCATGAATATGAGTCATATATCCTTTAGTATATTAGTGTATTGTAGGTATAAACATCTTTAATGTGATACACGGAACGTTTGTAGTTTTTTGTGACGTACCTAAGACAATTTAATCAAATGCTATTAGTGCCTAGTACTAAAGTCTAAAGTGCATAATTCTCACCCTTGGATGTTTAATTTATTCCTTAGTTATTAGTTGTTATTATAGTCTATTACATTTACAATCGTTTCTAGAAGACTTGTAGACTGTGTAAACAAGTCTAGCTTAGCACAAGTCGCCAAAAATTTGAAGCAAAGTATCCTAAGTCGCCCCTATTTTTATAAGTGATTGTTTTTCTTTAAAACCCTTTAATTTAAAGGATTGTAAGAGTAAAATAAAAAGGCTCAAATAGAATTAAAAAAAACGAATACTTACCTTCTTAAAAACCAGTCTCAAAATCATTGAGATATTATGTACTACGTACTAGAGACGACACTGCACTATGTTACGCTGTTCCATTCAACTGCGGCAATGTCACCGCACTTTAATCAGTCGCTCGCTAGGCGCTTGTAGAGTTGTCACGTGTTGTGTTGATTTAAAAAAAAATCTCTTGATAAAATATGCCGCGGTGTGTTCTTAGATATTGCACAAAAAATTCACAAAATGTTAGTAAAAACCAAGGAATCACTTTTCATCGGTAAGTAAGATACTTAAATAATAAAAAAAACATTATAGATTAATAACTAAAAACTTATTTCTTTGGCGCCAAATTGTGTCATGGAATATAGATTATGAAATTAATTTGTTCAGATACGACATTTCTGTGAGCAAGTGTAGGACGATCAATTTTGCACAATTTTTTTTGTAGAAATAAATATACCTAAGTATTTATAATTACGCTAAATTTCTTACGTTTATATTTGCTGATTATACTTTTATTTTATTTTTAGGTTTCCATCTCCAAGCCACGAAAACCGAGAAAAGTGGATTAAATTCGTCCAAAATAATCGTAGAGATGTGGTTACCAACAAATCATACATACAACAAACCTTGCATTTTAAAGAAGAGGATAAATATAGTACGAAGATTTCGAAAATTAACAAAACTTGTATTGTTTAAAGGCACTTAATTAAATACCTAATATATATTTTTACAATAACATTTATACATCTTATTAATTGAAATTAGTTTTCAGCAAAAAAAACAACAAATAAGTGTATATACATATAATTCATGTGTAAACAGAAATGGTAGAATTTTTTAAAGTTTTACTATGTTTTCTCACAGTAATTCATAAGGCATAATATAAATAGTATCAGCTCTGTGTCCATGCCTCACGCAAACTTAGGTTAGGGCTTTTGGGGACCCAGTTCTAGATTTAAATAAATATATTTCATTAGCTTCGATTCCTTCCAATTTATATAGTTACCTTATAAAATATTTATATAAAATTGTAATTAAAATGCTATTGTGATAATATTATATATTATCATATTAATTTACTTCATATCATGCAAAATAACTGACAAATTATTAAAAATTTAACTCGTTTTAATAAATTAATTAACAATATATTATGTACTCTAAATAAACAATAATTAAATACCTACTTATCATTCTACCTACGCATAATCTATTATGATAAAAAACCGCGCATGCGCGGTAAGACTGATGCGCAACGACATAGAGTAGCGCACATGTTTTGTTTGAAATAGCTGTTCTAGTACGTAAGTACATTATACTTCAATGCTCAAAATCTACATTCTTATTTTGTGTTACAGATTTGTTGTATATATAGAGGTGAGCAGGTGAGTGATAGAAGTGCATTCTCTCTGAGATAGTCTAATGCCTGCTACACACGTAACGATATATTGTAGCGAATAATCTGTGCATGTGCAAACCGATTTGCGTAGATTTATCGATTGTGTCTACGAAAAATCGTCGCAGATTATCATTCATCGGCGGCAGTTTCAATAGGGTATTTTATACCATGTAAAAAAATCATAGAATATATATTTATAATAGGTTTTGTAAAAAGTAAACGAGAAATATTGATTTCTATTTATAAAAATGCATTATAAATTTTATATTTCAATTTAAAGAATATTTTTTTAACCTGTGCCTCAAATCTGCAAAACGATGTCCGCCATATTAGATAGCGTCTTGACGACACTAGGTCAAACAACTAGGTTATGTGCTGTGTACTAACTAGCTAATTTAGAAAGGACAATGTCCAAAATCGCCCTGTGCAATAAAAGCATCGAACATACACGATAATTAATTTTCTATTTTATTATATTAGTTGAAAATACTTTTATAACACGGATTAGCTGCGTGCAAAAATGAACATTAAAAAGTTTTATACTCTACTAATAACATTAATCGCCGCCATCTTCGCCAAACATCATGTGGTGTCGAAAAATGATTAGGGATGCCCAATCGATTGTAATCGATTTTTGAATTTTTTATGAACTGTTGCATATTTATTAATCTGAAGTACATTTTGAATTTATATCGAATAAAATTGCAAATAGAAGCTACAATAAAAATATTAAATTACCATTTCTTTATATTCTTTTATATTATTCCCTAAAAGTTTAATTTAAAAAACCTACTATACCTATTGAATGAGGTCATATTCGATTTTGGATATGTAGTAAAATAATGCTGAAGAAAAATATTCGTAAAAATAATTATTCAGAATTTCCTAATGATCGTTTAGAAATGAGTGTAATTACGTCTTACTAAACGATAACTTAGGAGTTTACGACAATTAATATATAAAAAAAAAAACACTTCTCGTTTCTGTATTAATTATAAATGTGTTCTTTAAAAAGATAAATATTGTAGACTAGATACAGATGTTATTATTAATATTGTTACAACTATAGAAGAAGTAGAGACGCACGTGTTATTATAAGTATTGTAGAATATTGTCATACTTGTTATGGTATTAATATTATCGTATGACAAAATATGATGTATTTAATACTGTTTGTAACGTATGGCTATAATAAATCTTAGGAAATATTCATAAATCCTACCGTATTTGGCGTTGCTATTTTTGATGTCACTAAATGGTCACTTGTAACTTGTGACTGACAAGAAAAAAATACGATCTTCAAATCGATTCAAATCGAACATTCGAGAATTGATTCTCGATTAAATCAAGCATTAACAGATCTATTTTTGATCAATCGCGACATTTTCAAACATGCCTAATATAAACACAGAACATTTTTGACGATAATATACCGTAAATAAAAGTAACTGTATAGAAAAATCATTAAATTAATAATTATAACATCACGCCTGTATTTCCAGAAGGAGTAGGTGGAGATATGTATTACTGTTATGTTATACGTTTCATGTAATAGGGGCCGCGCGTATTGCCAAACACCGGACACAAATCCAGACTCCGTGCTACTACTGGGAACTTCAAGTTATTAAAACCCAATAATAATTTTACTGACCCTGGGATCAAACCCAGAACAGAACAGTTTTTCTGTCTGTCACAAGGAACAGATGTTCCAACTATGCAAAAGTATTTCTTGAATCGTTTGAAATATAGCTAGTTCTTGAATAAATCCGATTCGAGAGGTTTTTGTATCGACATCGGACAAGAATTCTTTAGCTCTATATCGATCGAGAAAATCGATTATTTTACTGTAAACAAACAATTAACCGATTTCAAATGTATATACCTACTTTGTATTGTCATCTCTCATTCTGTCAAAATTACATTGGTTGGCGTCGTTTGCAATTGTAATTGTCTTTGTAATTGTATCGGTGTTGTGGTGACTTTTGGGACTATGTGTTGAACATTACAACTTGGCTATTTTAACGGACTCTGATTGCTTTGAAAAACGACTTACTTTGCTGTGATTTTTGGAACTGTGTACCGCTCAAACGATAACCTAGCATCCATAAACGGTCTTACGCATACGCAATGGAAAGTGTATTTTGTGTAAATTGTGGCTCTGCTGGTGGTACAATATTGTTGAAAAATGAACAGAGAAGCAATCGTGCAATATTGCTGTAATTGCATCATTGTACGCAGAACCATCGGTTGCTGCGCCCATGTTATGAACATTATTTGGTACTTGAGCTTTACGAGAAATCAAAATAATATCGACATCCCTGCACAGTTTTTAGACAATATTCTAATTACCAATGTAGAAGATGAACAATAAACATGAAATAAATCTGTCTTTTATTTTTAATTCAAACATAATAAGTTAACGTAGGTGTAAAAACAAATTATACTACCAATTAGGTACTGAGTCGGTAAGGCTGGTTTCATAGTCATACCTTTGAACAGCGCCGTCCAGATGTACACGCTTGCAAATGCACTAGATAGTAGTCGATAAATATTAACGCTGTTCACGCGCGCGCTGTTGAAACTTGGTTGAAACGGTGGTTGTTACTAAACTTAGTGATTATATTCTCTTTGGTTGTTACGCTAGCTATTGAACGGCATGTCTAGCGGCGTGACTGACAGCCTAAATCCTTATACATTTAGGTACTAGGTATCTTACCGTATCGTAAGTAATTGTGTTCTGTGGTATCGTATATGCTAACGACAATATCTAAATGCTAACAGCCATTATAAACATACATTTTAATTTTTACATTAATACACACAAATATTATCTCTCATTTTAAAACCAATGCTCATAAAGCAGGTTTGTTAACTAGATTCTATGTTACGTTGTTGTTTATTTATACGTTGCACTTACATACACTTGGGCTTTAGAACAAAAAATGCATACCTAATTATGTAGAATGGTACTAAAAATAGCTAAATGTTTTAGGACATCGTTTTTTAGTTTGTTTAAAAATCACTCGGAGCTATGAAAAACCGTAATATTTTTGGTTCAATTATAACCTCAAAATCTGATTTTTTTGAAATATATCTATTATGCAGCTAGTCCGCTATAAAAATAAAATCAAATAGGGATTTACTAATGATCAACAATTAAATACATAATTTTCCGATGCTCTTGGTTCCAGGGCGAACAATGTATGGGCGCAGAGCAATGTCCTTTTTCAAGTTATCATTACGATCGTTGAATTTTATTCCGAATTTTATTGGAAAGGCATTATGGAAGACGGATTCGTAAAAGCAAGTTTATTACTTCGCTTTTAGCACTAATGTTATAGATATTATAATATAAGCTTAGGTGAGAAAAACTTTTTGTTATATTTTTTGTACAAACCCTCAGACGAAATAAAAAGTCACTTTTTTATTTGGTCTGAGTACAAACCATGTCTTTATTCCCATATAATAAAAAAAAAAAACAGGAATTAAGTAAAACACTGCACTGCACTTGCAAGGGCTATCAAAATGGCCCACAAAGGGCGGGACAGACGAGCGATTAACCTAATCTATTACAAAATTTGAGTTGCAATAGGTACCTATCATGTCATGATGTTTTGTTTTGGTTAATCGGTAGTTAAATATAAGTCATACTTACATCAAAGTGATCTTCACAGAAGTATAGTTTAGATTTTGTAGACAATGCATTCGGGTCTCTTCTTGCCAGTTTTAACCAAGTATTTCTCATATTTAAATCAGTTGGCACTTTAATCCATAACTTCCCCGGCGTTCTTATGCTCGTATTTTTGCAATCAGGCACAACACAACAATGATATAAATGATAACTCATTATTAAACATTCGAAAGTATCTTATTCCTTTGCAAAATTGTCAAAATTCTACGACAGTGACGTCACGAGTTGAACACTATGGCGGTTAGCGTTTTCACGTGAAAATTTAAAACGATAGATTAAAAGTAATTTTTATGTCACTATTCGGTTTTAAAAAATATATATAAAAATTATAGTGGTTCATTATCACTCTAGGATTCATTTAAAACACTTTTTCAAAATAAGTGTAATACCCTATTTCTATTAGATAAATCGTTGTCGAATGCGTTTGTACAATTTGGTCGTCACGTGTGGATGTCAGCCGCTCAGCAACCGAACAAATCTGCAGATCGTTACGGAGCTACGAATTGGATTCTTTGCAACTTATCGAAACAAGAAAGAAGGTAGACACCGCAATTAACCGCCTTTGGAAGACAAAATCAAAGGAGTACCATGATCGCAACAAAAAAAAATGCCACCTACAACTGGCTGCTCAAAAAATACAAAGGCTTTTTTATATACATAATCAGGTTCAATAACGCAAGTGCGTCATAATTTTCCATCGTAGATGACATGTTTCTTGCGCGAGGCTGACTAAGCTTGCTACATATTTATTTATCTATGGAACAGACGATCGACGCCGATATCGGTGGCGATCGCGTGTGGAGACACTAGGGGCGTTCGATTTAACTGCACAGTCTGAAATCGCTACGATATATAGTTACGTGTGTAGCAGGCATAAGAGGCCAGTCGCTAATCGCAATTTTTGTAGCTTTCTTATGTATACTGTAAGCCCCGATCGGCTTTATATAAAAGTTTAGCCCCGACGACCTTCTATGTACAATAAATATAAATCGTTTCGTCGTAAAGGTAAGGGCAAAGTTTACGATTTTAGCACTGGAAAGTGAAAACTTGTAAGTCAATATTAAAAATAATATGTCCAATCCTTAGACTATAATAACTAAGGTGCCTGTGGGTAATAAGGTCTAAATTACAAACATCGTATTTATAATAACCGCACTCGCTTAGGGAGATAATAACAGACTCCTATTGCACGATAATGTTTCTACAAGTTTGCAGAGACGCGCTACCCCACGTCCTGCCACCAGAGTTGCATTATCTATCATAAGATACGTCCGCATTGCACCAATAATAAAAATCACTCCAAATATCTTTATGAATAAATGGTTTGTTGATCTTGAAGATGTGAGTAACGTATCGTGGTTAATTTTTTTAATTTGGGGTTTCTTAAATACTCGGTCGGCTGTTATTAAGACCTACTAAATTTCACCATAGGCCTTATTATACTCCTTTTTATTGTGTAGTTTTTTGTTTTATTGTGAATTTTATATCACTACTAATGTCGTAGTCGGAAAAAGTCCTGGTTTCAGCTGACCAAACAGTGTAAAGACAAAGTGTGTTGAAGAATTAAGGCTTCGACATTAAAAGCTATTAAATTATGTAGAAATTATTGGTCCTGCGCCTAAGCTCTCTCGGACCGTGTCCGATTGCGATTTGATGATTGTGAGGGAATAGAGAGTGAGCCTGTGCTTGCGCATACATTCGGATACTATAATTCTGTACTGTGTTGATGGGCTAGTCTCCGTTGAGACTGGCTGCTGTGACAGAAATTTGATTGGGAGTACACTCAATCCAACAATAAACCCAATTCTCAACTTAACCTAACACTCAACTCAAGTCTTAACACAACTGACGCACTGATGATAATCACGAGGAGTTAGTCTGTTTGTCAGTTTGTTCATCATTATACTAATGGCTTTAAGTACTGTTAGGTGAGGCAACTTATATTTTTTTTTAGAATTTTAAGTCTTAATTTTTGTATTCATGTGATTATTGATCACAAATTAGGCCCTAGCAGAACATACCTGCGCGCTTTGCGCTTACGGCGTGCAATATTAAATATATTACGTATAAATTGATCATTTGAGTTCGTTAAAGCAGTAGGCCTTATTACTCTACCATAGTAAAAGAAGGCCTACTAGCAAGGTTTTTAGAAATGTTTAATTTTGTTTTTCTTTAAGGCAAATGTTACAATTATTCGTTCATACTTTATAGAAACTGTACTAAAGTAATGATTTTTATTAAAATCTGTATACCAAATTAGATATTTCTGATTTTATTTTAAATTTTCACGCAGGTACCTTAGATATCTTAATTTTTTAATTAAAAATATTTCTGGTACTTATTTTATTTATTCTAGCCTGTGATCTGATCAAAGATTCTAAAAATAATTAAATAACACTATAAATATAAAATAACATAATAAACGTTAACAGTTTGCCATAAAATATGACTACTTAGAATTTAAATAATTATGTCTGCATGAAATTTTATTTCAATTACTTTTCGGAGTATAGATGAGAAAATTTAACTAAAATGAAATCCTAAGCGTATTACCTGCTTCTTTTTAAAAATTACGATAACTAATGAGGTCAAGGTGGATGATACGACCTCACGGACTTGTGAGTGGAAAATTGATTGAGGCAACGTTTACCTAACTAGACGCTAAAAATACTTTTAATGCTTATTGCGTTGAGAAGTTTTTTTTTGCTTCTTAAATAATTATTTTGTTAAAACTATTTTAATAGTTTTTTTTAATTAACAGCCGAGGTCACTTAAAGGTTAAATAAAAATGTCGTGCATTATATAATATACAGCATCACCTACCAGGTCCAATTGTGAATCGTTTAAATCATCCAAAGACCCACTCAAACACATACAAAAATTTCATCAAAATGTTTCAGCCGTTTCCGAGTTAAGCCTGGCGTCGACTACAGCAGAAATGCGTCGAATCGAAGCGAGTCGCATTTATCCCTAGTGAGAAAGAAAAGAAAAAGGAAACGGCGTGCTCCCAAATACTGGATACACGACATTTATATGAAAAGAAATAACTTTCAAGCCAGGCATCGACTACAGCAGAAATGCGTCGAATTGAAGCGAGTCGCATTTATTTCTAGTGCGTCCATCTCTGACGAATCGAATCGAATTGTTCATTCATCGCAAATTCTTCATCAAAATAGGTCGTTTATGCGTCATGGACAGCTCGGATGAAGAGATGTTTTTATTTCATCATGATAATGTGGATCTTCATGATTAAACAATTTTGGGTATTGTTGGACCAGTGATATGAATAGTTCTTCATTCGTTTTTATTTAAACAAAAAGATTTTTACGAAAACGAAATAAAAATTAATTAAAATACGCTGGCGCGCCGAGTAGAATCGAATCGCACCGGCGAAGAAATTCGCCTGTCAAGCAATTCGCGTGGTCGATTCAATTCGGCGCGCCGCGGTTCGTCGCTAATGAACGCAGTTTCATAGTAAATATATAGGAGGCGACTATTTTTTTGCGATTCGATTCGACACGGCTCGGTGAGCCTAGTGGACGCCTAGCCTTATAGCGAGACTAAAGGAGCTATGGATTAAAAGTTTATTTTTTTATTTTTTACGCCCCCGCACTGCCCTTTGTGGGTGGGATTTCATAAAATCCATTCTTGGTAATTTTTAACATACTAAAAAGAATATTCTGGCCAAGTTTTATACGTATAAGAGCTATGGTTTGAAATTGTGATTGGAATAACCCTTTCGCCGAGTGGAGGTTATTTAAGAACGGATTTAACGAAATTACACCCGTAAGGGGTTGCTTAACTTAACCTAACTTATCTTCACGCACAATCCCTGACGGGGTAGCCAGAGAGAACAAATCGCCAAGTGTCACGATCCTTACATACCTCTTTCGCTTCTTTCAGATTCATTATCTTCTTCATACATGCACGTCTAGGTATCCGAGTACTCTTGACCCTCCCCTCTTCGAGCAGTTTGCTCACATGGTCTTCGAAAGTTAGTCTCGGTCTACCTCGACACCTTTTAATATTAACTTTCGCGCTATATATTTTCTTCACCATTCGGTCTTCACTCATTCGCTCAACGTGCCCAAACCATCGAAGCACGCCCTTATCAATTTCTGTGATAAGGTCATCTTTGTAACCTGCCATATTGCGAATCTCTTCGTTTCGCTTTCGGTCGGCCATGGTAACGCCGCACATTTAACAAAGAGATCGCATCTCCACTGCATTCAACTTGCTTTTATGCTTCTTCTGGCATACCCAGGTTCCGCTGCCATATAACAAAGTCGGTACCAACACTGCGTTATGTATTGCAAGGCGTGCACTCTTCACTACGCCTTGCCTTTTGACTAACGCAGTCAGGGCACCATTGACTTTGTTCCCGGCAGCGACACGCCTGTCTACATCTAAATCACATCTTCCGTCCCGGCTAAAAGCACTCCCCAAGTATACAATTTCATTTACCTGTTCTAGACATTCCTGATTTACCCATATTTTTTCACACTTCGTTCTCTCTTCGTCCCTTTCAAATACCAGAACCTTAGTTTTATTAGCATTCAAACGGAGACCTTTACTTTCACATTCCTCTTTCATACACGTGACTAATGCCCGCAGTTCTGCCTCTGATGGTGCAATAAGCATCATCAGCATACAGCAGACAATTTACTTTTATGTCACCCAATTTCACACCCAAACAGCTATCTTTCAGCTTCTGTAAACAGCTGTCGAGATACAGTATGAACAGCCAGGAAGACATGACACAACCCTGTTTTACGCCCGTTTGGACGCTAAACATGGGTGACAGGTCATGCCCTACCCGCACACAGGTTTTACAGTCACAGTAAAGTGACTGCACAGCCCTTAGCAATCGACCATCCACACCGTACCCCGGCAACAGTTCCCACATTTTCTTCCTTACAACCTTATCAAATGCTTTCTCAAGATCCACAAAAGCACAGAAAATCTTCTGGTTAGCAGCCAGAAGCTTCTCCGTGATCATGCGTAGAGAAAACATTTGATCCGTGCATCCTCTTCCAGGTCTAAATCCGCATTGTGCCTCCCATAGAAATCTTTCCGATTTCTCTTGCATCCTACGTGTCAAAACCTTCGAGTAAACTTTACTTGCTAAACTGGTCAAGCTGATCGCCCGATAGCACCCGCAGTCAAAATGTGAACCTTTACCTTTATATAAAGGCACAATGACTGCGGATCGCCAATCATCCGGGACATCCCCCGTCCGCCAGCACAAATTGCACAGCAGATAAAAGCTGTCCCAGACGCGAGGCCCACCATATTTGACCATTTCAGCAGTAACTTTGTCTAGTCCCGCAGCCTTACCACATTTCAAACTTCGAATCGCACGTTCAATCTCTTTCATACTGATGACCTCAGTGTCATCGAGGTCCGGGTCTGGCGTACCAGTCACGGCGTCGTCCCCGGATCCCCCATTAAGATCATCACACGCATACATTTCTCTATAAAATTCGCTCCATCGTTGCATGACGTCCGATTTTTCTGTGAGGACGTCATTAGTTCCCGAAAGCACTTTGTTCATTCTCATACGACGCTACTGGCGCATAAACAGCCAAAAGGAATAACTTCGTCAGTCCCAATTTAAAGCGAACCCAGAGAAGTCTTGAGTTCACAACCTTATATTCAGTCATAACATCGACCAACCGAGACGACAGCAGCACCCCCACTCCCTGGCGGGCGCTCTCGCTCTCCGGGACTCCGGACGATAGAGCTAACGCCCCGCCAGGGAGCTCTTCAGTACCACTGCCCTTCCGTTTGGTCTCCGACATACACACGACATCTAATTCTCTTTCTTTCATTATTTCAATCAATTCATTCGTCTTATCTTTCATGCCTCCTCTAACATTCCACGTGCCAACTCTGCACTCTGTCCTCCACCTTCCGCCGTTTCGGGCTGTGCGTGACGGGTGGTGGTCCCCATCGCCGCTTTGCGCGCGGTAAGGGGTTGCGGGGCCGTTAATTGAAAAAAATCATATTAACGAATCACAAAAGGAAGTTGCGGGTGGAAATATATATATATATATATATATATATATATATATATATATATATATAATTCCACCTAAGCACATATATAGAAATATATATACCAGCTGACCAGGCAGACGTTGTTCTACCCTTTCTGATGACCATGTGTTCAAAAAAAATCATTAAATTCACAATAAAAAAAATTAAAGGTCACTTATCGGGATAAAAACTATCCTATCTCTCAAGTTGGACCAAACTGCACACATTGTGAAACATTTCATTGAACTCAGTTAAGTAGTTTAGGAGTTCATTGCGGACAAACAATGTGACACGTAATTTTTATATATATACTAGTTGACCAGGCAGACGTTGTTCTGCCCTTTCCGAACGACCATTTGCTTTCCCAAAAAAACTCCTGAAATTAGCAATAAAAAAATTGGTTCCATCTGATGAATACTTACAGCAACACGTGGTGGTTATACTACTAAATTGTAGCTTATATTAAACGTTTGTATTTTTAACATAGCGCCATCTATTTAATATTTACTCAATCCAGTCAACAGATATCGTCATCTGACAGAATCGTTTGGAGCTAACAGATAATTGTGACTGTCAAATAATAGACAAATAATTTTCAATAAAATAATATTGTATTGCGACTATAAATTGAGATGTAAGCTATCCTATCTTTTAAGTTGGACCAAACTGCACACAGTGTGCAAAATTTCATTGAAATCTGTTCAGTAGTTTAGGAGTCCATCGCGGACAAACAACGTGACACGTACTTTTTATATATAAAGATATATATATATATATATATATATATATATATATATATATATATATATATATGTATATATATATATATATCATCTTTATACCGAGTGACGATACATTAAATGAAAAGACGTATCCTACATAAATTTCTTTAAACATAAACAACAAAAAAATATATAACAATTAATACTTTAGTTGCGGTAGCAAACATATAAAAAAAAAATTAAATAACATCATGTAAATGCATACAGATATCACTTGATGAATACTAGAAGGTCAAAGACCCATGGCATTTGAAGGCGAAGATAGGTAGTTTAAACGTTGCCAATTCGAATTAATCAAATAAAGAAAAAATATCCGTACGGCTAACAATTTAAGGCATAATTTTATGCGCGAAATTAAAAACAAAGGGAACGCGCGCTGCGGGTGTGTGAAAACAAATTCAAGCGAAAAATTTACTTAAAATAAAGGATTTAAGGCATAATTCTCTATGCGCGATGTGACAAGAAACGGGACGGGGTATCGAAATTCATATTTTTCTGGCGCTTGCGACGATTAGTAAGAAAATACGTCACTTAGTCCGACGCCGGCGTTCTTGGGATGGCTCATTAGTATAGCCTAGCATAAAGTTTTAATTGTTGGTATTTTTTTTTGATTTTGTGGACATTTTAATAAGTTTCTTAAGTTGTTTGTGATTGGACACGATAATAACAGTTGTGATAAGGTGGTGTGACAGTTTGTGCGAAATTAGACGCTTTTTTTACTGTATTGTATTTTTTATTTGTGATAGGACATATTAAAAACACGCTAAATAATCATATTTAATAACTTAGTGGTATGACAGTCCGTGCGCAATTGCACGCTTTTATTTTTTAACGTCTCAATTTTTTTAAATTTTAAGATGCTTTGTATCACAATTTAACGTCGTCAGAATACACCGACATGATTTTTTTTTTCAAAATTTGATTTATTTTGATTATTTTACTTGACTGATTTCAAAATTAAAGTGATTATTTGGATAAAAACAATACGATTCGTTGATAACATCGGATTAGCATCGCCCTACGCGTGCCTAATTACCTATGTATGGTCAAGTGTAGGTATTATAATTACCTATGTCGATGTCACGTGAGCACTGAGCGTTGTTGCTGCTTTTACAGGTCACTTCAGGTCAGTAAACTAATATTATCAAGGATGATTTATTTCTTGTCAATATTTTACGCTATTTGTCTTGTTTGAAAAATGGTTTTTTTTTATTTTATTTTATTATTGTTTATTTTATTATTTTAACAGACATAATATATCAACTTGTATTAAATGCTGTGCTATTTAACGTGATAACCAAAGCGCCACCCAGTATATAAAAATTACATTTATATATACATATAATGTGTACGCACCGTAAGATGTCAGTTTTAAAAAAAATCAGTGTAATCAATATATAAGGAGATGTAATGTGTTTTTGTTATGGATAATAAAAGAAGCAGTATAAAAGTGAGTGTTTCGTCTCAATTACTGGAAATAGAAAACAAATAAAAAAGAACAACAAACAATAAAAACGAACTACTCATTGCTAAATTATCCCACACGGCCGTCTTGATCATTCATCTGACCCAGATGAATCGTCTTCCGGCGAAATCCACGGCTTCATGAGATCAGCTGAGGTGGTTGTATTAATCGGGCCTTCGCTGATACCAATCTTCTTTACAACATAACGATCTTTCGAATTGCATTTAAGAACTTCATAGGGTCCCAAGTATTTAGGATATAATTTACTCCCTTGTGAGAACTGTGTCTTTATGGCTACCAAATCTCCAATATAAAAGGGTATTGCTGCCTTTCGCTTTTTATTATAGGTTTTTTATGTTCGCTTCTTGTACTTTCTGTATAGATTCTTTAGCCTTCTTTCTGAATTCTTCTCTTTTCTCGTTAAAATTCTGTATGCTTTCTTCTTCTACTAATTTCTGAAGTTCATCATCTTTATCCCTCATTTTAGCGCCAAAAAGCAGTTCAAATGGTGTCATTCTTATACTTCTTTGGTATGTTCCATTCAAACATCGTTGTACTTTGGACACACGGCGATACCATTTAGTCGGGTCATCAGCACTTAGTTTGCTCAACACGGCGATGATAATCTGATAGATGCGCTCAACTTGGCCGTTTCCTCTTGGTTGTCCGATGGTAATTGTATAGTGCGTTATGTTTTCTCTATTACAATACTCCTGGAAGTCTCTTGAAGTAAAAGCAGCGTTTCGATCAGTAATAATTATTTCAGGTGCTCCAAAGGTTTGTTCTTGTAGTCTTAGTTTCTCTAAAGTCTCTTCCGTATCCTTTTTCGTATAAGCATCCACGACGGTAAGGATGTATTTGTAACTCTTGTGAGTCGAAATCATTGGTTCTAGATGATCCACATGGTATAGTAGTATAGTAGTGGTATAGTATAGATTCCTTCTTTTTTACCTCTTTTGTGCTACATGAGAATGCATTCAATACAATTACTTATGACTTTTTTATTTTTTCAGTTAAATTTTCAATTAAATTTTCCCTATCAATCAGTTCTTCAGTTTTTATGATTCCAAAATGTCCTTTTTCGTAATTTTTCCTGATTATCTCATACTGCATTTTATTAGGCACAACAATGAACTTACTTCCATTTTTCTCTTTATATAGTATTTGGTTCTGTATTTTATAATCCTTGTATTTTTCTGTTTCTAAAATGTTTTTAATCAGTTTCACATAGTCATCTTCATTCTGTGCTTTCCTTAAATGAGCTGTAGTTTCAGTAAGTATCATACAGATCTGCTCAGCGCGTCGGCGTGTCTCATTCATGTTCCTGGTCTGTGTTCGATCTTGTAGTCGTATTCTTCTAGAAGCAGGGCCCAACGAGCGACTCTAGGTGATAAGTCCTTTTTTTGTAGTGTTATAGTAAGAACAGAGCAATCTGTAACTATTTTAAATTTTATCCCAAGAAGGTAAACTCGGAACTTCTTTATGGCAGCAACAATAGCTAAAATTTCTAAGTAATAACTATGGTATTTTCTTTCAGCTAGAGTCGTTTTTTTACTCATATAGTGCACGGGATGAAATTGATTATCTTTAGGGATTCTTTGTAGAACAGTTCCATACCCGTCAGTACTTGCGTCGGTGTGTAATTCTGTCTCTAAATCTGGATTGAATATTCGGAGAACTGGTGAGTTACACAATATTTGTTTCAATTCTATAAAAGCTTTCGCACACCTTTCATCAAAATTGAATGCAGCATCTTTCTTTAACAAATCCGTCATCGGTTTTGCAATCAGGGAATAGTTTTTTTATAAACTTCCTGAAATACCCTGTCAGTCCAAGGAATGACTGCACAGTTTTTATATTGTTTGGCTTCTTGAAATTCGCTACAGCCTTAATCTTTTCTGGAGATGGCCGTACTTCGTTGTCACAAATAATGTATCCGAGATATTTTTTGATGGATTTCCTTCTTTAGAAAATGGCATTTCTTCCAATTAAACTCAAGACCGAATTCTTCGCTTTTTTTAAATACTTTCTCTAGCTTACTTATTCCTTCTTCTTCTGTTATCGAGGGTATTATTAAATCATCAAGGTACACTAGCAGTGTCCCATCGGTAATTAGATAGCTGAAGATATCGTTAATAAATCTTTGAAACACAGATGGCGCTGTACACAATCCAAAAGGCATTCTTTGAAATTCGTACTGGCCTTGGGATGTTACGAATGAGGTGTACTTTTGATTATCATTGTGTACTTTCACGTGTAAAAAGCCATTTTTCAGATCAAGGAACGTGAACATTTTAGCCTCCTTCAACTTGTCTATCTGGTCTTCTATTATAGGTAGGGGAAATCTTTCTTTAATTACCTTTTTATTTAATCGTCTATAATCTATACATATTCTACGTGACCCATTTTTTTAGCAGCCAGAACTACAGGTCAGGCGAAATAAGATTTGCTAGGTTTGATTATTCCTTTGTCTAACCATTATTTTACTTGCATATTTACGGCATTCATTTCTAAGGGTGACAAACGTCGGGGATTCTGAAAAACTGGTTCTTCATCGGTAAGTATTATTTTCAATTCAACGTTACTTTATTTCTTCTTTTTATTTGGTTTGTACTCTCCACACATCTTACGAATCTTTTCCGCGTATTTAGAATCTCCTATATCATATTCTTGTTCATTGTCCTTTTCCTCCATTAGAAGTGTAAGATGCATAATCTTTTGTATAAAGACACCTTCAGGAGTGAGACACACTTCGAAATCTTTAAGGATAGGATTTCCAGTCAATAAAGTTACCGGTATCTCGTTGTCTTTCACAACATGAAACTTGACATCTGTGTAGTAATTGTCAATTTGAACATTGGCTGTAAACATCCCAATTTGTTTTTCGGCTATTCCTGTTATACACGTTGATTCTGTTTTATAATCTTTAATTCCCTCTTTAACCTTCTTGAATTCTGATTTTGTTATGAGGTTAATATCACTTTCAGTATCTATTAGGGCAACAAATTCTTTACCATTAATCTTTATCTTTTTATAGGGAACTTTCTCTTCTTCATTTTAATTTTTAATTTTCAGCGTCTTCTTAGGTTTGCTTGTACATTCAGTTGATTTGTGACCAAATTCATTGCATTTAATACATTTGATTCCCTTTGGACAGGTGGGCGATTGATGATCCAGTTCGCCACAGTTGTAACATTTTTTTACATGAGTCATCTTACGAGTTGAATGATGCCCACGTGATTGGCCAGACTGTACCGATTTGTTAGACACATTCGTTCTAAAAGCACTGTAGATTTCCAACTTCTTGCGAAAATCCTTTATGTCTGTAGCACCATATAAAATAACTTTATTGGTCTCTAGATCACGAATACCATCAATGATATACTCAATCAGCACAGCGTCTTCAACCTTGCCATGAAGTGCTAATTCTTTCATAGACAGGAAATATTGTTGGTAAGTTTCATCATTCTTCATCTTACGCGATGCAAGTTTCTTGTGTATGATTGCGCTATTAATCTTGGGGCCAAATTCTTTCATAAGTGACTTTTTAAAACTCGCATAGTCCTTTACTCTTCCCAACGATCGTAAAAATAGCTTGGCAGTACCGTCTAAAAGTCTCTTTGCATAGACCAGCTTCTCGACTTTAGTCCACTTCATAAAATTGGCAGTATCTTCAAATTCGTCAATAAATGTCTCATTAGGATAGGTGTCATCTCCGGTAAAAATGTTCATTGACTTCTCCAAGTCTTTAAATGAAATCTGTATATCTAACTCCTGCTCTTCATCTTCGTTTTCTTTTACATCCTTCTTCGGCGGCATTGTGGTTGACAAACTAGTATTACGTCTTTTTCTAGTCGTGCAAAATGATAACTTATTTGAACTCATATTAAGTCTTCAGTCTTTAAAATAAATCTTCATATCCAAATTCCAAAGCGGCATTTTCTGTTGAATTACTTGTAATAAATCTTATTATATTTATATTATATAATAAGGATATTTCCAGAAATTGAGAAGAAACACTCACTTTTATAATGCTTCTTTTATTATCCATCACAAAAACACATTACATCTCCTTATATATTGATTACAATGACATTTTTTTAAACTGACATTTTACAATTTTATTTTCAGTTCAATAAACCAAGGAGGTCAATATTCTACAACAAACAATAAAAACAAACTACTCATTGCTAAATTATCCCACACACACACACACGCACACACACACACACACACACACACACACACACACACACACACACACACACACACACACACAACACACGCACACACACACACACACACACACACACACACACACACACACACACACACACACACACACATACACACACACACACACACACACACACACACACACATATATATATATATATATATATATATATATATATATATATATATATATATGTGTGTGTGTGTGTATATATAGATAGATAGATTAGGCTGTGTATAAGACGTTGTACTATTTAACAGGTCAGAGTCATAAACGTAGACGCACGTGCCAACTAATCACAATAAACGGAAACACAATTTTTTTAACCATTTTTAATTGCCCCGTGAGTTATACATATATGAACAATTGTTTAAATATTGTCTTTTTCACGGACAGGGAAGTTGAGTTAAGGTGGCTACTGACCTCCCTGCCGCAGGAGCAATCTAGGGAGCACAGTGATCGGAGCAATATCGGAGGTGTCTCTAGTCTCTACACACACGCCTGCCGTTCAGTCATAGATAAGAGTGTATACGTTCAGTATGAGAGTGTACCAAAGAGTATAGTAATATATAAGGAGAGTGTACGTCTCGCTGGACGCACGCGTTGAAAATGGCGCCAGTTTTATCGAAATATTAATGAATCAGTATATACAGCCTTGGCTCTTTTTTATATAGAATAAGGGTGACAAATGACCACAGTCCACCTGATGGTAAGTGGACACTGTGGCCTATAGACACCCACATTTATCAATAAAACAACCAATTAATTAATAATTACAATCAGAATATAGTGCTTAGAAGCTGCAGCATAGCTCTGCCCCGCTATTTTTAGGCTATCAAAGTCAATTAAATATGACTAACTTTACTCGTCATAATTTAATATAACCAATTTGTTCTGTGATATAACTTAACTATCTAGTGCTTAGTAACTATAATTTAACTAGTGTTACAAATAACCAGGATAGTTTTCTAATGATGGGTTTAATAAAATTTGTATTTTTGTTTAAATATTTATTTAATGACATTTTATTTATATTCTAGCAATTTTAATATTATTGGAATATTTACTTTCCCATACTAGCCCCGGTAACAAATCCCAGTAATGTTACTTGTAAGTTACAACGTTCAAATAACATTATTTCTGCGGGTCTGACTTGTATTCATACGTGTGCTCCGCGCGAAAGTCGCCAAGGAAGTAGGCATGGGTAAAAAATATAGATATATCGAAATATCGATATTTTTAATAAATATTTCGATAGATATCGTCAATATTTTAAATCGCGATATATCGACAAATCGATATTTATATAGTATCGAATTCGTATCAATTTCGATATATTTTAAAATGTTGTTTCGTTTTTTTCGTCGTCCAACCGTCAGTAGATCAAATTTTGGACCTTATCTTTACATCATTCAAATGTGACGATATATCGATATTTACCACGCGATATATATATATCGATACTCTTTAAAAATATAGATGCGATATATATCGATATATTTTTTTCCCTTTGCCCATCCCTACAAGAAAGGTCTTACGCTCCTGCCGCCCTGCCGCAGGGCCGACTTAAAAAATTGCCCCTGCTTGCCTACACACATCACAATTAAGGGTCATCCCCACTCCTACACCCTAGATTGCCTCTGCGGCAGGCAGGTCAGTAGCCGCCTTTATGTTACGTTACCAACCATTGAACATTGACTAGTATTTTAGTTAGTTCAAGCATTTTAGATTGCAATGTATGGAAAAATTGGCAAATTTAATGGAGTACTTTTATATATCGGCATATGTACGTTATGGAACTAACTTAAATTTTATCCACTCTTCCTCCCCCTCCAGGATGTGGGTCACCCCCACCAACCCCCGCCTCCCCCTCCAAGAAAGTGTCCCAAAGCGCGGTTGTTTTAGTTTATAGAAAACCGTACACGATACATGAAAAATGTGCAGATACGAAATGATTCTTGATAAATTAACTATCAACCTCTGATACATTCAAAAGCGATAGTTTCCGCGCAATCTGCCACATAATATGAACATTTTTATCATTTATCGACTTTTTGTGCAAAGTTTAGTTTTCTCAATAATTTCCCACTTCACTGCCAAGTTATGTATAATTAAAGTAAAGGATAGAATATGTTCTTTAAAAAGAGGTATAATTTATTTTTTAATTCTTTCATTTCACGTTTCTATGCTACTTTTAAAATTTGATTGATTCGGCCCTTCAGCAAAAATAAATATTTGTATTTTTGTTAAAAAAATTGGAAAAATAAATGAAGTAATATCTATCGGCATATTTTTTTATAGAAGAGGGGGCAAACGAGCATGCGGCTCACCTAATGGTAAGTGACTACCGCCGCCCATGAACAACCGCAACACCAGGGGAATTGCAGATGCGTTGCCGGCCTTTTAGAAAGGTGTAAGCTCTTTTCTTGAAGGTCCCTAAGTCGTATCGGTCCGGAAAAATCGCCGGTGGTAAACAATTCCACAGAGAAGTTGTACGAGGAAGAAAACTCCTGGTAAAACCCACAGTCGTGGACCGCCAAGCATGCAGATGGTGAGGATGGTATCGTGAATTTTGACGCGATATGGGTTCATGAAATATGGCGGCTGAGATTAAACCGAACCTCAGAGCACTCCCCGAGGTAGATGCGATAGAAAATGCAAAGTGATGCAACACCCCTACACAGTGCCAGTCAGTCGAGCCGATCAGAAAGAACTCGGATATAGATGACTCGAACCACTCTGCGCTGGATGCGGTCAAGTGGAAGGAGCTGGCACTGGGGTGCTCCGGCCCAAAGATGAGAACAGTATTCCATGTGAGGCCGAACTTGCGCTTTGTAAAGTTGCAAGCGATGTGCCGGCATGAAATACTGTCTCGCTCTGTTGAGCACGCCAAACTTTTTAGGGGCCAATTTGGCCTTCCCTTCCAAGTGACCACGAAACTGAACACTATTCGATTTGTCGACGCCAAGGATTCCGATGCTAGCTGAGGCAACAAGGGGAGTGCCTTGAAACTGAGGAGATGCGACAAAGGGGTTCTTTTAAGCGGTAAACGCGCAAACTTGTGTCTCCTGGGGATTGAACTGGACTAGATTTAGTGGCCCCAATCCGTGCCTTTGTGCAGCAAAGACTCGACTTCAGACACAAGTTGGTCCCGGTTCTCGGCGACGTTTTCCCGAGAAATATTGGCACGGCCGGTATATAAGGCATCACCAGTGCTGTCGTCTGCACAGCAATGAATGTTATCAGTTTGCAACATATCACTGATATGCAGGAGAAACAGCGTTGGTGATAGCACGCAACCTTGTGGAACACCAGCGTTGATAGGCTTGAAATCGGAGCATGCACCGTCAACTACGACCTTGATGCTCCGATCAGCAAGGAAACTAGTGATCCAATTGCACAATTTCTCGGGAAGCCCATAGGAAGAGAGCTTCGAAAGAAGCGCTTTGTGCCAGACCCGATCGAAGGCCTTCGCTATGTCCAAACTAACGGCCAATGCTTCCCCCTTGGACTCTACTGCCTCCGCCCATCTATGAGTCAGGTAGACCAGACGATTACCAGATGATCGACCCCGACGAAAACCGTACTGGCGGTCACTAATCAGCTGGTGATCCTCAAGGCACTTCATGAGCTGGCAGTTTATAATGGATTCCATTTGCTCCGTACTGGAACCATATATTTTTTAATTAATATTGTAAGAAATTTTAATGTAAAGCTACGTGAAAAGGCTTTAATACCACTTCTGATGTTATGAATTATTCTCAAAAGTATTTGAATAAAAGAACACCACTCGGTAACAAACCCTGCTTACTATTAGGACCCCAATTACATAATAACACCAAAGTATGCAAACCAACAGCATTACTACCCATCTCAATGTAACACAGGGCAGCCTCTCAGCAACACGACCTTTCTTGCCTACACTAATAGAATACCCCAACGGGCATAGTAACGATAGAGAGACTCGTAGAATTACAAACTGTTCCTCTTAGTTTTTTTTTTTTGCGCCCGAAGCAATTTGAAAATGGGCTACCACAGAGGGAGGCAGAAAATGCATTACGCATACCACGATGGCCGGTCCATCGTGGTTATGGGGGACTCACTGCCTACAAGGGGAACCTAAGTGATACCCCCTAAAAACTGCCTTTGGGGACTGGCAACCAGCTGTTGAAAGCTTCTTATGCCGTATCTAAAGCGAACCTCTTTTGGAAAAGAGGGCGCAGACGGCTAAATGCCGTTTAGGGAGTGCCTACGAAGGCATATTATTAATTTTAAATAATTTTTAATTTAATTATAATTGGCCTGAGCCGCCAGGAGGCAGTTCAGGTCGTTTGACAACTTATTTGGCGGGTCCGAGAGAGTGTTTCTCGGCCTGCGGGACCGCTGTAGCGGGAGGGGGAGTGGGGCTGTATAAGTAACTGCCTCACGAATTAATGTGTTGTTACGCGACTGATACTTTAAAGAAGTTTTCAGAGAGTTTTTTAAGAAATTGCTGGATTGTTGGGATTTCTAAATCCCGGTGAAGGTCGGCATTACGGACGTACCAAGGTGCGTTCGTAGCTCGACGACAGAAAAGGTTTTGAACTACTTGGAGTTCGTTAATAATTTTATCGTTAGCGTGTGCAAAAATAGGAGATCCTCTTAGTCGGCTGCGTGATATTTTATACTGCTAAAACAAGTGGGAGATTACCATTCTACCTTCATTTGTTCATATTTTCTTTTATTTTTTTACCCTCATTCCCTACACGGCCTCTCCTGATAGGAGTCCGTCCGGGGGCTCCCTTTAACTTTAAATATCAGTCTCCATTAACGGCATGGGGAGTGCAGGCATAGTGTCAGTCACAGTCGACGCGCTTGGCAATAGCTCTACGTTAGCACAACGTGTCAGAGTAAGTCATAGGCACTACGTTCACATAACTGAACACAAGTGGTAAAATTAAAAATTTTCTTAAAATTCAACTATTAATAAATACGGATTATTAAAAATAACTAAACAAACTGCTGGCCAGAATTTGATCAAATTTATATGAGACCACATGATAAGCACCAGCTTAGAACCATCGACATCGGTCACCTAGAAAAAAGTTCTGAGGAACACACAAAAAACATAGTCGAATTGAGAACCTCCTCCTTTTTGAAGTCGGTTAAAAATAACTGTTTAAGTCATAGGCACTGCGTTCGCGTAAGAGCTCCCGCAGACATACAATTGTAAGTTGGCCAACTATCGAACGACTAAATTGCGTACTTTTGTAATTTAATTGACCAACTTTCTTTTATTGGTTACCAGCCGCAGACTTTTTTTTTTATAGGATAACGGTGACAAACGAGCACACAGTCCACCTGATGGTAAGTGGTTGCTGCGGCCCATAGACATCTACATCCATCCTCTATTCCAAATCAAAATGTAGATGCGTTGTCACCCGTGAGGACTAAGATGGAATGCCTCATTTCCAGTAAAAAGGGCCTCCGGCCACCTGCACTCACCAAGCGAAACGCAGAGGTAAACCTCTACTTTACGCTGGTATTCTGTGAGGTCGTGGTACCACCACGGTTCGAGCCGGCCCATCCGTGCGACAGCAAAAGCTGCCGCGTGGCTCTAACACTGTTAAAATTTAATTAATCAATTTAGTCCGTGACAGTGTTGCTAGCGCGATGCGTGTGCGTGAAAATGCGAAAAAAACGCTCTAATTGCAGTAATAATAAAAAGAAGACGAAAACAAAAGAGAACATTTTGGTTGCATCCTATATTAAGTGACAGATTAGAATATGGGATATTTTTTTTTATTTTACAGAATGAGAATTTCGTCTTTTGATGAGCTCGTATATCATTTTATCTATGAGTTCTTCTATTTTTTCGTTTGCAACAAGTGATCGCGTGGCAGATGTCGCACTTGTCGGCGAAGGCCCAAGTCCGAGCGTGAGGAAATTACCCGCGCGCGTCGGTTCGTCTTGCATGCTGGCGTGCGGCTAACCAACAAAGTTGGATAGTCCGCGAGCTTGCATAGGGTAACCGTGCTAACGAGCAGTTGGCCGATAGTTGGACAACTTTTTAATTGTGCGTAATCGGAATGGAATCTTGATTCTGATACGATCGGTGTTCAATTAATTAGTTGGACGATTTAGTTGGACAAGATGTGTGGGCTAGCATATGTCACTATACCTATTGGTATGCTCTGCGATTTAGTCGGCCAACTTATAATTGTAAATCTGCGGTCTCTCTAACTTAACAAAATAACGATGCACGACGCAACGTTAGCAAAGATAACTTAAATAGATATAAAAGATAAATTTTAACAGTGGTAGAGCCACGCGGCAGCTTCTGATACCTTTGAAAAAATCATGGAAGAAGTTTTAGTTAAGCTTAATAAACAGAATAAATCTCTTGTAGTGTGTGGAGACTTCAATATCAATCTCCTGGAAACTTCTTCCATCAGTATTAAATTTTGCTCTTTGTTCAAATCCTATAATCTTGATAATTTATTCTTTGAAGCTACACGAATTGCAGGGTGTAGTGCAACTTGTATTGATAATATTTTTTACAGCTGTTGTACCAATCAACAAATCAATAATTCAAAAACTTAGTTCAGATCACTGTGGACAACTGGTTTCATTACCTTATATGCACAAAAAACAGGAAATTGAGAAAATTGTGTTTGTTCCTATTAATGCAAAACGCCTGGAGAGATTTAGAAGTAATATGGTAAAAAACCTTCCATCGCTTTCTTATAAGAACAATGCAGACTTTTTATATGGAGAATTATTTACCCTTATAAGCAATGAATTTAAAAAAACATTTACTTCTAAAACATTCTCCGGAAACAGTCGCAAGGTATTTAATGAGTGGGCGACAGTGGGAATTCATAAAAGCAGACGAAGGTTATATGACCTTTACCATGAAAGATCATATAATCATTCTGATGCTTTTAAAGAATATGTCAAAAATTATTCTAAAATGTTTAAAAAAGTTTGCTCCACAGCCAAATCGTTACATATTAGCAACAAAATTAAGATGGCTAAGAATAAAATTAAAATGACGTGGAGTATAATTAACAGCGAAACCGGTAATGAAAAACCTCGTAACGCAAACTATCAATTAAAAATTAACAATGAATTGACTAAATCAAATCAAGAAGTCGCAGCGGTGTTTGAGAAATATTTCACTGATATTCCTATTTTGACAACAGAGTCTTTGAATTCTTCTCCAACTGTCGCCGAGTCATTACTCAAACAGAATGTTAATATCTGTTTAAAAGAATTTAGATTTGAAAAAGTATTACCGCAAGATATTGTAAAATACTTCAAAACCATTGATGTAAAGAAAACCGCAGATTTGTGGGGGATTTCCGTGACAGTTATTGCGTCCATAATAGATTTAATTGCACCTCATCTTGCTATTATTTTTAATACTTGTATCGATTCTGGTGTGTTTCCTGATTTAATGAAGTATAGTAAAGTAATACCTTTATTTAAATCTGGTAGTACATTGGACCCCGCTAATTCTAGACCTATTTCTGTACTACCAACTCTTAGTAAAATTTTTGAAAAAATTATTTTGGATCAATTGTTAATTTTTTTTAATACAAATAAATTACTTCATAAAAACCAATTTGGATTTACAAGGGGTCGCTCGACGTCTGATGCTGGCGTTGAGCTTATGAAATATATTTTTAATGCCTGGGAGAATTCACAGGATGCCTTAGGTGTTTTCTGTGATCTTTCCAAGGCTTTCGATTGTGTTCATCATGAAACATTAATCAGGAAACTACAACATTACGGTGTAAAAAATTTGGCGCTTAGACTTATTACTTCATATTTAAGTAACAGAACTCAAAAAGTCGTGATAAATGGTAAAGGTTCCTCCGGATCGGTAGTATCAATGGGCGTTCCTCAGGGCTCGATTCTTGGCCCATTCCTGTTTTTAATCTATATTAATGACTTACCTTATCTTGTAGGGGACAATCACGATATAGTATTATTTGCTGACGATACCTCTTTAATTTTCAAACTCAAACGGCAGTTAATTAATTATGACGATGTAAATAATGCTCTATCGAAATTAGTACATTGGTTTAACGCCAACAATATGCTCTTGAACGGCAATAAGACAAAGTGTATTAAATTTACAATACCTAATGTAAAACATTCGAGTACCAATGTGCTATTAAATGGGGAGGAGTTGAGTCTTGTGGATACCACTGTTTTTCTCGGTATTACTATTGACGCGAAACTTCAATGGGGCCCCCATATATCTAAATTAGCAAGCAGACTTAGTTCTGCAGCATATGCTGTAAGAAAGATTAGAAGTCTCACAGATGTTGAGACAGCTAGATTAGTGTATTTTAGTTACTTTCATAGCGTAATGTCTTATGGAATTTTGCTATGGGGTAATGCGACTGATATTGAAGCTATATTTGTTTTGCAAAAGAGAGACGTTCGGGCGATTTATAACCTAAATTGTAAAGAGTCCCTCAGACAAAAATTTAAAGAAATAAACATATTAACTTTGGCATCGCAATATATTTATGAAAATCTAATGTATGTACATAAAAACATAAATAGCTTTAATAAGAATAAGGATGTGCATTCTTTAAACACTAGGAACAAACATAAGCTTGTAATACCAGTTACTAGACTCCACAGAATCAGTAATTCATTTATGGGGCAATGTATACGCTTTTACAACAAAATCCCAGAACATATTCAAAGTTTATCAATAAACAAGTTTAAAAGTTTTATTAAAGAAAAACTGTACAAAAAGGGTTATTATAATATCAAGGAATACATGAATGAAAATAACCCCTGGGAATAAGGTGATCGCCACCATGCTGGTTCTATTAAAAATCATTTAAAAATTGTATAAATGAAATTATTGTTAAGTGAAATATGTTTGAAAAAAAAGTCCCGCTGGGTTTCTTGCTGGTTCTTCCCAGGACAGAGGTATTTTCCGAACCAGTGGTAAATAAAAAATGACTTTCAATAAGAATTATGTAATAATCAATATTGAATAAAAAATTATTCTATTCTATTCTATTCTATTCTGCTGTCGCACGGATGGGCCGGCTCCAACCGGGGTGGTACCACGACCTCACAGAAAACCAGCGTGAAGTAGAGGTTTAACTCTGCGTTTCGCTTGGTGAGTGCAGGTGGCCGGAGGCCCTTTTTACTGGAAATGAGGCATTCCATCTTAGTCCTCACGGGTGACAACGCATCTACATTTTGATTTGTATTAGAGGATAGTTGTGGATGTCTATGGGCCGCAGCAACCACTTACCATCAGGTGGACTATGTGCTCGTTTGTCACCGTTATACTATAAAAAAAATAACTCATTAAGTAATAGGCACAACGTTAGGATAACATAATAAAATAATAACCGTTTAAGTTATAGGCACCACGTTAGCGTAACTTAACATCTACTTAAGTCATAGGCACTACGTTAGTATAACTTAACATTTACTTAAGTCATAGGCACGACGTTAGCATAACTTAACATCCACTTAAGTCATAGGCGCGACATTAGCATAACTTAAGCTAGACGCGACAGAGGCAAAACGTTAGCTTGTCCGCCTTCTACTTTTGGGAAAGAAGCACAACGTTAGCGTATCTCAATATTACTCTTTCAGAAAGGAAGCACTACGTTACTTATTTCTGATACATGTGTTACTACTGACCCTCAAAGAAAGCATGGGGCAAGCACACACCTCGTGTGTAGGCTAAAGTGACGATACTGGCTTAATTATTAATGTACTCGTAACTTTCCCGTCTCGGCCTTTTCTGACTATGACTTTTCAAATCTTTACCAATCGTTATTCAACAGTAGACAATTAGTGAGCTCTTGAATATATTTCATACAGACTAAACTTGCACAATTTTTTCTGAGGTACACTGCGCATACGGCACAGATCGTACTATACACTGAAGACACAAGCCAACCAGATAAACGCGCTCCAGCGAACTGTCTCGGCGCACCAGCGCCAGCGAGCTATCTCGGCGCACCACCGCGCTGTCTCGGCGCACCAGCGCCAGAGAGCTGTCTCAGCTCCACCGAGCTGTCTCGGCGCGTCAGCGCCACCGAGCTGTCTCGGCGCGTTAGCGCCAACGAGCTGTCTCGGCGCACCAGCGCCAGAGAGCTATCTCGGCGCACCAGCGCCACCGAGCTGTCTCGGTGCGTCAGCGCCACCGAGCTGTCTCGGCGCACCAGCGCCAACGAGCTGTCTCGGCGCACCAGCGCCAACGAGCTGTCTCGGCGCACCAGCGCCAGAGAGCTGTCTCGGTGCACCAGCGCCACCGAGCTGTCTCGGCGCACCAGCGCCAACGAGCTGTCTCGGCGCACCAGCGCCAACGTGCTGTCTCGGCGCACCAGCGCCAGCGAGCTGTCTCGGCGCGCCAGCGCGCTGTCTCGGCGCACCAGCGCCAGAGAGTTTTCTTGGCGTACCAGCGCCAGAGAGCTGTCTCGGCGCTCCAGTGCCAGAGAGTTGTCTTGGCGCACCAGCGCCAGAGAGCTGTCTCGGCGCACCAGCGCCAGAGAGTTGTCTTGGCGCACCAGCGCCAGAGAGCTGTCTCGGCGCACCAGCGCCAAAGAGCTGTCTCAGCGCAACCGAGCTGTCTCGGCGCACCAGCGCCAACGAGCTGTCTCGGCGCACCAGCGCCAGAGAGCTGTCTCGGCGCACCAGCGCCACCGAGCTGTCTCGGCGCGTCAGCGCCACCGAGCTGTCTCGGCGCACCAGCGCCAACGAGCTGTCTCGGCGCACCAGCGCCAGAGAGATGTCTCGGCGCACCAGCGCCAGAGTGCTGTTTCGCTGTACTCGGGCCAGCCAGCTGTGGCGCCGCACCAGCGCCAGCTATTTTGCTAATACGGATGAATCATAAAGTATTGCAATAAGGGTTATTTTATTTTTGTTGCCTGTTTCGGTTTGTTGTACAAAAATTTCGATGAAACCACAGTCCGCGCTCGGCCGCCGTCGTGAATAATAGTGTATTGCCTGATTGCAGGGGCTCATATTGAAAAAGATCGCTGTACCTACACAAAATATTGGAATTTGATACATAGGTACTTGACAAGGTAATATAATATTGTATATCATTTTTCTGCCGACTTCCAAAAAGGAGACGGTACTCAATTCGTCTGTATATTTTTTTTTATTATAATATTTTGTTTCGCTAAAAGTGTATTTTACATATAAATAAATAAAGGCGAAGTGTAGGGCGTCCCCCCACAAGATGGAATGACGACCTGGTGAGACATGCAGGAAGTCGATGGATGCAGGTGGCTCAGGACCGTGCTTTGTAGCATTCCTTGGCGGAGGCCTATGTTCAGCAATGGACTTGTAATGATGATTATCAAGAAATACCTATTCGTCTTGGACTGGTGTGACCTGAAGGTGAACTTCGGTGATGCTACTGGAACTCCGCGACGAGTAGAACTAGGTGTGCCAAGGTTGGGTTCGACTTGATAGTTATGATGAGACCTTACCTCCATGCTTGATGGAGAAACCCGATGGTGTACTTCGGTAACTGCTACGGGAACACCTGGACGAGTACAACTAGGTGTGCCGAGTTTGGGTTCATTTTATTCGCTATGATCAAACCTTACCTTCGGACTTGATGGAGAGACCTGAAGGTGCACTTCGGTGACTGCTACTGCAACTCCTGGACGAGTAGAACTAAGTGTGCCGAGTTTGTACTCGTTTTGTTAGTTATGATGAGATCTAACCTCCGGGCTTGATGGAGAAACCTGATGGTGTACTTCGGTGACTACTACGGAAACACCTGGACGAGTAGAACTAGGTGTGCCGAGTTTGGACTCATTTTGTTAGTTATGATGCGACCTTACCTTCGGACTTGATGTAATGACCTGAAGGTGTACATCAGTGACTGCTACTGGAACTCCGGGACGAGTAGAACTAAGTGTGTCAAATTTGGGTTCGTTTTGTTAGTTATGATGAGAAGTTGCCTCCGGACTTGATGGAGTGACCTGAAGGTGCACATCGGTTACTGCTACTGGAACTCCTGGACGAGTAGAACCAGCTGTCAAATTTGGGCTAGTTTTGTTAGTTATGATAAAACCTTACCTCCGGACTCGGTGGAGTGACCTGAAGGTGTACTTCAGTGACTGCTACTCTGTAACTCCTCGACGAGTAGAACTAGGTATGCCAAGGTTGGGCTCGAATTGATAGTTTTGATGGAGAAACCCGATGGTGTACTTCTGTGACTGATACGGGAACACCTGGACGAGTACAACTAGGTGTGCGAGTTACAGAGCAGCAGTCACTGATGTGTACCTTCAGGTCACTCCATCAAGTCCAGAGATAAGGTCTCATCATAACTAGCAAATCGAGCCTAAACTTAGCACACCTACTTCTACTCGTCGAGGAGTTACTGAGCAGCAGTCACTGAAGTACACCATCAGGTCTCTCCATCAAGCTTAGAGGTAAGGTCTCATTATAAGTAGCAAGTAGAGCCCAAACTCGGCACACCTAGTTCTACTCCTCGAGGAGTTACAGAGCAGCAGTCACTGAAGTACACCATCAGGTCTCCCCATCAAGCCTGGAGGTAAGGTCTCATCATAACTAGCAAGATGAGCCCAAACTTGGCACACCTAGTTCTGTTCGTCGAGGAGTTACATAGTAGCTGTCACTGAAGTACACCATCAGGTCTCTCCATCAAGTCCGGAGGTAAGTTCTCATCATAACTAACAAATCGAGCCTAAACTTGACACACCTAGTTCTACTCGTTGAGGAGTTACAGAGTAGCAGTCACTGAAGTACACCATCAGGTCTCTTCATCAAGTCCGGAGGTAAGGCCTCATCATTATTAACAAAACGAGCACAAACTCGGCAAACTTAGTTCTACTCGTCCACGAGTTCCAGCAGCAGTCACCGAAGTACACCTTCAGATCTCTCCATCAAGCCTGGAGATAAAGTCTCATCATAACTAGCAAATCGAGCCCAAACTTGGCACACTTAGTTCTACTCGTCGAGGAGTTACATAGTAGCTGTCACTGATGTATACCTTCTGGTCACTCCATCAAGTCCAGAGGTAAGGTCTCATCATAACTAGCAAATCGAGCCCAAACTTGGCACATCTAGTTCTACTCGTCGAGGAGTTACTGAGCAGCAGTCACTGAAGTACACCATCAGGTCTCCATCAAGCTTAGAGGTAAGGTCTCATTATAAGTAGCAAATCAAGGCCAAACTCGGCACACCTAGTTCTACTCGTCGAGGAGTTACAGAGCAGCAGTCACTGAAGTACACCATCAGGTCTCTCCATCAAGTCCGGAGGTAAGGCCTCATCATAACTAACAAATCGAGCCCAAACGCGGGACACCTAGTTCTACTCATCGTGGAGTTACAGAGTAGCAGTCACTGAAATACACCATCAGGTCTCTCCATCAAGCTTAGAGGTAAGGTCTCATTATAAGTAGCAAGGACAGCCCAAACTCGGCACACCTAGTTCTACTCGTCGAGGAGTTACAGAGCAGCAGTCCCTGAAGTACTACATCAGGTCTCTCCATCAAGTCCGGAGGTAAGGCCTCATCATAACTAACAAATCAAGCCCAAACGCGGCACACCTAGCTACTCATCGTGGAGTTACAGAGTAGCAGTCACTGAAGTACACCATCAGGTCTCTCCATCAAGTCCGGAGGTAAGGTCTCATCATTACTAACAAAACGAGCCTAAACTCGGCACACCTTATGCTACTCGCCCAGGAGTTCCAGCAGCACTCACCGAAGTACACTTTCAGATCACATAAATAGGTATTCGAATTTCGTATCTAAGTATATTTTGGTAGGTATAAGAAATGAGAAAAAAATCAATCTTTCAAAGTATCAAAATATTTTACTTCATTACGATTCCCGCTGCTAACCGTGCGTACACTTGTTTGTGTGACCCGTGTCAATGTAGTAGTTCGATTCTATACCTATCAATTTTGCAAACGCGTTTAAGTAAGTTTTTTCATTTTATGTCGTTGTAAATCATGTGCAACTTCATGGTTCGGTCAGTTAATACCTACCTATGTATTACTGCCTAATTACCAATCAATGGTAAAGCTGTATACTTTTCGTAATATTTTATTAGTAACTTACTTTTAGAGCTTTATTCCATGCATTTATAATGATAAAAAATCATAATTTTCTGAAACATACTGTGCAACCATAAAAATATCCACTTTTGGCAGATTAGTTGACTGTCTTTTTCCAAAGTTCGTTTCCATTTTCTTTTTTATACAGCACTACTTATCGTGACTATACATATAAATATAATCATATAAAAGCTAAATGTTCAATACTTTAGTTTATAAATCAAATCAAATAATTCATTTGTGATTCAGTTTACAAAAAGGTCTTATTTAAACACAAATAAAGTTCAGTATGTGATCAGCCTCATGGGCATACAAATATCAAATGTTATTAATAGTTCATTGATTACATTATTCATAATAATAGATTAGATTATTAGATTAAATTATTCATCTTATACTTATAATATTGATTACATTGGATTAGATTATTCATAAATTATTAGTTCAAAATTATTATTTAGTCGTTGGGTTTATTATAATCATCTAATACAGTCAACCGGACATTAACTCTGACATTCGATATAATATGTAGTTAAACGACCGTATACTTCCGAGCGCGCGGTTAGTACTGAACTTCACAATTCACAAGTACCTACTGCGCGTTCGCTCTGTCGCATTGTAACGTCACGTCACAGAGAACAAGTGGGTAAAAATTTTAAAAAGTTGCCAAATTTCAAAACGTTATAACTTTTGTATTTCTGCACCAATTTGGATGAAACAAAAACTATTGTTATTTTCATATAAAGCTATATAGGTTTTATAGTCAAATTAGAACATGTTGGTGTGACCCATTAACCGGTTAAACCCAAATTTCGTAATGTTCCCTCTCTCCCTTACCTCGCTAGCACCCAACTTTTTACGGCTGAACTCTGTTTAATTCACATGGTTTTTAGACACACGTACGATATATTCATGCATCAGCGCGACTGCATTATAACGTGCTCCCTCATATTTTTTCATTTACTGCAACGATCGTGTTATAAATAACAGAAAATTTAAGTTCGTTTTCAATTAATTATGCGTTATCTTCACTTTAAAATTCAGTTTCGATATCAAGTTTAATTTGACCTTATATATTTAAATTTACTTTAATTATATTTAATGTTTTCTATTAAAATTACGCTTTGCATCTTTAATTCAATGTCATTAGTTTTAGCAATAAATGATGAAATTTATTAACAGAACACGATATTTTTAAAAGTTTATGAAATTATATGTTATAGTATTTTTGTTCTTTTTAGGACTAAAGTGAGGCAGATTACCAGATTTTTTTAAATTCAGAAGCTCGTGATTAGGACCAACCTCTATCTCCGTCTTTGTAAAAATCAATAATGACCACTTATGAGGTGTAAAGTTTAACTAGAAGTCATGTTTAAACACGATAAATTTTTTTTTTTGTTATTTTCAGAGAATTCTAACAAAAGAAATTACCATTTTCACATCTCATTAATGAGGAATTGGAGCATATCTTATCATGTTGTATACGTACAAGATGCTACTAAAAATATAAGCTTTTTTAAATAGAGGACAAGGTAACCACGTAGATGAAATTAAATTTACTGATACTGAAATTAATAAAGAAAAATAATTTTAATCTAATAAATCATTATGATTAAATTCAGCTATACTTTGCTGTCGACTGTAACGAAATACCTACATACACTAAAAGATCCTGTCTTTTATTTAAAGTAATTATTAATATTATATTCACTGGTCCGATTGCCGACTGCCTCGTTGGTCTAGTGGTTACAAGCGCGACTGTGGATCATGATTTAGTCCTGAGTTTGAATCCTGGGTCGTGTCAAGTATCGTTATTGGATTAATTTGGGTATAATGAGTGTTCTAGAAACCACCTTGATATGCGTATTACAGCTCTCAATCAAGCACTTAGATTTTTGGGTTTCGCCGTCGTAAGTTTTCTTATAGAAAAGAGGGCAAACGAGCATGCGGCTCACCTAATGGTAAGTGACTACCGCCGCCCATGAACAACCGCAACACCAGGGGAATTGCAGATGCGCTGCCGGCCTTTTAGAAAGGTGTAAAGTCTTTTCTTGAAGGTCCCTAAGTCGTATCGGTCCGGAAAAATCGCCGGTGGTAAACAATTCCACAGAGAAGTTGTATGAGGAAGAAAACTCGTAGTAAAACGCACAGTCGTGGACCGCCAAGCATCCAGATGGTGAGGATGGTATCGTGAACTTTGACGCGATGTGGGTTCATGAAATATGGCGGCTGAGACTAAACCGAACCTCAGAGCACTCCCCGAGGTAGATGCGATAGAAAATGTAAAGGGATGCAACATCCCTACACAGTGCCAGTCAATCGAGCCGATCAGAAAAAACTCGGACGTCGACGACTAGAACCACTCTGCGCTAGATGCGGTCAAGTGGAAGGAGCTGACACTGGGGTGTCCCGGCCCAGAGATGAGAGGCCGAATTTGCGCTTTGTAAAGTTGCAAGCGATGTGCCGACATGAAATACTGCCCTGCTCTGCTGAACACGTCTACCTTTTAGAGGCCAATTTGGCCTTCCCTTCCAAGTGACCACAAAACTGCACACTGTTCGATATGACGACACCGAAGATTCCGATGCTAGCTGAGGCAACAAGGGTAGTGCCTTGAAACTGAGGAGATACGACAAAGGGGTTTTAGCGGTATACGTGCAAACTTGTGTCTTCTGGGGATTGAACTAGACTAGATTTAGACGCCCGCAATCCGAGACTTTATTCAGCAAAGAATTGACTTTCGACACAAGTTGTTCCGGCAGGGAGACGTATTCCCGAGAAATATTGGCACGGCCGGTGTATATTGCATTACCATTGCTGTCGTTGTTACCAGTTTGCAGCATATCGCACCTTCATTTCGAAACCGTTACTAAACGAAATTTTCACGAAATTGAGATAATAACGTCATACTTAAATCGACAAAATCTACGTAATGAACTGGACAGGGCTATTTATATCCTAATATTTTGGTAGATAGCGTTGAAATTAAAACGCTACTAAACTGAAATTTAAAACATAACTACAGACGAAACCGTTACTATACCAATTGTAACCTGTCCCTTAAGGAGTCGACATATGATTTTATAAAAAAAGTGTAGGTAACTATTTGCTCAAACAAATATATATAAATAAATACACTTTTACCACCTAGTAAGACAATTCATGTCAATCAACTCAAAAAAAATCAATACATGTCTACCTAGTAGTAGTAATAGGTAGACAATTTTTGTCGTTATCACAAACAAACCAGTTTCACTCATAGATGTCACCGGCATCATCTCATTTTCTGGATGTAATGTGTGGTCTACACCAAGGTCTGATTCTTCTAGCTTTGGTACATCTTCGTCAATTAGCACATCTTCATCGTCATCATCTAGTAAATCTTCAGGTAGGTACCTAAAGTTATACCCAATTTATTCTTGTTGTGTGGTTGAGTATGTTGTAAATGTTTTTGCTTTCTTTATGCGATCAAATAAGGACTTCTATCCTGATAAAGCAGATAACGACCTTGACTACGAAGAACCAGTAGCATCTACACGACATGTTTCAACATCTTTATCTAGCTCTTCTTTTCAACATGATAATGGTATGCAGCAAGTATATATCGAAGCTTTGAGTCACGAGGTAGTGAAGTAGTGAAGTGAAGAATTTAATTCAATTCAGCAGGCAAGGATTCACAAGGTTTGCAAGAAGTTGGTCCAATTCAGCAGCCAAGTGTGAGTACCTCTTGCACACGTAAATGCAAAAGAAACATTGATTGATTTATTATTGCAAGAGATTAATGTTGGGGAATAACATTTTTGGTTTATTTGCCATAAAAGTACTATTTTAAGTTTTTTTTAAATAAATATTGATTTCAATTATTATGTTTTAATTGACCGGTGGATAATATACCTGTGAAATATATTTAACAGTTCATATAATAGCTAGAATTATATTTTTAATATAGTAACATTGTTTTTATACTAACTTTACATAATTGAACCTGATTACGGTCGTACTTAGCGGGCTAAATACCTATTGATACTTTTTAATAAAACCAACAGATATCTTGATTAGATATATATTACTTTCTTCCAATATCGTTCACTTTTTATAAAGTACACAAGACACCTTATGCGATTAATATATGTCGAACCATATCGCGTAGTAATCCACTACTAGCGACATCTATTGTTTACAAATAAAATTAAAACACTTTATATTGATCTGATTACATACGAATCGTGAACATTCCGCCCACCAAGGACATTATCAACGATATGTCCTTCAATTTTAAAGTAAAGTAACAATAACAAAAAACATAAAACTATTATTATTCTAAATACACAAAAATTAGGCGAAATGAGAAATATAATCTTCTTAATATAACTAAAGCAACACACTACTATACTACCATAAGCTTAATACAATTTTAAATAAAAACAAAAAATAAATAACGCAAAAGATCTTTAATTTGTTACAAACAAAAAAACTACAATTAAAATTTCATACATTTACGTTTACTTATTAATTTGATATAGGTAGTATACATAAACGAGATGTTGGCCGTTTAATTACGGATTTTTTAGTTTTTAATGTGACCACTCGTGTGATATTATCGGGGCCGGGATGTTTTTGTAATATTCGACCTAGCAACCAGTGAGCAGGAGGTAAATCATCTTCTTTTATTAAGACGACATCCCCGATTTGGGGCTCAGGATAATGCAAAGTCCATTTATGACGGTGTAAATAAGATGTAAGATATTCCTGGGACCACCTACGCCAAAAATGCTGCAACATTCTTTGTACTAGATGCCACCTATTCAAGGGACTAATGTTTACATTTTCATAGTTGGCATCAGGTACACCTACTAATGGTTCCCCGACTAAAAAATGACCAGGTGTCAAAGGGACCGGATCTCCTGGATCACCAGTATTTACAACCGTTAAAGGCCTAGAATTTAGGCATGCCTCTACCTGATTGAGGAGGGTGGTCATTTCCTCGAATGTCAGCGTTGAACTTCCTACAATTCTCTTTAAATGGTGTTTTGTAGATCGCACCCCTGCCTCCCATAATCCACCAAAATTGGGAGCATGTGGTGGAATAAAATGCCATTCTGTACCAGTTATTTCTAGATTTTTAGCTACTGTTTCCTGTGTGTCACGTAATTCTTTTAGCTCTTTAGCTGCACCAATAAATGTCGAACCGTTATCACTCCACAATGCCGCGCAGTGACCACGTCTAGACACGAACCGTCTAAAAGCAGCAATAAATGCTTGGGCAGTCATGTCGCTGACCACCTCCAAATGTATGGCTTTAGTTGCCATGCATACAAAAAGACAAATATAACCCTTGTATGCACGGTGTCCACGCCCTTTCGAAACTCTTAGATTTATTGGACCAGCATAATCTACCCCACTATAGAGAAATGCTCTAGATGGAGTAGCACGCACTGGCGGTAATTGACCCATCAGTTGGGTTTTCGTATCGGCCCTTTGTCTTATACATGCCACACATCTGCGAACATGTTGCTTCACTAGGCTCTTTAGACCCACTATCCAATAAGCGGATCGCAAATAATTTATCATTAATTGTGGACCACCGTGTAAAGTCTTATGGTGTGCATCAGAAATAATTAATGCGGTTAAATTTGAATTATGTGGCAGTACTATAGGATGTTTGGCATCTTCATGCATAGATGATGCTTGAAGACGACCACCAACTCTTAAAATTTTATTTTTATCTAAGTACGGCGACAAAGATTTTATTTTACTACCCTTTGCCTGCACATTACCCCTTTTCTCAATCTCTGTATATTCTTCGGCAAATTCTTGTTTCTGACACTGTCTTATACAACACATTAATGCTTTATCCAATTCCTTCTTCCTCAAATATATTGTGTGTTCTTCGGTATTCTTATATCTTTTTAAAGCCCTTTTAAAACGCCTACAATATGCTACAACTCTAAGTAGCTTACTGAGACTTGAATATCGGTCTAATATGGAAACATCAATTGAAGTTACATGAGACGTTATGGCTTCTTCTAAATGAACATCTGGTTCCAATGGTTTCTCATACACTACCGTCTTATTTGTGAGAAATTTTGGACCAGATAACCAAGTTTTACAATTGATTAGCTCTGATGGTAAAAGGCCTCGTGATGCATAATCCGCCGGATTGTCTCTAGACTTTATGTGAGCCCAATGACTCGAATCTAGTGATGTTAGGATCTCCGAAACGCGATTCGCAACGAAAGTCTTCCAACGACTAGGATGACCCTTTAACCACGCCAACACAACAGTTGAATCTGTCCATGCTCGTACATTATACAGAGGAATTTTTAAAACTTCTGCGACTTCCAAAAGCAAGCGTGTCACCAGCACAGCACCACATAACTCTAAACGAGGAATACTAATTCTTTTTATGGGAGAGACTCTCGTTTTAGCAGATAAGAGGGACACGTAAACGTTGCCTTTACTGTCCATTATGCGAATGTATACAACTGCTGCATATGCTATATTAGAAGCGTCCGAAAACCCGTGCAATTCGACACTTGAATCAGTTGTCTTTGTTCCGCACCATCGAGGAATATGGATTTTGGTGAGTAGTGGTAACTCTTCACGGTAAGTCAGCCATTCTTTTAATAATTTCATTGGAACCTCTGCATCCCATTCTAGACCAGTTAGCCATAGCTTTTGTATAAATGATTTTGCTACTACAATACAAGGTGCTATCCAGCCCAATGGGTCGAATAGCCGTGCTATGTCTGAAATAATACTTCTTTTTGTTGCAGGTTTGACCAGAACAGGAAGCTGCACCGAGAAATGGAACTCGTCATTACTGCGACTCCAGGTAAGTCCCAATATTTTTATTGTAGAATCTAACTTTATTTCTAGATCTTCCCTTCCTTTATTTTCATCTATCATACTCCAACCAATGCATTCTCTATCCTGATCCTTCCTTATCTCTTTAAGTAGTTCCTTTTCATTGCTATTCCACTTTTGTAATTCAAAACCTCCTCCCTTTAATAATTTCTTCATTTCCTTATATATTTCAATTCCTTCTTTTACAGTTTCACAGCCAGTCATAAGATCATCCATATAGAAATCTTTTAATATTATATTCCTTGCATGAACATACTTCTCTCCATCATCAATAGCTAACTGTTGCAGAACCTTAACGGCTAAATATGGAGCAGACGCCGTACCAAAAGTTACCGTTACTAGTTCGAAATCCTGGATTTTACTTTCCTGATTATCTCTCCAGACTATTCGCTGATATGCTGCATCTTCATCAGTAACACGGACTTGTCGGTACATTTTTATAATGTCAGCTACCATTGCTATTGGGTGACATCTCCAGCGTAAGACAAGGTGACGCAAGTCGGATTGTAAAGTAGGGCCGACCATTAAAACGTCATTTAGTGAAACTCCATTTTTGTTTTTAGTGGATGCATCAAAGACTACCCTAAGTTTGGTGGTGGCCTTGTCCTCTCTTACAACCGCGTGATGTGGTAAGTACACTCCTTCTTCTTTACTATCCACTGGCCTCATATGATTTAAATTCAAGTATTCATGAATTACATTTGTATATCTGTTTCTAAATTCTTCATCCTTCATTTTCCTCTCTAAGGCTAACAGTCTTTTCGCAGCTATCTCTCGTGAACCACCATTTTTACAGGATGGCCCTTCGTCACGAAACGGTAACTTCACTACATATCGACCTTCTGCTGTTCTTGTCGTCGTCGCTGCGAAAATCTCCTCACATTTCAGCTCTTCCTCGGTAAGTATCCTTTTAGATAAACCTGATTGATCTGATTCTATTTCCCAGAATTTTTTAAGAATTTCATCTTCTTTGATCTGTGAGTGCAGTACTGTAACTGCTGGTGAGTTGTTGCAATCTTCAGACATTACAAGACCAGAAATGATCCACCCCAAGGTAGTGCATTGTGCAATGGGAGTCCCAGTAGGACTTCTCATTACTCCTTCCTTCAAAATCTGGCAGTAAATGTCTGCACCAAGCAGAATGTCAATTTTATTCGGTAAATAATATTCTGGGTCTGCCAACTGAACATTTTGTATTTCAGCCCAAGGTGAACAGGCAACCTTTTTACCAGGTAGGTAAGTAGTAATATTATTTAAAACATAAGCTTTCACTTCAAGGTGAAAACTGGGATCAGACAGTGATTGAATTTTAATAGAAACCATGTACTTCGACACCACCGAAGACTGATCACCGCCTAGTCCTGTAATAACTCCCTTCACCGGTACCTTTTTCAACTTTAATAATTGAACTGTGTTTTCAGTAACGAACGATGCTTGTGAGCCCTGATCGAGTAAGGCCCTAATAATTTTGAAATCGCCAAATTTAGACTTAGCTTTTACTAGAGCTGTTGCTAGTAAAACCTGTCTAATGATCTTTCCTGTCGAAAGGCAGGATACTATTGGCGTTGTTTCCGTTGAACTACTAGCCGTTACACTTTCTTCATTTTTAGTAACGGCCTTGTCTGTTTGCCCACTGTGTACGACTGGTGTAAATTTAGGGTGAAGAAGTGAGTGATGCCGCTTTTTACAAATACGACAAGAAACATCTATTCTACAATATTTTGCAGAGTGATTACGTCCTAAACAATTTAGACATAAATTATTATTTAAAACAAATTCATGTCTTTTATTATATTCCTCCTTTGCGAACTTCTTGCAAAAACATAGTTTATGATTTTCTGTACAATATTCACATTGAATATTTTTTGATGACAGAATGTTTGCATGATGAGTGTGTGAGTGTGAATGTTGAACGTGTGATGAGCGATTGTGTTGAAATGTAGGTTTTTTATTGTCTAAACATTCCAAAGCTCTAAATCGACCCTCTATAAAATTCGAAAATTGTTCATAGGTAGGTAATTCTGTGCAACTGTCATTCGATATATTTAACTCCCACTGCTTACGGGTTTCAAGATCTAATTTATCTGTAAGTATGTATATAATAATAATATCCCAGGTGGCCACATTAATGTTGAGATTTCTCAACGCATTTAAACAATCAGACGTTGTGTCCAATAGGTCCTTTAACCCATTGGCAGATTCTACATTCATACGCCTTTGGTTAAATAAACGTTTTAAAGTACAATTTGTTAGGTATTTTTTGTTATCATACCTTTTTTGTAATAATGCCCAACACTGACTGTAGTTTAATTCAGTAATAGGTATATGTCTGACTAATTGCTCGGCTTCACCTGTTAAAAAACCCTTTAAATACTTAAGTTTATGTACATCATCAAAGGATGTATTATTATGCACTAAAGATGTAAATAAATCCCTAAAGGTGGGCCACTCAGTATACTTTCCCGAAAACGGGTTAATAGTAATTTTTGGTAACTTAACCAACGAGCCCTTTGACTCAGCTTCATTATTTTTAGAACTATTTTGATCATTTTTCTCAACTTTATATTTAGCTAAATCAGTTGTTAATTTACATTTATATTCTACATAACACTCTTCAACGTTATCATATAAATCATCATATTTAATATCCTTTAAATCATCATTTTTTGTACCTTTTATTAAGCAATCATGAGTTGTTAAAAACTTCGACCATAATTCTTCTAATATTCCTAATCTAGCTTCAATATACTGTTGATTAATACGATCTTTAGGTGATTTACTATAATTCATTTTAGCATTTCTTATTCTAACTTCAACATCTTGTTGTACTTTAAATAAAGCCTGCATTTTTTTAAATTGTTATAAAGTTTTATAATAAAATAATGATTTTAATGATGCAAAACTATTTGAAATCAAGTAACGTTTAAGGCAAAATAAACTCTCAAAATTTACAAGTCTATATAATAAACTTTGAAAAATTTACAAGTGTCGTTATGAGATCACAAAAATTTTCTAAGTTCATAGAATAAACCTTGAAAAATTTACCAAGTGTCGTTATAAGATCACAAAAATTTTCTAAGTCCTATGAATAAATTTATAAAAATTTTACAAGTGTTTTTGATTTGAAATGAAATCGGGCATAGATTCCTCATATGAACCAAATTTCTTAAAATTACTCTAAGTCTAAACTACTAACTAAATTTTACAAGTTATTTTACTAAAGTATTTAAGATTCAAATTGCTATGTCTACTATTACTATTAAATTAACTGTTTTTCAATTGCACATAAGGTTTAAATTACCGAAATTGTACTCACGATTGATTGTCCCACCCACTCTTGCTTCCGCAGTACACTTAATCACTTCACTCACTGCTACTTCACCTTTCCGCCTCCCTGCGCACCTCTCTTCCTGACGATTTCCACTGGAACACCGCCTGCCGTCTGTCAGTGAACAACTTCCGCCCACCGTGACGACTGCTTCTTACCGACTTCGATGAGCCAGTACCGCCACACCTTATAAGTAGCAATCCGCTACTTCTGGGTGCGGGGGTGTGATTCCAATCCGGAATCACCGATTACAAAAATCTGTCCTTGACAGTTCCTTCCGGCTTACGATGGACCATGATTACGGTCGTACTTAGCGGGCTAAATACCTATTGATACTTTTTAATAAAACCAACAGATATCTTGATTAGATATATATTACTTTCTTCCAATATCGTTCACTTTTTATAAAGTACACAAGACACCTTATGCGATTAATATATGTCGAACCATATCGCGTAGTAATCCACTACTAGCGACATCTATTGTTTACAAATAAAATTAAAACACTTTATATTGATCTGATTACATACGAATCGTGAACAGAACCATAATTGACAAAATAATTAATGTGAAAGTGTTACTATAAAAATTAAAACAATTATAAAAAATAATTATAGAATATATTAAATTAAGATGACTACACATCTTAAAAAAACATTAATTTAACAAATAATCTCAGAAATATCTCATAATGTGTTCATTAATTCTTAATATGAAAAAAAAGTAATGCAAAAATCGTAAATTAGCTCTCCTGCAAAATTTAGTTTTTTTGTATTGTAACGGTTTCGAAATGACGGTGCGATATCATTGATATGCAGTAGAAACACGTTGGTGATAGCACGCAGCCGTGTGGAACACCAGCGTTAATAGGCTTGTAATCAGACCATGCACCGTCTACTACGATCTTGATGCTCCGATCAGCAAGGAAACTGGTGATCCAATTCAAAAGAAGGAAATTCAAAGGAAGGGAGCTTCGAAAGATGCGCTTTGTGCCAGACCCGGTCGAAGGCCTTTGCTATGACCAAATTAACGACCAATTCCTACCCCTTGGACTCTACTGCCTCCACCCATCTATGAGTTAGATAGGCCAGAAGATCACCAGCTGATCAACCCCGACGAAAACTGTTTATAATGGATTCCATTATTTTGGAGAACAGGGAGGTGATGGCGATAGGCCTGTAGTTAGACGGGTCTGAGCGGTCGCCTTTTTTAGGGATCGGGTGAACCAAAGCTGTCTTCCATGAATTTGGGACAACGCCTTAGGAGTAGAAGTACCGGAAAAGACGCATTGAAACCGGTGTCAACTTCGGAGCACACGTCTTCAGCACAATGGGAGAGACTGGCACTGGCCCACTCGACTTGTTGACGACCAGGGAGAGGAGTGCTTTGGGAACCGAGCGCTTTGTAAACCGCACATCTGGCATGGAGCACTAAAACCGCGGGATGGTCGGCTGTGTGTTCCCCCGTCATCGAGAGTCGAGTTGGATGCAAATAGAGAGATTAACAGATCGGCTTTCTCCTCTGCGGCATGGACCAGTGAGTCGTCCTCTCTTTGCAGAGATGGCTATCAGAAATTCCCTTGGACTGACAGCCTTGGTAAGAGACCAAAATGCACGGGTTACCGAAGGAAGGCGAACTAGCTTCTCACTAATTCTGCCGATGTGCTCTGACCATGCCTTGGCAATGAATTTTGAAGAACCTGGAGGCGGAATTATACTTCCTTTGAAGAGCGCTGGTGTTTACATCCCGAGACGTTGATGTCTCGGGGTTTAAAGATGTCGTCAACCCAGGCCTGGTAGCACTCCTGCTTATGGTGTGATGCTATTTTACATGAGCGACCAAAACATGACCAAGGCATGGAATCTGCCTCCGATGGGCACCACGGAAGATGGAATAAAAAGTTACATATCCTAAAGAGTCATCAGCGACAGAATTAGCAACATTGCTGGGATTTTCCGGCGAGAAGCAAGCTCGCCTTCAAGGATAGAATGCAAAAAAAGACCGCATCCTTTCCTAATCGGCCGACCTATAGTGCCAAACACGGCGGCAACCTGCAGAATGCAACCGCGACGATAGTGTGAGTGACACCACCCTCCGGATAAGACAATAGCCCTTAGAGCCATGAGAGATGTCAAAGGAAACCTGATATCCGTCCGGATGAGAGGTCAGCAGAAGCTCCGACAGGGAAGCTGCATGATCATCCTCATCTGGAATCCGCGTAGGCAAGGTAACCAGCTGTGTAAGACCATATACCAAGGCAAAGTCATAAACAAATCTGCCCACATGATTGGTTAAATGTGAACCGAGCCATTCGGCGTGATAGTCGTTAAAATCGCCAAGGATCACGATCTCTGCGGATATCCCCCCCCCCCACCCCAGAATACGCGGGGTAGCTTGAGCATCCACGCTCAGGAACAGTAGGAAAGCTTGGACGTGGGTGCTCAGCGAAGGATTCTCCGTCACCAGGATGCTGGTACCCTCCTGGGATAGTTTTTTTTATTTGATTCCGCTACCATACTACTATCTATCTACTATACATCTAGTTCACGCTGGTATTCTGTGAGGTCGTGTTACTCCCCTGGTTCAATCTGATCTATCCATACGACAGCAAAAGCTGCCGCGTCGCTCTACCACTGTTAAAACCTAAACATGGAATAAATTCTATTTACTTTTTTTCTGCCCATCATAAATAAACAACCGATACACAAGAATAAATTATTTTCTTCGTTATGAGACAAGTCCAGACTTAACGAATAAACCAAACACAATAACTGCCTTTCTTTCTTCAAAATTTCTCTAATACTTTTACGTTTTTCGTAAACGCGAAACGTCCTGATCGCGACTGGAAAAACATGTCGCTTAAAGGCAGATATTTTTTTTTTATAGGATCGGGTGACAAACTAGCACACAGTCCACCTGATGGTAAGTGGTTTCAGTGGCCCATAGACATCTACATATATCCTCGTTTGCGAATCAAAATGCAGATGCATTGTCAACCGTGAGGACTAAGATGGAATGGTCTCCAGTTCTCTACACTCACCACACGAAACACAGCAGTGGCTGCTATTTTACGCTGGTATTCTGTGAGAGCGTGGTCCTTTCCCGGTCGAGCCGACCCATTCGTGCTACAACTATACTACATAATATAGCTGCAGCATGGCTCTACCACCTATAAAAATTATGATAAGTATGCCCGCATGCGGCGATGCCGTATAAGCACCTCACAACGTGAATTTACCTGTCTTATTCATAACTACCTTTATATTTTACGGAATTAACCGGTTAATTTGGGTGTCAAAACCATTAAGTAACCGGTAACCTTTATCATTAAGGTTTGATAAAAACCGGTTAATTTTTAACCGGTAATTGAAGTATCGATAAATTTACCGGTAATTAATCGAAATTAACCGCTCTTTTTAAACTGGTCCCGAGCCCTGCTTTAATCACAAATTATGACAATAAGCGTTCAATCGCGTTCCTGTATAGGACAGTTACTAATATACTCTTTGATCGCGTCTAAGCACATTGTTCGTATTTTGGATAGTATTGAATGTTGTTCCGAAAAATCGATTATTTCGTTACGTAATCTTCTGAATATCTACCAAGAAAATATAAAGGCAAGGCATTAGAAGTTATGGGTTTTCCGGTAGTGGAATGTAATTTTTTATTGTTCAGTATTTTATTACGTAAAATACCAATTAGCATTCGTAAACGTTTTGAATTATCTTGTAAGTAAGCCATCAGATATTCCACAAGTAGACGGTCTTATACAATTCACTGAGCGGGAAGTTTCAGCTTGTGAGTTTTCCAAATGCGGCCAGTTTAAAAAAACTTGTGCATCGTCGAACACTAGGAGAGCGCGCGTCGACGTCGGCGACAGCACGGCGCGTTGGGTACTCGTGACGAAGGTGACTTCGACTAACTGTTCAAACGATTCTCGCACGTGCGGGCAAGAAAATAAGGTTAAGCATTGCGTGAAATGTGAAGTTCAACATTCGTTGACTAAATGTTCTGAATTTTTAAACTTATCTCCTAGGGATAGATACCTTTCTCAAGGGTAAAAATGTTTGTTTTAATTGTCTGAATTTAGGGCACGATGTTAAAAATTGCAAGTCCATTTATGTTTGTCCTGCGTGTCATGGGCGTCATCATAGTTTGATTCATTTTGAATCTCAAGCGCTACCGGTAATTGTAGAGGATACATAGGCTGCACTAAAAGTATCGGGAATGGAATATTTCCACTGTTCCTGTCATATTAAAATCTTTTTAATTGAAAACTCCTTGGTTTTAAAAATCGAATACCATTTATTTATTTAAAAAAAGATTCTCGGTCTTGTCACAAGGTTTTGTCAAACTTGTTTAGTCGTTGAGAAAATGGAATTGACTCGAGAAAATTCAAGAGCGATGATTTATTATGACTTTCGAAGTGGTTTAACACAAAAACAGTGTGTTGACCGGATGATTTCGGCATTTGGTGATGAAGCACCATCCAAAACCACAATTTACCGCTGGTTTGCTGAATTTCAACGTGGACGTGTCAAGCTCAGTAATGATCCCCGTCAAGGTCGTCCAAAAACTGCAGTCACCCAAGAAAACGTTGATGCTGTGCGTAAGCTGATTGAGGAAGATCGACATGTGACATACCGTGAAATTCAGGCAACTTTGGACATTGGCATGAGTCAAATACAAATAATCTTGCATGAACAATTAGGTGTAAAAAAGTTGTTTTCCCGATGGATACCGCATTCGCTCTGTGAAGAGCAAAAAGCGGCTTGCGTTACTTGGTGCGTCAGAACTCTCGAAAGATTCCACGCAGGATCCTCAAATGTTGTGTACAACATCGTATCAGGTGACGAATCCTGGATATACGCGTACGAACCCGAAACAAAAAACCAGTCACGAGTTTGGGTGTTCGAAAATGAGTTAAAGCCAACAAAAATTGTTCGTTCACGGAGTGTTGCAAAAAAAATGGTGGCCGCCTTTGTCTCCAAAACCGGCTATGTTACGACTATTCCTATTGAGGGACAAAGAACGGATAATGCAGAATGGTATGCTAGTATTTGTTTGCCACAGGTCGTTTCTGAATTCCGTAAAGAGAACTGCAACCGCCGCATCATCCTCCATCACGACAATGCGAGTTCTCACACAGAACAAAAGAGTTTTTAGAGCAAGAAAACATAGAATTATTAGACCATCCGCCGTACAGCCCCGACCTAAGCCCTAATGATTTCTATACTTTCCCTAAAATAAAGAATAAATTGCGTGGACAGAGATTTTCATCACATGAAGAAGCTGTGGACGCCTACAAAACGGCCATTTTGGAGACCCCAACTTCCGAATGGAATGGTTGGTTCAATGATTGGTTCCATTGTATGGAAAAATGTCTCAAATTTCGCGGAGAATACTTCGAAAAGCAATAAATACATTTTTAAATAGTAATGTTGTGTCACTTCCTTGATTCCCGAAATTTTCAGTAGTCTCGTAGTAGTTCTATTTCACTCACTCCCGCGGATCACGTAGTCGAGCGAGAATCAGAGGATACTCGGGTAGCAATGACGACGTCAATGAATTCTACGCCTGATTCTAATGCGCGCGCACTGCCCAATGCGTACTCGATGTGTACGAAGACAGTACTTTTATCTACGGCGCTCGTCGATGTATACATAAACAAACAAAAGCGTTCTACGTCCGATGTATAATCGACACGGGTAGCCAGGCTTCATTTATAACGGAATCGTGTACAAATCAATTAGGTTTAGAATAGAATAGAATAGAATAGAATAATTTTTATTCAATATACATTACATGTGTAATTGTTATTGAAAGTCATTTTTTACTTTACCACTGGTTCGAAAAAAAACCCTCTGTCCTGGGAAGAACCAGCAAGAAACCCAGCGGGACAATTTTTTTAAAATAAAGTTTACAATATAAATGATTACGAACTATTTACAAAATTTATTTTAGAAACTGCTTGGAAGCGACCACCTCATTCCCAGGGGTTATTATCAACCATGTATTCATTTATACTATAATAACCCTTTTTATACAGTTTCAGCTTAATAAAACATTTAAACTTGGTAATAGAGAGAACCTGTACACTTTCCGGGACCTTGTTGTAATAGCGTATACATTGCCCCAAGAATGAATTACTGACTCTGTGGAGTCGAGAAACTGGCATCACTAGCTTGTGTTTGTTCCTAGTGTTTACAGAATGTATATCACTTTTTTTACTAAAACTATCTTTGTTTTTGTGAACATACATTAAATTTTCGTAAATATACTGAGAGGCCAAAGTTAATATATTAATTTCTTTAAATTTATCTCTAAGAGACTCTCTCGGTTTTAGATTGTAAATAGCTCTAATGGCCCTCTTCTGTAAAACAAAAATAGTTTCTGAATCAGCCGCATTTCCCCATAGCAAAATCCCATAAGACATTATGCTATGGAAATAACTAAAATAAACTAATCTAGCTGTCTCGACACTAGTGAGACCTCTAATCTTTTTTACAGCATAGGCTGCAGAACTTAGTCTGCTTGCTAATTTGGATATATGGGGGCCCCACTGAAGCTTTGCGTCAAGAGTGATGCCAAGAAAAACAGTAGATACAACAGGGCTCAATTCCTCCCCATTTAAAAACACTTTGGTATTCAGATTTTTAACATTCGTTGTTGTAAATTTAACACAATTAGTTTTATTTCCGTTCAAATGCAGATTATTAACGTTAAACCAATGCACTAATTTTAATATAGCATTATTCACTTCGTCACATTTAAATGATTGACGTTTAAGTTTAAAAATCAAGGAAGTATCATCAGCAAATAATACTATATCATGACTATCCCCTACAAGGTGAGGTAAGTCATTAATATACACCAGAAACAGGAATGGGCCGAGAATCGAGCCCTGAGGAACACCCATTAGTACAGGTGACCCGGAAGAACTTTTACCATTGATAATAACCTTCTGCTTTCTATTACTTAAATATGAAATAATAAGTTTAAGCGCTGTGTTCTTGACACCATAGTACTGTAGCTTCCTGATTAATGTCTCATGGTGAACACAGTCGAAGGCCTTGGAAAGGTCACAAAATATACCCAAAGTATTAAAATAAAAAATAAAAATTTAAAACGGCGACGTGCCGGTATACCCGTATTAGCTATTGGGGAAAATAAGCCAGTATACCCTAGGGGTTTAGTTACAGTATGCATGAGTCCCACCGGAATGGATCAACCTTCGATTCTGATTGAAGCATTAATTTTGCCGAAACTTATTTCACGAACGCCTAGCGTGCCCTTACCGCATACGGGGTAGTCGCATATAACAAAATTAAAACTAGCTGATCCTAATTTTCATTCACCGCAGCCCGGTGAAATGCTGCTAGGGGGGATATACTATCCTATGTATTATTAAGTAACGTAGTTAAGGGGGAGCCCGGTTCACCGATAGCTATAAATAGTATCTTTGGTTATTTATTGTTAGGCGAACTCGAACTCGAATCGAATACCTTGCCTCCCATCCAGGTGTGTCTTATCATGACATTGACCTCCGTAGGTTCTGGGAGTTAGAATCTTTTTTTCTTTAACTTTAAAACGAATAACGAAAAAAGTAAATTACCTGTAGCGATGGCTCGAGTATCAATAGCACAACTTCTTGATATCGAAATCATACCTAAATTTTCTTCATTAAGGAAACTTATTAGTTTTACAGCGTTGGTATTTCGTTTTTATAATATATTAAAACATAAAGTGGATAAATTAAAACCAAAATATAAATATTCGCAATATATCACTGTTTCTGAATATAGATTCTGTTTTAAAATACTTATTCGCCAGGTTTAACATTACAGTTTTCATGACGAGATTAATTATCTTTCACAAGGGAAGGTTCCTGCTAACCTACTTACAAAATTAAATCCATTTATCGATGAAGATCAAATCTTACGTGTAGGTGGACGGCTACATAAATCGTTTCTGCCATTTGAGTCCAAACATCAAATGACAAACCCAAAAAAAACATCCCTTAACTTTCTTATTAATTGACGACGCCCATATACCTCACTTACATGCAGGTCCGCAATTACTCAGTATCAACTTTTACAGAAATACTGGATTATTTCAAGTCGTGACGTTATTAGACAACGTCTACATCGGTGTGTTCGTTGTTTTTGTGCGCGTCCTGTGCATCCCCAGCCACGCATGGCCCCGTTGCCGGCAGTGAGATTGAAGCCGGAACGTCCGTTTCTCAAAACAGCACTTTTTTGGTTCTTTTGGACTTTGCTGGTTCATTTTACTAATAAGATTAAGGTTTTGCTAATAAGATGCGAAACGCGAAGGCGGTTAAATGTTATGTCGCAGTGTTTGTCTGTATGAGTGTTAAAGCGATTCATCTAGAAATAGTATCCGAATTGTCTACAGAAGCATTTCTGGCAGCGTTACGACGTTTGACGTCTCGCAGAGGCCTGTATACCGACATTTAAACAGACTGCGACAAAAATTTTACCGGCTGCGACAACTATTTTAAGGGTTTATATCAATTTTACGGAATGACGCAATCCGGAATCATCTTCATAACAAAACCTTACAACAAGGCATTACATGGCATTTCCAACCCTCATACGCGTCATTTCGGCGGATTATTAAAAGCTTTAAAACACCACTTTTACGGCGTAGTAGGTACGAATACCCTGACTTATGATAAAATGCATGCATTGTTGTGTCAGATCGAAGCAGTGTTGAATTCGCGCCCACTTTGTGTGTTAAGTGCAGGCCCTATCGATCCCCTACCCTTAACACCTAATTTTTTAATAGGTGGACCTTATACTATGATATGATATTTCTCTAACCGATATGATATTTCTCTAACCGATAAGAATGCCAGTAGACTTACTAGGTGGCGCTGGATACAACACAATATTCAACACTTTTGGAAGCGCTGGAGTCGTGAGTACCTGAATGAAATTCAACAATTTAATAAATGGTTTTCGGATCGGGGCACTCCCATTCGTGAAGGTAGCATTGTTGTGCTGCGAGAAGATAATCTCTCTCCCTTACAGTGGACACTCGCTCGAGTTCATGCATTACATCCGGGCACTGATAGTGTTACTCGCGTAGTAACTCTACAAATAGGAAACAAATTTGTTAAGCGTCCAGTCGTAAAAATTTGCCCTCTTCCACTAGAATAAAGTGAATTACGAATGTCCAACTTAGTTCATAATTTATTTTAACTCATATTTTTATATTTAACTCCTTTAGTTTCATATTTTATTTATTCAGTTGGCTTAAACAATATTTTCTTTTCAATACTTTTACTTTGTGTTTTAGACTTAAATTGTTAAAAGCCTCAAGTCTTTTAAGGTGAGCGGCATGTCCGTACTGGAACCATATTTTTTTTAAATTAATATTTATTCTCTATATAGTTACTTTCTTGGCTACGGTGGCGACCATGGTAACGGCGGGGCAGGGGGTGCTAAGAATCCCCGGTGGAGGTTCGGTTGCCACCTTAGACGACTCGACCTGGCAACGTACAACGCACGCACCCTGAGGACTGACGAGAAGATCGTGGAGCTGGAAGAAGAGATAGACAACGAATCCGGCAACTTGCTCTATCACCGGGAGGGCGACCATCTGTCCCAAGGAGGTGTCGGATTTATCGTCCACAAGTCTCTCGTTAACAACGTTGTAAAGATCGGGAGTGTGTCGACGAGGGTTGCGTACCTTATACTCAGAATCACCAAACGGTATTCGCTGAAGGTCATACAGGTTTACGCACCAACCTCGGCACACCCCGATGAGGAGGTGGAGGAAATGTATGAGGATATCTCTAGAGCCATGCATTCCTCGAAAACCCAATATACGGTGTTAATGGGAGACTTCAATGCAAAACTAGGCACAAGAGAGAACGGTGAGCTGAAAGTAGGGAAATTTGGAATAGGGCAACGGAACCCAAGGGGCCAAAAGCTGGCCGACTTCATGGAGAAAGAGGAACTGTTTATGATGAACTCTTTCTTCCAGAAGCGGCCCCACAGGAAGTGGACCTGGTCGAGCCCCGACGGTTCGACAAAAATGAGATTGACTTCGTTATGACGACCAGACGACAACTGTTCAGTGATGTCTCCGTGACCGCGAGGGTGAAAACTGGTAGCGATCACCGAATGGTTAGAGGCACACTGAACCTAAACGTTAAGTTGGAGAGGTCTCGTCTAATGAAGTCAACGCTCCGTCCCCCTCGTGCTCTGTTCCAAAGTCCCGAAACCTTTCAGCTCGAGTTACAAAACCGTTTTCAGTGCCTAGAAGACTGCTATGAAGTGGACGATATGAATGACAAGCTTGTGGAAACTGTCCATGCGGTCGGAGCTAAGTTCTGCAAGACCCGCCGCAGAAGAACACAAAAACTCTCCGATCACACTCTTAATCTCATGGCTGTTAGACGGGAGATGAAGCTACATTCTTCAACAGACTTGACAGCATACAGGCAACTGAACAGACAGATCTCCAAATGCGTGCGGCGGGACTTACGCAACTTCAATACAGCTCATATTGAAGAAGCGATCGAGCGGAACCAAGGCTCCAGTCTTTGCCAGAGATCTGTCTGCCAGAAAGAGCCAACTGTCAAAGCTGAAGACAGGGTATGGCAGCATCGTTTCCGGGACACCTGAGATTTTGAGTGAGATTGAGAGGTTCTATGGGTAGCTGTACACGTCATCGTTGGAGCCACACGCAAGTGTGAGGACGTCAGTCTGAGCGAGATTAGAATGGCTATCCAGCACCTTAAAAACGGTAAGGCCCCAGGCGAGGATGGAATTACAGCGGAGCTTCTGGAAGCGGGTGGAAGACCGGTACTTGAAGTCCTTCAGAGGCTCTTTAATTCCGTCCTCCATGGTGGCATTACACCGGAGGTGTGGATCAGAAGTGCGGTGGTCTTGTTCTTCAAGAAAGGTGACAACGCTCTCTTGAAGAACTACAGACCGATTTCCCTTCTGAGCCGCGTCTACGTGCTGTTTTCGAGAGTCATTACGAATCGTCTCGCGCGCAGATTTGACGACTTCCAGCCTTCCGAACAAGCCGGTTTCCGAAAGGGCTTTAGCACCATAGACCACATATATACCCTACGGCAAATTGTACAGAAGTCCGAAGAGTACAATTTGTCACTATGTCTGGCGTATGTGGACTATGAGAAAGCCTTTGATTCCGTCGAAATTTGGGCGGTGCTACAGTCCCTTCAGCGGTGCCAAGTTGACTGTCGGTATATCGAAGTGCTGAAGTGTTTGTACAGTAGAGCTACGATGGCTATCCGAGTACAGAACCAGAGTACGAAACCTATCCAACTGCAGAGAGATGTAAGACAGGGTGACGTCATATCCCCGAAACTCTTCACCTCCGCATTGGAAGACTTTTTCAAGCTTCTGGACTGTAAAGGATACGGTATAAACATCAATGGCGAGTACATCACTCACCTTCGATTTGCCAACGATATAGTCCTTATGGCAGAATCGCTGGAGGACCTAAGCACTATGCTCAATGACCTCAATAGTGTTTCCCAACGGATAGGTCTTAAGATGAACATGGACAAAACAAAGATCATGTTTAATGTCCATGTCACAACCTATGCCGGTAGTTGTTGGGAACACTAAGCTCGAAGTTGTTGACGAGTATGTTGTGCCTGGGACAAATAGTCCGACTAGGTAAGTCCAACTTCGACCGAGAGGTCAATCGACGGATTCAACTCGGTTGGGCAGCGTTCGGGAAATTACGGCACATCTTCTCGTCAGGTATACCTCAAAACTTGAAAACGAGACTGTACACCCAGTGCGTGTTGCCAGTGATGACATACGGAACTGAGACGTGGTCCTTCACTGCTGGCCGGATGAGGAAGCTCAAGGTCGCTCAGAGAGCTATGGAGAGGGCTATGCTCGGAGTTTCTCTGCGTGATAAACTCAGAAATGAGGATATCCGCAGTAGAACCAGAGTGACCGACATAGCCCAACGGATTAGTAAGCTGAAGTGGCAATGGGCCGGCCATATAGCTCGAAGAACCGACAACCGATGGGGAAGAAAGGTTCTCGAGTGGCAGCCTCGTACCGGCAGGCGAAGTGTAGGGCGTCCCCCCACTAGATGGAGTGACGACCTGGTAAGATATGCAGGAAGTCGATGGATGCAGGTGGCTCAGGACCGTGCTTTGTGGCATTCTTTGGGGGAGGCCTATGTTCAGCAGTGCTTGTGAAGGGCTGTAATGAGCCTGCGTATGGCTACCCTCGTCCGATCCTCCGATAAAAAGTACTCTGTGATCATCCTCCGGTGGCCAGTGTTACTCTATGGAGTAAATAAATACATATTTGAGATAATTGGTTCTTAGACATTTTATCTGCAGATTGAAAAATCGGCTCTTCAAAATTAGAACAAAATTATAGTATTCGCTATAATTTTGTTTTAATTTTCAGTAGACCAACACGGTCCGCCGGTAACCCGTGTTGCTTTATGATATGCTCATATAATTTCAGCTGATCGGAGATTAACGACTCCGTGGCGCAGTGGCTTAGAGTTGCAGCGCTAAGGATCGCGGGTTCCAATCCCGCACGGAACAAGTATTTGTATGGCCTACAAATAATTGTTCCGGGTGTGGATATTTGTCCTTGAGCAATTTATGTTTGTAAACTGATGTCTCACGATACAGGAGAAAATCCTAGTGTAGACGTTTTTTTTTTCGAAAAAAAAGAAAGAAAGATTATAAGATCACATATTGGCATATGGGCGCTTTAATAAAACTCTTTCACTTGTGTGGTAATTCTTTTAATTTTTATATAAATTATTTCGTAACAAATAGGTAGATGACATAACTAATGAAACGATGAAATTAATCACTACTAATGTTGTGCGTACTTAGTGTTGCATTGAACTTTGAAAAATCACAAAGAGTATCTGTTCTACTAGTACTGTGTAAGGTTTTTTTGACTTACTTGAATTCTTGATTAAATAATTGTGTGAAATGGAGTTTTGATACGTAGTTGTGTGTGTGTGATTCCGTGTATTAAATGTCAGGGTACTATTAATGATAACAGGAATTTATGTAATGATAATAATGAAACAATTGCACCTTGACTCTTGAGATACTGTCGTCATCGGCCTACCTACGGGCTTAAGTTGTCATCGAAATCTCACAAAAACTCCGCATTTGCCACTTCAACGTATTCTGGAGTAGTTTTAAATAAATTATTATAAAAAACAATTAATTTTAACTTGACATTGGTAAAAGTACAATCATACAAATCCATTGCCTAAGAAAAAATTATTAAAAAGGAGTATCATTTTATTGTGAACTTTATGCTGTTTTCCCTTCTCCTTAGGGAGTAGTATATTTATTGTATTTAAACGAAATTATTACACTTCTTCCGGGCTCTGCCTTAATCGAGTACAACACACAAATTACTCAATTCACAACATTAGCAATCATTACCATAACTTACTTAAATATACCTTAACTAAGAGCTTAACTAATGTGTCTTCTTGGGCTTGGCGAGTTTCTCATATTTGCTCTTTGAGGAGTACCACAGTCCAAAGGGAATGGCAAGTGATGGTAAAGTCATAACGGCAAATGCAACCCAATCCATAATGTGTGAAGAGAACTTGCGATCAAAGTCTTTAAATGCAGCGATCAAGCCTTCGCCTGGAGCACTGCTTATAGAGTATTGTACCTGAAATACAAAAATACAGTGGATTAATACAAGCTCTAAGGTTATATGTAATAAAGCATTAATTTAACCGATTCGTTGAGGCACCGATTTTCGACAACTTTTAGCTGTGGCGGCGAACAAATATTTATGACACGCCGGGAGTGTCAAGCGCCACAGACATTGATGACACGCCTATTGTGCCATCAGCCATGTGTAAAAGTAATGTTCTTTTTTATGCTTTTTTCACTTGTTTAGACCTAATTAAGTTTATTTGACATCAAACATCAGTTACAAACGGAAGGATACTTGTTTTTAGTGGGTAACTACGTGTATTTCTATGTGTTTTCTTTGAAATTGAGAGTAAGTGACTTTTTTTTATGCAAAGATTACAAACATTTTGTACTATTTTTTTGTTTTATAAAAAAAACATTTATATAAGTAGGTACAGCTAAATCACCCTGGAAGACCTTGGTCCTTATTAAATTAAATTTTCACCCAATAATAATATTTGTATATATGAAACAATCAAGATCCTTAATTTGGAAAAAAATAAGGTTTATGATTCATTGATATTTACAAATGTTAAATATTATTTAATGTTATACAAATGTAAAAGTAAAGTCGATCTGAAAACGTCTAATTAGTAAGAATAGTAAAACAAGTGTTTTCAAAAGGAAACAAACGCCGGCGCTATACGGCGGCGGATTGACAAAATACTATTTATTAGCGAACTTTTTTTATGCATGAACGGTTTCAAACTGTTTCAAGCAAAAATAAACCTTATACCATATCACAAGAGCACATGGTACTTCGTAGGTCTATTCGGTCATATGATAGTAATAAGACTGCAGTTCAACCATTTTAAGCAAAATTAAACAATAAGACAAACGCATTGTTCTTTTTTAACAGGAGACTTGTTTTCCAGAAATTTATTTACAACTCGAGTTTGTGAGCGATCGCAATGAGTGCTATTATTTGTTACGTATTAGACTATTTTGCCACAACATGATTAAAAACTCACAAAGTAAAAAGAGTACCATGTATAAGTTAAAAAAAGGCTATCAACCCCTAAAAATTTCAAATTTTCAAAATATCCAGAAATGAAGCCGCAGTCATGAACTACTTGCAAAATAATGAATATTTTGTTCGGGATAAATTTTCCAAAAAAGCAATTTGAGCGAGTTATAACGATTTTAAAAAGACACGACTCGCGTGTCATACGCCACACACAATAGTAATCGACGGCACGCCTGGCGTGCCACCCGCATTGAAACGGTTAAGGAAATATAATTACGGTGAAAACATATTTAATCTGCTAAGACCTGTAATTGTTCCATGCATGTTGTATGTAACAGGCAATAGACAAATTAAAGAGTGCAAATCTTGTGTATACTCTCGGAAATGCCTGTTGAGTACATTAGTCAACTATATGCCTTTGTTTGAGATTGCAGTTTGGCATCAAAATATGAAAAATCATCTCTGTATATCTACATGTTTATTGTTTTTTCAATGAGTTCAAGACAACCAATTGATACTGAGCAGCAACAACTTGAATGAGACAACAATACGCCAAAAAATAAAGGATGTGACATTGATAGTAATTAAGTGGCTGATCCTTGGTGAAGTAACAACGTATTTTGGTGATATTACTAAGTTGTCTTATTGCTAGCTTTGTCTTAGACTCAATGTATAAACTGAAGACGATCTATATAAGCATCTTGTTTTTTTTTTTACTTATTATAATGCCAGAGCTTGATATAATCCCAAATAATGGGTAATTCAATCTGGGCAGCCGTACAAAAACAGGACAGAGATTTCGGCAAATTATGTCATGGCCACTTCCTTGCTGTACTAGTTTTGACAATAAAAAGGGTGAAAACCGCTGGTTGTCTGATGGTGGAAAGGGAAGGGAGGAATAAATGCATACATTCCTGTGCACTCTCTCCAGATTATCTCCAGAAAAGAGTGATTTCAACTAATTCAAGGTCACCAATAAGCTCTTCTCCATTGAGTCCAACGTTGTTAGGTGGCATTTTGCAGCACCATACCATACGAGATGGATACACTATGCATGAGTGGATTTGCACTTTATATTAGATAAGGAGCTGTTGCAACTTGTCATACCACACTCTTGCAAGGACATCTAGTTTCATTGTAGTTGCTTTGTCATTAGATTCAATGAATCACTCTTAGTTGAGGTTTGGAAAAAATACAATTAAAATACCTGTTGCCACTGCCTAGGTGCAAATTGCAAACAAAAATAGAAGCAAACAAGTCTGCTTTTTCTCTAGCTACAAGTACCAGGGAGCCAGTGGAGTGGTTCTGCCAGTGTAGACTAGCAGTGGCAGAATTTTGCACTGATTTATTTAATGTGGTTAAGGCTAGTTTTCCACAATGCATTTTTACAATACTTGATGGTTCGGTTAGCTCTAGGTATCTTAAAATGATGGCTAACATCTGGAGCTTGGTGGGATATGCTTGTGACTCTCAGCTCGGGCACATTCTGCATTAAACCATGGAAGAGCTTTACCACTATGGGTTTAGTAATGGGGATGATATTAATACTCAAATTGTGGCGAAAGTTGATTATTCAAAAAGACAAAAACGCTTACAGCAGATGTCATTGCAGACATACAGACTCGAGGATTGTGGAAATTATGCTCTATTATGTACTCAGGTAGCCAATGTACCCTACATCAAAAGGATATCTGATCTGTGTCTCAGTCAAGAAGAGCTCGCTTGTTAGTTTTAAAGTGATAATGAACTGTGCTGAGGTTATAGTGCACACCTCAGATGTTTGCAAAATGCACTTTTATGGAGAGTGAGTATAACCACTGTAAAAAGTTACTCTTGTTTGTAAAATATACTTTTTTATAAAACTTCATGAACATGTGAGAAAACAAACTTATGATGCGAGTTACAAGTGAAGAACCATTCATTTTAAACAATACATCATAAAATTACACTATTCATTGATTTTATAATATCCCTACATTCCCAAAAGATTTTACAGCAATAAAAATAACAGAATCTAATTATTACATGTTTTATTAGCAGCATATTGGTTGTATGTTGTGGCTAATTCAACTTCAAAAGAAGAGTATGGTTATCAACTTGACTAGGCTGTAATTAAGTATGTAGGACAATATTCTCAAGATGTTAACTTATTTTGCTGATTATTTTATAGTAAAGGGTAACAAACAAGCACATAGTCCACCTGATGGTAAGTGGATGCTATGGCCCATAGACATTTACATTTATCCGCAATTAAGAATCTAAATGCAGATGTGTTGTCACCCGTGAGGACTAAGATGGAATGCCTCGTTTCCAAGTAAAAAAGGTCTCCGGTTCTCTACACTCACCATATGAATACCAGTGTAAAATATCAACATTAAGTATTCTGTGAGAGTGTAGTGTCCTTCCCCGGTCAAGCCAACCCATTCGTGCCACAACCATAATATAGCTGCAGCGTGGCTCTAACACATTTTTAAAATGTAAGCAATTGTTCAGTAATGTATAATTGAGGTTGGTTTACATTTATTCTATACTAGCAATCAATGAAGACTGGGTACTTCAGAAGGGGGAATTCTGGAAAACAATATATAAGAACCATCCAGGTGACCTCATAAGTCACTAGTTCATAGATTTTGTTGTTTAACAAACATTTATTTTTTCATTCACAGTAGTTAGATGGATCTTTAAGAGGGTTTTAGACATTAAAAGGTTCTTTGTATATAGTATTTATATCACAGCCACTAACATGCCACAAGGTACTTAAACCCTAGTGACCACAAATTGGACCCAATGCAATTGATTGAGGGAGCCATGGTAGCTCATGGGCTTAGCACTCACTGTAAATTTCTCAGTATGTAAGCAACCCGGGTTCTATCCCCGCCGGTACCAATGAATTGTTAATTGCAATTGTAAGTGTTGATTTACCAGATGTTCGGCAGTGGAGAGAACCAATGTCAGGCAACCTGCATATCTGAGAAATAAAAAAATATTTCGAATACGTGAAGTCCACCAAAACTCATTGAGGTGGCCACTCCCTTGCCCTAAAACTCTCAGAAGTGAGAGGAGGCCTATGCCCAGCAGTGGGACAATTTATAGGCTGTAACTTTCATGCAATTGATAACAGAGAGAGGGATAATACTTTTGCCTTTACAAAATTGAATTGTTAGTTAATTCAATAATGAGCAACAAGAAAAGTTAATTCTATAATGTTGTGTGACATTCACAGATTATCTTTTAGAATTCCACATATATCAATTTTGTGCTTGTAGAATATAACAGATCTGATAGACAATTGAGGAAAACCTTAATATAATAAGTTTTAAGTATATAAGGAATAAGCTAATGGAACTATTGCATTATCAGAAATGACCTAGAATGGAGCAATTTTAAAAACGGCCACACAAGCACGAGACTATTTTTTCAATATAAATATTTTAAGAACCTACAGTATGATAATCTAGAAGGCATCGCCTCCAAAATCATACAAGAACTATGAAATCACTCTAAATTTAATTTAAAAGCAAAATTAAGGATTTATTGATCATATACTCCAGATCACCAACACTGTCTATTCAAATAGTGCATAATATGATATGATTTTGTCTTACCTCAGTAGCATCTTCACTAGACTTGTATGTAACCTCTGCAGCAGTAAAGTTAAAATAGCCATATCTGTTTGATCTCACAGTGACTACATGCGACACATTAGTTTGGGGAGGTATCCTGTCTATGTGTGCTGTGAGTTGTCCACCAACAACTGCAAATACTTCAGGATGGAATCCGTTATCCACAAGCTTAACGTCTACCGCAGGAGCAGTTCCTACGTTATAAAGTGTGTACTTCACGAGAATATCCAGATTCTCTACCAAATATTTGTTTAGTACTTGTTTGGATACTAACAATCTTGCAACTGATGCTTCTTCATCTGCTGTCACTGCAGCAGCAATAAGGAGGAAGAGTGATAAAAATTTCGCAGCCATTATGTCTAAAAAATAGAAATTTATATGGTAAATAACACAGTATAATTTTTACACTTAATTATAAAAAGATTAATGAAAATATTTGCTTTCATTGGTAAGCAATAAGTAAAAAGACTAATTTCTATTTAATAAATAAAAATCGAATAAAGTTTTTGAGTCTTACCTTATAGTTACTTAATTACTACAGAAAAATAGAATGAATCTTTGCCAAAAGTGAAATGTTACATGGAAATGGATTTGTACGTGGCTGACGTTTCATTCCACGCGTTCAAATTAGGGATGTTCGATGATCATCGATGTTCGATGACCATCGATGTTAAAAATTAAAACATCGACGTTTTAACATCGATGTTTACACATGTCGAACATCGAAACATCAATGTCAATGAACCCATAATCGATTTTTGGGATCTTTTTTTTATAGAATAAGGGTGACAAACGAGAACACAGTCCACCTGATGGTAAGTGGTTGCTGTGACCCATAGACATCCACATCTATCTTAGTTTGCGAATTAAAATGCAGATGCGTTGCCAGCCGTGAGGACAAAGATGGAATGCCTCTTTTCCAGTAAAAAGGGTCTCCGGTTCTCTACACTCACCATACGAAACACTGCAGCATTAAGCTGCTATTTTACGCTGGTATTCTGTGAGAGCGTGGTCCTTCCCCGATCGAGCTGACCCATTTGTGCTACAACTATACTATTAATATAGCTGCAGCATGGCTCTACCACGTATAAACTTGAACTTGCAAACAATGCTAACCCGCGAAATTAATATCAACTAAATTTTGCATCTCCTCTGAAGTTTTGAATAATTCAGAATACCTAAACGCATCGCTAACTTAAAAAATGTCATTATGGTGTGTCAAACTTAATTGTGAAGTGTCACCTGTAATGTCACAGTGGTCACTGCTTTCGCTTTATTTTGAAGTGTCATTGTCGGTTGTCGTATAATAATTATTCTACGTAAATTGATATTCAAGTTAACTGTTACTTTTTCCTTGCTGTGTATACCTACATAATTTTGAAACAATATGTAAGTATTTACACATACAAAAAACATCGATAATGGTCAACACCGATGTTTTGAGTAGGCCAAACATCGAACATCGGTGTTGAGCTATCGATGCCAACATCGATGTCATCATCGATGTTTCTGCAACATCGATCATCCCTAGTTCAAATCAGTTCAAATTGCATGCGTTGAGTTGCCATATTTTTAAATTCATTACTGGTATACTGGTAGCGTTCATCGTTACCTACTAATAATTCGTCGTTGACGCATAGATAAATAAATATGTAGCAAGCTAATTGTTAAAAATAAACACGAAGATGCCACGCGGCAGCTTTTGCTGTCGCACGGGGTGGTACCACGACCTCACAGAAAACCAGCGTGAAGTAGAGGTTTACCTCTGCGTTTCGCTTGGTGAGTGCAGGTGGCCGGAGGCCCTTTTTACTGGAAATGAGGCATTCCATCTTAGTCCTCACGGGTGACAACGCATCTACATTTTGATTTGTACCTCAATTTTTCAAAAAGTTACAGGAGAGCAATAAAACATTTATTATTCCCTGATTACTAGCTCTTTTTTATCAGAAAATTAAATATATTTGACTTAATGGAAAACTACAAATAGGATTAATTTTCTGATGATAATAGCTAGTAATCGGGGAATAATAAATTAATGTTTTTTTTTGCTCTCAAAAATTGAGGTTTGCCCTTTTGCGGCGTTAGCGACGAATTATAGTAATTTTGTAAAATGATATGTTCCTTTTTAACCAATCATTATTACACTACTTATAATAAAACCATTGATCAATTTAGGTAACTAAAGGCACTTCTTTTAACAAACTAAAAATGTTGCAGTTACTGGCTAAACTAAGCACTAAACAGAAAACAAGAAAAAAATCAGAACGCATTTGATTGATTTGATTTCGAGCTCTCGCTAGAGACATGTAAGTATCATATTAATCTGTGCGGTAGAGTAATTGTGTTCTATAATTTCGATCAACACGACACACTAGGTAGCCAGCTTAAGGATGTTTTTTCCTAAATGTAAAAAAAAAAATGTTGCTCAGAACAGTAACTTGCTTTAGTTATTGTTCAGAGGGTGGTCTTTACGGTTTTGCGCAATAAGATGTCAATGTTAATTTCAGACGTGTAAAACTATAAGCTTAAACATGAATCAATTCGTAAATTGTGTGAAAAGCTTTTTAAAACACTGTTCTGGGTCGTGTTAGCTATAACAATTGCCGTAAATTCTAACATATTTTTTTTTAATTAAACAAGCAATGCTATAGACATTCCTAATATTCTCCTTAATCACGCCAGGTATGCTTGTGTTAGGAGTGATTAACATCAGAAGTAGAATAACGGATTCGATCCAACCATTTTTCAATTAGCGGTCAGCAACTACTGTCGCTTCAAAATATGTTATATTATAATATAATATAAGTTGTGTGTTCTATATGTAATATCAGAAAAGACGTCGGTCGAATCACGAAGGGGCGTATCCCACAAATATTCGATTTTTAGTTATCTCCACCATCGTAATCTATAAGGCAAGTTTTATAGCGTCACGAAAGGGCGTAATTTAAAACACACCGGAAACAGATTTACAAACAATTACGAAAAGCCCTATCTGCTATTCATCCCAATTTAAAAATCACGAATAGTCGTATCCACCAGTTACGCCTATTCTTACCTGTTCCCATGCAATTTTTTTTGCACGAAGAGGCGTAACCTATCTAACGTGATTACGCGAGTGAAACAATGACAGGTCAAGACGTGTTAAGCAGTCGAGCGAAGTTAGTTGCAAGTTAATAAGGTGCATTGTTTGTTTACGAATATTAAAATTAATAAAATTCTGTCTTCAAAGTGAATGAATACTTATTTTAAGAGTTACTTTTATTTGTGTTTTATACAAATCACAAGGTTATTTTACAGTAATGTACCTATTGCTTTTAAACGCATAGTTACCTAAAAGATGAATTAATATTTTAGGTTAAAATTTTAGAAAAGTTATTTATTTGTTATTGCAATGTTTTGTTATCTAAACCATAGTTTAAATAATATGCAAGTTACAATGTCAGTGTTTAACTATTCCTAAATGTGACAGTGTGTAATTAATTTTCTTATTTACGGTTAAATTATTCTTTACAGATACCTACTATCTACTTAACTTTCTGTGGGATGGTTTTTCAATGATGGACGTGTTAGTTACATGGAAAGATGGCACTCAAAATGTTGTACACACACGGGAATTATTTCCAATCAGAAAAGGTCAGAAGATAACACTTGGTACAAAGGTGAAAATGTTGTATGAACGAAAATGGTGGTATGGTACAGTAACTGTTGTCGAAGCAAAAGAATACTCTTCGTCTGAAGACGAACCACTTTCAACTTATGTTCCTGCAAACCGTGTGCAAAATTGCTGCGAGTACATTAACTGTCATAATCCTATTTTGACTACTTGTACGGAATGTGCTTGTTTCTTGTGCGCTGAACATTACCAAGAAGACGCTTCCTGCTCTAATCATATTTTAGTTAGCAATAACATATCCACATCAAAAAATCAGGATACCAGCTATGAATTATCATTAACCAATTCAGAAAAAAAAATTTATGATACAGTATGCACTGATGAAAATTATATAGATATACAGAATGAATACCAAAAATGCTGTCAGTTTTCGATTTGTACTGATGAGGTATTTAGTGCATGCCATCGTTGTTCATGTCTCCTTTGTTATGAACATTTTGTCAACAATTGCTCTACCTGCGAAAATCATCTAAACTTTGAAGCTGACTTGACGTTAACAGAAACTTTAAAATTTGATTTTGGGCAAACTGATATGCAGCAGACTTGTGAATATGCCAACTGCACTAACCCTGTACTAACGACATGCTTTGCTTGTTCTTGTTTACTGTGTGATATTCATTTTGCGTCTGTGCTTTATATGCAATCATGTTCTGATCATAAAAAAAATCCAGCCTCGCTTGCTGATTTCGATATTACCGAAATTGAGAATGTTTCAAATGATTCTGATGCAACTATGGTCTTATCTGACACTCGCGACTCACTCAGTATTTTAATGCAGAATACAGTTTTGGAACCACAACAAGACAGTTATTTGGCCCCAGAAGACTTTATAGTAGATGGCGTTTCCCGAGAGGAAGAAAGATCGAAACCTGTTAGAAAAAATAAATACAAAGAAGCCAAGGTTTTGCGACACGCAGGACAAGAATATATTTCGACATATACAAAAAAAGTAGTTCCTGGAAGGAAGGTTGGTTCATTATGCATTATCGTTTTAATGAACAAATACGCGAAAATATATTTATGGATTTCTATTCATTAGCAGATCTAACTTTGCAAAGAGAATATATAGTGAGATTTGTTGAAAAAAAGCCCGTAGGACGCAAAACTACTGCCACAGAATCTCGTCGGAAGTTTACCAACTGCTTTTACTTACCATTAAATGATGAGAAGCAGAAGGTATGCAAGAAAATGTTCCTCAATACTTTGGGAATTTCAGAAAAGACGTTTCGCACAGCTTTGCAAAAATTAAAGAACACCGGTGTAGTAGAAAAAGACAGAAGAGGAGGAAGGCAAGAGGTCTATCATGAAAGGGATACTCAGCTGCGATCACTCATTACTGAACATATTAACAGATTTCCGCGTGTTGAGTCTCATTATTGTAGAAAAAGTAGTACAAAAGAATATCTCCACCATGATTTATCTTTGAAAAAAATATATGGTATGTTTTTAAAGGAGTATAACCAACCCGTAAGTATGACACTTTATAGAAATGTATTCAAAGGCATGAATTTATCGTTCCATAAACCAAAAAAAGACCAATGCAGTTTATGCATGACATACAGAGAAGGTACAAGCGAGGTGAAAGAGAAGCTGCAGAATAAATATGATGCACATATTATAGAAAAAGAAGAAGTACGACGAATTAAAAACGAATGCAAGAATCGAGCAATACAAAATATAACCACTTGTTGTGCTTCGTTCGATTTACAGCAAGTCATCTATTTGCCACAATCCAATGAAAGTGCTCTTTTTTATAAAAGACGTTTGGCTAATTATAATTTCACAATTTATGATTTAGCCTCCAAAGACTGTATATGCAACTTATGGAATGAGACAATCAGTAGAAGAGGTGCCTCTGAAATTTCTACTTGTGTTTATTATTTCTTAACAAATTGTGATAGAAAGAGTGTGAAAGAAGTATTCTTATTTTGCGATGGCTGCTCAGGCCAGAATAAAAATTCCGTGATGGCGGCTATGCTCTTATACTTAATAAATAATTGTGAATCTATTGAAGAAATTAGTTTACGATACTTCTGTTCGTTTCATGGGCAAAGCGAGGGCGATTCTGTCCATAGCGCGATAGCATTTGCAATGGCAAAGGCTGGGAACGTCTTTGTTCCATGCCAATTGGAGCCGATCATACGATTGGCACGCAAAAATCCATACGAAGTCAAGGTACTCAATTACAATGATTTTAAGGATTTTAAAAATCTTGCCTTAAAGTTAAGGTTACTTAAATTAAAAAACGATAACCAGACAGCCGCCCTCTTTAAATGGACAGATGTTATGGAGTTAAAAGTCTCACGAAAGTCTCAAAGTAGTCTATTTTTTAAAACGAGTCACAAGGATAAAGAATACAGATCGATATCAATAAAAAGACAATATGTTAAATGGCTGAAGGAAGAGGTGGGACATTTAAATAAATCTCATTATGAGATATCTAAAGAAAAATATAACGATTTAATTTCTATGTGCAGGGGAGAGACCCCTTTGATAAGATGCCGGGAATATCAAACTTATTATGAAATCCTACCACATCAATAAGATATTGTTCCATTACTTAATATTACAGTCTTTCTTTATTTAATAGTGTTTTAATTTATAGTCTTTTATTTCTTTTATAGTTAAGATAGCCGGACGTAAATGTTATTTTGAAATATTTGCACATGACAAAAGGGCGTAAGTGATTTTTTTTTCAAAAAAAAGGAAATATATCTACAAGTAACTAAAGTAAACTAATAAACTAATTTAATATCAAAAGAGGATTAGTTATCAATCCTAACGACAGTCCTGTAAACTGCGTAGTAGTTTTACATATAAAGTTACGACGGTGCATCACGGTGGACTTTATTGAAAATCGCTCTACTGTAAAATTGACTAAAATCACTTACGCCCCTTCGTCATTCGACCGACGAAGAGTCGACATTTACCTCTTGACTTCTGTGTGTGATTGTCCTCTCACCGCAAAACTACAAGCTATTCAATGAAATTACGTCAAATTTTAAAATGAAATATGTGTTTAATAGGATGTTAAAGTAGTAATATTTGCCGTTTAAAAATCAAACAGTGATACTCACCGCATATCAAGACGAGAGGTTTATTAATGATCTCAAATTACCTTGCATTATGCATTTGAATTAATTTATAGGCTATTAATGTAAATATGTATTTTTTTTATATTTGTTTAACTTGTCGCAATAAGCATAAAAAATGCTAGTTATGATATCTGGTAGTGTACCTTAAGAGTTCTATTTTGAACTTTAATAACTGTTAACCAGATTTACTGCAGGATATGAACACGTAGTTCGAAGCTTCACAACCAAACACTTTGCCACTATAATATTAAGTCATTTTCATGAACTTAACATTATATTGTGTTTAAATTTAAGATACTTTTTTAAAGTAATGTGCCCATCAGCTTAAGGCTTTCGACGTCACATTTTTGGGGTAAGCATCAAGTGTTGGCAACACTGCGTTTGTCAAATGTCAAATGGATTAATTGAAAATATCGAGTGCAAAGCTAAAAAATAATTTGTAATATTTAGCAAATGATTGCAAAAATGCCTGGAGTTCAGTGATCGCCGACTTTCGAATTATTTGGAAAATTTGTATTTGACATCACATTACCCAAACTATGACAGATACCGAAGATGCTACCAAAAAACCTGATACTGAGCCATTAGACGACGAAGCTCTAGAGAAGTATGTATAATGTTGTAGTCACTTATTACATTGTGCATTAAATATGTACTTTAACACAAAAAACTTTTTATACAAGGCAATACAAGTGTGCAAAAGTAACAAGCCAATTTTATATTTAAGTATCATCAAATGCATTTGCCTATCGATTGGCCCGGTAGTCAAGGCTACCTGGCCAATCCTGGGTTCCGAATGAAAGGTTGAGCCAAGAATCGTCCAAAGTAGTTTTTATTATTAAACAGAATTGAAAAACTAGCTGGTTGTCTAACCGTTTGTAAGTTACAGCGATAGACACCTGTAATCTACTAGGAATAAAATAAGCGGCCAAGTGCGAGTCGGACTCGCCCATGAAGGGTTCCGTAGCAGCAAGTAATATAATTTACGATTTAAAATGTTTAAAAAAATTACATACTAGATCTCGTTCAAACTAATTTTCGGTGGAAGTTTACATGGTAGTGTACATCATATAATTTTTTTAGTTTTATCATTCTCTTATTTTAGAAGTTACAGGGGGGGGGGGGGGGGGGGTGACACACATTTTACCACTTTGGAAGTGTCCCTCGTGCAAACTGTTCAGTTTAGAAAAAAATGAAATAAGAAACCTCAATATCATTTTTGAAGACGGATAGGTCTTTAAAAATGATATTGAGATACCCCACATGTATGGGTTTGATGGAAAAAGGTTTTTGAGTTTCAATTCTAAGTAAACAATAAATTTTGGGGGTTTCCCATAACCCCCAAAATTTATTGCTTTTTTCTATTTTTGTGTGAAAATCTTAATGTGGTTTACAGAATACATCTACTTACCAAGTTTCAACAGCATAGTTCTTATAGTTTCAGAAAAAAGTGGCTGTGACATACGGATGGACAGACAGACAGACATGACGAATCTATAAGGATTCCGTTTTTTGCCATTTGGCTACGGAACCCTAAAAAGGCGTCTATATACAGATATACTGATAAACATATAGGTACAAACATATGCTTTGCCACCTCTGAGGACCAATAAGGAATGCCATAGAGCCTGTAATTTTACTGGCTCTATGTATCCTTCAGTCAATGTGGAATACAGTAGTACAAGCATTGCTGTCTGGCAGCAGATGGACTCCTGGGCAGAATAGGAGTTTCTTTCTATTGCTTGTGGTTATGCTGTGTAACATTTTTATTCTCTGATATTGTATATTAGCTTATTACTAATCTTATTTTATAATTGTGCTTTGAACATGGGTAGACTAGGTCTCTTATATTTATATAAGACAAACCTCGTAACTAATCTCAATTCAAAATTAACAATGAATTGACTAAATCAAATCAAGAAGTTGCAGCGGTGTTTGAGAAATATATCACTGATATTCCTATATTGACAACAGAGTAATTGAATACTTCTCCAACTGTCACCGAGTCATTACTCAAACGGAATGTTAATACCTGTTTAAGAGAATTTAGATTTGAAAAAGTATTATCGCAAGATGTTGTAAAATACTTCAAAACCATTGATGTAAAAAAAAACGCAGATTTGTGGGGGATTTCCGTTACAGTTATTGTGTCCATAATAGATTTAATAGCACCTCATTTTGCTATTATTTTTAATACTTGTATCGATTCTGGTGTGTTTCCTGATTTAATGAAGTATAGTAAAGCAATACCTTTATTTAAATCTGGTAGTGCATTGGAGCCCCACTAATTTTAAACCTATTTCTGTACTCTAAAACTCTCAGTAAAATTTTTGAAAAAATAATTTTGGATCAATTGTTAATTCTTTTTAATACAAATAAATTACTTCATAAAAAACAATTTAGTTTTACAAGGGGTCGCTCGACGTCTGACGCTGGTGTTGAGCTTATGAAATATATTTTTAATGCCTGGGAGTATTCACAAGATGCCTTAGGTATTTTCTGTGATCTTTCCAAGGCTTTCAATTGTGTACATCATGAGACATTAATTAGGAAACTACAACATTACAGTGTAAAAAATTTGGCGCTTAGACTTATTACTTCATATCTAAGTAACAGAACTCAAAAAGTTGTGATCAATGGTAAAGGTTCCTCGGTAGTTTTTTTTTATAGGATAGGGTGACAAACGAACATACACAGTCCACCTGATGGTAAGTGGCTGCTGTGGCCCATAGACATCTACATTTATCTCATCTGCGAATCAAAATGCAGATGCGTTGTCACCCGTGAGGACTAAGATGGAATGGCTCTTTTCCAGTAAAAAGGGTCTCTGGTTCTCTACACTCATCATACGAAACACAGCAGTGTTAAGCTGCTATTTGACGCTGGTATTCTGTGAGGGCGTGGCCCTTCCCCAGTCTAGCCGACCCATTCGTGCTACAACTATACTACTAATATAGCTGCAATCTTGTTATGAGCACCTTCTAGGCTGGACGTGTGCCGCATTATTGTCCGATTAGAGTAACTTAAGTAATTAATTTTGCGTTCTCTGTGATTGTGCGTTGTGGGTGAAATTCGCTTGTGACCCTATCGCGTGTGACGTGTGAGAGGACCGGTCCTACGTCCCTGTCTCTGCTCTTTCGGAAGTTTTCGACGGTCTTCGTCATATACATTGTGCGAAGCATACTTTTCATACACACCTTTAGCGTCTGCTCCATATTCCTCACTTGGATTTGCTACCTACCTCCTTTCTCGCTACGTCTGATAATATGAGCGTACAAAGGAGTCCTACCAAAACCAACTCATAACCGGATTTATCGAAGATAAGCGATGGTGACTTCCTAAATATAAATGCAAGAAAGAGAAAAACGCCCGACTGTCACTGCAACCAACAGCAACTCATGGATGATTTTTGTAATAGAATGATGACCACGCTCACAGCAAAGCTGGATTCTCAAAACAATATCATTAAGGGTGTTTTGAATGACATTCGCGAGGACATCAATTCATTTAAGAAAGAAATTAGTGATATAAACTCTTCAATAAAAAAATTGGCTGACGAACAAGCTATTGTGAAAAAAGATGTTTGTGAGTTGAGTTCTGCAACAGGTTTAATTACCCAGCGTGTTGATGTAGTTTCAAGCGAGATTTCCGAGCTGCGATCCATAACAACTAATCTTACTGACCAGCTGAAAGCGAATTAGCAGCTTGGGAGGATTAATAACGTGGAAATTTCTGGGATACCACTTTTGAAAAGCGAAAATTTAAATAATATTATATATAACATCGCTACAAAGGTCGGTTTTACGTTATTGCCGACAGATATTGATTACATTCACCGTGTCCGACGTTTTAACTCTACAAAGAACAACATCCCTACCATAAAATATGGCAGTACCTCTCTAGACTCATCTTCCATACCGAACATCATCATCAGATTCTCAGAAAGATATCGCGAGAATGAATTTTTGGCTGCCGTGCGCGCGCGACGTGGATTAACAACGGCTGACGAGGGCTTAAACGGGCCCCCCAGTCCTATCTACGTCAATGAAAGCCTCGCGCCACACAACAAACAATTATACAAGCAAACCCGTATTTTTGCCAAACAGAAAGAATACAAATACGTGTGGTTGTCTGAAGATTTTATTGCGTAAAAATGATACGTCTAAAGTTGAACTTATATCATGTTATGTGGATCTTAGTAAAATTAAATGACTGTATGTCGTTACCTATTTTAATCTTTTGAAAATAATTTTTTTTTTGTTACAAATACTTACCTATTAAAACAACATTACCTGTTAAAAAGTGCTATAGAATAAATTTCTCACGTAACCTTAAATACTGTTATTGGTGTTTTCTATTATTTGTGAATGTTAGTGGAACCTATAATATTTCATTCTGTGATATTACTTTGCGGTATATTCTATACAGTGATTTATAACAATAACTTGTTTATTTACTACCGAAACGTGAGTGGCTTACGCACAAAATCGCACGATTTTCTGAAGAATGTTCTGTGTAGCAATTATGATGTGGTATGTGTCACGGAATCATGGCTTAATAGTAATTTCTATGACAGTGAATACTTTGACAGTCGATACGAGGTGTACCGGTGTGATCGCAACGTTACGGTTAGTGGTTGCGGGATGGGTGGCGGCGTACCGATCGCAGTGCGACGCGACCTATGCCCGTCGCTGCTCCATCACGAGCATGGGGGGTCAAGTCTCTATGGAGCCGATGCAAACGTCGGGCACAATAAGCGAAACAGAGACAGCGCTATACGCAAGACAGAGAAATCACTATTGAACCATGTTACGCATTGTATTTTAATTACAGTTTAGGAACTTTTAATTTTGCATTTTAATATCTTTGTCGCCTGTCCATTAAAAATTATTTTTACTTATCTTATAAATTATAAACTATATATTTTGTAATATACATAACAAATAAAAGTTGTTTAATCCATGAAAATATAAATTAAATTATACGTTTCGATTATTTTTATGTCCGATTGAAATGATTACTCTGTGCAACAAGCTCTGTAGCCGAAAATATAAATTTATCTATGGCTGTTGTGAAATAAAAACGTAAACTAGATTATTATTTATTACATATTCATAAAATTAAGAAAAGAACAAGTTTCAAAGTTAATTTTACATCAATTAGATATTATTTTAAACGAGAATGTTTCAAATCATTTTCAAATTAAATGGAGTTAGTTTTGTTTAACTTTTCTAAGCCAAATTCAAAATTGATGTCGATTTAGTATATTTCATACATACATACATACATAAACACTCACGCCTGTCACCCAGAGGGGTAGGCAGAGACTATGGACTTCCATTTGGCACGATCCTGACAGACCTCTCTCGCTTCCTCCACATCCATATACCTACGCATACACGCTCGTCGGTTAAAGGTACTCTTGATTTGGCCCATTTTAAACATATCGCCAATTTGGTAGATAAACTTTCGCCTATGGCGACCCTTCCCGACTCTGCCGTTCACCTCTGCAACATAAATTTGCTTTGTCACTCTTTCCTCATTCATTCTTTCTACATGACCAAACCACCGAAGCATTCCTTTCTTAATCCTGGTCACAACATCATCTTGCAAACCACACTCTTCTCTTATTAAAGAATTTCTTACTCTGTCATTCAGATTCATCCCTAACATACTCCTTAATGATCGCATTTCTACAGCATTTATTCTACTCTCGTGCTTCTTCTGCCACACCCAACTTTCACTACCATACATTAAAGTAGGCACTAACACTGCATTGTGAATAGCCATACGTGCCTTTTTGGACACATTCTGACTTTTCACAATAGAGTGTAGAGCCCCATTCACTCTATTTCCTGCATTCACTCGTCGTTCTATATCCTTATCATATCTACCATCCCTGCTAAACACACATCCCAAATACACAAACTCATCTACTTGCTCTACCAACTCCCCTTCTATTCTTATTTCACATATCGTTTTACTTTCTTCTCTTTCAAAAACCATAACTTTCGTCTTACTTGCGTTCACTTTTTCAGTTCAGTATATTTCATAGAAAAATAACTTAAGTGTGGTGTTACTAGGCAGTGAATATTTAATTTATGGTGATTTATTAGAGTTGTTTTACTTAATGATGATGTTTAACGAATAATAATGGATTACTGAAAATGGTGTGTTCTAAGATGCGTCTATAATCATCTAAAATTGAGTGCCCAAGTTTATTTCTGTGTCTACAATATTACTAGTCAATAATATATTTAAATCTCTATGAAAATAATTGTTTTATTTCTGAAAAACTATTAACCGTGTTCCATTCCAATTTTCTACTTATGTATCAATGCATAGCTAATTGTTAACTTTAATCTTCCTCTTAAGGTTTGTGTTATTAAATATTTAAAATTTCCAATATGTTATTCATTTATTACTATTTCCATTCCAATTTTTTACTAATGTAAAATGTAATTTCTACATTCGTAGAAAATTGGAATGGAAATAGTAAAATATTATGATTAAAAATAGAATATTGAATGTGAGGGTGGGCAATGTGCATTATACATATACACACGCAAAAATTCACATCTGTTAGTTCATGGATCAAAAACTGACGCGCTAGTGTCGCAAGCTGTTGGCATTTTTATTGTATGAAGTCTTCGTTCTTCCCGTCAGGGTACATGTATTCTGTGATCACGAGTGCCCGCCGCAGGCAGATGAGGTTTGGTTATATATCCCATTAATTGAAACATTGTCGGATGCGGGCTGTGTGACGTCATCGCACGAGTCTTAAGCCGGCTACTGACCTGCCTGCCGCAGGTGCAATTTAGGAAGCACAGCGATCGGAGCAATATCGAAGGTCGCAGGGCCGGCTTAAATAATTGCCCCTGCTTGCCTACACTCATCACAATTAAGGAGGCAATTAAGGGTCATCCCCACACCTTAAAGGTGGCTACTGACCTGCCTGCCGCAGGGGCAATCTAGGGTGGGGATGACCCTTAATTGCCTCCTTCATTGTGATGTGTGTAGGCAAGCAGGGGCAATTTTTTAAGTCGGCCCTGCGGCAGGGCGGCAGGAGCGCAGTGTTGCAAAAGTTCCCGATTTATCGGGAGATCTACTGATTTTAATTAGTATCTCCCGATATCCCGATTTAGCGAACGTATCTCCCGATTTTTTTTACATTTTCAACTAATGTAAAATAATAATCATAAATAAAATTGAAAAGTAATAATCAAAATACTAAAATGAACTTTTAACACAAAATCTATGTACGGAGACTTCCCGAAATTGCTCGCACCACGTCCTATGGGACTTATAACTATAACCTTATTAGGTTTCTAACTTCGCGGTATGGTTAAAGCATATTGCACTGATACATCTTAAAATAGAGTTCATTATTGTCTGGTAAGTGTACGGGGGAGATCCCTAAAGATTACTTTGTTCGGGTTGTTTTACGAATTAGGTAGCTTAGGCCATGTATATATAGTGTTGTTCGTTCATAGAATTACATTCACTAATTACTAGCCTTCTTCTGTTTTGTTGAGAACTGTTGTGCTTTATGTCCAAATTTGTTAGGTAGCATTAGATATTAAAAAAATAATTTAGAAAGTCGTTTGCTTCTAAATACGAAAGAAATTAAATCACTCAGTGAAGAAACAGAAGAATTTTGGAGAAGCGTGAGTAGCAAAAATATATAATCATAAAATTTTAGTTTAAATTATAAAGACATTATTTTGATCGCAAAAAAAAAAATGAAACGAAAAAGAACGACATCTAAAAGAACGTTTTATGATACATTCCTAAACCCATGGATGTAAATAAAAATCTCCCGATTTCTCCAGATTTTTAGCTGGCAAATCTACCGATTTTTTATTTTTCACTTTTGCAACACTGCAGGAGCGCAAGACCTTTCTTGCTCCCTAGATAGGCCCTGCCGCTGTTGCGTGTGTAGCGCAATTGGGCCAATTTCGTTCAGTTCGTTGCGACTTTCGCGAGGAGCACACGTATGAGTACAAGTCAGAACCGCAGAAAGAACGTTATTTGAACGTTGTAACTTACAAGTAACATTACTGGGATTTGTTACCTAACTTATCATAAGGGCTAGTATGGGAAAGAAAATATTCCAATAGTATTAAAAATGGGGGTCACTGTAGAAGCGTGCTCGTCGCGACCCCTGCCAGCCCTTTTCAGGGCTGCAATTCTACTTAGCTGCGCACCCATGTCAACGAGGGTTAGGGCGTCCCCCCAAGTCGACGCACACCAGCTCGTCCCCGTTGGTGTGGAATGCAGCGCGCAAAGCGGCGATGGGGACCGCCACCCGTCACGCACATCCCCACACGGCGGAAGGTGGAGGACAGAGTGCAGAGTTGGCACGTGGAATGTTAGAGGAGGCATGAGAGATAAGACGAATGAGTTGATCGAAATAATGAAAGAAAGAGAATTAGATGTCGTGTGTATGTCGGAGACCAAACGGAAGGGCAGTGGTACCGAAGAGCTCCCTGGCGGGGCGTTAGCTCTATGGTCCGGAGTCCCGGAGAGCGAGAGCGCCCGCCAGGGAGTGGGGGTGCTGCTGTCGTCTCGGTTGGTCGATGTTATGACTGAATATAAGGTTGTGAACTCAAGACTTCTCTGGGTTCGCTTTAAATTGGGACTGACGAAGTTATTCCTTTTGGCTGTTTATGCGCCGGTAGCTTCGTCGTCCAGGGCTGAGCTGGAGGAGTTTTGGGAGAATGTAAGAGAAGTTCTAGATTTGGCTAAGGGAAACGAAAGAATTGTTGTATGTGGTGATTTGAATGGATGGGTTGGTACCGCTCGACCAGGGTACGAGTCGGTGCTTGGAAAGTTTGGCGATAAAAGGGTTAATGATGCTGGCAAGCTTATACTGGCGGTATGCAAGGAAAAGGGTCTTCTTGTGACAAACACTATGTTTAATCACAAGAAGATCCATATGTATACTAGAGAAAGTAAGAATGAGAAAAGTATGATCGATTTGTTCCTGGTGGATGACCGACTGCGAAAACAGGTGATGGATACGCGAGTGTTCAGGGGTGCTGACCTGGGAACGGATCACTATCTAGTGATTACTAGATTTAGGGGTCTGTTCGCGGGTTGGCGCTACCGGACGGCAGTAACAGAACCACAGTCGGTCTGTCGCATCCGAAGCTGGAAGCTTCAGGAAGCGGATACTAGGGACAAATATCATGCGAGGGTAGCCGAAAAGCTTGACAACATCGATGGCAGAAAAGAATGTGTTGAAAGAACATGGCAGAACCTTAGGGATGGAATGGTAAGTGCAGCGGAAGAAGTGTGTGGAACGATTAAAAGAGGCAGTAGTAAAAAAAGAGATGCATGGTGGAATGATGAAGTGAAAGAAGCTGTAAAGAAGAAGAAGAAAGCATGGTTAGACTACTTTGGCCTCTAGTAATGATAAGGATATGAGAGAGAAGATGAAAGAAAGATATAAGCTGCAGAAAGTTCACACGAAAGCATTGATTGAGGAAGTGCGTGAAAGGTGTAGAATGGAAGCGGACGAAAGGTTGTCGCACAACTTTAAGGAGAACTCCAAACTCTTCTGGAAAGAGGTTGGAAGGACCCGAAGTGGTGCGACGGCCTTAAGAATGAACAAAGTGCTTTCGAGAACTAATGACGTCCTCTCAGAAAAATCGGACGTCATGCAGCGATGGAGCGAATTTTATAGAGAAATGTATGCGTGTGATGATCTTAGTGAGGGATCCGGGGATGACGTCGAGACTGGTACGCCAGACCCGGACCTCGATGACACTGAGGTCATCAGTATGAAAGAGATTGAACGTGCGATTCGAAGTTTGAAATGTGGTAAGGCTGCGGGACTAGACAGAGTTACTGCTGAAATGGTCAAGTATGGTGGGCCTCGCGTCTGGGACAGCTTTCATCTGCTGTGCAATTTGTGCTGGCGGACGGGGGATGTCCCGGATGATTGGCGATCCGCAGTCATTGTGCCTTTATATAAAGGTAAAGGTTCACATTTTGACTGCGGGTGCTATCGGGCGATCAGCTTGACCAGTTTAGCAAGTAAAGTTTATTCGAAGGTTTTGACACGTAGGATGCAAGAGAAATCGGAAAGATTTCTATGGGAGGCACAATGCGGATTTAGACCTGGAAGAGGATGCACGGATCAAATGTTTTCTCTCCGCATGATCACGGAAAAGCTTCTGGCTGCTAACCAGAAGATTTTCTGTGCTTTTGTGGATCTTGAGAAAGCATTTGATAAGGTTGTAAGGAAGAAAATGTGGGAACTGTTGCCGGGGTATGGTGTGGATGGTCGATTGCTAAGGGCTGTGCAGTCACTTTACTGTGACTGTAAAGCCTGTGTGCGGGTAGGGCATGACCTGTCGCCCATGTTTAGCGTCCAAACGGGCGTAAAACAGGGTTGTGTCATGTCTTCCTGGCTGTTCATACTGTATCTCGACAGCTGTTTACAGAAACTGAAAGATAGCTGTTTGGGTGTGAAATTGGGTGACATTAAAGTAAATTGTCTGCTGTATGCTGATGATGCAGTGCTTATTGCACCATCAGAGGCAGAACTGCAGGCATTAGTCACGTGTATGAAAGAGGAATGTGAAATTAAAGGTCTCCGCTTGAATGCTAATAAAACTAAGGTTCTGGTATTTGAAAGGGACGAAGAGAGAACGAAGTGTGAAATATGGTTAAATCAGGAATGTCTAGAACAGGTAAATGAAATTGTATACTTGGGGAGTGCTTTTAGCCGGGATGGAAGATGTGATTTAGATGTGGACAGGCGTGTCGCTGCCGGAAACAAAGTCAATGGTGCCCTGACTGCGTTAGTCAAAAGGCAAGGCGTAGTGAAGAGTGCACGCCTTGCAATACATAACGCAGTGTTGGTACCGACTTTGTTATATGGCAGCGAAACCTGGGTATGCCAGAAGAAGCATAAAAGCAAGTTGAATGCAGTGGAGATGCGATCTCTTCGTAAAATGTGCGGCGTTACCATGGCCGACCGGAAGCGAAACGAAGAGATTCGCAATATGGCAGGTTTGAAAGATGACCTTATCACAAAAATTGATAAGGGCGTGCTTCGATGGTTTGGGCACGTTGAGCGAATGAGTGAAGACCGAATGGTGAAGAAAATATATAGCGCGAAAGTTAATTTTAAAAGGTGTCGAGGTAGACCGAGACTAACTTTCGAAGACCATGTGAGCAAATTGCTCGAAGAGGGGAGGGTCAAGAGTACTCGGATACCTAGACGTGCATGTATGAAGAAGATGATGAATCTGAAAGAAGCGAAAGAGGTATGTAAGGATCGTGACACTTGGCGATCTGTTCTCTCTGGCTACCCCGTCAGGGATTGTGCGTGACGATAAGTAAGTAAGTAAGTAAGTATTAAAATTGCTGGAATATGAATAAAATATCATTAACTAAATAATTAAACAAAAATACAAATTTTATTAATTAAATTTATTAAAAGTCATCATTAGAAAACTATCCTGGCTGTTTGTAACACTGGTTAAATTATAGTTACTAAGCACTAGTTAGTTAAGTTATATCACAGAATAAATTGGTTATATTAAATTATGACGAGTAAAGTTAGTCATATTTAATTCTCTTTGATAGCCTAAAAATAGCGGGGCAGAGCTATGCTGCAGCTTATAAGCACTATATTATGGTTGTAATTATTAATTAGTTGTTTTATTGATAAATGTCGGTGTCTATGGGCCACAGTGTCCACTTACCATCAGGTAGACTGTGCTTATTTGTCACCCTTATTCTATATAAAAAAGTGCCAAGGATATATATACCGATTCATTGATATTTCGACAAAACTAGCGCCATTCTCAACGCGTGCGTCCAGCGAGACGTACACTCTCATACTGAACGGCAGGCATGTGTCATGTGTGTAGAGACAGCTCCGATATTGCTCCGATCGCTGTGCTTCCTAGATTGCCCCTGCGGCAGGCAGGCCAGTAGCCACCTTTACACTACTCGATCGCAAGCTAAGCGCCGCTTACACATTATAGCAACTTATATACCGCACGGTTGTAACCACGAATCACAATTGACATCGTTCTATACCAGAGTAAGCGGTATTTTATAATCTCAAATCCCGACGATATTTACCTATACTGGGCGACTTCAACGTCTCTTAAGCTGACTGGTATTTTAATTCTTCTAGTGATTGCATGGAAATACGTACAAACATTAAAAAATGGTCTCGCATGTCTTACTACCGATTTTATGAATATATCGTCACTATTACAATACAACAATCAATTTAATATTAATAATAGATTATTAGATTTAATTTTTAGTAATATAACATGTAATGTTACGCGACCTGCATTTCCGTTAGTACCAAAGGACGCGTACCACAAATCCCTAGAAATTAGTTTGAATTTAAAATCCCCCGCTCCACTACCCTCCGCCAAAATTAAGAAAAAAAACTTTCATAAAGCTGACTTTGGCTCAATTAAAACTGGACTTAACACTGTTAACTGGGAGCAAGTTTTTAATACGATGACGGATATTGATTCAATGACGAGTTATTTTTATAAAATTTAAACAATTTGATAGATACATACGTACCTACTCAAAATCTTTGTAGCGAAAATAAACGCCCACCGTGGTTTACTTCTTGCCTTATAAAACTAGAAAAGGAAAAGCTTAAATATCATAAGAAATGGAAACTTAATAACAACTTAAGAGACTACCAGACCTTCTCTTGTCTTCGGAAGAGGTTTAAGAAGATGGAGGCAGAATGTTATAAAAAATTCATTGAACTTTCTGAGGATAATATTAAATCCAGTCCAAAGTTATTTTGGTCTTTCGTAAAGTCAAAAAAAGGTTCTAGTTGCATTCCTGAAAAAATGATATATAAAGGTCAAATTATTTCCACTGGCGGTGAGATATGCGAGGCTTTTAATGATTATTTTCATTCAGTGTTCATCCCTTCTACTCGTCAAAGTTCTGATTATACAATTTCTTACTCAGGCAGTTCAGACGTAGACATACACTCTATTAACATCTACCACAATAATGTTATCAACGAACTGAAACAAGTAAATATTCATAAAGGTGCAGGGCCCGACGGGATCCATCCTCTTCTCATATCAGAATGTGCCAAAGAACTTGCAGCACCCATTACAATCATATTTCGTTTCTCTCTCCAAACTGGGACATTTCCCAGTTGATGGAAAGAGTCTTTAGTAACCCCCATTCCAAAAAATAAAAGACGTGAATGTATAGACGAATACAGACCTATATCAATACTTTGTATCTTTAGCAAAATTCTAGAAAAGATAGTAACCGCTTAAATGTCGTACACGTTTCGTAATCACATTTCCCAGGAACAACACGGTTTCTTTAAGTGCCGTAGCGTTGACACCAATAAGTTAACTTTTAGTGACTTTCTGTTGCGTGCCATGGATAATAACCTACAGGTGGATGCCGTTTACAACGACTTTTCCAAAGCTTTCGATAAAATAAATCACGAATAAAGAAGCTTGCGAGGGCCGGTGTGCATGGTAGCCTCCTTAGATGGATCCAATCCTACATAAGTAATAGGAATCAAGCAGTCTTTGTAAAGGGTTATTCCTCACGATTTCTTCCAGTGCCTTCGGGTGTGCCTCAAGGGTCTCATATTGGACCTTTACTGTTTTCAGTCTACATAAATGACATTTGTAATGTCCTGAAACATAGTCTCTTGTATGCTGATGATACTAAGTTGTATCGAATCATCAGATCAATTAGTGACTGCCAAAAATTCCAAGAAGACTTACATCGATTACACGCATACTGTGAGTCCAACCATCTGTTCCTAAACAGCGATAAATGCTACACAATATCATATATTCGCAAAAAAAATCCAGTTACTTACGATTACCACATAAATCACAAGGCATTGAAAAGAGTAACCACAATCAGGGACTTAGGCATAATTATGGATTCGACCTTATCATTTATTCCACATATTGATCACATATTAGCTTTGACTTTTAGAAATCTAGGTTTTATACTACGAATAAGTAAACCCTTTAAACGTCCCGAAACTAAAAATTTTATACTTCTCTTTTGTCAGATCTTTCCTTGATTTTTGCAGCACTGTTTGGAGCCCTTGTTATGAAATTCATATTAGGAGAATAGAAAGACTTCAAAAATGGTTTATTAAATCCCTAAATTATCGCCATAATATTTTAAATCAGTCATATACCGATTCATTAAAAAAATACAATTTACTTTCTCTTTGCAATAGGCGTAAAATGTTTGAAATAGTATTTCTATACAAAATTATTAATAACCTAGTGGACTCCTCGTTGTTACTTAGCAGATTGTCATTTGTTTCCAGAGTCCGTCTGCCAGTACGCTCCTCACGTCCAAAACCAGTTTTCGTAACTCCACGATACCATAAAAATTATACACGTAACTCATTTGTGTATCGTTCCACTATTGTCTACAATAAAAAATTCACAGATATTGATTTATTTAATACATCAGTATCAAAGCTTAAATCCGATCTCTTTCAATGTTTGGCTTGTGAATAATCTAGTTACCCATAATTAAAAATGATGCAGCACTCAATTCACTAATTGAATATGAATTGAATCTGTCAGTGTTATAATAATCCGATTTTTAACATAGGTTTTTCTTCTCTATTTTCCTTAATTGACACCAAATGTTAACTAGTTACCTTATCTTAGAACTTAGTGTATTAATAAATAAATAAATGTATAATGTCCTTTAGTCCAAAAGTGGCTCAATAAGTTTAAAATATTGTAAAAGTTTAGTTAAAGGCACTATAGGTCTTTAGTTATATTAATATTTATCCATGTTACTATCTTTATACATGACTGTTTGTTGCCTTAAATAAATTTAAAAAAAGCATGGCTCTACCACGTAAAGCCACGGTACCACATACCAGGTAGTGTCAATGGGCGTTCCTCACGGCTCGATTTTTGGCCTATTTCTGTTTTTAATCTATATTAATGACTTACCTTATCTTGTAGGGGACAATTGCGATATAGTATTATTTGCTGACGATACCTCTTTAATTTTCAAACTCAAACGGCAGTTAATTAATTATGACGATGTAAATAATGCTCTATCGAAATTGGTACATTGGTTTAACGCTAACAATATGCTCTTAAGGTGGAAGCTCCAGGGTGGCCCGCGAAATTCAAATTTTCTTGCGTTTTTTGGAATTTGCAGGTCAGGGTTAGGTTGTATATTTAACAAAATATGATTCGCGACCGTAGCGATTAGGTGTTTACAGAATTATTATCATTAAAATCACCAATACAACCCTGTAAGTTAATATTAGCTATAAGTTCATATTTTTTTGAAAAAACTCATTCAAAGGGCTAGCTAATTAACTGCACTGACTGACTGATGAAGCATTGACATGAAGTCAACGCTCTGTCCACCTCGTGCTCTAATCCAAAGTCCCGAAACTTTTCAGCTCGAGTTACAAAACTATTTTCAGTGCCTAGAAGACCGCAATGTAGCGATGATATGCATGACAAGCTTATGGAAACTGTCAAGGCCCCAGGCGAGGATGGAATTACGACGGATCTTCTGAAATCGGATGCATAACTTATACTTGAAGTCCTTCAGAAGCTCTTTAATTCTGTCCTCCATGGTGGGACTACTCCGAAGGCGTGGAGCAGAAGTGCAGTGGCCTTGTTCTTGTTCTTGTTCTTAGCAGCAGGAAGTCTCCTCTTGGCCGTCCATAGGCTAATTTGCACATTTCATAATTCTTTGAGGTTGTTTTTGAGGTCCTCATACAAAAAACTTCGATTTTTCAACCCTTGACTCACCAGAAAACCATCTTCTCGAGTTTCGGTACAAAGATTTCTTCCAGAACAAGGCTTTCTCTTGACGGGACCGGAACTGTCGAATGACTCAAATTTTACCTCTGAGCCACAAAAGCATTGGCTGGTACCCTGCTCAATCAGCGCAATAATTTTGTTGGCTTTGTAGTGTAAAGCCAGCAAAATTATTGTGCTGCTGAGACTGCTAAACAGTAATTAAAATAATTTAAAATGTCAAGGAAATAAGATAATAATTCAATAAAAATGGACTAAAGGTTATTTAGTCTAAATTAACTTTCGGTAGTTCGTGCCAGAAAATGTAATAAGTTGTTTTCTTTAAACTATCCTCTAGCAAAAAATTTAATTTGGAATGTACTTTTTTAAACACAGCAGGTCAGCAACTTGTTCAAATGATTAAAACCTTTTTCGTATCTATTGTATTTTTTTTTACGCAAAAACAAATAAAAACTGCCTATTTTTTTTTTAGCAATTTAGTGTATTTTGACTTAAGGCTTTGAACTAATGTTTTGCACAGTATAGATTCTGGCTGGAATTAGAAAAACCCAAAACCAATAGTAATTTCTTGTTTGACTATTACGCCCTTTGACCTACTTCGCAGTAGGGTCAATGACTAAGCCATAAAGGAACAGATTTTTAGGATCATTTTTTTCATCAATCTTCTAAAACCAGCAGAGATTTTCGGGAGAATTGTTGCAAGATTTCGATAAAATATTATATAGTTATTATTTAATACATCTGATAGTCGTGTTCTATTTATAAAAGCTTTGGGGGCTTTCGACCACATGTGGTATAAAGGTGTGTTGTGCTTTTTATATTGAAAATTTATGGTCAAAAACTTTTATTATATATCATTGAGTTATATGTACTACGTACTAGAGAAGCCATTCCGAACATTGACTATGTTCAACTGAACTGTAGTGCAATCCGTACAAACTAAATATTGCGTAAATTGAAGATTTGTGAATTCCATAAAATAATTATTAATACATTTTATTTAGAAATATAACATGTTTGTTTAGATGAAATTAAGATATTTTATATTAAATTCTTATATTTATTTTATATTAATATCTTATTTTATATCAAATTAAAGTCTTCGCGCATGCGCGACATTACTCCCGCGCATGCGCGAGAACATAGAGTAGGACACAGTTTTTGTTTGAAATGGCTTCTCTAGTACGTAGTACATATAACTCAATGTTATATATCTATTTCTTATTTTTCTAGTATCTAATTCCATTAATCACTTCTATTTGAAAATTAATAAAATAATGTAAAAGTTAAGACACAAAAACAGTTCTAGTTCCATACTGAGAAAGGGTTGATTGACAGAGAATGCCATGAGGTTGATGTCCAACCACGTATGTTAGCAATAAAGAATTTGAACCAAAGTGCCCCATACTAACCCTTAACCACTACGCTATCAATATTGTCAATACTAAAGTTATTTCTATGTCAGAGAAAACAAAACTTTCGATTCTCTGGTTTAGATAATCTCTGGTTTTCTTCAGCGTTTTATAGATAAGCTAGTGCTGCAAAGTACACGTTTCTTTCTGTTTAACTATTAATTTTACATTTATTGTTTTTCAATTTGTTTATTGTTTCTAGATTAGCAGTAGAGGAGTTATTGCGAGAAGCAGTTCAAGGAGCTGCAAGGGCAGAAATAGTTGGTCCTTCAGGGTGGGTTAAAGCGTCGCAGCCAAAGGCCAATAAACGCTTCCTAGTCAATACACTTAGGCATGCTGTGAGCTCAAATAAGTATCATAGCTCTCGTAAAAGCCACAGGAGCTCATATAGATCTTATAGTAAATCTCCAAAGAGAGACCATAAACCAGATAGTTCTATTAAAAAAGATAAATCTAAGAGAAAATACTAAAATGGCAGAATATGACGTAGATAAGGCATTGTGTACAGTAATTAACAGTAATGAAACAAATTGGAAGCCATCTGATAAAATTCCTCTTATAACAAAGGAAATAGATTACCTCAAAGCCGAAATGAAATCATTCCTGCAAAGCAGTGACTTTGATCTTGCATCAATATTACCTGAAGGAAGGCAGCTTGCAGCAGAAAGCAAAGCTCTAGTCGATGAAATGGAAGTATGTAAGCAAAAGATAGAGCAGGAAACTATGGCCGAAATTCTCAAATCGATTGAAAACCACGATATGATTGTTAAGGAACTAGAATCTGTGAATTTTACTCTAAACATTATTGGTGATGTGCTCCAGTTGGGAAAGTATGTTAAAGAATTTGATGTCGGCAGGGAAGTTCAAAGTTTCTCTAAAGCTGTGGAAGCAGTGTCTGATCTCTTGGTATATATTGAGAACCCAGCAGAAGGTGTCCAGCAGTTGCAACTTTTCGAAAGTACAAAAAATACAGCACAGCTAATCCTAGATAACTTAGTTCACGATATGTTTCAAGAATGGGACAGAATGGTTGCTTATACTGGTACGCCGGGACCTAAACAAAATGTTATTACTATGACACTGACCTTGGATAGTGATCTAGTGACTTTAGATGTACTAAGCGCATTAAATAAGTGCAATAAGCTTAAAGAAAAAGTTTCTCAGTTTTCGCAGTTTCTCTTCAAAGAAGTTCTAGAACCAATAATACATTACCACTGCACTGTACATGCTGAAACAGAGGAGTTGATGACTATTACAATCAATTATAAACAAAACTATAAACCACCATATGATGAGGTGATTGCAAATTTACGTTTGCTATTTCAATATCTAAGCAACAGATTAAATATACAAGTCAGTAGAATAAATGAGACTATTATGACAATGGTAGGAAGGCAGATAAGTTCAGAATTCAGAGATGTTTTAGTCCAGGATTGTTTAATTGACACTATACCAAATAATATTAATGATCTACAAACATATGGCAAGATCACTTCAGAGATACAAGATTTTCAGCATTTTCTATTCATAGTCAAATTTTTTTCTGATGAAGAATTCTCGATACTCGAGTATGTAAATAACATTGATGTTTTATTTGCCAGTAGATCGAGCCAGTACTTTTTAGAGACTGCTCGGTCCATTATGATTAAAGATTTGAGCCTTTCTATGTCTATAGGTGTAGAGATCATTCCAGAGAACCCTAATAATAATGCTACTGCAGTTAACGATGAAACAACTGAACAAGCATTAGATATACTTCATAAAACTATTCCAAAAAGCTTGTTTTATTTTCCACGGTGTATGATATCAAAGTCAGCTCAGGAGATCCTTGATCTTGTATACATGTTGATGGAACAGGCTGTGCAGTGTTCAGATGTTGTATGCAAGAAGCTTTATAACACAGCAAGGTTGATTTTTGAACTTTATGATGCTGTTGTTCCATATCATCATGAAAACTATCTTCAAAATATTCCACAGTATGTTGGTTAGTATACATAAGTCTTGTCATTTTTGTTGAAAAGAAGTTGTTTTCCCTGTTTTACTTGAACTTAGAATATTTATCGTAATTTGCATCAACAATAAAATATTTTGTTATACTGTTTCACATTTTATTGTACTTACAAAACAAAAATTTTGTTTTAATTTGACCAGATGGAGACTAGTTTTGTCTTCTATAATTTAAAGAGAGAAGTTACTCCCACTGCTTTTACTAATCTGTCTGTTTAACGTGAAATTTATGTTATGCTAAATCTTGACTAAAAGCTAACTATATAATAAACAAAATAATAATGATCAATGTGCTAAGATTTAAGCCGGTATTCAAAGACAATCTCGAGCTGTGAAACTCTACAATATTAAAATTTGAGTTTAGAATATAATATTTAAGTACAAAAATTTTGTTTCTTATATTTACGCGAAGACTACACATTAAATGAAACTAATTTTTATGGATTATATCGCGTTTAATTTTAACTTTTTTCCCATGGTCACAGTATCTAATATAAGCTTTGTAAGCTCATTCTGCGTAAATCGAACCAAAACTTAATATTAAAAAACTGAAGGTAGCCGGGCTAATTATGACATCGGGACGTCAAACACCTCAGACCTCCCCGTGACCATGGGTATGGTGCTGTAAAGCACCCGAAACATCGGGAATTAAAAAAGTTAAAATTAAACGCGATATAATCCGTAAAAATTAGTTTCATTTAATACAATTTTGTCATTGTGAAGTTTGGGTATTAAACTCAGATATTATCAGACTTTGAGCAAGTTGTCCAATATCAAACACTATTGATTCTTGATTATATGTGTACAAAGGCTCTAAATATATACAAGGGCTTTATTTAGTTTGTGTTTTAAAAATTTGCAGCAAAAAATGGAGGGTAGATTGAATTTTCATAATTTCAGCTCTGTTTCACAACAACTGTATGTATCTTGCACATAACTTGCAAACTTTTGGTGATAAATGGTTGAACTTGATGGAAGGTCGAGAGCTCGACTATCCCATCAGTTTCGTAGACCTTGTGCCGAAACTCCGCGAGCTGGGATACCGACACCTCACTATACACATGCAGCAACAGAGAAAACAGATCCTTGATAATATACGGTCATCGGGTATGTACGAATGATAATTAGTATTTTAGATTTTTAGTCTAAAATCAGGAAATTGGAACACTAATGGAATTACGCAACTCAACTAGTTTAAAAGAATTTAGATTTGAAAAAGTATTATCGCAAGATGTTGTAAAATACTTCAAAACCATTGATGTAAAGAAGATCGCAGATTTGTGGGGGATTTCCGTTACAGTTATTGCGTCCATAATAGATTTAATTGCACCTCATCTTGCTATTATTTTTAATACTTGTATCGATTCTGGTGTGTTTCCTGATTTAATGAAGTATAGTAAAATAATACCTTTATTTAAATCTGGTAGTACATTGGACCCCGCTAATTTTAGACCTATTTCTGTACTAACAACTCTCAGTAAAATTTTTGAAAAAATAATTTTGGATCAATTGTTAACTTTTTTTAATACAAACCAATTACTTCATAAAAACCAATTTGGTTTTACAAGGGGTCGCTCGACGTCCGACGCCGGTGTTGAGCTTATGAAATATATTTTTAATGCCTGGGAGAATTCACAAAATGCCTTAGGTATTTTCTGTGATCTTTCAAAGGCTTTCGATTGTGTTCATCACGAGACATTAATCAGGAAACTACAACATTACGGTGTAAAAAATTTAGCGCTTATACTTATTACTTCATATTTAAGTAACAGAATTCAAAAAGTAGTGATTAATGGTAAAGGTTCCTCCGGATCGGTAGTATCAATGGGCGTTCCTCAGGGCTCGATTCTTGGCCCATTCCTGTTTTTAATCTATATTAATGACTTACCTTATCTTGTAGGGGACAATCACGATATAGTATTATTTGCTAACGATACCTCTTTAGTTTTCAAACTCAAACGACAGTTAATTAATTATGACGATGTAAATAATGCTCTATTTAAATATATATGAAATTGGTACATTGATCTAACGCCAACAATATGCTGTTAAACGGCAATAAGACAAAGTGTATTAAATTTACAATACCTAATGTAAAACATTCGAATACCAATGTGCTGTTAAATGGGGAGGAGTTGAGTCTTGTGGATACCACTGTTTTTCTTGGTATTACTATTGACGCGAAACTTCAATGGGGCCCCCATATATTTAAATTAGCAAGCAGACTTAGTTCTTCAGCATATGCTGTAAGAAAGATTAGAAGTCTCACAGATGTTGAGACAGCTAGATTAGTGTATTTTAGTTACTTTCATAGCGTAATGTCTTATGGAATTTTGCTATGGGGTAATGCGACTGATATTGAAGCTATATTTCTTTTGCAAAAGGGAGCCGTACGGGCGATTTATAACCTAAATTGTAAAGAGTCCCTCAGAGAAAAATTTAAAGAAATAAACATATTAACTTTGGCATTGCAATATATTTATGAGAATGTAATGTATGTGCATAAAAACATAAATAGCTTTAATAAGAATAAGGATGTGCATACTTTAAATACTAGGAACAAACATAAGCTTGTAATGCCAGTTACTAGACTCCAGAGAATCAGTAATTAATTTATGGGGCAATGTATACGCTTTTACAACAAAATCCCAGAACATATTCAAAGTTTGTCAATAAACAAGTTTAAAAGTTTTATTAAAGAAAAACTGTACAAAAAGGGTTATTATAATATCAAGGAATACATGAATGAAAATAACCCCTGGGAATAGGGTGATCGCCACCATGCTGGTTCTATGAAAAATCATTTAAAAATTGTATACACAAAATTATTGTTAAGTGAAATTATGTTAAAAAAAAGTCCCGCTGGGTTTCTTGCTGGTTCTTCCCAGGACTGAGGTATTTTCCGAACCAGTGGTAAATAAAAAATGACTTTCAATAAGTATTATTTAATAAAAAATTATTCTATTCTATTCCATTCAACAATACCCTCCATGCCGCCATGGGTAGCGTGTTGAGATGGGCAAAATTCTTTATAGTATTACAGGAATAAACAAGCACACAGTCCACCTGATAGTAAGTGGATGCTATGGCCCATAGACATCTTCATCTATCCTCGATTAACAGTCAAAATGCACCTTGTTTCCAGTAAAAAGAGTCTCCTGTTATCTATACTCACCATACGAAACAGCAGCATTAAGTTTACTATTTTACGCTGGTATTCTGTGAGAGCGTGATCCTTCCCCGGTTGATTCGACCCATTCGTGCTACAACCATAATATAGCTGCAGCATGGCTTTACATGCAAACCATAATTTTTAAGTGACATAACAAGGTCTTTAGTTTATGTAATTGTTGTTCCACAGATCTGAACTGTATTGTGGTAAAAGATGTGCTTGGAGATAATGCAGAAGCAGCAATAAGGCAATGCCTGCGACAATTACATCTCCTCAAGAATGTTTGGATAGGGGTATTCCCAGGCAATGTTTTCATAAGGTAGCTACAGTAGACTTATTTTATTCGTCCGATTTAATTTTATAAATGAGATTTTTCTCTGTAACTGGTAAATGCTATATTTAGTACTAGGTGTTCTCCGCGGTTTCGCTCGCGTGTTATTTGGGGTTTTAATTTTTTTGCGCGGTACCCTAATTCTTTTTCTAAAATAAAAATAGCCTAAGTTATTTCTCATGACATCAGCTATATGCCAGTGAAAGTCCAGCCGTTTCGAAGATTACCCGAAACAAACAGACAGACAGACAGACAAGCATTTTAAAATTGTATTTTTGTTATAAGTACCGTATATACTTTCATTTAGTAAGCCTTTAGTAAAAAGCTGCAATTTCGACATTACAAACAGATATTTCAATTTTATTTATTTTTATAGATTAAATGCTTTTTTGGTTAGGTTTATATTGGCGCCTTGAGGAAAAGCAGCCTATTTGCAAAGACTTCTGTGTATGATATTAGACAAGCTCCGCAGCCTTAATACATTACACACTAAGTTACGGTCAGTTCTCCGTAACTCCTTTAGTCGCCTGCGAGCAGACGAGAAGACTAGTTCTTTGTTTTGTAGACCACAAACGTTGCTTTCTACAATCTAACACTGATTTTGACAATATCAGCAGCCACCAGTGAAGGACCGCGTCTAAGATCCATATGTCATCACTGGCAACACGCACTAGTTGTATAATCTTGTTTTCAAGTTTTGAGGTATACCCGATGAGAAGATGTGTCGTAATCTCACGAACGCGTTGGATGGATTAGTTTGTAAGTTGTCGTGATTGAAATCGGCTAGGACGAAATCATTTACTTTGTATTGTAATGTTACAGACTGATGGCAACGTTGGTCAACATGTTTATCGAGGAGTTAATACACCGTGTGTGCACCGTGGAAGATATCTCAATGGAAATGGCGACCCAGCTAACAGAAATGTATACTCTTGTCGTACAGAAAACGCCCCAGCTGTTCCAGGTAATGAAGGTTTTCATAACGAAATTCTCTTAGAATTCGAACCACCACCACTGAGCTATTTTAGAACAAAGGACAGAACCACATGTAATTATGGAGTAAAACTAATGTTACGCATTTTATTGCATTTTAACAGTGGTAGAGCCACGCGACAGCTTTTGCTGTCGCACGGATGGGCCGGCTCGAACCGGGGTGGTACCACGACCTCACAGAATACCAGCGTAAAGTAGAGGTTTACCTCTGCGTTTCGCTTGGTGAGTGCAGGTGGCCGGAGGCCCTTTTTACTGGAAATGAGGCATTCCATCTTAGTCCTCACGGGTGACAACGCATCTGCATTTTGATTCGCAAACGAGGAAAGATGTAGATGTCTATGGGCCGCAGCAACCACTTACCATCAGGTGGACTGTGTGCTCGTTTGTCACCCTTATCCTATAAAAAAAAAATCTAATTTTAACTTTTTAAATCCCGACGTTTCGGACACTTATAGCATACATGTTCACGTCAAAAAAGTTAAAATTAAACGCGATAAAATCCGTAAAATTTTATTCAAGTAATTATAAAAAAATATTATAGCATGTAACTATTTGTATTGTAACTACCAACACTGGGTTAAATAATAATAGTATTATAATCACATTATCTACAGTGTAGTGACGGTGTAATAATATCCCATAACGTCCTGTGGGTGTCGCAAGAGGCGGAAGACGGAAATTAACCAGGAGATGGTTACCCATGTCCTCTTAATTAACAAATAAAAACTCCCTCGTAGAACTCCTCGTAGGAGGGATATTTGCCATAACTGCCAGGCTTGGCAGACCTGTTTGCAACCGCAATTTAAAAAATATACAAATATAAATCAGTAGGAGGACGAGTACATTGGATGGTGGAGAGTTTCCAATCGAAGCTTACGTAGTTTTGTGACAGTCCAGTGTTTAGTGTGTGGACGCGGTTGTCGTGAAGATGTAGTGGTCTCGAACAATTGATACGTCTCTGTTCTTTGATAGCGAACTTGTCCATCATTACTTGCAATTTTTGTAATTACCATATACTATTACAACCAAATTATTTTATTATTTTTAGTTTATTGAACTCTGCTTTTACTTTTTGTTAAAAGTTATTTTACTCTCCTGAGTAGAACACGAGGGCTGCACTAAAAGTATCGGGAATGGAATATTTCCACTGTTCCTGTTATATTAAAATCTTTTTAATTGAAAACTCCTTGGTTTTAAAAATCGAATACCATTTATTTATTTAAAAAAAGATTCTCGGTCTTGTCACAAGGTTTTGCCAAACTTGTTTAGTCGTTGAGAAAATGGAATTGACTCGAGAAAATTCAAGAGCGATGATTTATTATGACTTTCGAAGTGGTTTAACACAAAAACATTGTGTTGACCGGATGATTTCTGCATTTGGTGATGAAGCCCCATCCAAAACCACAATTTATCGCTGGTTTGCTGAATTTCAACGTGGACGTGTCAAGCTCAGTGATGATCCCCGTCAAAGTCGTCCAAAAACTGCAGTTACCCAAGAAAACGTTGATGCTGTGCGTAAGCTGATTGAGGAAGATCGACATGTGACATACCGCGAAATTCAGGCAACTTTAGACATTGGCATGAGTCAAATACAAATAATCTTGCATGAACAATTAGGTGTAAAAAAGTTGTTTTCCCGATGGATACCGCATTCGCTCTGTGAAGAACGAAAAGCGGCTCGCCTTACTTGGTGCGTCAGAACTCTCGAAAGATTCCACGCAGGATCCTCAAATGCTGTATACAACATCGTATCAGGTGACGAATCCTGGATATACGCGTACGAACCCGAAACAAAAAACCAGTCACGAGTTTGAGTGTTCGAAAATGAGTTAAAGCCAACAAAAATTGTTCGTTCACGGAGTGTTGCAAAAAAATGGTGGCCACGTTTGTTTCCAAAACCGGCCATGTTACGACTATTCCTCTTGAGGGACAAAGAACGGTTAATGCAGAATGGTATGCTATAATTTGTTTGCCACAGGTCGTTTCTGAACTCTGTAAAAAGAACTGCAACCGCCGCATCATCCTCCATCACGACAATGCGAGTTTTCACACCGCACACAGAACAAAATACTTTTTAGAGCAAGAAAACATAGAATTATTAGACCATCCGCCGTACAGCTCCGACCTAAGCCCTAATGATTTCTATAATTTCCCTAAAATAAAGAATAAATTGCGTGGACAGAGATTTTCATCACCTGTAGAATCTGTGGACGCCTACAAAACGGCCATTTGGAGACCCCAACTTCCGAATCGAATGGTTGCTTCAATGATTGGTTCCATCGTATGGAAAAATGTGTCAATTTTCGCGGAGAATACTTCGAAAAGCAATAAATACATTTTTAAATAGTAATGTTGTGTCACTTCCTTGATTCCCGAAATTTTCAGTGCCGCCCTCGTAAAGAATATCACTATCTCAATGATGTTTAAATAATTACATTAAAAACTTCATTCCCTATTTTGTCGCCCTTACCATTATGGATGATATTTTTTCTCCAATAATATAGGACCGGACCTGAAGAATAACCTATTTAACATAAATAGAATCATCAGAATTTGTCCCCAGTTGACAACGGCACACCATATCGCATAGCATACATATAAAAACAAAAGACCTCTGTGCACTTCACACGCGGTAGAAGTGAAATCTTCAGAAAAGAAGATAGAAATAATGGGAAACACTGTATACTGTTTACAGGCCTGTTGGTCTAGTGGTTAGTGACCCTGACTGCTATGCCGGAGGTCGTGGGTTCGATTCCCACCCAGGACAAATGTTTGTGTGATGAGCACGATCATTTGTTCTGTGTCTGGGTGTAATTTATCTATAATATTTATGTATTTAGAAATATATAAGTATGTTTATCAGTTGTCTAGTACCCATAACACAAGCTCTGCTTAGCTTGGGACTAGATGGCGTTGTGTGATAGTTGTGGAATATTATATTATTATTATATTATATTACTGTTTTCTATCTCATTCTCTCGCAGGCTAAATCTTATAGATGTATATTATGTTTGTGTCTTTTTAGTGTCCTTTTTTCTTTTCATCGAGTTTAAAATCACAACGCTTCTAAAGAAATTTTCACTTCATAAAAATTTACAGTCAAATTGTAAATCTCTCCTTCTCTCCTCCTCTTTTTTAAATGAAATAACGAGCACACGGATTATTTAATATCTTGATGTAAAATGAACGCTGTCACATTATATTTTTAACATAGTAGAGCCATGCTGCATCTATATTAATTGTATAGTTGTAGCACGAATGGATCGGCTCCGACCGGGGAATGTCCACCTTCTCAGAGAATATCAGCGTAAAATAGCAGCGTAATGCCGCTGTGTTCGTATAGTGTGTGTAGAGAACCGGAGACCTTTTTACTGGAAAAGAGGCATTCCATCTTAGTCCTCACGGCTGCCAAGGTATCTGCATTTTAATTTGCAAACGAGGATAGATGTGGATGTCTATGGGCCACAGCAGCCACTTACCATCAGGTAGACTGTGTGCTGATTTTTCACCCTTATCGTATAAAAAATGCAGCTACGTTGTGACCCACGGGGACAAAAGAAATGTCTTGTTCTCAATAAAAGTATGGGTTAGTATTACTAGTCACTCACCATACGAAACAGCTGCACATTATGTTGCTACCTTTATCCGTGAGAGGGTCCTTCGTCGGATAAGTTGAACCGAGTCCATAATACGTCTCAGCGTGTTTCTAAAATTTGAACATTAGTTGAAGCCTTGGAACACCTTGAAGTTAATTTCATCATCTAAAGGCTAGAACTATTTTTTTTTATAAGATAAGGGTGACAAACGAGCACACAGTCCACCTGATGGTAAGTGGTTGCTGCGGCCCTTGCTATCCTCGTTTGCGAATCAAAATGCAGATGCGTTGTCACCCGTGAGGACTAAGATGGAATGCCTCATTTCCAGTAAAAAGCGCCTCCGGCCACCTGCACTCACCAAGCGAAACGCAGAGGTAAACCTCTACATCACGCTGGTATTCTGTGAGGTCGTGGTACCACCCCGGTTCGAGCCGGCCCATCCGTGCGACAGCAAAAGCTGCCGCGTGGCTCTACCACTGTTAAACAACTGTTACGAATACCGTCGCGGAACAGTCTTACCCCAGAGTCTGCACAAAGCACAGTCTTGTCTGTTAATATGTTGATATGCGTAGGGTAGAACTAAATATTAACATTTACCTATATACACTTTCAGAATCCAATCGACGTGGATACACATGTCAAGTCGTGGTTGAAACTCCAAGAACTTATCTTTGTATTGGGCGGTTCGCTTAAAGATATTGAGAACCATTGGAATGATGGCAACGGACCTCTTGCTAAGCACTTCACCACAGAAGAACTGAGGAGTCTCATTAAGGCATTGTTCCAGAACACACAATTTCGTGCAAATTTGTTGTCTAAAATTAAATAATTTCTTCGTAATTGTATTCTTTGTCTAATATATGGTTTATATGGTTTTTATGTGTTTTATTTATACAATTGGTGCAATTAGCAATATTGTTTAAACTATTTATCGGGTATCGAGATAGGCAAGACATGAAAATAAATACAGCGCTGGGTACGTAATGACAGCATCCGAAGCAGTCTCGAAGTACGTGAAGTAGCTGATAAGTGTGAGAGATTATTGTTGTAGGTGAATATGAATAAATCAGTCTCAGCTCGATCTAGGTGTTTGATTGCCGAGTCCCCATGCTAACTAAATAAGTTTATTAAGTATGTTAGAAGTTAATTCGAATAGTGTTTAGTTTAATAATATTTAATGATTATGGAAGGTGTCTCAAGTCCACCAAAACCATTTCGTCTCGACGGGAGTTCAGACTACGCAAATTTAAGTGTCAGTTGGACAAAATGGAGGAATAGCTATGAAATTTATACAAAGGCATGTGAAATAACGAACAAAGCGGCGAGTATGCAAATTAATATATTACTTGGCACGTACTTGGCGATCAGTGCCGAGATATCGTAGACCAAAACAAAGATTCACTTTTAAAATGCACTACCGCGGAAGCTGTCTTAAAAATATTGGATGGACATTTTAATATAAAACCTAATGTTACATTGGAACTAGCGATTTTTTACAAGAAACCAGAAGAAAAATGAGACTATAGCACAATATGTTTTAACTTGCAGAAATTGGCTCAAAAATGCGAATTTGGGGCCTTAAACGGCGGTCTTATAAAATATAGGCTGATTTGTGGTATCCAATTCAGCTATTCAGGAATAGTTACTAAAGGAGGACGATCTAACTTTTAAGTAAAGCATTACAAATATGTCGAGCCGCGATAGTATCGAGGCTGTATGCGGATAACATTAAACAGGAGCAGTTATCAGCATGTTTAATCAATAATAATCAAGCGGTCGAAAAGCGCAAGCGCAGACGCGCGCTCGAGGCGAGCGTACCTTCACGGGTTCGACAATTTAGGTGAAGCAATGAGTGTATTGTGGCAGTGTACATAAAAAGTTTGCGTGTCCCGCGTATGGCAAGCAGTGTTTAAGATGTGTGAAAATGAATCACTTTGCCAGAGTCTATGGTGCTAGTGTATTCAATGACGAGGAGTTTGATGAGCAGGTAATACATACCGTAAAATCTAGTAGTAAGTGGAATGTAAACCTGATGATTGATTAATAATAAGTCCGTTAACTTTAAATTAGATACTGAGGCAGATGTTAATATATTGCCGTTGTATTATTTGCCACAAATTGGGGTCTCGGATAAAGATTTGTTAAAAACGAATACTAAGTTGTCTGGCTACTCGGGTACCGCCATAAAAGTAGTAGGAAAAATCACTTTAAATGTTTATTACAAAAGTAAAATGTACATGCTAAAATTTAAAATATATTGGTAAATCCAATTGAGCATACCTTAAGCGCATTAAAAAAATTACGTATAACATGATTATACGGAATTATTAAAGTAGTTTAAATACATTTCGACAGCACTATCGGCTTAAACACCCTCGAAAACCATGAAAATGACACCCAAGATGAAAAAATTGATATATTTTGCAGCCGCCATCTTGGATTTACATTTTGACAGCACTATCGGCTTCAACACCCTCGAAAACCATGAAAATGACACCCATGATGAATAAATTGGTACATAATTCAGCCGCCATCTTGGATTTACATTTCGACAGCACTATCAGCTTCAACACCCTCGAAAACCATGAAAATGACACCTATGATGAAAAATTTTATACCTATTGCAGCCTCCACCTTGGATTTACATTTCGACAGCACTATCGGCTTCAGCACCCTCGAAAACCATGAAAATGACACCCATGATGAAAAAATTCATACCTATTGCGGCCGCCATCTTGGATTTACATTTCGACAACCCTATCGGTTTCGACACCCTCGAAAAGCATGAAAATGTCACCCATGACAAAAAAAATTATACTACTTACTTTTAGTACGTACTACTATTATTTATTCTGTGCTTTTAAATATTGTAATAAAAAAATCTCTTATTATTATTATAATCAAGTATTTAAGAAATTTGGTTATTCGAATATTGTGTATTTGTACAGCGATCTTTTTGAGCCGCTGAAAACAATCGAAACAATGTCCACTCACGACGGCGACTGAAGTCGAATTTCTATATAGTTTGTGAGTCGAACTTTCCGTATATACACTCTTATCTATTAGTCGAACTAAACCACAGAGTACTTTATTAGAATAAACTTAATACAAAGGTACTCTGTGAACTAAACTACTCTGTGGCTGTAGATCTCCATTTACAGAAACAATTTACGAGGGTGGATTGAAAAGTACTCGGCCTAACCAAGAAAATAAACACATACTAAATCAGTTATATTTTTATTTTTCTACATAATCACCATCAACTTCAATACTCTTTTGCCACCTCCCCTTCCAAGCATTTAGACCGTTGAAAAAAAATGATTCTTCCTTAGAGTCAAAATATGCGTCTACAGCTGCTTTGACCTCGTCGTTTGTCGAAAATCTTTGACCTCCCAAGTGCTTTTTTAGGTTAGGGAACAGAAAGAAGTCTGATGGTGCCAGATCAGGTGAATACGGCGGATGCGGTAACAGTTCAAAGCCACAGTTGTGAATTTCAGCCATTGACTGTACTGACGTGTGAACACGGGCGTTATCTTGATGAAACAGGACTTTTCTTCTGAGCATTCCTCGACGTTTTTCTTTTATTTCCTCTCGTAAACGACGTAGTAAGGTGCAGTAGTAATCAGAGTTTATAGTCTGACCCCTTTCAAGATAATCAATCATAATCACACCTTTCGAGTCCCAGAATATTGAAACCATCACCTTATTTGCCGACAAAATCGACTTAGCCTTTTTAGGGGGTGGTGAACCAGGTCTTCTCCACTGTTTTGATTGTTGTTTTATTTCCGGTGTACAGTAATGAACCCATGTTTCGTCTATAGTAACAAAACGATTCAAAAAATCATCTGCATCGGCTTCAAATAACTCCAAACAGTCGCGTGAAATAGTCAATCGCGTCCTTTTTTGTTCAACTGAAAGCAGTCGCGGAACCCACCTCGCAGACACCTTGTGGAAACAAAACTCGTTGACAAAGATGTTTTGAGTTCGTTCATAAGAGATGCCTATAATCTCGGCTATCTCTCTAATTTTTAATCTGCGGTCTCCCATTATTAAATCAAGTACTTTTTTAATATTTTCGTCAGTAGTTGACGTCGAAGGCCTTCCAGAGCGGGGTTCATCTTTCACACTCTCTCTACCACGCTTAAATTCTGCTATCCATTTTTTGACGGATGAATATGACAGAGCACAATCGCCTAATGTACTGACCATGTCATCATGGATGGCTTTTGATGATAGCCCCTTCTTATGGAGGTACTTAATGACGGCACGCTGCTCGATTTGCTCCATTCGCGGAAATTATGTCCGATTACTTTGTTAATAAATTTATAAAATCACAACTAATTATCGCACACGTTTCGAACTTCACACAATGAACTAGTCTGAACTGAACTAAATAATGTGGGTAGATTTGATTTTTAGAATTGAATGGATCTGTGTTAGGCCGAGTACTTTTCAATCCACCCTCGTATATACGAGGCAACCAAATCAACGAAAATTTCGCCATTTTGGAGCCAAAAAAAATTAATTATAGCTAAACAAAACAAAATTACACTGCCATTTACATTCAGTGGCTTCCCACATGATAGATGAAGAGATTAAAAATAGATTGAGTTAAACAATTGATATTTTCAAAAGTTATAGTGTTTACAAGCCACAGGGACATGATAAATCCACATCGTAAGCCACTAAAACCCTTTTTTTTATTTAAAAATAGCAATTAATCGATTTTAAAAAATTATTAATGATTTCAACAATCATTTATCTTTCTAACAATGTGCTTTTTATATCATTTATATGTATAATATGATTGCTAGATACGATTTTATTTGATAAAATGTTGGAATTTTAATTTTTAGGCGATAGTAGAACATTACCTTGCGCTTTCGCTTAAGGTATGCAATAACAGATTTTAAGTCTAGTTGGATATGGTGAGGGGCGTGATGTCGGTACAGGAGTTCCCTAAGTTTTAGGGCAGTATGACAACGTTTTTCAGGGTATAGGGTGCTTACCGGGGTATTTTTTTTAAAGGCCGCCAACGCATCTGCAATTCCCCTGGTTCGCCTGGTGTTCAGTTGTTCATGGGCGGCAGTGGTCACTTACCATCAGGTGAGCCGCATGCTCGTTTTCCCCCTCTCCCATAAAAAAAAGAAATACAGAATAAAATTAAAATGTTGTACTGGTTTTTCAAGCTCCTAGGAAACTACCGTTCGCGATTAGAGACAATGTTAAGATGAAATTGGAAGAGATGGAAAAACAAGGCATTATAGCCAAAGTAGAGGGTCCATCGGATTGGGTAAGTAGTTTAACTATTGTAGTACATGGCTGACGTACAGGAAACACAACCAAACGGGAGAGACGTAACCTCACGAAATTCCCGACCGACCATGGGCAAAAGTAGGTACAGATCTATTTCAAATAAAAGTTGTGGATTACTTATTATTAGTCGATTACTATAGCAAATTAAAAAAAAAAAGAGATATTACAATGTACAACTTCAGCTGGTATAATTGAAACCCTAAATAACATATTCAGTCGTCAGGGTATACCGAATGTAGTAATGTCTGATTGTGATCCGCAGTTTTCGTCAAGCCAGTTTAGACAGTTTTCGTTAGAAAGGAATTTCAAACACATAACCTCATCGCCACGATATCCGCAATATAACGGACAAATTGAGCGAATGGTACATACTGTAAACAACATAATACTTAAAAATAAAAAAGATAAGAGTTGATTATCGATTAGCTTTACTAGAGTATCAGAATACACCTTTAGAAAATGATATTTCATTACCAGCTGAGTTATTTCAAAGTAGGAAATTCAGAAGTATTTTACAAAAACTGTACATAAAAAATTAGTCATGACGTAAAATAAACAAAAATACTTCTATGACCAACATACGAGAAATCCAATTAAGTAACGGACAAAAAGTGAGGGTACTACTAAGTAGAGATGTTATAGAATATAGAGGTTCGACTCCGATTCCGAAAGTTCGGAACTTCCGATTGATTTTGCACCTTCGATTCGGATTTCGGTTCCGTTAAATTTTAGTCGGAAGTTATATATCGGAGGTCGAATCACAGTGGTGGCGACGGCCGCGATCAGCGTATACAAACAATTTTATACTTGTCGCCGCGGTAAACTCCCTCCCCCGTACCTTCTGTCGATTACTCTTTAACTTGATGTTTTGTTTTGTGTTTGGCAATTGGCATGTTGTGCGTTCGCGCTTCATTTATACCTATCTGAGTTTTTGATTAGTTTTAGTAGTATTTTATCTGACGTGTAACAAATCTGGGGGCACGGCAGTGCCCCCGCCAAGTCGAACAAAAAAGCGGCACGGCCGTACCATCCTTTTCTCGAAGCAGTTCAGGCCATTTCCGAAACCCTATAACTTCGTTATGGATAAAACTAGAAGCCTGAATTTTTAGTAACCAAGTAGGCATTGTATAAACACGGTATATTTAAAATTTCATTGAATTTGAACCATTACTTTAAGAATTATAACTAGTCAAAGTTTCTTAATTTTGTCACTCACTGATTGACCGATCATCAAAACTCTAAGGCCCTTCTAGCAGACATAGACACTTCAAATTTGGAATACAATTATTGTTTATCATATAAATCAAGGAAAAACTAAAATATTTTACAATTTCGGTCCAACTTTCGAGATACACCAACTGCATAAATAACTTTGTAATCCCATATAAACATATAGTATTACAAAGATACATTTGCAGTGAATGAATCAGTGTACCTATATATGTATAATGGAATAATAGGTGTAAATAGCTACCTAGATATAACTATCTACAAAAACAAATGGGATGCCATCAAAAACATAACTTGTAAAAAAAGCCAAGTCTCGCAACTTAGTTCTTCTACCGTAACAAGTTGTGAGATCCATGTAATACCAAGTCGGTTAATTTATAATACTTAACACATCTCTTCTGTCTCCACCTCCGATTCCGGTTCCGATTTCGGTTCCGGTTCCGACAAACAAAATTTAAAAACTCCGCTTCCAAATTCGGTTCCGATATAACCACTCCGTAACATACCTACTACTAAGATGTAAAGACAAGAGAATAGTTATCTGGAACAATATTATTATGTTAGCTGCGATATCGTTCATATAAAACTAAGTTAGCAAACGGGAGCATCATTATGCGTAAGAGGTGTCATATTATTAAAGATTCTCCACATCGATAGGACGTACCGCACTATACTTTATACAATTACGATGACATCACACCTCACAGCCCGCAAAACAATCAGGTTTCAAACTGTAGGTACTATACCTTGTGGAGCCTCACCTAATACAGTAAACAACAATAATTATTATGTCATATGTTCTGGCAGAACAGTGAGGCCACCGGATAGATTGGGCTTCGAACACTGAAAAGCGGTGATTTACAGCTGGGCAGCTGCATCAGCTGCACCGTGTTCAGTGATTGATGATGAAATTGTAACGTACGCACAAATAACTAAAATAAAAGTATGTAAAAAATGTAAACACTATCAAAGCCAGGCATGATATTTTTTTTGTTTGTTTAAGCACAGCATGGACGTTTGATTCGATTCCCGACTGGACTTAAATTAGTGTTAGTATATTATTTTAGATTTATTACTTAAGAAATGTACATAATATAATTGGTTTATTACTTTAAAAATAAAATAAGTATTACCAATGAAAAAAAGGAATTGATCGGATTTAATAAAAATTAAAAATAATTTAAGTAAATAAATTAACATTTCATACTCAAATTTTATTGTAATACTATTGATTTCATAATTGATTTTTCTTAATTGTAAGATAGGGAAAGATGAGTAGTATACTTATTGCTTCATACAACTTATTTATCGTTTATCAATAATAATATACTACGCAAGGAACTTCGTTCCAACCGAGTGTTCCACGACACTCCCGCATTTTTTATATCATGATGTGTTTGTGTCAACACTCAACAGCAAGTCAGCAAGCAATCTGTGCGACTTTTTGGCGGGAACTTCACCGGCGGCGGTTTGCTGCTCCTGTATTATAATTTTAATTAATAGTTTGAAGTGGATTTTCATATGTAAAAGTGGTGCGATTTTATGTATTAACTGTCTACGCATGTGAACTATTAGTGGAAACGGTGAAACAAGTGCTCTGATGGTGATGGATTCTCAAGATAAGCTGTTTGTTTGCATAGGCGCCTTTAGATACCATCGCCAACTGTTAGCTGTCTGCTGGCTCAAGTTGCCGTCAAAATCTCCCAAGGGCTGCACAATGTGACGCATCAACACAGAGGCGGCCTTACCCATTGCGTGGCTCCGGGCGGCAGGTCTTTGCGAGGCTCTTTGTCTTTCGTGAAAAGTATGTATGTGATGCGAAAGTAGGTCTGGTTGTTTGGTTTAGGTATTTGTTATGTTGGAGGAGAAATACTAAAGTTATAAAAATAAATAAAATTTGAGTTTCAAAATGTTTTACATTGAAAGATTTATAACATTACCAAATACAGAGATAAATTTTAAAATTGATGTTTGCGGCTTTTCCTAAGACTAAAATCTTTAATTAAAGCACAATAATCTAACGAACGAGCTACGTCATTTTCGATTGAAAGAATAGCAAGGGCTGAAAGCCGATCTTGTGTCATCGAATTCCTCAAATATATTTAATGATTGTAAGCCTCCAGAAACTCATTTCAGCAGACGCAACTGTAACAGGTGTGCTAGCAATAATTGTCAGGACTATTTCGATAGTGGGGTAAACTTCAATTTTTTTTTCTATCATGTATTTCAGCACCCAGATAATGTCGACGTTTCCTTCATACACACGGATGAACATATTCAGTTCTTCGTACAATTCATGTCCATAAATATCACATGAGTCTCCTACTGTCATAGATATATTTGCAAGTTGCTGCATTGCTTCAAAATTTCACTATTACTAATTTTCTTTAATCTTTTTATATTATACATGAAACCAAATATGCTCTCATAATGTTTAAGAGCCTCAAACCTAGGATGGCAGCTTGCGTGCACAATTGTCGATAATGATATAAAAATAGTTTATTTTGAAAATTTATTCCACATTCAATTCATGAGCTTCCTTTTTTCCCTTCATAATCAAAATGCCTTTCTTTACGTCGTTTTCTGACTTCTTTGAACTGTCTATCAATATAATTTTCCTCGGCTATTTTTCTCGCTGTTACAAGAGATGACTGTAAACCATTTTCTCGATAATTATCGAGCCAATTTGTGAATGAGTCTAGGTGTTGTATAGCCACATCTAAGTGCATGTTCTCGCTTTGCCACATTTTACTTATAACATTTATCTTTGTAAGAATATCATGCCATATGACAAGTGAAACTACAAATTCGTAGGTAGTTATTTCCTTTTCTATAGAATGGCATTCACTGACCAACTGATAATTTGTTGTATTTTCTGCTAAATCCTTTAAAGCATCACATATATCGCTTAGTTGGTATTTAACGGCCTTCACTGATGCTATCCTGCACTCCCATCTATTTTCAGAAAGTCGTTTTAGCGATAACGATTTTACATGAGCATTTAAAATAGCCCACCTCTGACTTGAGTCGGCAAACAGAGTGTACAACCTTTGTAGCAAACCAAAAAAAGATTTTGCTTGGACACAAGACGATGCTGCATCTCCTAGGATGAGATTCCAGCTATGACTCCCGTAAAAATAAGCAATTGGATTAATTTCAAGAATATGTTTTTTGACACTACTTTTTTCATCACGCATATTGGCATCATTATCATATCCTTGGTCTCAGCAGTTTTGCAATGATATACCTAACTGTTCTAAATCTGTGATTATATAATTAATCAAACTCTTAGCTGTGTTTTTTTCGCCGGCTAAGAAACCAATAAAACGTTCTTTAATTTCAGCTCTATTTGTATTAAAAAATCTACCAGATGGAAGTTAGCGTAGAACATTCTTTTTTTTAACTAAACTGTATGCCAATTAATTGCTCCATAAATGCTCCAGCAGAATCCGAAATTGCTCCAGCTCTATTGTTATTAGTTAATTTATAATTAATTTAAAAAAAATTAAGTATCAAAAATTTAATTTTGCAATAAAGTATAAAATATCTACTTTTTTAAATTAAACTGTATGCCAATTAATTGCTCCTTAAATGCTCCAGCAGAATCCGAAATTGCTCCAGCTCTATTGTTATTAGTTAATTTATAATTAATTTTTAAAAAATTTAAGTATCGGCAATTCAATTTTTTTAAAAAACATAAAATATCTACGTTTTAAAATTAAACTGTATGCCAATTATTTGCTCCTTAAATGCTCCAGCAGAATCCGAATTTGCTCCACCTCTATTGCTATTAGTTAATTTATAAATAATTTTAAAAAAATGTAAGTATCGAAAATTTAATTTTGCTATAAAACAGAAAATATATAGTTTTTAAAATTAAACTGTATGCCAATTATTTGCTCTTTAAATGCTCCAGCTGAATCCAAAATTGCTATACCTCTATTGCTATTAGTTAATTTATAATTAATTTTAAAAAAATTAACCAGAAGGAAGTTAGCGTAGAACATAATTTTTTTAAATTAAATTGTATGCCAACTAATTGCTCCTTAAATGCTCCAGCAGAATCCGAAATTGCTCCACCTCTATTGCTATTAGTTAATTTATAATTAATTTTAAAAAAAATTAACCAGAAGGAAGTTAGCGTAGAACATTATTTCTTTAAATTAAATTGTATGCTAATTAATTGCTCCTTAAATGCTCCAGCAGAATTCAAAATTGCTCCACCTCTATTGCTATTAGTTAATTTATAATTAATTTTGAGATAGTGATCCCATTTGAGTAATAGCGCCATCATAAATAGAATGTAGTAACATTCTATGGTTAAAGTCATTTTATCGAACAAAAATTGATTGACTCTCAAGGTGGTACGTAGAATAGATACTAAATGGCATAAACCCAAAAAAATAATATTAACCGGTGAGTTTTGAAATTATGGATTCTTATGAATGAATTGGACAAACATGTTAATAGTTTTTTTGTGTTTAAGCCATCTAGCGTCTTTTTTGCGTACCACCTAATATAATTGCTCCCTATTAATTAATTAATTTATAATTGTTATTTTTTGTTTAAAGAATTGCTCTACTACTACTTTTATTACTACCTTTAAACGAGCAATTCTTGTATATATATATATATATATATATATATATATATATATATATATATATATATAAATATTTGGGTTTTCTGAATTAACACATAACCTACATTTTATCCCAGAAAATTAAATAAATCCCGCGGGAATTAAAAAACCTTAGTCCACGTGGACGAAGTCGCGGGCACCATTTAGTTAACAGATAAAATATTTTATGAATTTATTTTATCTAAGGATAGAAATTATTGTTTATGTACATTTTTATTTTAATACAAGTAAAAGGCCAGTTACGTGGGCTTAGCCCACTCAGGACATGTTCTCTTTAAAATCACTGGTCAAAGACCTTTAGATTGATATAAAATAATAAGCAAAAAGTCCAAAGTCCAAAAGTCGCATCTCAGCTACTCAGCTGTCATTGTCAATTATGTTTAGACTAGGTAACATACACACAATAATGTTCTTCTTTAGTTGAGTGCTTAAATTTTGATGCTTTTTCAATGAGTAATAAAAAAATATCGATATCGATCCGCAATCACATTACAAATCAATTTTGGAAAAACCTAAAAGTTAACCCTACAGTGGTCGGGTGGATTATAATATTATTCCATTTTTAAAATTTCAGAAAAGTCACTTAAAAATGAATCTTTTGACATGTCAGTATTAAAAGTTGAAAAGTAGGAGGACGTGCTTAGTGCAGCACGTGCATGTGCATTTATTTATGATTTACTTTTAAATAATAACTTGCTGGTCGAAGAGTGTATCAACGAATAGAGGAAACACTAGCGATCACATTATTATACACAGCAAACAATAATTTGTGATCTCACTTTGAAATTAATGTATCATTTTCATATATTAATATGTAAAAGATCTTTCATTATTATTATTTGAATAAAAAGGAGGTATAAATGTTTTTGTTTATTTAATATAATTAACCGTTGACTAAATGTTACCTTGTTTTATTTAAAATAGAGTATGTATTAGTTAAAGTTGATATTTTACGGCTTTCTTCTTATTTTAGATTGGACTACATATGAAATCCATTTGACCACTTCTTGTTTTTATAAGGCGCGACAACTACAGTGTTATTAAATAGTCTTGTACACTTACTTAGCTGTCATGTTGCCTATTCTTTTATTCGAATTTCCACCTTAGCTTTATATTTATATATTTTTATTACTTTTTTGTGTTAAATTAAAAAAAGTATAAATTATATTAATACTTATATATATTATGTAAGTTATTTATATGTATAACTTATATAAATATATTACAAAAGCGTTACAAAAACAAGTGTGTGTCGTGAAGACACACGACAGAAGTGAAACTTTTGTATTACAGGGAAACATTTCAATTATTCATCAATGATTTTTGAATAACATGGATGGTGTGTATCATTCATTTATTTACATAAAATTATATACATATGTGTCACAGTACAACACCTTCTTTGACCTTAAGAAGAGACATATCTGTTTTGTTTGTTAATTAGGTAATTACTATCTATTATATACGTAATTTTTTTTAATAGCACCATCTATTTCTTTCTTTCTATAAGTAGTCATTTTATCAAATCAAAATTGATTAACTCTCATGGTGGTACGTAGAATAGACACTAGATGGCACAAACACAAAAAATGATTAAGATGGTTGTCTAATCCATTCATAAGAATCCATAATTTAAAAACTCACCCATCAATATTATTTTTTTGGCTTTATACTATTTAGCATCTATTATACGCACCACTATTGAGAGTCAATCAATTTTTATTCGATGAAATGATTTTTACTATAGAATGTTACTACATTCTATTAACGATGGCACTATTACTCAAATGGGATCACTCTTTCTCAAAACTAATTATAAATTAACGAATAGCAATAGAGGTGGAGCAATTTTGGATTCTACTGGAGCATTTAAGGAGCAATTAATTGGCATTTAGTTTAATTTTAAAAAGCAGATATTTTATGTTTTATAGTGAAATTAAATTTTCGATACTTATATTTCCTTAAAAATTAATTATAAATTAACTAATAACAATAGAGGTAGAGCAATTTCGGATTCTGCTGGAACATTTAAGGAGCAATTAATTGGCATACAATTTAATTTAAAAAAAATATGTTCTACGCTAACTTCCTTCTGGTAATTTTTTTTTAAATTAATTATAAATTAACTAATGGCAATATAGGTATAGCAATTTCAGATTCAGCTGGAGCATTTAAAGAGCAAGTAATTGGCATACAGTTTAATTTTAAAAACTATATATTTTCTGTTTTATAGCAAAATTAAATTTTCGATACTTACATTTTTTTTAAATTATTTATAAATTAACTAATAGCAATAGAGGTGGAGCAAATTCGGATTCTGCTGGAGCATTTAAGGAGCAAATAATTGGCATACAGTTTAATTTTAAAATATAGATATTTTATGTTTTTTTAAAAAAATGGAATTGCCGGTACTTAAATTTTTTAAAAATTAATTATAAATTAACTAATAACAATAAAGCTGGAGCAATTTCGGATTCTGCTGGAGCATTTAAGGGGCAAATAGTTGGCGTACAGTTTAATTTTAATAAGTAGATGTTTTTTGTTTTATAGCAAAATTAAATTTTCGATACTTACTTTTCTTAAAATTAATTATAAATTAACTAATAACAATAGAGGTGGAGCAATTTCGGATCCTGCTGGAGCATTTAAGAAGCAATTAATTGGCATACAATTTAATTTAAAAAAATTATGTTCTACGCTAACTTTCATCTGGTTAATGTTTTTAAATTAATTATAAATTAACTAATAGCAATAGAGGTATAGCAATTTTGGATTCAGCTGGAGCATTTGGAGAGCAAATAATTGGCATACAGTTTAATTTTAAAAACTCTATATTTTCTGTTTATAGCAAAATTAAATTTTCGATACTTACATTTTTTAAAAATTATTTATAAATTAACTAATAGCAATAGAGGTGGAGCAAATTCGGATTCTGCTGGAACATTTAAGGAACAAATAATTGGCATACAGTTTAATTTTAAAACGTAGATATTTTATGTTTTTTAAAAAAATTGAATTGCCGATACTTAAATGTTTTAAAAATTAATTATAAATTAACTAATAACAATAGAGCTGGAACAATTTCGGATTCTGCTGGAGCATTTAAGGAGCAATTAATTGGCATACAGTTTAATTTAAAAAAGTAGATATTTTATACTTTATTGCAAAATTAAATTTTTGATAATTATTTTTTTTTAAATTAATTATAAATTAACTAATAACTATAGAGCTGGAGCAATTTCGGATTCTGCTGGAGCATTTATGGAGCAATTAATTGGCATACAGTTTAGTTAAATAAAAGAATGTTCTACGCTTACTTCCATCTGGTAAAAAATCTTATAATAATTGAAAGTTGCTCAACACGAGAAACGTTGCGAGTACAATCAAGAATAGTCGAGTAATATTTATTATTTTTTCAACAATTTGAGTCTGCACGTGACTTGCCATTAATTGCATGAGCTCATTTTGTGTATTTTTTCCGATATAGTTGTTATTAATCTTCTTATATTTTGCTTGTTTTAGGTGAAGGCTCATCACGGGATCAAATCGGGCTATTAACTTTACTAAATCTATAAAGTTGCCGCTTGTCTCACTCGAATCTGAGTCAGATGTTAACTTCTCTCTATGACCAGTGAAGGGTAAATTATGAGATGCTAAAAAATTTACAATTCCGAGCAATCGTTCTAAGATATCTCTCCAACGTTGCCTTTCTTGTTTAATTTGTGACTGGGCCAAGAAATCAATAGTGGAACAGCTTTTTAAACCATTCTCTAAATTAATCCATTTCAACATACAATTTTTGTGCTGTCGACTAGATTCGTGAGACTTTAGGTTATCACCCAAGTGTTTACAATCACACACTCCTTCACTTGATCCAATCTTTGTATTTTCTAGCCTGAATGTTCGACACGGAAAGCAGTAAACGGCATCCTTTGTTTGTGAATAAACCATCCAGCGCCTGTCAAGATTTTCACCGTTAATAATCTTATTAAAATGATATTCGCTGAATCGCCGTCCATTGTCATTTACGGGAAATAAATCAACTTTAACCCGGATTGGATCTTTTAATACAATCTCAGTTTGGTCTACATCAGTAATTATTATAAGCTACAAACCGGGGTCAATTTGAGGATTCAGATTTTCCATTCCAGCAGTCATGGATGTAGACATAGACTCGGGCTCAGATTCGTGTTCTTGGCTGATTAGAGTTGACGGCAGCACCGGTGACCTAAGAGACAATGATGTAGTTAATTCATCATCATCCTCACTGTCTTACTTGATGTTGGCGGCGGCACCCACGATGATGTGGAAGGAATGTTTTCAGCTGGATCAGGATTAGAGTCACTTTCAGTCAATAAATGTTTTGTAGAGGTTTCTTGATCATCTCTTTTTATATATTTATATAAATATCCACGTAGATTTTATTTTACCTGTTTTTTTTTGTCGTTTCGTTTTTGAACTACCTGACTTAAATTTTCTACCGGCGTCACGATTACGCGAACTCATTTCGTAAATCTTGTTTTGTTTCGCACAAACAGAAATATTTTTAAGTGTCACATAGGTTTTTTACACTTTTCAGCTTACTCAATACTTCAAATGCTATAATTTACACTTTCATAGCTCGCTCAGTACTTTAAATACTATAAGAACGTAATATTCAATAAAATTTAAAGATTTTTACGGTATTAGTACGATTTTGTAACTGTCTTGCTTGTATACTGCAAGCAAAATAATTTCAAGGTGACAGGAGTTGACGAACGAAATGAAACAGGGGGATTTCCCGAGCGATAGACGAGCAGAACAATATGTCCCAACTCCCGAACTGACCCGAGTGCTATGCGATTAAAAAACCTCAATCTTCAAGTGTTTTGAGGCACGATATTCTAGTACTACACAATTAATTTTTCAATTATGTTTTGAATGAATGAATTAGTTAACTAACTTTATTTTTGTTTACCGTTATGTTATAACCTTAATGAGTAATTAAGGATCAAAATCAAAAGTTTGAAATAAAAAATATAGTTAAAAAATTTAAATTATTTAAAATTTGCTTGGGTAGTTGCGCGAGGCCCCTGCAATTCGAGACCCCGGGCGATGGCCTTGTTCGCCACCGCCTAAGGCTACCGCTGCATCAACATATTGTGTAGCTTAAAATTCTATATATTTAAAATAAAAAAGACAAGGCTGTATGGCTTAGTTCCTTTGCCTGCTCTCTCGAGGGAATAATAAAAACAACAAGCAATCTGTGCTGTGCTGTGGATCTGTCAGCTGTCATCTGATCGATCATCGAACGAATGTAATAAACATTTCAAATATAAATAAATTTATTTGAATATATTTATTTTGCAGCTTGCAATGTGTTTGTAATCAATTAAAAATGAACGCTATAAAATCTGGTTTATATCGCCGTTTACCTAGTTTAATGGTATATCGTTCAGTTACAACAAAAAAGAAAATACCGGATCCAGATGAAGAGGAACAATTACCAAGTAATTTATTAAAAGAAAAATGGTACATTTATTACATAGTTCTTTGCGTTTTTATATATTTCATATTTTTTTAATTTCAGTTTTTAAATATCCTGTCAGTAAAAGTTCCGATCGACGGGTTTACGTTTGGGGAATGGCAGAAACAGGAGCCCTGGGTATACACTTGCCTGGAAGAGGTAAAAGGGGCAAGAAATCTTACCGAAACGACTTTTCCCTTGTTTGGTTTCCTATGAGGTCTAGTTTTTGTGAGAGGTTTGATGTAAGCAAGTAGTAATATATCCTTTGAATATACTCTTGTAATTTTTTTTAGTTATTAAGGATTTAATTCAGGTGCTTAACTCTTTATAACAGGTTATATGGGTATTTAAAATAGCGCCAAATGTTTTTTAAAATATTATATCATACTATAAAATATTTTTTAATTGTAGGTGACACAAATAGCATGTGGTTATGGCTTTACGGTTGCAGCTGTAAAAACAGATGAACAGCACAAATTATTTGGCACTGGAATTAACACAGATTCACAGATAGGATATCATGCTCCAAGAATAGGTCATCCTCTAGAACTATTGCTTAGTCCGGCACCAATTTATATTCCTTACAAGTCTTTGGAAACTAAGGTAATATTAGTTTCCTATTTAGTATAAATTATTTATTGATGTTATTGTTCAACTGTATATATTTACTGCCGACTTCCAAAAAGGAGACGGTACTCAATTCGACTGTAAGTTTATTTTTAATTTGTATTACCTCTTACTTTTTACTGGTTGAACTGATTTCAATGATTATTTTTTTATGTAAAAGCTGATACTTCTCGTGTGGTCCCATACGAATTAAATCAATGTCAGATCAATTGTTTTTTAGTTATTCTTAATAACTTATATTGAAGTCGGCTGTACAAAATTTTAAATTATTGTGTTCTACTCATTATTGGAATAATTTTAATGGACTAAAATGTTACTTTATTATATTTTACAGAAATAAATACATGATGCTATTTGTTTGTTATCAGAAAGGCAATTCTAGGTTATTCATGAGTTACTATAACTGAGACTTGTGAGTATAGGCTGGCTATATTTGGTGGCCTTGACTTTACCCAGAATTTAAGTGATACTTAAATAAGAATTGGTTTCTTATCTCCCTTCTAAATTATTTCACTTTTTTTTATAGGAGAGGGGGCAAACGAGCATGCGGCTCACCTGATGGTAAGTGACTACCGCCACCCTTGAACAACTGCAACACCAGGGAGGGAATTGCAGATGCGTTGCCGGCCTTTTAAAAAGGAGTACGCTCTTTTCTTGAAGGTCCCTAAGTCGTATCAGTCCTGAAAAATCGCTGATGGTAATCGATTCCACAAGAAAGTTGTGCGAGGAAGAAAATATCTTCTAAATCGCACAGTGGTCGACCGCCAATCATCCAGATGGTGTGGATGGTATCGGGAGTTCTGCAGCAATGTGCGTTCGTGAAATTTGGCGACTGGGATTAATCCGAACAATTCCTCAGAGCACTCCCCATGGTAGATGCGAAAGAAAATGCAAAGGGATGCAATATTTCTCGGGAAAACGTAGCTGAGTAACAACGGAACAAACTTGTGTTTGAAGTCGAGCCTTTGCTGAACACAGTCTCGGATTGGGGGCGACTAAATCTAGTCCAGTTTAATCCTCAGAAGACAAGTTTGCACGTTTACCGCTAAAAAGAACCCCTTTGTCGTATCTCCTCAGTTTCAAGGCACTATCCTTCTTGCCTCAGCCAGTATCGGAATCCTCGGAGTCGACATAACGAGTGACGTGCAGATTCTTGGTCACTTGGAAGAGAAGGCCAAATTGGCCTCTAAAAAGCTTGGCGTGCTCAGTAGACCCGCTCTACAGCACAGTACAGTATTTCATGCCGGCACACCGCCTGCAAATTTACAAAGCGCAGGTTCGGTCTCACATGGAATACTGTTCCCATCTCTGGGCAGGGGCTCCCCAGTGCCAGGTCCTTCCACTTGACCGCATCCAGCACAGAGCGGCTCGAATCGTCGACGACTGAGTCCTTTCCGATCGGCTTGATTCAAATAAAATAGCAAAACCTTCAGTGTCTAGTTGAAAATGAGAGATGGCTTGAGCCTAGGAATGAGAAATATTTGGCCATTGCTGTACTGTGATCAGTGAATGTTGATTAAAAAGTGACTTGTTCATATAAAAAAATTTTGCTACAACATTGTCTGTAGGAAATAAAATAATAAATATATATAATAAAATAAAGCTTTGCATTATTTTCTGTGCATTTCTTTAAGTTGATTTGTATGTAAGATGGGTTGTTATATTGGATTTCTTTTTGCAAAAAGCACATGTTGACAAATCTATTAAATGATTAAATTATACAATAACAGATTACAGGTTTGGCAGCTGGGAGAGCACACACAGTTATACTGACAGACAATGAAGGAGTCTACACACTTGGCAATAATGCCTACGGTCAGTGTGGCAGAAAGATTAATCCTAAAGAGGAATACAGAGGGAGTATGGTGTCTTACAATATAAAAAGATTAGGAAAGGAAAACATTAATTATGTGTGCTGTGGGCAAGATCATACGTAAGCATTATCATTGTTTGAAATAAGACATATTTAGCATTCAAAGCATTTAATAAATATGTTTATAGTCTCTTTATAACAGAATCTGGTAGGGTATATGCTTGTGGATGGGGTGCTGATGGTCAAACAGGGTTGGGAAGATATGACAATCAAGATATACCAGCTCCAGTACAGGGGGATATAACAAGTGAGAAAATTGTTAAAGTGACATCAACAGTTGATTGTGTCCTTGCACTGAATGGTAAGATTTTTGTATTTTTGGATCCCATATAGCATTTTTTTGCAAATTACTTTGTAAAAATGACTAAAATGTTCACTTCAGTTAATGGACAGTTATGGGCAAATACTCAAACACTAGTCAATTTCAAGATACCATTAATTCTCGTGCTGTCTCTATCATATATCATATAAGTCAAAGTGACTGTGACACCATAAGATTGAACAACATTGAGTAGCATTTAAGTATTTAGCCTTTGGAAATCTAGAATATTTTATGTTATTTTACAGACAAAGGTGAGCTTTTTGGTTGGGGTAATTCTGAGTATGGGCAAATTCCAATGACATCAAAGTGTGATCAAGTAAACAAATCATATGCCCTGGTCAATTTTACACGTGGACTTGGTAAAATTGTGGACATTGCTGCAGGAGGCTCCTTTTGTCTTATTGTTAACGGTAAGAGTTTCAGAGGTTATTATAATGACTAGATTATTATTTTCCTTTTTATAAAATTGAAGTGACAAATAAATTAACTGTCCACCTGATGGTACGTGGTTATATGGGCAGCCCATGGACGTCCACCTGCAGCCTACTTCTAACAATGAAGGCAATGGTTGCCTTATCACCTCTGAGGGCTAAAACGAAATGTCATACTTAAGTCTGTAACACAGCAGTGCAAGAAATCAGAAAACCTAGCAGAAAAGAAGTCTTACCATATTTTATTAACAAAATATTAAAATTTTCCTTTATTTGGTTGTGTTCTTTCTTTTTATACCTGACATTATTCAAATGTTGTCATTTGAACATGGTAAAGCCACGCTGCAGCTATATTATGGTTGTAGCACGAATGGGTGGGCTCGACTGGGGTAGGACCACACTCTCAGAATACCAGCGTAAAATAGTAGCTCAACGATGCTGTGTTTCGTATGGTGAGTGTAGAGAACCGGAGACCCTTTTTACTGGTAATGAAGCATTCCATTTTAGTCCTCAGGGGTGACAACGCATTTTCATTTGATTCTTAATCGAGGATAGATGTAGATGTCTATGGGCCACAGCATCCACTTACCATCATGTGGACTGTGTGCTAGTTTGTCACCCTTATTTTATAAAAAAAATAGCTAGCTAATTTTTGATAATATCATCATCAATATAATAATTTTATACTAAGACCAATTAAAAAAATGTTTGATTATTTATTTATACACCTTTTGGATTATAAACCGTTAGGATTTGTGCCAGGCGTGCCATTGATTACTTTTGTGTGTGGCGTATGACACGCGAGTCGTGTCTATTTAAAAATCGTTATAACTCGCTAAAATTGCTTTTTTGGAAGATTTATCCAGAACAAAATATTCATTATTTTGCAAGTAGTTCACGCCTTCAGCATCGTTTCTGGATATTTTGAAAATTTGAAATTTTTAGGGGTTGACAACCTTTTATAACGTGTACATGGTACTATTTTTACTTTGTGGATTTTAAATCATGTTGTGGAAAAATAGTCTAATAAGTATCAAATCATAGCACTCATTGCGATCGCTCACAAATTCAAGTTGTAAATAAATTCCTGTAAAACAAGTCTCCTGTTAAAAAAAACACAATGCGTTTGTCTTATTGTTTAATTTTGCTTAAAATAGTTGAACTGCCGTCTTATTACTATCATATGGCTGAATAGACCTACGAAGTACCATATGCCCTTGTGATATGGTATAAGGTTTATTTTTGCTTGAAACAGTTCGAAACCGTTCATGCATAAAAAAAGTTCGCTAATAAATAGTCTTTTGTCAGTCCGCCGCCATATAGCGCCTGCGTTTTTTTTTCTTTTTGAAAACACTTGTTTTGCTATTCTTACTAATTAGACTTTTTCAGATCGACTTTACTTTTACATTTGAATAACATTAAATAATATTTAACATTTGTAAATATTAATAAATCATAAACCTTATGTTTCTAAATTAAGGTTCTTCATTGTTTGATATTTACAAATGTTATTATTAGGTGAAAATTAGTTTAAAAAAAACCAAGGTTTCCAGGGTGATTTAGCTGTACCTACTTATATAAATAATTTTTTTATAAAACAGAAAATAGTACAAAAGGTTTGTAATCTCTGCATAAAAAAGTATCTTACTCTCAATTTCAAAGAAAACACGTAAAAACCCGTAGTTACCCACTAAAAACAAGTATTCTTCCGTTTGTAACTTATGTTTGATGTCAACTAAACTTAATTAGGTCTAAACAAGTGAAAAAAGCATAAAAAAGAACATTACTTTTACACATGGGTGATGGCACAATAGGCGTGTCACGAATCGGTTAAACTCTTAAATATGTTTCCTGTCTGTCAGTGTTTTATAGAATAAAATATTTTTACAGACCAAGGTGATGTGTTTGTGTGGGGCTTTGGATTGCTTGGGCTAGGGCCTAATGTACAGCATTCAACAAATCCAAAGCAAATACCTCCAGCTCTTTTTGGAAGAAATGAATTTAACCCTGAGAGTGCTGTCCAGAAAGTTGCATGTGGAATTGGGCACTTAGCTGCTGTTACCAATAATGGAGATTTGTATACATGGGGACGAAATAGGCATGGATGCTTAGGTTTGGGTCACACTAAAGATCAGCTTTTTCCATTGAAAGTTTCGATCGGAGCTCATGTTTTGGATGTTAAATGCAGTGTTGACCACACTATAGCCTATTGTAAGCCATTTGTTTAATGCCATGCCTTAGAAATTTTAATAATTATATGTTATAAAAAGTGCTTTTGTAGTTTCATTAATTTGTCTAATCTGTTGACCAAAGCAAATATTTATTGATATTGTATACAGAGTTATTTTGCAATAACCGGACTAATTTGTATTTTAATGAGTAATATAGACAAATGGCGAAGAAAAATTAATTAAAAAAAATCAAATTTTCTATCCTTTTTATCATATTCGTAAGAGTCGATCAGTAGGCAAAGCGTTGTTGCCCATAAGTCACCTTCATTTTGGTATAATTTCAAATAAAAGTAGAAGTCTTATTTACTCATATTTTTAAAAACTGTAATAATGGTATATCATTATTTATATCAGTGATTGCCAACCAATGGTCCGCAAGAGCTTTTATATGGTCTGTGAAAGTTTTAAATATTTTACCGAACTAATTGTTTAAATAATTTCTTCTCACGCGGGCAGTGCAACAATGCACGTGACATTAGTTAGTATGTACTAGCTTTTGCAATAAATACACAAATAATACTGTTAATTAACGCTTCTTTTCTGTTTATTAAATAATTATGTTAAAAGTTGTGATTATAAGTTATTGTTAGATTAACAGTTTTTTCTTTCACCTTGTGGTCCATCCTAACTTCAAAAAATCAAAGCGGTCCCTGGTCAAAAAAAGGTTGGGAAACCCTGATGTATATATTTGATATAAGTTTAAAATTTGGCTACTTTGAAAAATAACCTTGTAAGTATAAATTATTATTCATATGATACATTTTTAAATATTGTTAGGAATGAGGGTCAAATATGAAGAAATGCAGGTAAAACTCTAATCTCCCTCTTTCTACCAGTATAAAATATGGCACATGCTGCCTTATATAATATATGTTATGGCACATGAGACAATTACAGTAATTCTGGAATAGGCAATAGGCATTATTCTGCCTATTGTGTTGATTCTTGATTATATATTCAAGACTGCCCATCTTGCCACTATATTGGTGGCACATGTAGTAGGCAGAATATGAATGTTGGGACTTGGGGTGGCACTAAGCCAGTCAGAGGTCATTTGCTTTCATGGATCTAGAAAAGCTCCGTCAAGGGGGTCCCACATTGTTATTAGTGATACCTATATAGATGTTAAGTCCACTTCGAGTTGCCACACAGATATAGACATCTGGGAGTGGTGTGATCTATGGCCTATGGCGTATGGAGTGCCTGTATGGGCGCAGGCGTTGACAGTAAAGATAATTGTTTTCCTGAAAAGACCTCTGAGGGTGATGGTCGTTAGGCTCATATGGGGATATTGCATCTCCTTTGAGGCAGCGTATGTACTAGCGGAATCCCCTCCTTGGGATTTGGAGCTGGAGTTTCTAGTATTCATGTACCAATGGCAATTGGAACTCTGGGTCCAATGTGATAATCCATCACACTACTATTACATAAATTGTCTGATGTTAGATCATTATAGATAGTTACAATGTTCACACTCCCAATAACAGCTGACCAACTCACATATATAAGTAAGTCTTCAGTTTTTGTATAGCAATTTCTGACATGGTTTGTATCTATAGTGGTGTGTAGAAAATAATACAACAGGTAAAAAGTAGAGAAGATATTAATTAGGATTAAATATGAATATTTTAAACATTTACAATTTAAGTAACTTACTTCTTTAACACTTAATAAACAATTTACACCTAAGTCATCATCTTATACAGTTCACAGCACAAGAAAAATGTCTGTTTATCATTATTATTGAAGGAGAAAGCAGTAACATATAAAATTGTTTGAGCTTTCCCATTCAATACCACATTAACTATTGCTTGCACTCATCATGGAAGGGTTCAAGAGTACGGAAATCCCGCCAAGCTGGTGGCAAAAGAGATGTGTGGTGGAGATGGCACCCACACCGTTTACATGGCTCACTGAACAAATTCACATAGCTGTGCAACCATGTCATGAATGATCGTACTGCTAATTCAGGTAAAGTTGGTGAGTAAAAATGGAGCATAGCTGCATGAGCATTTTCAGTCACTTTTCTGAAAACATGATGTCGGGATTCTGTCCAAAGATCCAAAGTTTCACCATATCCTTTAACCATCACCCACTCCATCAATAATCCTTTGAAAGCTACTACAGCTTTTAAAACATGACTTAAATTAATTGATACCACAGCATTACTGGCAAAAGGTCTGGAAATAGTTATTTTCATATCATTGTATGATCTATCAATGTTATTTATAACATTATCAACCTGCAAAGGTGCCACATTGTGGTTACTTTGAAGTTTACCCCTCCGTTTTGTGCTACCGGAATTTATGTATGATCGCTTCAAAGAGTTTTGGCTTAGAAGTGTGTGCGCAAATGAACTATATTCGTGAATCTTATCTGTCCATTTGTAGCTGTTCACAAGTTGCGTATACAACGCCTGACGATCTTGCGTGGTTTCTTGACTAAGGTATGTTGTGTTACCGAGATTGAAGGGCACGGGAATGGGAAGCCCATTGACCGTCTGTTCTAGGTCACGTAGATTAATGTTCACACTATTAAGAAGTTCTTGTAGCTCGATAAGAAACTTATCTTTGCCATCTTCACCATGATCAGCTCTCAATCCATTCGAAAGTGTTTCAAATACATGGCTTACGCTCGATCTAAGGGTTCGAAGCGATGTCAGTGCTGAGTTTAGTTGTTCGACGTTTATTGCTTGATTCATTTTCGTATAATAATAGAAATTCTAATTCATGTTCCTTTCGGCATTACATTTTATAAAATTATGTAGGTTATGTATATGTAGACAGGTATACGAAAATACGATATTTATCTATGAATACGATTGACAAAAGAGCGATTGACGATGGTCCATAGATTACTTTCCCCCCCTATATATAATGTACTCTGTGTTACTGTATAGCGTAGAGGGAGTATGTACAATTATCTTCTTCTTCTTTTATCTTTTTATATATAAAAATTACGTGTCACGTTGTTTGTCCGCGATGGACGCCTAAACTACTGAACTGATTTCAATGAAATTTTTGGTCAATGTGCAGTTTGGTCCAATTTAAAAGATAGGATAGCTTACATCTCAATTTATAGTCGCAATACAATATTATTTTATTGAAAATTATTTGTCTATTATTTGACAGTCACAATTATCTGTTAACTCCATACGACTCTGTCAGATGACGATATCTGTTGACTGGATTGAGTAAATATTCAATAGATGGCACTATGTTAAAAATACAAACGTTTAATATAAGCTACAATTTAGTAGTATAACCACCACGTGTTGCTGTAAGTATTTAACATATGGAACCGATTTCAATGAAATTTTGCAGACTGTGTGCAGTTTGGTCCAACTTGAGACATAGGATAGTTTTTATCCCGATAAGTGACCCTCAATTTTTTTATTGCTAATTTCAGGAGTTTTTTTTGGGAAAGCAAATGGTCGTTCGGAAAGGGCAGAACAACGTCTGCCTGGTCAGCTAGTAAAATATAAGTATATAATAATCGTAGAGGGAGTATGTACAAATAATAATATATAAATAGTTTATTCTCTCTACGCTGTATAGGTATAGACCTGTGGTATAGACGATTGTTGATTCTTGGTCACAGGTAAGGCCGGCCAAATACATACGGAATTCCGTTTTGGGATCCGTTTCGATATTTTGATTCGGAATTCCGGACGCAGCCATAGTCCATATAAAATTTATGACCCCGCTACACACGTACGGTATTTTCCTGTACGGAATTTTTGCCCGATTCGAGATTCCGTATGATCACCTGTGCGTTCGGAAACCCGAACGGAAAAAAGCCGCTCCGAACGCAAATCTTCCATAGATTTTGTATGAGTCGCAACACACATTCGTAAATTCCGTACGGAATGCGCTCAGTGTTCATCGTACGACCGAAGCGAGTAGGTGTTTTTATATATGTCTTTACATTTAATCTTATATGTGTATGGTTTTTCGTAACCTTTCATCTAATTTCTCATCATCTAATTTAATAATTCATCGAAAGAGTTTACTCGTCGCACGACCGAAGCGAGTAGGTGTGTTTATGTATGTTTTTACATTTAATCTTATATGTGTATGGCTTTTCGTAACCATTCATCTAATTTTATTTAATATTTCATCGAAAGAGTTTACGGACATCCATATTTTAAAAATATCTCTGTATATATTGACTATATTGCCAGCTTACGGTGATAAGGGGATGCACCCAGTAAGAGGGTGAATATTTGAAAACGTACATTTTTGATGTCTCGCTGTGAATAACACGAACCTAAATCAATTTTGATCACTTTTTTATATACATAGTTAATGTATATAAAAATAGTAAGTAGGGTACATATTGCAGATCTATTTATTGTGTTTTATAAGCTATAAGCCATTTTATAAAAAAAAATAGTTCCCAAAACCTCATTACCATTCGTGTCCCTTTTCCCAATTTACAACCATTATGATAAGAAAAATTAAACGAAACCTTCGAAGAATAACATTTTTTCTTATTATTTAGTAAATATAATAGTTAATGTATAAACTGAAATAAAATATATGATATAAAGAACAGTTTCAGTTAATTTTATACCAATTCAAAAATTGTCGCACCCTTCGCACTACTTACCGTTCGCGAATACTGACAGTGAAATAGAAATGTACCCAATGGTAAATGTAATCCTCACGACGACTCCCCACCATGATAGATCACACGTCTTAAAGAGCGATTTGGCGCCAACGAAAAATTAATAATCTACAAAAAATCGTCCAGGTAAAAATAAAATCTCCTTACCGTTCGTGTCTTCTAAAGGTAAGTTATTTGTTCAGATTAATTTAATTAATGATCTAAATATTTGCCATAAGATTATTTCTCGTCTGATAACGTATTTAGTCTCATAAGTCTAATAAATAGTGCAACGTACACAAATGTTTCCAAATATCTACTTACCATTTTGCTGTTTACCATTTTTCCCGTTCACATTTTACCCGAATGGTAAGGAGCAAGCTGGAATGGTAAGTAGGTATTATTTCTATTTAAATGTAATATTGTTTCAATACATGCTATATTTAAAATGCCATGTAAATTACTAAACCACTACAAATTTCAGATTCAAGAAAAGCGCAAAATAGCACTTTCCGCGCTTTTTTCTGTCACTGTCAATCTTCTCCTACAGTAGTGGTTTGATATTTGTACAGCTGTACTAAATATTTATTTTTTCTATCATCGCTTTTTTGGTTAGCTCCAAAACCGTAATCCACACAGATTGGTCAATGCTATTTGGTGCATGTCACATGTCCTTGAATGATTAGTTCTAGGATACGCTGGTTACCTCACGATGTTTTTCTGAGGCGTTATGGAGCAATGGTGACGATAAAATGTCCGCAAAAGACGTACATCGGGTGGTGTTCAAACCTTTAACTTACTAATTGTAAGTCTGAAGCCGTAATCACTGGGCTACCAGTGCTCTCATTGCGGATTACGGCCTAATACCCCTAACTCTTAAAATAGTTGAGAAGAGATCCATGGGATAGTAATGAATAATAATAATAATGATGTGCTCCAAAACCATTAGACCTACATGTGTTACACCACGTTTCTTTAATATTTAGAGAATCATTAGCAGTGGGATATATCCTTACCATATTTTTAGCATGGAAGTAATTTAATAAAATGAGATACAGTAGCACTTATAGGAAACCTATAGGATCTATTCCAGAGGATATCAATTTATATTTCAGATAAAATGCCGCGGAAAAAGCAGTCACACGAAGAGAGCTTTTGCTGTCGCACGGATGGGCCGGCTCGAACCGGGGTGGTACCGCGACCTCACAGAAAACCAGCGTGAGGTAGAGGTTTACCTCTGCGTTTCGCTTGGTGAGTGCAGGTGGTCGGAGACCCTTTTTACTGGAAATGAGGCATTCCATCTTAGTCCTCACGGGTGACAACGCATCTACATTTTGATTTGTAATAGAGGATAGATGTAGATGTCTATGGGCCGCAGCAACCACTTACCATCAGGTGGACTGTGTGCTCGTTTGTCACCCTTATCCTATAAAATAAAAAAAAATATATGGCAAATAAGGCACCAAAAGATAAAATAGAAATAGAGTTATTGAAGAAAAAAAAACAAATAGAAGAAGCGAAAAAAAATGATTTTGTTTGGGGAGGCTATGGAAAAGATATTAGAAGGCAGCTACAAAGCTCTAAAATCAAATACTGAGAAAAGAGCATTCCACAATACAATTATGCGTGAAAAACACATTTTAAAGAAGCGTAAAGTTTTTTCAGAAGCACAGAATTTCTTGCTGAGAGAGAAGAAACAGCCCCAACAAAAAAAGTAGAAAACGAAAAGTGAAAATCTACGTCATGACTCTGCTGCGGTATGGGGTCATCTTATACCGCTACTAGAATTTGTTAAATTCGCTATTAACAATATTACTACTCTTCACTTTTTATCTGATACCCCAAGTAGCCAATATAGAAATAAAACTATGTTTTATGTCATCAGTAAATTAAATTGGTATTTCGATGGATTAAAACGCATTACTTGGAACTATACTGAGTCTGCTCATGGAAAAGGTGCAGCTGATGGGGTAGGAGCAGTAGTTAAGCGTACTGCTGATGCTGCTGTAGCATAAGGGAATGATGTTGCTACAATAGAGGATTTTTGAGAGTAGTCAAAGAAAATACACAGAACATCAACATGGCTACTATTGATGAATATCATATAATAGAAAAAGATCTTTTGATACCTTCAGAAAAACTGTTAAACTTAAAAGGTATAATGAAAGTCCACCAGTTATTGTGGCAAAAAGAAACTGAAAGTTTAATATTTAGAGAGGCCAGCTGTTTTTCCTGCGTAAGCACCTGTAAACATATAACATTTATTGGCAAATTACTGTACAATGACCCAAATCACCCTAATGTTGCAGATAAAGAGAATAATGAAAATAATAATAGACAAACCAATCCTGATACTAAACCAATGAGAGCAGCTACAAGAAGAAGAGAAGAAGAGAGAAAAGCTACAAGTAATGAACTGAAAGTTAAAATAATAAGTAACGTACTGCTTAATCCCAGAAAAAAATAGGACATACGGCAATTCTATTAGTACCAATGTAACAATGTTATCGGACATAAAACCAGACAATAAGATGCATTTGGACCCGAATATTAAAATTGAGGAAATGGTAAATATATATAATATATCAGGTAGTGAGGCTAACTTTTCTGGTATGTACCGGGAGTTTATTGATTCTTCAGAGTTGGAAGTAATAAGAGATCGTTATGAGACTGACACTTTTCAGACTCGAAAACATCAGGTGAGTGTTTCTGAGTCTAAAAAGTGCCAGCGTCGTAATGATGATATTGATTCAGATACTTTGGATTATAATATTTTTTAATTGTTTTGACTATGTACAAGAAAATAGCTACATTTAAGGTTTTCATATTAAATTGTAGGTATTGTTTAATATCCGAAGAAATTGAAATTACTTTTATGTTATGTGTTTTATCGGAAAACACAAGTTTCTACTTACTTTTTTATTTTGGTGTGTAGTATACCAATAAAATTAGTCCAAAGTTCTTTAATACTAAGACTGACGTTTTAATAATGTAAGTAATTTCTTAAGAAGTTAATTTTATTTGAATTTGAAGTCCTTTCAATTATTTTTTATTTAATAAAACTTTGCAAAAACAGTTATTAATAGTTTTCATATAAAGTTTTATTATAGTTTAATTAATAATAGTAATAGTTTAATAATAGTTTAATTTGATAGATGTGACTGGTCTTTTAAATGCAAAGGAGATCTCAATTATAATCTAGTGATAATGTTTATTCAACCACACGTGCAGGCATATCTTTTCTAAATTTGATACTGTGTCGGAAATTGTTTTTTTTAAATAATTGAATAAATAACATCACTGCAATTTGTGTTTTACTAATTACCATTCCTATAATATAATTACCATTCTAAAATTCTCTTTACCATTTGTTTAATTTCTCATTACCGTTTGCACAAAAATTTCAGATCAAAAATTGACGTATATAAAGGCTTATTTTTTGGTCTCACGCATTTTTTTGTATGTGTATGCTATCAGCTTTGCTTTGAATATCTAAAGAACAGTTTTGTATGTACTATTTTTTCATTCTTTAAAATTGTCTAATATGTTCATTTGCAAATATTCACCCAAGAATGGATACAGCAACAATGGAATCGCAATCAGAAAATCGTCGTCATAATTCACTGGCAGAATATCTAGACCACGGAATATAAAAAACAAGAGGAAGTAACAAAACGCATAATTTGTAACGAAACCACTGTCGCCAAACTCACACATACACAAGAAAGAAATGTGTACCAACAATTGTGTACCATTTTAATAATTTTCGCGTGATTCATCATTACTTTCATAAGCCTTTCATAAGTCCACTGCTGAATATAGGCCTCCCCCAAGGAATGCCACAAAGCACGGTCCTGAGCCACCTGAATGCATCGACTTCCTGCATATTTTACCAGGTCGTCATTCCATCTAGTGGGGGTCGCCCTACACTTCGCCTATCGGTACGAGGCTGCCACTCGAGAACCTTCCTTCCCCATCGGTTGTCGGTTCTTCGAGCTATATGGCTGGCCCACTGCCGCTTCAGCTTACTAATCCGTTGGGCTATGTCGGTTACTCTGATTCTACTGCGGATATCCTTATTCCTAAGTTTATCACGCAGAGAAACTCCGAACATAGCCCTCTCCATAGCTCGCTGAGCGACCTTGAGCTTCCTCATACGGCCAGCAGTGAAGGACCACGTCTCAGATCCGTAAGTCATCACTGGCAACACGCACTGGTTGTACAGTTTCGTTTTCAGGTTTTGAGGTATGTCTAACGAGGAGATGTGTCGTAGTTTCTCGAACGCCGCCCAGCCGAGTTGAATCTGTCGATTGACCTCTCGGTTGAAGTTACTCGGACTTATCGAATCGGACTATTTGTCCCAGGTAAACATACTCGTCAACAACTTCGAGCTTAGTGTTCCCAACAACTACCGGCGTAGGTGTGACATGGACGTTAAACACGATTTTTGTTTTGTTCATGTTCATCTTAAGACCTATCTGTTGGGAGACACTATTGAGGTCATTGAGCATAGTGCTTAGGTCCTCCAGCGATTCTGCCATAAGGACTATATCGTCGGAAAATCGAAGGTGAGTGATGTACTCGTCATTCATGTTAATACCGAATCCTTTCCAGTCCTGTAGCTTGAAAACGTCTTCCAATGCAGCGGTGAAGAGTTTCGGGGATATAACGTCACCCTGTCTTACACCTCTCTGCAATTGGATATGTTTCGTACTCTGATTCTGTACTCGGATAGCCATCGTAGCTCTACTGTACAAACACTTCAGCACTTCGATATACCGACAGTCAACTTGGCACCGCTGAAGGGACTGCAGCACCGCCCAAATTTCGACGGAATCAAAAGCTTTCTCATAGTCCACATACGCCAGACATAGTGGCAAATTGTACTCCTCGGAGTTCTGTACAATTTGCCGAAGGGTGTGTATGTGATCCATGGTATTAAAGCCTTTTCGAAAACAGGCTTGTTCGGGAGGCTGAAAGTCGTCAAGTCTGCGTGCGAGACGATTCGTAATGACTCTCGAAAACAGCACGTAGACGCGGCTCAGAAGGGAAATCGGTCTGTAGTTCTTAAAGAGAGCGTTGTCGCCTTTCTTGAAGAACAAGACCACCGCACTTCTGCTCCACGCCTCCGGAGTAGTGCCACCAATGAGGACGGAATTAAAGAGCTTCTGAAGGACTTCAAGTACCGGTTTTCCACCCGATTTCAGAAGCTCCGCTGTAATTCCATCCTCGCTCGGAGACTTGCCATTTTTAAGGTGCTGGAGAGCTATTCTAATCTCGCTCAGACTGACGTCTATATATATAGATAAGACTCGCTCTTGGATCGTTACTCACACTTGCGTGTGGCTCCTACGATGCCATGTACAGCTGCCCATAGAACCTCTCAAACTCACTCAAAATCTCAGGTGTCCCGGAAACGATGCTGCTACATTTGGTCTTCAGCCTTGACAGTTGGCTCTTTCTGGCAGACAGATCCCTGGCAAAGACTTTGGAGCCTTGGTTCCGCTCGATCGCTTCTTCAATACAAGCTGTATTGAAGTTGCGTAAGTCCCGCCGCATGCATTTAGAGATCTGTCTGTTCAGTTGCCTGTATGCTGTCAAATCTGTTGAAGAATGTAGCTTCATCTCCCGTCTAACAGCCATGAGATTAAGAGTGTGTTCGGAGAGTTTTTGTATTCTTCTGCGGCGGGTCTTGCAAAACTTAGCTCCGACCGCATGGACAGTTTCCACGAGCTTGTCGTTCATATCGTCCACTTCATTGCAGTCTTCTAGGCACTGAAAACGGTTTCGTAGCTCGAGCTGAAAGGTTTCGGGACTCTGGAACAGAGCACGAGGGGGACGGAGCGTTGACTTCATTAGACGAGACCTCTCCAACTTAACGTTTAGGTTCAGTGTGCCCTGACCATTCGGTGATCGCTACCAGTTTTCACCCTCGCGATCACGGAGACATCACTGAACAGTTGTCGTCTGGTCGTCATAATGAAGTCAATCTCATTTTTTGTCGAACCGTCGGGGCTCGACCAGGTCCACTTCCTGTGGGGCCGCTTCTGGAAGAAAGAGTTCATCATAAAGAGTCCCTCTTTCTCCATGAAGTCGGCCAGCTGCTGGCCCCTTGGGTTCCATTGCCCTATTCCAAATTTCCCTACCTTCAACTCACCGTTCTCTCTAGTGCCTAGTTTTGCGTTGAAGTCTCCTATTAACACCGTATAGTGGATTTTGGAGGAATTCATGGCTCTAGAGATATCCTCATACATTTCCTCCACCTCCTCATTGGGATGTGCCGAGGTTGGTGTGTAAACCTGTGTGACCTTCAGCGAATACCGTTTGGTGATCCTGAGTATAAGGAACGCAACCCTCGTCGACACACTCCGAATCTTTACAACGTTGTTAACGAGAGATTTGTGGACGATAAATCCGACACCTCCTTGGGACAAATGGTCGCCCTCCCGGTGATAGAGCGAGTTGCCGGATTCAAGGATTACCTTGTCCTCTCCCTCTCATCGGACCTCGAATAATCCTATAATATGCCAGCGTAACTTGTCTATCTCTTCTTCCAATTCCACGATCTTCTCGTCAGTCCTCAGGGTGCGTGCGTTGTATGTTGCCAGGTCGAGTCGTCTTAGGTGGCAACCGAACCTCCACCGGAGATTCTTAGCACCCCTTGCCCCGCCGTTACTATGGTCGCCACCGCAGCCAGGAATAGCGGGGCCGCCGGGGACTGGGGCCGTCTCTTTGTTACAATCATAGGGGGTATTTGCCATAGTTGCCACGCTTGGCGAGTGGGTTGGCAACCGCAGTTTATTTTTTTATAATTTTCTTTTATCAGGAAGATGCTGCTGCCCATCTCCTGCCTCTTTCTCTTTGTCGCCTTTTACGACACCCACGGGAAGATGTGGGGTAGTGGATATTATTAACCGCCACTACACGGCATTTCGCGTGATTGGTTATTTAAAAATAAAAGAGAAAGGCATGTTACTCACCATTTATTTGAGTACGAACAATAAGTCCTTAAGAATAGAGATCATATTCCTTTTCATCAACGAAGTTTCTAGAATTAATGAGCAAATTAAGCTTCTTAACGTTAGATGTTGCAATGATAAATTCACGCTAATAGAGACATAGTGTTAATAGATATAACGTTGACATTGCCTTACCCATACCCTAACTAACCTGTACTGCTACGTGAATGATGTTAGTGATGTAGTTACTCTGCTTGAACATGATCTGGCTTATATCGATATTCAGTATATGATTATTATCATGTATATGAATTCACTGAAGAAACTAAATTGCAAAAAACAACAATATATGATAAAATGAGTAAAATAGCAAAATTTAATGGAAATTGCCATGATGAACCACGTATACCCCTGTAATTCATATAGCCGGTATATATTTAATTGTACTTAATGAAAATTTATTAATAATAAGCTAAATTATTGTTTTTGAAATGGAACAAAGAGAATAATAAAAAAACCGTAATTTAGCAATTGTTTATTGTAATTGAAATAAAACACATTTGATTAAAAATTATCGTGTTCACACTTTAATATAAAATTTTAGGCGATAATGAATTCGGATATCAATATAGATCATGATATTAAGATCACTTTTATTTCAGCTTTTTTCCAAAAGTCATTAGTACTACTAAACTACTTAATTATTTCTCTGGCTTAGCAACCCTAACAAATATTCCTTCATAGTGTATCACTCTACAATTTCGTATATTTTCAACGACATCCAGCATTTGCAAATTTTCATTAATATGTTAGTGAATGAACAGGACTGTGATAACATTTTATCGAAAACTTTAATGTCGGCATAGTTACAACACTATCGCAGCTATTTTTATTCAAAATTCATTCACAGATGAACCTTATATTAACGAAATAAGGTCGAATATTACTTGTAAAAAAGGCAATTTCACAATTTGTCCATACTTAGTTAAGTTTCTATCCAAAAAATTAAAAAATTACACGTACATTTGGTACGAAACACTTCCATTCGAAATATTTATATTTTTTACTTTCGTTTTTACACTCCTACATTGCACAAAACGGCATATTTTCGTATATATCACTTAAGCAGCGACCCGTCAGCAGCAACAATTTGAGTCTGCGCCTGACGAGCTATTACGCTCTGCTGTCACTAATTGTGACACGCCTACCCCGCCCACTTTGGGCTTCCTCTTGTTTTTTATATTCCGTGGTCTAGACTTAATGGCTAATGTCTCTCAACTAACCCTTGTTATTCCCATATACCCTTGGAATCCCGATTCGGAATCCCGAAACGGTGTTCAGTATGTATGAGGCCGGTCTACGGCTCGCCCCATACATACGGAATCCTGTGTGTATGTGATCGCCTAAGGCCCGCCACATACACACGGATGAGATCATGAGATCATCCGTTTTGAGATTCCAAACGCAGCAGGTTCATATAAAATCTATGACCCATCACACATGTACGGTAGTTTTCTGTTCGAAATTTTGTGGGCAAAACAGGCAAAACGGGATTCCATATGTATGTGGCCAAACCGTTCGGAATTCTATATGTATGTGGTAACCATAAACAAATAAGAAGTGCTAGCGCAGTGGTAACTAGTAAATTCTACCGACATAATGATTCTGTGATTGTGATTAGATTATTGTACGACAGTGCTACCAACTCCAAAGAAAGATTTACAATAGAATACTCTTTATTGTACACCAAGAAAAGATAAAAATATCAAAAAGAAAAAATAAACAACTATTGAGAGAACATAGCAATCTCTTCCAGACAACCCTAAAGGTTAACAAAAGGTTAAGTCCCCTAAAGGTTAAGTCAAAAACTTTGTGAAATCACCTTATTTACTTGGATATTCATCAGATCATCATCACACATGGTAGCATTTCAATAGATAACAAGAAATTGCAATCGTGATAATTAATGCAAAATATACAACCCAAATTTTGACATATCTTCAAAAGTTGCACCGCAATTATCGTAAACTTCTAAAAAAAAATCAGCTTAAATGGAAAAAATATAAAAGTCCCTAAAATATCCCTAAAACTAGAAAACTCCTAAAAATCCCATATCACTTATTTACACCCTAAATTTAGGGGCAAACTCCTAAGTTGGGAACCACTGTTGTACGAATACGTATTAAGTTTTTTTTTATAGGATAAGGGTGACAAACGAGCACACAGTCCACCTGATGGTAAGTGGTAAGATGGTAAGTAACCCATAGACATCTACATCTATCCTCTATTACAATTCAAAATGTAGATGCGTTGTCACCCGTGAGGACTAAGATGGAATGCCTCATTTCCAGTAAAAAGGGCCTCCGGCCACCTGCACTCACCGAGCGGAACGCAGAGGTAAACCTCTACTTCACGCTGGTATTCTGTGAGGTCGTGGTACCACCCCGTTTCGAGCCGGCCCATCCGTGCGACAGCAAACGCTGCCGCGTGGCTCTACCACTGTTAAATTATTGTAATTAGTATAATTAGCACAGTAGAATTTTTATTAATTGAATCATTTTAAATTTGATTTGAATTTTTTATTGTAACGCCGAGTACCGGGACAAACTTGTGTCTGAAGTCGAGTCTTTGCTTAACAAAGTCTCGGATTGGGGCCGACTAAATCTAGTCCAGTTCAATCCCCAGAAGACACAAGTTTGCGCGTTTACCGCTAAAAAGAACCCCTTTGTCGTATCTCCTCAGTTTCAAGGCACTCCCCTTGCTGCCTCAGCCAGTATCGGAATCCTTGGCGTCGACATATCGAATAGTGTGCAGTTTCGTGGTCACTTGGAAGGGAAGGCCAAATTGGCCTCTAAAAAGCTGGGCGTGCTCAGCAGAGCGAGACAGTATTTCATGCCGGCACATCGCTTGCAACTTTACAAAGCGCAAGTTCAGCCCACATGGAATACTGTTCTCATCTCTGGGCCGGGGCACCCCAGTGCCAGCTCCTTCCACTTGACCGCATCCAGCGCAGAGCGGTTCGAATCGTCGACGACCGAGTTCTTTCTGATCGGCTCGATACACTGGCACTGCGTAGAGATGTTGCATCTCTTTGCGTATTTTATCGCATATATCACGGGGAGTGCTCTGAGGAATTGTTCGGACTGATTCCAGCCGCTCAATTTCACCATCGCACATCGCGACAAAACTCGCGTTACCATCCATACCATCTGGATGATTGGCGGTCCACCACTGTGCGATTTAGAAGAAGTTTTCTCCCTCGCACGACTTCCTTGTGGAATCCTTGTGAAATGTGTGTGGATTTGAACCCGCGGCCCCCAGCGCAACAGCTCATTGCTAAACCACTGCGCCACGGAGTCGTCAACGAATTTATTTCGTTCGGGATCTTCATTTTTATAGATTTTTTCTACACAATATGCTGATGCGCCACATTGCAAATTTTATGTGAGATTTTGATGACAGCTCAAACCAGCGGACAGTCAACGAATGACAACAGTCACCCAAGTTCAAAAGGCGCCTAAGCGAACAAAATAACTTGAGGTTTAAATCAATATCGAAGCACATGTTTTGTCGTTTTCTGTAATAGTCGACATGCGCAGATACTTAATACATAAAATCGTATCACTTTTACGTATCAAATCCACTTAAAACCATTATTTAAAAAATAAAACAGGTACAACAATCCGTCGACGGTCAAGTTCCCGCCAAAACTCAGATTATGATCCTCTTATTAGTAAAGGCAAAGGTCCTACCTACACCATACAGCCTTGTTTGATGTGTCTTTTATTTCTTAATTCTTCACAATATTCAAATGTATGATCTTGATAACGATTGTATCCAAAGATACCCAAGCAGCTCTACCAAACTCCACTTTAAACCTTTATTTTTTTAAAGGATAGGGTGACAAACGAGCACATAGTCCACCTGATGGTAAGTGGTTGCTGTGACCCATAGACATCTACATCTATCCTCAATAAAGAATGAAAATGCAGATGCGTTGTCACCCGTGATGACTAAGATAGAATGCCTCTTTTTTTGTAAAAAGGGTCTCCGGTTCTCTTTTCTATATTCTCCATACGAAACACAGCAGTGTTAAGCTCCTATTTTACGCTGGTATTCTGTGAGAGCGTGGTACTTCCCCGGTCGAGCCGACACATTCGTGCTACAACTATACTACTAATATAGCTACAGTATAGCTCTAGCCTGTATAAAATTTTATACATGATATATAGGAGCGGTAGCGAAGCCCCCATAGAAGCCGAGAAGTCGGGCTTGCCCTATGAAACTGCTCAATCAATAATATCAAATAATAAAATAACTCGTAAACTATTTCAAACTATTTGAAATATCCCGCGCGCTCTTCCATGCAATGGACTGTCAAAATTACTCACCGCGGCAAAACTGCGCGATACTGCTGTCATAAAAAAAGGAGTTGAGTTGAGCGATTAGTCGTCTCTCTCGCACGCGTGGGCTCTTTACCGGGCTTTCGAGAAGACGATCGCTCCCTTTCTAACCTGTGGCAAAATGTTCTATAATGAAATATAACTACGATTGCTTATATAGCAATTAGTATGGAGCAATAAGCCTGGCTTTATGTATGAAGTTAGTCGAGCGAGCGATACCTTATTACATTTGCAACTTCACTTTGCATTTCAATATTTACTTTGTAAAATAACTCGTAAACTATTTCAAACTATTTGAAATATCCCGTCATGTTTACTATAATGCTTTTTTGAAGATTTTTAGTGGAAGTGGAGGATTTTAGTGATCCTTGTGATGAATTGAAGTGTGTTAAAGTGCTAATCGGCGAGGGAAAGGTAAAATATTTAAACTTTGTTCAGAAAAAATAGCTTATATTCACATAAATAGTTATTGCTACAATTAAAACGTTCATCGACATTTTAAGCAGACGTAATCAAATCTTTTTATTAAGAAAGAGAGACGATACGATTTAGAATATAAATAATTTTTTTTTTTTTTAATTTTGTACATAGTTTGTTTGTACTTTGTTCATGCTTTTCTTTTATTCATGTATTGTATTGTATGTAAATATTTTTATTTATTTTTATTTAAAAGCTTTATTGCGTCCCTTTAGAAAAGAAAAAGGATACAAAGGGCGGACATAATGCCTAAAGGCATTCTCTACCAGTCAACCCATGGAGTGGTGAGAGTTTGTCGTAGGTGTAGCAATTAAAAGACAAAACAGATTATGATATAATATTATAAGTAAATGCACATATATATATATATATATTCGCACATTTACATATATTAATACATATATATGGATATAAATATACATAAATACAAAGTTAATACATACATATAAATACGATTAATTAACAATTTTGTAAATTCTAATGATTATTCAGTAAATGCTGGCGTACCTTCTTTTTTAGGAGTAGTTTTAAGGAGTATTTGTTAGATGCTTTTCTGATATCATCAGGCAAGGAATTCCAAAGACGTGCAGCCTGTACAGTGAAGGAGTTACCATAGAACCCGGTGAGATGAGTGGGAATATAAATCTTGTTATTAGAGGAATCGGAAAGATTTCTATGGGAGGCTCAATGCGGATTTAGACCTGGAAGAGGATGCACGGATCAAATGTTTTCTCTCCGCATGATCGCGGAAAAGCTTCTGGCTGCTAACCAGAGGATTTTCTGTGCTTTTGTGGATCTTGAGAAAGCATTTGATAAGGTTGTAAGGAAGAAAATGTGGGAATTGTTGCCGGGGTACGGTGTGGATGGTCGATTGCTAAGGGCTGTGCAGTCACTTTACTGTGACTGTAAAGCCTGTGTGCGGGTAGGGCATGAACTGTCACCCATGTTTAGCGTCCAAACGGGCGTAAAACAGGGTTGTGTCATGTCTTCCTGGCTGTTCATACTGTATCTCGACAGCTGTTTACAGAAGTTGAAAGATAGCTGTTTGGGTGTGAAATTGGGTGACATAAAAGTAAATTGTCTGCTGTATGCTGATGATGCAGTGCTTATTGCACCATCAGAGGCAGAACTGCAGGCATTAGTCACGTGTATGAAAGAGGAATGTGAAATTAAAGGTCTCCGTTTGAATGCCAATAAAACTAAGGTTCTGGTATTTGAAAGGGACGAAGAGAGAACGAAGTGTGAAATATGGGTAAATCAGGAATGTCTAGAACAGGTAAATGAAATTGTATACTTGGGGAGTGCTTTTAGCCGGGATGGAAGATGTGATTTAGATGTGGACAGGCGTGTCGCTGCCGGGAACAAAGTCAATGGTGCCCTGACTGCGTTAGTCAAAAGGCAAGGCGTAGTGAAGAGTGCACGCCTTGCAATACATAACGCAGTGTTGGTACCGACTTTGTTATATGGCAGCGAAACCTGGGTATGCCAGAAGAAGCATAAAAGCAAGTTGAATGCAGTGGAGATGCGATCTCTTCGTAAAATGTGCGGCGTTACCATGGCCGACCGAAAGCGAAACGAAGAGATTCGCAATATGGCAGGTTTGAAAGATGACCTTATCACAAAAATTGATAAGGGCGTGCTTCGATGGTTTGGGCACGTTGAGCGAATGAGTGAAGACCGAATGGTGAAGAAAATATATAGCGCGAAAGTTAATATTAAAAGGTGTCGAGGTAGACCGAGACTAACTTTCGAAGACCATGTGAGCAAACTGCTCGAAGAGGGGAGGGTCAAGAGTACTCGGATACCTAGACGTGCATGTATGAAGAAGATTATGAATCTGAAAGAAGCGAAAGAGGTATGTAAGGATCGTGACACTTGGCGATCTGTTCTCTCTGGCTACCCCGTCAGGGATTGTGCGTGAAGATAAGTAAGAGGAAGATCGAAGAACCCTATCATGACAAGAAGAGAGATACTGAAATCGTTCTTTGAGGTAAGAAGGTGAATATGGATCATTAAGAATTGAGAAAAGAGCAAGTAATATTCTGGAGTTGCGCCTTTGCCTTATGGTAAGCCACTTAAGCTGAGATCTATAATGAGAAATATGGTCATACTTACGCAGACCAAAAATAAATCTAATACAGGTGTTAAGCAGGCGCTCCAGCTTGTTAAGAAGTTCTTGGGACAGGTCTGGGTAGCACACATCTGCATAATCAAAGAGAGGTAAAATAAGAGTTTGATATCGTTTTCTTTTGCTCAAGCAAACCAGTGGCGTAGCGTGCCTTCGAGGGGCCCTGTATCAAAATTTGTTGGGGGGCCCCAATGAAGAGTAAAGATTTCATAAAAGGAACAAAAACGCTTGCATTGAATTCAAATTATTATATATTGATTTTAAGTTATTCATCATCATCGTTACAGCCCTTCATAAGTCCAAGGAATGAAAAAACGAATAAAGGAATAAAAAACATATACATAAAAATGGTCTTCAGTTCTCTATGTACACATAAATTATCGTCAATTATCACGACAACGGCAAAAGTACTAATTCCACTAGTTCATCATCATCATCATCATCATAACAGCCCTTCATAAGTCCATTAAAGAGCATAGGCCTCACCCAAGGAATGCCACAAAGCACGGTCCTGAACCACCTGCATCCATCGACTTCCTGCATGTCTTACCAGGTCGTCACTCCATATAGTGGGGGGACGCCCTACACTTCATCCGCCGGTACGAGGCCGCCACTCGAGAACCTTTTTCCCTATCGGTTGCCGGTTCTTCGAGCTATATGTCCGGCCCATGGCCACTTCAGCTTACTAATTCGTTGGGCCATGTCGGTGACTCTGGTTCTACTGCGCATATCCTCATTTCTAAGTTTATCACGCAGAGAAACTCCGAGCATAGCCCTCTCCATAGCTCGCTGAGCAACCTTGAGCTTCCTCATCCGGCCAGCAGTGAAGGACCACGTCTCAGTTCCGTATGTCATCACTGGCAACACGCACTGGTTGCACAATTTCGTTTTCAAGTTTTGAGGTATACCTGACTAGAAGATGTGCCGTTATTTCCCGAACGCTACCCAGTCGAGTCGAATCCCTCGATTGACCTCTCGGTCGAAGTTGGACTTACTTAGTCGGACTATTTGTCCCAGGTAAACATAAACGTCAACAACTTCGAGCTTAGAGCTACCAACAACTACCGACATAGGTGTGACATGGACATTAAACATGATCTTTGTTTTGTCCATGTTCATCTTAAGACCTATCCGTTGGGAAAAACTATTGAGGTCATTAAGCATAGTGCTTAGGTCCTCCAGCGATTCTGCCATAAGGACTATATCGTCGGCAAATCGAAGGTGAGTGATGTACTCGCCATTGATGTTAACACCGTATCCTTACCAGTCCAGAAGCTTGAAAACGTCTTCCAATGCAGCGGTGAAGAGTATCGGGGATATAACGTCACCCTGTCTTGCACCTCTCTGCAATTGGATAGGTTTCGTACTCTGGTTCTGTACTCGGATAGCCATCGTAGCCCTACTGTACAAGCACTTCAGCACTTCGATATACCGACAGTCAACTTGGCATCGCTGAAGGGACTGCAGCACCGCCCGAATTTCGACGTAATTTTGATTGAAAGTCTTTGGGCTTTCTCATAGTCCACATACGCCAGAAATAGTGGTAAATTGTACTCCTCGGACTTCTGTACAATTTGCCGAAGGGTATGTATGTGGTATATGGTGCTAAAGCCTTTTTGGAAACCGGCTTGTTCGGGAGTAATGACTCTCGAAAACAGCATGTAGACGCGGCTCAAAAGGGAACTCGGTCTGTAGTTCTTCAAGAGAGCGTTGTCACCTTTCCGGAGTAGTGCCACCATGGAGGACGGAATTAAAGAGCTTCTGAAGGACATCAAGTATCGGTTTTCCACCCGCTTTCAGAAGCTCCACTGTAATTCCATCCAGCCTGGGATCTTGCCGTTTTTAAGATGCTGGAGAGCCATTCTAATCTCGCTCAGACTGACGTCCGAGATATCATCGGAATAGTGTCGGATAAGACTCGCTCTTGGATCGTTACTCACACTTACGTGTGGCTCCAACGATGATGTGTACAGCTGCCAATAGAACCTCTCAATCTCACTCAAAACCTCAGGTGTCCCGGAAACGACGCTGCCATACTCGGTCTTCAGCTTCGACAGTTGGCTCTTTCTGGCAGACAGATCTCTTGCAAAGACTTGGGAGCCCTGGTTCTGCTCGATCTTTTCTTTAATACGAGCAGAATTAAAGTTGCACAAGTCCCGCCGCATGCATTTGGAGATCTGTATGTTCAGTTGCCTGTACGCTGTCAAATCTACTGAAGACTGCAGCTATATACCCCGTCTAAAAGCCATTGAGATTAGAGTGTGATCGGAGACTTTTTGTTTCTTCTGCGGCGGGTCTTGCAAAACTTAGCTCAGACCGCATGGACAGTTTCCACGAGCTTGTCATTCATATCGTCCATTGTATTGCAATCTTCTAGGCACTGAAAACGGTTTCGTAGCTCGAGCTGAAAGGTTTCTGGACTTTGGATTAGAGCACGAGAAGGACGGAGCGTTGACTTCATTAGACGTGACTTCTCCAACTTAACGTTTAGGTTCAGTGTGCCTCTCACCATTCGGTGATCGCTGCCGGTTTTCACCCTCGCGATCACTGAGACATCACTGAATAGTTGTCGTCTGGTAGTCATAATAAAGTTAATCTCATTTTTTGTCGAACCGTCGTGGCTCGACCAGGTCCACTTCCTGTGGGGCCGCTTCTGGAAGAAAGAGTTCATCATAAAGAGTCCTTCTTTCTCCATGAAGTTCGCCAGCTGCTGGCCCTTTGGGTTCCGTTGCCCTATTCCGAATTTCCCTACTTTCAGCTCACCGTTCTCTCTTGTGCCTAGTTTTGCGTTGAAGTCTCCCATTAACACCGTATAGTGGGTTTTGGAGGAATGCATTGTTCTAGAGATATCCTCATACATTTCTTCCACCTCCTCATCGGCGTGTACCGAGGTTGATGCGTAAACCTGTATAACCTTCAGCGATTACCGTTCGGTGATTCTGAGTATAAGGTCCGCAACCCTCGTCGACACACTCCCAATCTTTACAACGTTGTTAACGAGAGACTTGTGGACGATAAATCCGACACCTCCTTGGGACAGATGGTCGCCCTCCTGGTGATAGAACAAATTGCCGGATTCGAGGATTACCGTGACCTCCCCCTCTCTTCAGACTTCGGATAATCCTATGACATTCCAGTGCAACTTGTCTATCTCTTCTTCTAGCTCCAGGACCTTCTCGTCAGTCCTCAGGGTGCGTGCGTTATAAGTTGCCATGTCGAGTCGTCGTAGGTGGCAACAGAACCTCCACCGGAGACTCTTAGCACCCCCTGCCTCGCTGTTACCATGGTCGCCACCTTAGCCAGGAATAGCGGGGCTGCCGGGGACTGGGGGCCATCTCTTCGTTACTTTCATGGGGGTATATTGCCATAGTTGCCACGCTTGGCGAGCGGGTTGGCAAGCGCAGTTTTTTTATTGTTGTTTTGCTGTTATCAGAAAGATGCTGCTGCCCATCCTCTGCCTCAGTTTCCGTCTGTCGCCTTTTACGACACCCACGGGAAGATATGGGGTTGTGAGTATTCTTACCCGCCACTACACGGGCTTATGAGTTATTACTTACAATAAATACTCCTAGGAACTAAGCTAGCCAAACAATTTAATTTTCGTGCCTTTTGTTCGGCGAACATAGCTGAAGACGATTTCAGTTTTACTAAATTCTTTACTTCTTTAGAGAATAGTGATAGCCTTTCCTGTCCCATTAGAAGTCCTTGGAGTTTTTGCTTACACACGTTGGGGGCCCCTGTAGCCCGGGGGCCCCGTATCATTGATACGGCTGATACGGCGGTAGCTACGCCCCTGAAGCAAACCCAAACGTCATTTTTCAAAGCCACCGAAGGTGTGCAACTGCTTATATGTCATACAATCTATCTAGCAGTAGTATGCCTTACGTGTGCTTTGTTAAACTATTTGTTTTGTTGTTGTATTTTTATAAAACTGTTAAAAACAACAAAACCATATCTTGGGCTTGCCCTGGTTTGGAGTCCTAGCTTCGCCGCTGTATAGGAGCAACAATCTACCAGTCGTCAAGTTCGCAAACGCAAAAATGTAAACGAAAACTAATATGCAGTACATAAAAGCATTATTATAATTAATCTTGAACCAAATCATGTAAAATCACTATACATCATATCACTGTGAGTCAGAGGACACCAGATACCGAATACCATAGATAATTATCCTAAATTCTAATACTAATAAAGCTCCTACTCGCTCCTACTCATAGCAGAGTTCAGAAACACAGAGTAACCTTTATGTCATAGCCACAGTCGTAGCAATTACTCGTACCGTTGTAATTTAATTACTCGAGTTACAAATTAGAGTTATTCTATATGTACTGCTTTTACTTAAGAACTTTGATACCGTGATTTAGGCTTCGATGTATTTCGCTTGTGGCGCGACGTCTACGCCGCCACAAAACTATAGTTTGATGAGATGAAGATGCGCCGTATTGAAAAATAAATTTGATATGTTAGGGATGTTTTCCTTTTATTTGACAACGTTACCTCTGTAAGCAATTTGCATAAGTATGTTTCTAAGCATAGCGCATGCTGATTCTATTATTAATTTGCAACATTCTTGTCACACACAGTTAGGAGAACTCACTGACCTACAGTGAGCTCTCCTAACTCTGTTAGAAGATTTCACATAACTGGGCCCATATATCATATTCCTTAACTGTTTCCCGCGATTTCGCCCGCGTGTAATTTAGGGTTTTAATATTTTTTTGCGCGGAACCCTAATAATTTTTCTTAAATTAAAGTAGCCTAAGTTACTCCTTATAATATCAGCTATCTGCCAGTGAAAGTCCCATCAAAATCGGTCCAGCCACATTGGAGATTAGCCGGAACAAACAGACAGATAGACAGACAGACAAAAATTTAAAAAATGTGTTTTTGTTATATGTAGCATATATACTTTCATATGGATTTAGTAAAAAGCTCTGATTATGACATTACAAATGACACTTCAGTTTTATTTATTTGTATAAATTGCAACCGTAGACTTGGCTTTTCCCACTAGTTTTATTTAAATAAAATAGGGTTTTTGAGATTCAGAAGCTAAACTAATTGCGTTATTCGCAATTCGGCACAAAAGAATTTAACTTTTCGCAAGAGCCATCGAAGGGCTTTATGAATTTAAATACTACACCAATTTGAATAGATTCCCTCTTTAGATTCCGTGTTTTTGCGTAAGAAAATAATTACACTAATTAAAGACGTAAAGCGAGACGTTCTAAGAAGTTGCCGATGAAGTAACTAAAAATATGAGTTACTAATCATTTGAAGACTTTTTCTGCACTTCACAACAACTTATGCACTGTTGTTTGAAATATCACCTTCCACAAACATTGAAATTTGCATATAAAATTTAAACACTTACAGACAACAGTTTTAACAATACCTAATCCCTTTTCACGATTCTCTTAAAGTTTTTTACTAATTGCGATATCAAGAATTGGAGACGAACCATGGATCTATAAGTTGATCCCTTGAGACGCGTAATTAGGATCTTGAATTTTTAAAAACAATATTTTAATACACAACACTTATATTTCCTTATTACAAATTTAAACAATGCCACTTTAATCATTTAGAGTAAGTGTTACCGGTTTGAATGTTAGCGTCGAAGTAAATTACAGAACTGACTATTGCAATGAACTTCTAGAAAGTGCTAAGGTATATTATGTTTTTTTTATAGGATAACGGTGAAAAACGAGCACACAGTCCACCTGATGGTAAGTGGTTGCTGCGGCCCATAGACATCTACATCTATCCTCTGTTACAGATCAAAATGCAGATGCGTTTTCACCCGTGAGGACTAGGATGGAATGCCTCGTTTCCAGTAAAAAGGGCCTCCGGCCACCTGCACTCACCAAGCGAAACGCAGAGGTAAACCTCTACTTCACGCTGGTATTCTGTGAGGTCGTGGTACCACCCCGGTTCGAGCCGGACCATCCATGCGACAGCAAAAGCTGCCGCCTGGCTCTACCACTGTTAAGATATACATGTATGTATATTATGTACAGGGAATATATAGGTACAACAGATTGATTTTTTATTTTAAAACTTTTCTTAAGCTCGTTATTTTATCTTTCCAGAAGAATATATTCCTTGAAATCCTTTTTTACGACTGCACTCAATTGCATTGAAAATTGACCACACTGAATTTTAGAAAAACAAACTTTCAGACGTTATAAAAATCAAGACCACTATAATGACACCTTGCACTTCCAAATCCATCAAGCAGTGCAGGTAACTCTATAATAATACTCTTTGGCTTTAAAATTTGGCTTTAAAAATTGTAGAATCCAATGATTACATGTGTAAAGTCCATGTCACACCTATGCGGGTAGTTGTTGTGGGAGCACTACGCTCGAAGTTGTCGACGAGTATGTTTACCTAGGACAAATAGTCCGGCTAAGTAAGTTCGATTTCGACTGAAAGGTTCGACGACAACGACGAAAACGACGGATTCAACTCGGCTGGACAGCGTTCGGGAGATTACTTTTCGTCAGGTATACCTCAAAACTTGAAAACAAGATTGTACAACCAGTGCGTGTTGCCAGTGATGGCTTATAGATCTGAAATTCTTGTACTGCTGGCCGTATGAGGAAGCTCAAGTTTGCTCAGCGAGCTATGGACTTTGAAACTTAGGTAGAATTAAAAATGAGGATATCCGCAGTAGAACCAAAGTGGCAGTGGCAATGGGCCGGCTTTATTATACCTCGAAGAACCGACAACCGATGGGGAAGAAAGGTCCTCGAGTTGCAGCCTTGTACAGGTAGGCGAAGTGTAGGGTGGCGCCCCACTAGATGGAGTGACGACCAGGTAAGACATGCAGAAAGTCGATGGCTGCAGGTGGCTCAGGACCGTGTTTTGTGGTGTTCCATTAGGGCGGCCTATATTCAGCATTGGATTTGTGAAAAGCTGTCATTAATGAATGAATAAAAACTCAAAGTATATATCTTATCACTCATTCCAATGGGGGATGAGGCTGCTCGCGTACGTACGAAACACTTGAACTGTGACTCCCTACACGTGTCACACAGGTAGTGCTAAATGAGCAACACCAATTCCGGTAGCAAGTTTCGGCCGCTGGCTTTTAGGCTACCACCCAACACCGCAAAATCATGTCGCCAAATGACGTAGCGTGTTCCGTCACGATGCTCGATGAAGCTATTTGGAGAATGGATCTGAACAGAAGCGTTGTGTGTGTAAGTATAAATATAGATATTAGACGTTCGACCAGTCCACTCTTTCGTTGTTGACTTATCACGCATTCGAACCAAACGGTATGGTACATTGTATCTAAGTCATGCGTAGAGCAAAGGCGTGAAATAAGTTGCCAACATTGTTCCTTCCACTTTTTTTTATAGGATAGGGTGACAAACGAGCACACAGTCTACCTGATGGTAAGTGGTTGTTGTGGCCCATAGACATCTACCTTTATCCTCGTTTACGAATCAAAATGCAGATGCGTAGTCACCCTTGAGGACCAAGATGGAATGCCTCTTTTCCAGTAAAAAGGGTCTCCGGTTCTCTACACTCACCATACGAAACACAGCAGCATTACCCTGCTATTTGACGCTGGTATTCTGTGAGAGCGTGGTCCTTCCCCGGTCGAGCCGACCCATTCGTGCTACAACTATACTATTAATATAGCTGCAGCCTGGCTCTACCACGTCACTTGACCGCATCCAGCGCAGAGCGGTTCGAATCGTCGACGACCGAGATCTTTCCGATCGCCTTGACTCACTGGCACTGCGTAGAGATGTTTCTCTTTGCGTATTTAATCGCATCTATCACGGGGAGTGCTCTGAGGAATTGTTCGGACTAATTTCAGCCGTCCAATTTCACCATCGCACATCGCGAAAACAGTCGCGATACCATCCATAACATCTGGATGATTGGCGGTCCACCACTGTGCGATTTAGAAGAAGGCTTTTTTCTCGCACAACTTCCTAGTGGAGTCGATTACCACCAGCAATTTTTCCGGACCCATACACATTAGGGACCTTGAAGAAAAGAGCCTACTCCTTTTAAAAAGCCGGCAAAGCATCTGCAATTTCCCTGGTATTGCAGCTGTTCATGGGCGGCGGTAATAACTTACCATCAGGTGAGCAGCATGCTCGTTTGCCCCGTCTCTTATAAAAAAACATCTGTCTTACATATGATTACAATGTGGTTGTCTCCAAGGCGAGAGTGAATAGGCATTTGTTAAGTCAATGCTCTTCACCATCTTAGGCTACATCACCACTTACCATTAGGTGGGGTTGTAGTTAAGCGCTGGCTTAGAATAGCAAAAAAAATTTCTTATAACTGGATACTTCGCCATTCAAAATACATCCATCTGAAAACTTTGTTAAAGTTATTAGTTTTATTATTTAAGAGCGTAATTATAAAAATTTCAGGCAAACGTTTACACAACATTCAAAACGATTCACACGTTTTCGTTTGTACACTTTTATGTAAAACATCGAAACCGCCATTAAACCCGGCTTCGTATGGATACACTAAAACGAAGAACAACAGTAAATCTAACATATGTACACGATAAGGAATGTTTATGGTGCAGCCATTGGAATTCAAGGTTATAAAACCAATATGGTGATTGGATCCTTGCCAAATTAAAAAAAAATGTCTCAAAGAAAGATGTAGCCTACTACTTTAGCGTACGGACGGCGTAACATTATACACACATACGAATCTGCTTTTCGACTCATGTTAAATGGCGGATCCATTTTATTTTCGAAGGGAAACGCTTGTTATATTTTTTTATAGGATAAGGGTGACAAACGAGCACACAGTCCACCTGATGGTAAGTGGTTACATGGCCCATAGACATCCACGTCTATCTTCGATTACGAATCAAAATGCAGATGCGTTGTCACCCGTGAGGACTAAGATGGAATGCCTCGTTTCCAGTAAAAAGGGTCTCCGGTTCTCTACACTCACCATACGAGACACAGCAGCGTTAAGCTACTATTTTACGCTGGTATTCTGTGAGAGCGTGGTCCTTCCCCGGTCGAGCCGACCCATTCGTGCTACAGCTATACTACTAATAGCTGCAGCATGGCCCTACCACGTATGTTATATATTGTGTCCTGCCTCGTAAGGTCGAAAGGATTGTTAGGTCGGGCTAGAAGTGATTAAAAGTCGATAATATTTCACCTGCGAGTCATATTGATGGGTCACGGATATTGGTTGCCCACAGCTAGCTTTTATTTATAGAAAAAGAGTGACAAATGAGTGAATTTTATGGCCCATAGACATCTATATTTAACCTTGATTAAAAATTAAAAATGAAGATGTTTTTATCGAATAAAGGTGACAAACGAGCACACAGCCCACATTTATTCTCAATTAAGTAATTAAGAAATAAAATGCTAATGCGTTGTCACCCCTGAGGACTAAGGCCGGCTACTCACTTCCCTGCCGCAGGGGCAATCTAGGGTGTAGGAGTGGGGATGACCCTTAATTGCCTCCTTAATTGTAATGTGTGTAGGCAAGCAAGGGCAATTTTCAAAGTCATCCCTGCGGTAGGGCGGCAGGGGCGCAAGACCTTCCTTGCTCCCTAGATCGGCCCTGCCGCTGTCGCGTGTGTAGCGCAATTAGGGCAATTTCAATCAGTTCGTTGCGACTTTCGCGCGGAGCACACGTGTGAGTACAAGTAACAGTGGATACAATAAAGAATGTGAAATTTGGACACTGCTGATAGAAGATACATATATAGAAGTGTATAAAGAGCGGCTTCTTCCCAGTATCTCTTTTGTCTTTTTTTGCGGTAGAACCGCAGAAAGAACGTTATTTGAACGTTGTAACTTACAAGTAACATTACTGGGACTTGTTACTGAGTAGATATCTACCTAACTTATCATAAGGGCCAGTATGGGTAAGAAAATATTCCAATAGTATTAGAATATTAAAAAAATGTCATGTCAACTAAATAATTAAATAAAAATACAAATTTTAGTAATTTATTTATATATGTACGAGGGCGGAATGATAAGTAACTAGCCACTGCTATTTAAAAAAATAAAATTAAAAAAATATATATGTCATTTTTAAATTTATATCTCTGACCACCTATGTCCTAAGTTTGAATTTGGTGGCGTGAAAATTTTATTGTTTTTTTTTCATTTGAAAATATATTTCGTCAACTGTTTTCAAAATGGATAAAATTTAATAAAGAGCGGTGATAAAGTTTCTTCATATGAAGGGCATGAAGGGGAAAGATAATGACGAGTAAAAGAATGTTTTGGGTGAATATGCTCCTTCTTATGCCACAGTAAAAAACTGGGTGCCTGAGTTTAAACGCGGTCGTACATGTGTCCAAGATGAAGCCCGCCCCGGATATGCAAAAAGCGTCACGACTCCGGAAATGGTCGTGAAAGTAATGAAATGGTTTTAGCAGATCGGCGATTGAAGTTATCTGAAATAGCTGACACTACAGTTATCTCAAATAAACGGGTACTTCATATCCTAAGTAAGGAATTAAATATGAAAAAGTTATCGGCCCGTTGGATGCCGCGATTGCTTACGCACGATTAAAAAGGATTCGGGTGCAAAACTCAAAAGAATGTCTGAACCGTTTTTAGAGTAATAAGTCCGATTTTTTTACGTCGATTTGTAACAACAGATAAAACATGGGTTCATCATTACACGCCAGAATCAAAAATTAAATAAAAAAAGTGGACTCAATCGGGATGCCCGGTTCCAAAAAAGCCATGACTGTAAGGTCGGCTGGAAAAGTGATGGCTTCCGTCTTTTGGGATGCAGATGGGATCTTGATGATAGGTTACCTTCCTAAAGGTCAAACAATTAATGGAGAATACTACGCTAATGTTCTAGATGAGATTCATCAATGTCTTCAGCAGAAACGACCAGGTTTAGCCAACAAAAAAATCATCTTCCACCAAGACAACGCTAGGGTTCACACAAGTGTTAAATCGATGGCAAAAATCAACGAATTGAAGTATGATTTGCTGCCCCACCTACCTTATTCGCTTGAACTAGCGCCATCAGACTTCTACTTATTCCCTAAGCTCAAAACTTTTTTGGGTGGACAGGAATTTGCCACAAATGATGAAGCATAGCCGCTGTAGAAAAGTATTTTGCAGGCCTCGAAAGAAAACATTTTATGGAAGGCATTACTACTTTAGAACGAAGATGGAATAAGTGCGTAGAGGTTCACGGAGACACTTCAAAAAATAAAATTAATTTTATCACGGAAAGTTAAGTGTTTTCTTATTAGGCTAGTAATATAATTAATAATTATATATATATATATACAGGTTGTCCCAAAATTATTGGCGGATAGTTTTTTTTAAACATTGCATGTCTTTATTAGGTAAGCCGAGCAGGTAGTAAAGTAAAATTTTCAAGGGCGACAAATGTACTTACCTAATAAAGACATGCAATGTTTAAAAAAAACTATCTGCCAATAATTTTGTAATGAAATGCCTACTTTTACACATTACACATGGCAGTAAGTAGTAACATTAAGTACATGGTATGCTAATGTCTTAGAATCCTTATGATATAGGTAAACTTTTTAAATGGTTGGCCACACAGATCCTGTACGTTTTTTTTTCACCACAGGTGCTCAAACTTAGCAGTTAAATAAAGTAAAAAAATTAAAGTTATGTTTAGTGCCGTCTTGTAAAATACTACCCATAGTAGTTAAAAACTTTTAAAGGTAATTTAGAAACATCATTATTAGGGAACACATTAAAAGAAAAAAAATCCGATCTAGGCATTAAACTGCGGACGTGATGACCACAAATGTGAGCAGAAGTACGAATTTTCGGAATTTTATAAAATATGGCGTAGACCACGAACCGTTCGGGATAGAATTTTTTTTAGGGAACTGAGGCCACCACCCCCCCGCCCGAACACGTACGTACCAGATTATCCACCATTACTGGGACAGCCTATATATATATATATATATATATATATATATATATATATATATATATATATATATATATATATATTTTATAGGATAAGGGTGACAAACGAGCACACAGTCCACCTGATGGTAAGTGGTTGCTGCGGCCCATAGACATCTACATCTATCCTCTATTCCAAATCAAAATGCAGATGCGTTGTCACCCGTGAGGACTAAGATGGAATGCCTCGTTTCCAGTAAAAAGGGCCTCCGGCCACCTGCACTCACCAAGCGAAACGCAGAGGTGAACCTCTACTTCACGCTGGTTTTCTGTGAGGTCGTGGTACCACCCCGGTTCGAGCCGGCCTATCCGTGCGACAGCAAAAGCTGCCACGTGGCTCTACCACTGTTAAAATATATATATATATATATATATATATATATATAACATAATTTATGACGAGTGTAGTCACATTTAATTGCCTTTGATAGCCTAAAAACAGGGTGGCAGAGCTATGCTGCAGCTTATAAGCACTATATTATGGTTGTAATTATTAATTAATTAGTTGTTTTATTGATAAATGTGGGTGTCTATGGGCCACAGTGTCCACTTACCATCAGGTGGACTGTGCTCATATGTTACCATTATTCAATATAAAAAGAGCCAAGGCTATATATACCGATTCATTGATATTTCGATAAAACTGGCGCCATTCTCAACGTGTGCGTCCAGTGAGACGTATACTCTCATACTGAATGGCAGGCATGTGTGTAGAGATAGTTCAGATATTGCCCCGATCTCTGTACACCCTAGATTGCCCCTGCGGCAGGCATGTCAGTAGCCGCCTTAAGATAGAATCCCTCGTTTCCAGTGAAACGGTTCTCCGGTTCTCTATACTCACCATACGAAACACTGCAGCATTGAGCTGATATTCTACGCTGGTATTCTGTGAGCGCGTGGTCCTTCCGCGATCGAGCCGACTCATAAGTGCTACAACCATAATGTAACAGCGTGGCTCTACCATGTGTGTTGAAGTTCTCTTTAAGGGAGAATGTCTCCTTTACATGGGTTAAAGTACCAAACAAAGGATTATCAATAGATTAAAAATAGGTGGAATCAAGACAAGCATCTTACAAAAGGGACCCAACGAAGTACCGGCGCGATTCTCTTGAGATCGGCCCATATACGGAAGGGTTATTATGTATTGAGGGGCTATGGGAGGTGAAGGGTTGCCTCTCCCATTTTCTCTTAGTAAAGATTTTCGAAACTATTTTTTATATAAAATAAGGGTGACAAGCGAGCACGTGGTCCACCTAATGGTAAGAGCATGTTGTGATCCATAGAGATTTCCATAGAGATTATGTGTTGAAGATTAACATTTTTGTAGTCTCGTTATAGTCCAAGAGTTAATGGTTATGGTAAACATTTAAGAAATTATTTAATTTGGTAGACTGTAACATATCGCGGAATTAACGTTAACATATTATTGATATAAATAAATAAAAACAAAGAAAACGTCAATAGTTCAGCACAAAAACACAAGAATAAAAAGCAAATCTTAAAAATATACATACCACATACATAAACATGGGAGTTGTTTTTAACCGTACGAGCAATTAAACTGCTTAATATGGTCGTGTGTATCCTCCATGTAAATCCGCTCTACGAATGTGTCTCAATAAAAGAGATAAAAGGTAATGGTACTGTTGAAAAAGAAGAGATTTGCAATAAATATGTTTTTAATCAAACTTGTTTATAATTATCGAAACCCTAAGTCGTATAATACTGTTAACTCTTCGCCTATATTAGATACCTACACAATACAACATTCGCAGGGCGAGTGTAATACGCTCAAGAGATTATACATAGAAACATTTTAATGTAATTAAGTGACTACGATAAAAAAATTATATATCGAATAAGATTATATGTAAATTAAACGTAATAAAACCAAAATTGCCATACGCTAACGTGTATTCGGCGAGATTCTTCCAGCTTATTAAATTCTTAATTTTTTAATATTTCATGATTCATATCGAGCAAACAAATTTCCTTAATATGTTCATTAATTAAACTCACAATCTAGTGGAGGAACTTCTACGTCTTTTTTTGGGAAAACCTTTAAACTTCTTAATCCGACATGGTATGTAAAATAAAAAAGGAATAACTTTAAAGTCTTGTTATACTTAGTCAGGTCATAAGTTCTGTCAAAAACTTTTTATAAAATTAATGATACACTTTTTGATAATCATATAGAAATTATATATGAAATGATAGGTAATTTAATTTAGAATACAATTTTATTTACATTATTCAAAATGCCCTCCCCTATTTTGAATACATGCCCTTAATCAACGCGGCCAATCATCAATCGCAGCACGCACCACATTCATATCTATTTCTGCCGCTGCTTAAGCCAAAGATGCTCGGATAGATTCCAAATTCTGACGAAGTTTAGCGCAGACTTTCTCCTCCAAATATTGCCATATCTTGTAATCCAGTGGGTTTAAATCTGGACGAGAAGAGGGCCAGTCTTCATGTCCGATAAACTCAATTCCACGGGCGGTCAACCAGTTTTGCGTGCTTAGTGCCCTATGAGCTGGTGCAGAGTCCTGTTGGAATATCCAGTGTCTGTTGTTGAACATTGATTGAGAAAGAGGTTCCACTATGTTTGTTAGGACGGTATTTTGGTACTTCTCTTTTAAACGCTCGTTCAAAAAATGTCCGGTCTTCTTACGATAAGTTGATAGTCCTAGGTCTTCATTGATCACTCTTTTAACCGTGGTTCTGCTTAGGCCTATCTGAAGAGCTAAGATTTTTTGTTTACGAACAGGATTTCGTTGGATGCGCGCCTTCACTGCTTTGATGATCGCGGGTGTCCTAACTGTACGAGGTCGGCTGGTCCTCTTAAGTTCTTCGAAGCTTGAATCTTCAGTGAATCGTTTGATAGTGCGATAAATAAATCGTAGGGTTATTTTAAATTTTTGTAGAATATTGATAATATCTTTTGACGCCTAATCACAGCGGTGCAACGCGATAACCGCTACTCTATCTTCTTTCTTCGACCACTCCATATTTGAAAATGAATGAAAATTAATGTCTATTTTATTTTCGGCAAGCGCAAACGTTATATTTTTAAAATTGGTGAAGTTCATCTAGCCAGTATTCAAAAATTTTAAATAATAAAGTTTTGACAGAACTTATGACCCGACTAAGTATTTTTTATTTTATTTTCACCATATATAATTCGCTTTTTGGGTTAGCTTTAGCATCCTGCGGCACGATTTTGTTAGTGATTTTGGACGTTAATGCTCAGATGCACACCCAGACAGCGGAAATATGTTGTTTTCAAGAAATTACTTTTTTAAAGTGTTGTGGCATGTCGATCTAAGGTTCTAAAAATAGATTATTTTGCCGTTTAGGAGTAGTAGTACCTATTTTAGATCGATTTGAAACCCCGGGTTCAACCATGTAGGGCACATTTTAGGTAATTTATGGGGAGGCCTACGTTCAGCAGTAGACTTTGGATAGGCAGTTATGAATGAATGGATGCATAAATATTATTTAATACAAATGGTACTCATGTACCTAGTTCGTGTATACTAGGCAAACAAGTTATTTAGTGAGCGAAGCGAGCGTGCCGCGGGAGCGGACGGCTTAGAGCCAGAAGTAGAATAATTTTAAGGCATTTCTAGTTTCCCCCCCACTCATCTCTCTCCTCGTGCCACAGAATAGTAAAGCGAGCCCCCCTCCCCTCCACCTGCTTTGTATTAGGGTAAACTCGTGCTTTTATATATTTCATTTGAAATAATAAGTCAGTGTTATTTAATTTAAATTGTAGGTTGATTGATTACCGACCAGACATTAAATTAATATAGTATGCACTCGCTATAGCTAAAAATTTTCCTTTTTAGGGTTCCGTACCCAAAGGGTAACCAACGGTCCATCCGTCTGTCTGTCAGCGGGCTGTATCTCATGATCCGTAATTGGCAGACGGTTGAAATTTTTACAGAATGTGTATTTCTGTGGCCGCTATAACAGCAAATAATGAAAATTAAAATGAATTAAAAATCAAAAGGGGCTCCCCTACTAGAAACGTGTATTACAATGGTACGGAACCCTTCATGAGCGAGTCCGACTCGCACTTGGCTGGTTATTCTACTCATGAAGGCGAGAAAATCCTTCGAATTAGTAAAACTCGATTTCTTTTTCTTCTTCAATTCTTAAGTCCGCTCTTTGTATCCTCTCTAATAGGGAATTTAACAATAAAGCACTGTATTCTATCTCCAAGGCTAAGAATGCATTAAAATATTACATATTATTACGAAAAAGGTACACCGTACCTCCGAATTTTCGTACCAACCTTTTGTATTATTGCGTAAAGGCGTGCTGAGATGGAATTTTGTATGCAAATGTGAGTATTGTGGAGACGCTGCGGTAAATTGGACTCGTAAGCTTTTTATTTTTCATTGGGACTAAACGTTTTATTAACCATGTTCTTATGAGCCTTATTGTGAAATTCATTGCCTGTTCAGTTTTGCAAGGCTTAAAAACTCAAAAACGTTTAATTATGGTCGTAAACGCGATTGCTGATCATGAGTTTCCGGATTCGAATCCCAGTAAAGTAAAGTAAAGTTGCAGTATATTTACCTCCCACTGCTGGGCACAGGCCTCCTCTCATTTCTGAGAGGGTTTTAGGGCAAGAGAATGTCCGCCGCACTGCCCCAGTGCGTGTTGACGAACTTCACATGTCTTCGAAATATTTTTTTTCTTATTTCTCAGACATGTAGGTTTCCTCACGATGTTTTCCTTCACCGCCGAGCACGTGGTAAATCAGCACTTAAAATTGCAATTAACAATTTCATTGGTGCCAGCGGGGATCGAACTCGGGTTGCTCGAGTACTGTGAAGCTTACAGCGAGCGCTAACCATCTGAGCTACCACGGCTCTTCAAATCCCAGGTCGGGCCAAAATCTGTTATTAAGTTTTTCTGTGAAGAAATTTTCAGTAGTAGCCTGAAGCCTGGAATAGGAGAATATTATTATGGATATGACATATTAATTATGAATACAGTGGTAGAGCCACGCGGCAGCTTTTGCTGTCGCACGGATGGGCCGGCTCGAACCGGAGTGGTACCACGACCTCACAGAAAACCAGCGTGAAGTAGAGGTTTACATTTGCGTTTCGCTTGGTGAGTGCAGATGGCCGGAGGCCCTTTTTACTGGAAATGAGGCATTCCATCTTAGTCCTCACTGGTGACAACGCATCTACATTTTGATTTGTAATCGAGGATAGATGTAGATGTCTATGGGCCGCAGCAACCACTTACCATCAGGTGGACTGTGTGCTCGTTTGTCACCCTTATCATATAAGAAAAAAAGGTTTCTTTGGAAGATCTCTTATAATCCAGTATCGTGCCTTATTCGGGGTAGCTCAAGAGATAAACGCTCATCTAATTTCATAGTACGCGAGCAAACCGACTTCAATCCCTATCCGATTTTAAACCGACATTGACTAAATTGTTAATCGAAATTTTAGTGTTATCATATAACCGACGATGTAAAATTCCTCGTGCGGAAATAGGTATGTCTAAAAATAAATATATTTTTAGGGACGACGAACTCTTCCTTGCTTGGAACAGGTCTACCTTCTTAGAATGTTTATTTAGTCTTTTCTAGCGACTTTAAAAAGGAGACGGTACTCAATTCGAATGTATGTTTTTTTATGTGTGTTACTTCATAACTTTTTACTGGATGAACCGATTTCGATGATTACTTTTTTATTTGAAAGCTGATGCTTCACATGTGGTCTCAAGTTGATCAAGGTCTGATCAATAGTTTTTGAGTTACTCTTAATAATTTATATTGAAATAGGTGATACAAATTTTTAATTTTAAATTATGTTAAGAAAGTTTCCTTTGGTCTTCTTATGTTATTTATTACTTTTGTACAAGCCGTCGTTAGCTCTAGTCAGATAATTTTCTACACCAAGAATGTATGCGAGTGAAAGTTTTACAAAACAAATCGCTTACTCCAATCGTGGCTTTTGATTACATTAAGCCAGTGCTTGGCTACTATCCCACCTGGTGGAAAGTGGTGATGAAGCTATAGATAGTAAATGACACAGTGTGTAACAAAAGCCTAATTATTCTTGCTTTGACCTGTTGACTAACCGACTGAGGATGGACGGATTGTCAAATCCTTTTATTTGAACTGAATGTTGAAAGGCCTTGTGTAAGAATAAAATTTGATAAAGTAAAAAGATGACGGTTTCGTGGCGCAGTGGCTTAGCAATGAGTTGCTGCGCTGGGGGCCGCGGGTTCGAATCCCGCACGTAACAAGTATTTTTATAGCCTACAAATAATTGTGCCGGGATGTTTGTCCTTGTGCAATTTATGTATGTAAACTGCCCCCACGATACAAGAGAAAATCCTAGTGTGGTTACGTTTTTTTAAGAAAAATAAATTAATATATATATATATATATATATATATGTATTTTATATATATATATATATATATATATATACATAGTATAAATTTTTTTATTTTACGTCCCTTTGTAGACATATTTGTAACTTACATAAGAATACACAAAAACATATTTTTTTAATGTCTTTTAAGATGTATTAACGATCAATGTTGTCGATGATTTTAATAATATAGCTTAATGAAGAAATAAGTTTTCTAGACGATATGACTAGAAAAATTTAATAAACAAATAGAATACTTAGAATAATTCTTTATAAATATAGATAATTTTATTTTAGCGCATGTAATTTAAATTATTATTGCCGCGTTTGATTGAAAAAACGCAAATAAAATAAAAAAAAATTAAATTTTGTTTTTTTTTCTAAACTTTCTAAATTTTTTTAATTTATAAATATAAAGTTTAGCGACCAAATTGGCGATATATTGTGAAAATGGGCCAAATCAAGAGTACCTTTAACCGACGACCGTGTATGCGTAGGTATATGGATGTGGAGGAAGCGAGAGAGGTGTGTCAGGATCGTACCAAATGGAAGTCCATAGTCTCTGCCTACCCCTCTGGGTGACAGGCGTGAGTGTTTATTTTTATATTTATGTTATAAACCTTCTCTATTGAAAAATACATATATAAACCAAAATTTCGTGGTGTATATACAAATAGATTTTGAATTAAACGATTTCATATAAACAAACATCCTCTTTTATATATAGGATGTGGCGTAAAGAGTGGATATACTTTTAACTAAGGGTGGGCGACATGATAACTGTTCAGAAACAAAAAAAACATACCCAGTATAAACCTCACGGTTTTTGAGTTATGGGACATTTATGAAATTTTCAAAATTTTTTACTCTTGTCCATTCTTTACGGTGCCAAGATCACAAATTAAGGAATTTGCTCGACCTGTTTTTTTTTAGCATTCTTTAATAGCTATAATATCAAATACTGACTGTAATTTTGGTGCCACGTCTAGAGTTATTTTTTTTTCAAAAAAAACATGTTTTGCAAAATTTTCCCAAAAGCTTGACCTCTTGTAGTGTAAAAACAATGTATGGTCACCTGAGTGAACAACTAATTAATAACTTGCCTACTTCATTGAGATTTAGAAATGGTATAGCACTCGGTATTTCTAGCTTTCAATGTAAAGAATATCTGTTAAGATGCAAAGGATCATTTTTCAAAGTAAAAATAAAATTTTAATTAAGTTGCGGAGTTGGATCTGGAACGGCCGATTCTTCGACCCATTTCAGTTGCCAGACACTCTGACTGACGAGGAATATTTAATTTTTTGAAAAAACGTTCTCCCTACATTGTTAGAAAACGACTCTTTGGAAGACAGAAGAAGAGTGTGGCTGTAGCAAGGCGGTTGCCCTGCGCATTACGCCCACAATCTGGAGAGTATCTCAACGAAACATATCCTCGTACATGGATCGGGCCGGGTGCATGCGGACCATTCTGTGGCCAGCACGGTCCCCGGATATTAACCCGCTCAACTTCTTTTGTTGGAGGTGTTTCAAGAAGATGGTATACAAAGAGTCCATCACCTCAGTTAAGCAGCTGCGTAAGCGTCCACAAAGAGCGGCCCGAATCTGGTGATGCACGCAAAATAAAGTGCTCTTTTATTAGAAAATGAGGGTACATTTTTTATTTTCTGAACAGTTATGTTGTCCCCCACCCATAGGTAAAATTATATCTACTCTTTACGCTATAACCTAAATATAAGAGTAAAATAATGATACTTATTAAATTCATTTATGATTCGAAAAATATTCTCTGTCCTGTGATAACCAGCAAAAACCCTGTGAGCCTTTTTTAATATAAATTTGCAATATATTATACAGTAGAATTAAAAATGAAAGCATTTAAAAATAAGATGGTAGCAATCACTTTATTTCCAGAGGTTGCCATAAACTAATTATTCTTTAAATGTGTAATAACACTTTTTGATAGATTGGTCCTGCATATTTTCTGGAATTATGTTGTAAAAGCGTATACATATTTTATACGTGGTAGAGCCATGCTGCAGCTATATTAGTAGTATAGTTGTAGCACGAATGGGTCGGCTCGACCGGGGAAGGACCACGCTCTCATAGAATACCAGCGTAAAATTGCAGTTTAACACTGCTGTGTTTCGTTTGGTGAGTGTAGAGAACCGGAGACCCTTTTTACTGGAAAAGAGGCATTCCATATTAGTCCTCACGGGTGACAACGCATCTGCATTTTGATTCGCAAACGAGGATAAATGTAGATGTCTATGGGCCACAGCAACCACTTACCTTCAGGTGGACTGTGTGCTCGTTTGTCACTCTATCCTATAAAAAAACATTGTCTGTTCCTCTTAGTACTTGTCCTTCTTCTTAGTATTTATAGAAGTGAATAATATACAGTAAATAATTAGTAAAGAAAATATAGAAATATAACTGTATTTTAATAAAATTATTTTATATAATACTTATTTTTAACTACAGTACTAAAAACTATAATAATATATATAACTATAATAATAATAAAAAATAAACTATAATAATATAGGGCTGGTTCTTTCCTTGCTCAAAGGCTAAGTATAGCCTTTAGGGGAAACGCAGCCAGCGTTCTTGGCACGATACCGCGGGGAGTAGGACTATATGATATTTAAGTATCTAGTTTTAGTTTTTTTTTAATTATTATTATAGTTTTTAGTATTGTAGATAAAAATAAGTATTATATATTAAACTTTGAAAAAAAAATTATTTTTGTTTAGTGTGAATTTCTGTAGTACTTATTTGGGTGTACACACACATATTTTTTTAAATACAAAAATACGGAAAGAACTCTAGCAATATTGTTGTTAGGCCAGAACAATAAAATCCGTTGTGCCCTCTCTTACTTTAGCTGTCGACTGTAGGTTGCGTGCCTGAAGTCATTTAGGTCCGCTGTCCGTGGTTTACAGCCAGTGTTTGGAAATTCAGGAAAGCTTTGCCGATTTAGTGTTTTTATCTTTTGTAAGCATAAATAACGAATCCGTTAGACATATTTCTTGTTGTAAAATATCATTCTTTATGTAATTTAGTTTGAGGTTTGCATAGTTTGTGTGAGTCGGTCTTTTCATTAATTCATTACAGCCTATCAAAGTCTACGAAATACCCCCCCCCCCCTCTCCCTACCCCTTCACAATAGATTGCATCATATGGGGGATATTTGCCATAGTTGCCACGCTTCGCAGGTAGTTGACAACCGTTGTTTTTTATTTTCTATCTGTTATTAGAAATACGCTGCTGGCCATCTCCTGGTTTGTTTCCCTTTGTCGCCTCTTACGTCACCTACGGGACGATATGAGATAGTGGATATTCTTACACCGTAACATACACGTACATCGACACGTTACATACTACATTCGACACGTTATATACTATCGGTTATAAAAAAAATAATTGTACTAAGTTGTAAATTATTTCGATTGATAAAACTATGGAATCATGGGCTTTGTAAAATTTGACTAGGAATTGACATATCTATTATATATTGTCAAATGTTAAATATAGTGTTACATAGTCTAGGATAAAGAGATATATTTATTTATTTATTTTCTGTACCTAGCAGACGGCGGTGCAAACAAATATTATTGTTATGGACGGCGAGAGGAGCCGCCGCCCCGTCGCCCCTTCATACCCCGTTGTACCCCGCGCACCCCCGCACACTGGTAGCAGATCACGCGATGTCACCGACCAATAAGCGCGCGGCATCGCCTTACGACGCTACTCACAGGCTGAGACGCTCTCTTACGGAATATAAGAAGGGCGTTTCGGTCTGTGAGGCGTTCATTTCCGAAGCGGCACTCGAAGATAACAGCAAGCGAAGAAATCAAAAGAAATCAAGACTCCATAGAAGATTGAAAAGTGAAGACACCCCTCTCTGTATATATAGTTAATAGTGCCGCATTTGTAAATAGTGATATAATCGTCTACAGAACCATTTTTCCTTTGAGCAGTCCCCTAGCGTAGTATCAGTCAATTAATCAGTCATACAGTCCATTTGCAACACCTAAATTCATACAGTCCACTGTAGTCCATAATAATTATTGTATTATACAAAATGTAAAATACATTTAATATACAAATACATATATTATAATATGTGGGCAGAATTAATTTCAGGCTCTTATTCGGCGACTTTCGTGATTTTTCGTAATAGGTACTGAATGATATAAAAGCGACACAAGGATCTGAAAAAGTTAATATAAAGACAGCAAATCTAGAACACAATACTTATTTTACGTACTGGCCCAAAATGTTCGAGCGATAATAGCCTAATAGCTAATAGTTAAGGATATGGACTGCGAAACTGAAACGTCGTGGATTCGAATCCGCCATTGGACTACAGTCCTGAACCACTTCTATTACAGGTATACTTATCTTCATTGAAGTTGTTAACAGGGATACTAGTAATGTTAATTATATTGTAAGATTTTTTTAAATAAGCAACTGTGAATCAGGACACATTTAAGGCAAAGTCCCGCAGTGCAGATCACCTCTAACTTCTTCTGAAGCATTAAGAAAGTGTCATAGTGGAAACTTCGACTTGAAAAATGAACCACGGGGAAGCTGTGAAAGCCGATCCTTCTCAAACAACCAAGAAACGAAGGCTTAAAGTTATAGTTGTTGTATCTTACTCAAAATACTCACTCATTTGCAGCAAATTCTTATTTTTTTTTTGATTTCACTGATGTGAAGTGGGTGACCCAAATAAGGCCTACCTTAATTTTTTTATTATCTAACTAGCGGCGTTATAATAAATTGTTATTATGCACTAGTAATTTGAAATATTTATATTTATTGATTAAACTTTGTAATAAATGAAACAAAATTTATTAAGAAACAAAAATCACATTATGAACATAAATAACTAAAATGTCACTTTGGCCTTATTGGGAACCCTGTGTCTTAATAATCCCTTAATAAAAACAAGTAAACATTCAACTTCTTAATGAATACAAAACGTTATCAATACTTAAATAAAATCTAATGAGATCCCATTAATTACTTTTGATTATTTTAGATGAGATTTAACCAGTTTCTCATCATGTAAAAGTACTATATTACTCAGCCTGTTTCGTCTGTTTTTTTAAACAATCTCCTGAACAGTAACAAATTTATTAGCGGGTGTGAGTCCAACACACACCTCATGATACCAAACGCCACAAGTAAGACATTGTCGCATATCATCAACTCGATCTTCTTTACAAGCTGGATAGTACCAAGAAGGTTTATTATCGTGACGTTTTGGTTTAGATTCCATAAGCTTATCTGCTGTCAAAGAAGCAGTCTTTACTGAGATTCGCTTTCGCATTGCAGCAACTGCAGGTTGTGCAGATGTACAGCCAGTAACTGACGCTGATTTTGGTGTCTTTGTGTTAATCTTTATCATAGATGAAGTACCAGGAACATCTTCTACTCTTGACGGTGGTACAGTAATCTGTGATGTGGAATTCGTAGCACTGTCACCAAACAAATCTTTTGTTACCTCTTGAGCCCTGTAATTCAGAGACTTCTTGCGTGGAGCAGTCGCTACAACTTTAAACTTAGGAGTTGGTAAACATTTTTCAGATTGTCTATCTTCTGTGGAGTTCCAGCATTCGGATTGTTTTTTTCAGAGCAAGGACAGTGGCAAATTCTCAGCATCTGTGCCTAACCCATCTGAATTTTCCACATTTGCAGTTGAAATCTATTTTTCCCCACGATTTTTTAGAGAAATCGTTTTAACATGACAATACCTGCAGTTAGAAATCATACGTCATCCGTTTTATACCTTATAGAACCATGCTACAGCTATATTGAAGTTATAGCACAAAGGGACCGGCTCGACCGGGGTAGTACCACGCTTTCACAGAATACCAGCGTAAAATATCAGCTCAATGCTGATGTGCTTCGTATAATGAGTGTATAGAACCGGAGACCCTTTTTACTGGGAATAATGAAAAGATGTACATGGGCCACAGTATTGACTTACCATCAGGTGGACTGTGTGTTCGTTTGTCACTATTATTTTATAAAAAATACTCATAATGATCTAGCTCCATGAATGACATTCTTTTAAGATAGCAGAAATGTAATGAGGGTAAATACTTCGATTAAATGAATATATTTTTTTAAAGAAAAAGGTCTTTGAGTTTTTTTTTAAATATAAAATGGCATTTTCATACTTTTAAACTTTACTTACTGATGACTTCTTCGCAATAATGCGTAAAAGAGTGTACTCCCTGTTGAGAAGAATGCGTGGCAGCCGCATTCTGAAGATGTTCGCCTAACTATGTGACGAGCATATTATGTTGACCCACTGGAACGGTTTATTAAAAAGTGATAAAAATACATATTTAAGGAACTGACATTAGTTTTTAAGGTGCGCAGTGTATTACTAACAACTTGTATGCACCTAGGTCTGAAATAAAAGAAAAATATATAAACCTAATAACGTAGTTAGATATTTGCTTTTAAATAATCATATCTCGTTAATTTTGATTTCACACCCGATGGGGAAGAATGGTTTCCGGCCCCCTACTATATGCATTGATGACTGGTATGAGACACAAGAAGTTTTTTTTTATAGGAGAGGGGGCGAACGAGCATGCGGCTCACCTGATGGTAAGTGACTACCGCCGCCCATGAACAACTGCAACACCAGGGAGGGAATTGCAGATGCGTTGCCGGCCTTTTAAAAAGGAGTACGCTCTTTTCTTGAAGGTCCCTAAGACGTATCGGTCCGGAAAAATCGTTGATGGTAATCGATTCCACAAGGAAGTCGTGCGAGGAAGAAAACATCTTCTAAATCACACAGTGGTGGACCGCCAATCATCCAGATGGTGTTGATGGTATCGGGAGTTCTGCCGCGATGTGCGTTCATGAAATTTGGCGGCTGGGATTAATCCGAACAATTCCTCAGAGCACTCCCCATGGTAGATGCGAAAGAAAATGCAAAGAGATGCAACATATCTTCGCAGCGCCAATGAGTCGAGCTGATCGGAAAGGACTCGGTCGTCGACGATTCGAGCCCCTCTGCGCTGGATGCGGTCAAGTGGAAGGAGCTGGCACTGGGGAGCCCCTGCCCAGAGATGGGAATAGTATTCCATGTGAGGCCGAACCTGCGCCTTGTAAAGTTGCAGGTGGCGTGCCGGCATGAAATACTGTCCCGCTCTGCTGAGCACGCCAAGCTTTTTAGAGGCCAATTTGGCCTTCTCTTCCAAGTGACAACGAAACTGCACGCCACTCGATATGTCGACGCCGAGGATTCCGATACTGGCTGAGGCAACCAGGGGAGTGCCTTGAAACTGAGGAGATACGACAAAGGGGTTCTTTTTAGCGGTAAACGCGGAAATTTTTGTCTTCTGAGGATTAAACTGGACTAGATTTAGTCGCCCCCAGTTCGAGACTTTGTTCAGCAAAGACTCGACTTCAGACACAAGTTTGTTCCGGTACTAGGAGATGTTTTCCCGAGAAATATTAGCACGGCCGGTGTATAGGGCATCACCAGTGCTGTCATCCGCATAGCAATGAATGTTACCAGTTAGCAACATATCATTGATATGCAGAAGAAACAGCGTTGGTGAAAGCACACAGCCTTGTGGAACACCAGCGTTAATAGGCTTGTAGTCAGAACATGCACCGTCTACAACGACCTTGACGCTCCGATCTGCAAGGAAGCTGGTGATCCAATTGCACAATTTATCGGGAAGCCGATAGGAAGGGAGCTTCGAAAGAAGCGCTTTGTGCCAAACCCGATCGAAGGCCTTCGCAATGTCCAGACTAACGGCCAACGCCTCCCCCTTGGACTCTACTGTCTCCGCCCATCTATGGGTTAGGTAGACCAGAAGATCACCAGCTGATCGACCCCGACGAAAACCGTATTGGCGGTCACTAATCAGCTGGTGATCCTCAAGGTACCGGATGAGCTGGCAGTTGATAATGGATTCCATTATCTTGGAGAGCAAAAGGTGATCGCGATAGGCTTATAGTTGGACGGGTCTGAGCGGTCGCCTTTTTTAGGGATCGGGTGGACAAAAGCTGTCTTCCATGAATTCGGGACTACGCCTTGGGAGTAGGAATACCGGAAAAGACGCGTTAGGACCGGTGCCAACTCCGGAGCACACGTCCTCAGCACAATTGGGGGGATTCCGTCAGGCCCACTCGACTTCTGGATGTCCAGGGAGAGAAGTGCTTTGCGAACCGAGCGCTGTGAGAACAGCACATCCGGCATGGAGCACTCACACCGCGGGATGGTCGGCGGTGTTTTTCCCCCGTCATCAAGAGTCTAGTTGGATGCAAAAAGGGAGCCTAAAAGGTCGGCTTTGTCTTTTGCGTCATGGGCCAGTGAGTCGTCCTCCCTGTGCAGAGATGGTAGTGATGGCTTACAGAAATTCCCTTGGACAGCCTTGGCAAGAGACCAGAATGCACGGGTTCCCGAAGGAAGGCGAACTAGTTTCTCGCCAATTCTGTCTATGTGCTCTGACTTTGCCTTGGCAATAACTCTTTTGAAGGACCTGGAGGCGAAGTTGTACTTCTTTTTAAGTATGCTGGTGTTTACATCCCGAGTCGCCGAAGCCGCAGCCCAGGCTTGATAACACTCCTGCTTACTGCGTAATGCAGTTTTACAGGAGCGACCAAACCAAGGCTGAGATCTGCCTCCGATGGGTACCACAGATGATGGAATAAATAGTTCCATTTCCTGTAGCACCACATCAGTGACAGAGTCAGAAACAGCGCTAGGATCATCCGGCGAGAAGCAAATCCGCCCCCATGGGTAGGATGCAAAGAAAGACCGCATTCCGTCCCAATCCGCCGACCTGTAATGCCAAACACGGCGGCAACCTGCAGAACGCAACCGCGAAGGGAGCGTGAGTGGCACCATACTCCGGATCAGACAGTGGTCCGAAGAGCTAAGAGGAGCATCGACGGAAACCTCATATCCGTCCGAATGAGAGGTCAGCAGAAGGTCCAACAGGGAAGGTGTATGATCCTCCACATCTGGAATCCGCGTAGGCGAAGTAACCAGTTGTGTCAGACCATATGCCAAGGCAAAGTCATAAACAGATCTCCCCGCATGATCGGTTAAACGTGAACTGAGCCATTCGGCATGGTGGGCGTTAAAATCGCCAAGGATCACGATCTCTGCGGATGGGACCTGTTGTAGCAAGGAATCTGTAGCCATTTGGACGTGGTCGATGAGTCGGTCTGTTTCGGCATTACCGCTATGGGACCTAAAGAGGCACCCGTAGACGCGCGGATGGTCGTCGCTGTCTACGCGTACCCAAAGGATGGACAGGTCCGAACCTTCAACACTGCTGAGGCGTCGAGAACAGATGTCCTCTCTGACTTACACGCAAACTCCAGCCCGAGGCACAAAGGAGTGCTCCAATTTCTACCCCGGGTAGGAGAGATACGAAATATCAGCCGGAGAGGAAACCTGCGTCTCGGTCAGGAAGAGCAAGGCCGGCTTTGCCGTCTCGAGATGGTAGTGGACGGCGTTTAGGTTAGAGTGAAGTCCCCTGATGTTGCAGAAATTCACGGATAGCGTGGCAGGGGTCGCCTTGGTACTGTTGCTCAGTTTGCTCCGAGCAGTTATGTTTTTGAGCGGAATTTTGCCCCCCCCCCCCAGAATACGCGGGGCAGCCTGAGCATCCACGCTCAGGATTGGAATAACATGGTCGTGGATGCTCAGCGAGGGATTCTCCAGGGGTACTGGTACCCTCCTGGGGTAGTCTAATGTGTAATTCCGCTACCATGTTGATGGGGGGGGGGGGGGATTTGGCCTCCGGCCACCTGCACTCACCAGACGAAACGCAGAAGCAGAGCTTCTACTTCACGCAGGTATTCTGTGAGGTCGTGGTACCAACCCGGCTCGAGCCGGCCCATACGTGCAACAGCAAAAACTGCTGCGTGGCTCTACCACCGTTAAAGTTGATAGGAACAGGTGCCTCAGGATCGTGTTTTGTGGTATTCCTTAGGGAAATCATTGGACTTGTGATGGGCTGTAATGATCATGATGATGAATTTTTATTTACTATCAATAATCTTTATATATAAAAATTACGTGTCACGTTGTTTGTCCGCGATGGACTCCTAAACTACTGAACTGATTTCAATGAAATTTTGCATACTGTGTGCATTTTGGTCCAACTTGAGAGATAGGATAGTTTTTATCCCGATAAGTGAACCTCAGTATTTTGTATTGCAAATTTAAGAGCCCTCTTACATTTCGGCGTTTCGCAAATTTAGGTATTTTACGCACCGAGCGGGTGGCAAGCTACGCGACCGATACTTTCTTTCATATCTATTCACTCGCTCGCACTATAATACTGTGAGTATGGCGACTAAACGATCTTGATCTTCCATAATACAAAGTTTTCTTAGGATGGACTTCAGTGGATGGAATATTTTTTGGTGTGTCATTTTAATGTTATCTTATTAATTTATTATTATATAATTATATTATTTATTATTATATACCATTTTGATATATTATTCATTATTTATGAAATTTAGTGTCAAAATAAGTACACATAAATATTTTAATTGTTACGCTGTAATCGAATGTTAATAATCGATTATGTCTACTACCGGTAGAATAGTGGTATAAATAAATAAACGGTTGCAACCAGTTTTAATAAATATAACAATCAAATGTAACTAATATTTTTTTAATCGGTACTTACAGTCAATTACTATATTTTTTATAAGAAAAATATTTGCTGCGACGGCATTGACCGAACTTTTCTCGATTCGATAATTTCAGGCAGTACACACTTTTCTTAAAAAGCTTGTAACTTGGGTAACATATTGAAAATCTAAAATTGGTCGTATTTGTAAATTTTTAGTACTTTTACTGCATTAATCTGGGCCAATACATATTATGGCAAGTATTCAGACATTTTTATTTGCTAAATAAAGCTGGCCTTGGATTTGGTAAAACCAGTCATTATTTTGATTTAATGTTACACTTGAATCACTGAATTTATAACCTTTAACTTTTTTTGTCGAAAGGCCGTAACAAAATCTATTCCGAAAGCTGAAATAGGACATTTAACTTCAATAAGACCGTTCCTGTATAAACCATTAGATGAAGCCCTCAAATAACAATGATCTAGGTCAATGAATAGACCACATTTTTGAAGAGACGTGATCTAAATTATAACTATATAAAATAGTTTTAAACCGATCGATCAAAAATTGCGGTCGTAGTTGACGATGTTCTAGTATGCAGGCAATCGACGCACACTACGATAGCAATCGACGCACACTACGGTAGTATCGAAACGATGCAGCGCCCGAAATAAACTGACGCAGGTCCAACCTCGGCAAGCGCTCGCGCGTTAATGATCGCAGATGGCCGGCACAGTCAAATATATAGTACTTTTATTTAATTAATTAAAATATAATAGTAACGATTTAAAAAGTAAAAATAATAGCATAGTTTAAGCAAATGTTGATGATTATTTTGGTATAAATTTTACTTCTAAATGATGTAGAACTTCGGAAATATAGGGGCTTGTATCGAAGCTTTTTTGGTCGTTTTTTGAATTATGTCGATTTTTTTTCCTAGCGTGAAAAGCATATAACGAAAATGGATTCAACTATTATTAAAGTGTAGGATATTTGGGAGATAAAAATATTTTTTTTGATGGTCGATATTCAATAGAATCTACAAATTAGAGCTCCCAAATCATGTCTTCGAGAGTTTTTGCCTAAACATGCATCGGGAGAATGATTATTACTGATTAAATAAATAAGTTATCTAAAATCCATTCCAAGCTTGTTTGAGGAGAGAAAACGAACTATTTTTACCAAGTAATTGTTATTTCAAGCAATGAACGATAAACATAAAATTTCAACGAGGAAACCTTGTAATTTCGCGTTTTTTTGTGATACGCCTCTTAAGGATTTTCGTATTCGTTCCGGTGATTCGTATTTTTTTACCGAAAAAAAAATTGTCAACTAATAATTAAAAAATAAATAAATAATAATAACCATAGAATTATGCATGGCTTAAGCGCGAAGCGCGGGGTTATGCATTACTGCCGCCTAAACCTTAAATTTTTATCTAAATATTAATGAACGGGACTGTTTACAATAGTGAAATTCAAAAGGCTTCCTAAATATAAAAAAATCAAAGTGATAAATTCAGTTTTTCGAAAGATATCTAGTTCACATCCAGACCAACCAACTGACGTCCAAGTGAAATTATTTTCAAAGAATTTTTTTAAATAATAATTGAAATAAATAATCTTATGACTACGTCGGAAGAATTAATTGAAATCTCCTCTTGCTAATGGTGTACTTTTTTATTATATAAGTGCAATATAAAGCCGGTGGAAGTGATTTAAAATGAGTGGATCGCGATTTTTTTGATTTGGTGACAATAGAACACTGTATCTCCGCTTTGCGTTCGATGTGTGCAACTGCAGGTGCCAAACTGCCTGATAAGCGTGGCATCTATGGCAAATATCTCCCCTATGAGGCAATCTAAGGGGTACTTTTGATAAGCTGTAATGGTAGTCAAAAATTCAACGCCATCCCTACAACAATTCCCCGCTAAGGAGAGTGAAGTCCTTCTTGTGAGAAGAACCGATAAAAAACTCACAAGTAGACGATTTTTCCACCAACAGTTAAAATTTTACCTTATTAAATATACTATGTGCACAGATAAAGAAAACTGAACAAAGCTCAAGCATTCTTATCTTTTAAATAATCTTCTAATTTATGAAAACCCTTTTTTCATGTATTCATGTGCCTTGAATATATGCAGAGATAACTTTTATCGAGTAATGAATTATATTACAGGGAATATTGTTAAAATAGACCCAAAAATAAGTCGCTATTTTTATGAAGTCTGTTTAATTTGGACACAGCAAGTTTAGATTTATTACGCCCAAATATTAAAATAGTTTCTAACGTAAATGATAATATTCAGCATGGAATATAAATCAACAGATATGATCTTAATTACTTTAAAAAGGTCTTTGAGTGGTTCTTAGTCTAATATTGTATATGTGTATGTTAGTATGTAGGTTATCAGTGTCTTTTTCATTAGGTCAAGAACTACGATGTACCGTGTAGTGGCGGTGTAAGAATAACCACTACCACATATCGTGGATGTCGTAAGAGGCGACAGAGGAAAACAAATAAGAAGATGGGCAGCAGCGTCTTCCTAATAACGACTAAAACTAAAAAAAAAACTATGGCAAATATACCCCCTGTGAGGCAATCTACGGAATGAGGGCTAGTAATTTTCTGTTCACCAGATGTCGCTAGTTGACACTGAGGTAAACTTTTTTGTTACGCAATGTAATTTAATTGAGAAGTTGTTTTTTAATAAAAGTTTATCAGTATCTAGAGTATTATATTAATACACAAAATAATGCCTCAATTGTTTGCTGTTTAATTTTTTGCACCTTTTTAACTTTTTTTTAAATTTTTCTACTTTTATGAACATCTGTGGTTTGGTTTATTTATTTTTAATGCTATTAATATAAAATTTAGCTAATAGTACAGAAAGAAACAATTATTTTTACATTTTTCGTTCAAATTAATTTCCCAGTTATGAAATCTGTCAAATATTATACCTCACGTTCTAGTGGCGCCGCCCTGGTGGCAGAAAAAGTCGTGGATGCCCTCATTAGCCTATGTTCAGCAAAATACGGTAGGCTCGAGAAAACGGTAGTTCAAGAAATCTTAGATAGTTCCATACGCTAGATTATATAGTATGTTATTCTTCCAAGGGCCTTTCAAGCGTTGTCACTGCTACATCAGGCTTCGTAATGCGAATGTCTCAAAATTTATTAATATCTGGGAATAAAATATATAGAAATTAGTGCGTGCTGGAGAGTTAAATATGTTTTTCATTTAAAAAATACTAGTAATGCTATTAAACATCACTAATACGAGGGCGGCTCTGAAAATTTCGGATATCAAGGAAGTGACACAATATTACTATTTAAAAATGTATTAATTGCTTTTCGAAGTATTCTCCGCGAAATTTGACACATTTTTCCATACGATGGAACCAATAATTGAAGCAACCACTCCATTCGGAAGTTGGGGTCTCCAAAATGGCCGTTTTGTAGGTGTCCACAGCTTCTTCAGGTGATGAAAATCTCTGTCCACGGAATTTATTCTTTATTTTAGGGAAAGCATAGAAATCATCGGTTGTCGGTTCTTCGAGCTATGTGGCCGGCCCACTGCCACTTCAGCTTACTAATCCGTTGGGCTATGTTGGTTACTCTGGTTCTACTGCGGATATCCTTATTCCTAAGTTTATCACGCAGAGAAACTCCGAGCATAGCCCTCTCCATAGCTCGCTGAGCGACCTTGAGCTTCCTCATACGGCCAGCAGTGAAGGACCACGTCTCAGTTCCGTAAGTCATCACTGGCAACACGCACTGGTTGTACAATTTCGTTTTAAGGTTTTGAGGTATGTCTGACGAGAAGATGTGTCGTAGCTTCCCGAACGCTGCCCAGTCGAGTTGAATCCGCCGATTGACCTCTCGGTCGAAGTTGGACTTACCTAGTCGGACTATTTGTCCCAGGTAAACATACTCGTCAACAACTTCGAGCTTAGTGCTCCCAACGACTACCGGCATAGGTGTGACATGGACATTAAACATGATCTTTGTTTTGTCCATGTTCATCTTAAGACCTATCCGTTGGGAGATACTATTGAGTTCATTGAGCATAGTGCTTAGGTCCTCCAGCGATTCTGCCATAAGGACTATATCGTCGGCAAATCGAAGGTGAGTGATGTACTCGCCATTGATGTTAATACCGCACTCTTTCCAGTCCAGAATTTTGAAAACGTCTTCCAATGCAGCGGTGAAGAGTTTCTGGGATATAACATCACCCTGTCTTACACCTCTCTGCAATTGGATGGGTTTCGTACTCTGGTTCTGTACTCGGATAGCCATCGTAGCCCTACTGTACAAACACTTCAGCACTTCGATATACCGACAGTCAACTTGGCACCGCTGAAGGGACTGCAGCACCGCCCAAATTTCGACGGAATCAAAGGCTTTCTCATAGTCCACATACGCCAGACATAGTGGCAAATTGTACTCTTCGGACTTCTGTACAATTTGCCGTAGGGTATGTATGTGGTCTATGGTGCTAAAGCCCTTTCGGAAACCGGCTTGTTCGGCCACATAGCTCGAAGAACCGACAACCGATGGGGAAGAAAGGTTCTCGAGTGGCAGCCTCGTACCGGTAGGCGAAGTGTAGGGCGTCCCCCCACGAGATGGAGTGACGACCTGGTAAGACATGCAGGAAGTCGATGGATGCAGGTGGCTCAGGACCGTGCTTTGTGGCATTCTTTGGGGGAGGCCTATGTTCAGCAGTGGACTTGTGAAGGGCTGTAATGATGATAATGATGATGATAGAAATCATTAGGGCTTAGGTCGGGGCTGTACGGCAGATGGTCTAATAATTCTATGTTTTCTTGCTTTAAAAACTCTTTTGTTCTGTGTGCGGTGTGAGAACTCGCATTGTCGTGATGGGGGATGATGCGGCGGTTGCAGTTCTCTTTACGGAGTTCAGAAACGACCTGTGGCAAACAAAACCAAGGAGTTTTCAATTAAAAAGATTTTAATATGACAGGAACAGTGGAAATATTCCATTCCCGATACTTTTAGTGCAGCCTATGTATTCCACTTCTGATAAGCTTAAAATGCTTGTGTTAGAAGTGGTTCACGACAGTAGTTGAATGGCGGGTTCGAACCCACGACCTTTCGACTTCATGGTCCGCGCTCTGGCATTGGGCTACTGACGCTTAGTTAATAATATTCGAGTTATATTAGCTTATGTATAAGGTAAATACGATAAATTTTTCATGAAAATTTAAGTATCAAATAGAAAATGTTGGAAAATAATGACTGAAATGCCAAATGCAAAGTCACACAGAATTGGAAATTGCTACGACGCCAAAATTAAAACGCAATCTGTAAACATTGTTTCCTTTTAAGAACTTGGCAATAAAAGGATAGAAAGGGAGAATGCAAGGAAGAACATCATTGCCTAACTCTTTGGGCCGGCCAATCAGCAGACAAAAGCAACAATTAATAGACATAAAGCGAAAGATTCGTTTTTATCTCTTCTCTACATAACAAAACAAAGTCGTTTCCCGCCGTCTGTACGCTTAGATCTTTTAAACTTTGCAACAGATTCTAATATGGTTACAATTAATAGAGAGAATAATTTAAAAGAAAGGTTTGTATGTATAAAAATGTCATATAACAAACAATATTGTTTATATAATATGTCTACAATGATTATGTATTATATAAACGGCTGGACCGATTTTGATGAAATTTTGTGTGTGTGATTAAGTTGATTAGAGAATGGTTAAGATTTACAATTGGACCTAGTAGGTGGCGTTGTTGTCAAGATACAGATAGCAACTGTGCGAAGCTGGGAAGGATCGGTAGTATTTTTATAAAACTGAAGTGGCAAACTTACAGTTCACCTCATGGCAAAGAGGCCAGTTGTTTGAAGTTGGCTCCAGGTGTGGGAGCCAACTTCAAACAAACAAGGCTTCAAATGCGTTGTCATCTATGTTTTTTTTATAGGATAAGGGTGACAAACGAGCACACAGTCCACCTGATGGTAAGTGGTTGCTGCGGCCCATAGACATCTACATCTATCCTCTATTACAAATCAAAATGTAGATGCGTTGTCACCCATGAGGACTAAGATGGAATGCCTCATTTACAGTAAAAAGGGCCTCCGGCCACCTGCACTCACCAAGCGAAACGCAGAGGTAAACCTCTACTTCACGCTGGTATTCTGTGAGGTCGTGGTACCACCCCGGTTCGAGCCGGCCCATCCGTGCGACAACAAAAGCTGCCGCATGGCTCTACCACTGTGAAAATGTATGATGTGAACTTAGGTGGAACGCTTCACAGCTTGTAGTTATACTTTGTCTCTATACCTTTCAGACTGGAATACAGTGGGGCTAGCACAGCTGTTTGAAGGCGGAAATAGGCAAGCAAACTCCCAGGCAGAAAAATTAGGTCGTAAAACTATTTTTAAGTAAAAGCATGAAAATAAAAGTACACAGTATTGCATACTGATACTATGTTAACAATGTTTTTTTTTAAAGTTACGCTCACACTACGATTTTCTATATTTCAGTGACAAGAACAAACATCCAAATCCGTAACAATTATTTGTAGGCTACACAAATACTTGTTTCGTGCGGGATTCAAACCGGCAGCTCTCGACGCTTAAACTCATTACTAAGCCACTAGGCCACGGAGCTGTCATATTAATTGACAATAATTGTCATCTCTCTTAGATTCTCACTTACTCGATTCATTCTACTACTCAAAAGATATTTTACTATGACATCACTTCAGCGCATTTCGGCGGTCGGATAGACGCATATTTGACTATTCAGCACGTTGAGATTTCTATTTATTACTTGATATCAATTAACTTCACTTTGATTATATACTATACATCTAAAAAACTTCGAGACAATCGCTTTACAAAGCCTGATAAAGGAGTGACTACGCTCCTAAAAGCCGTTGTAGATACACCTAGTGAAGAGTTTATGACCTTTTTCAAAGTAAGCTGGGTTTTGTGAGTGTAGAGACCACAACATAAATAAGCACTTTCATGTTACAATAGACTATTATTATTATTATTATAATATTACCCAAAAACTCAGACACTAAGTACAACACAATGTGTAATCAATTTTAGAATGCCGTTAAATCTCGCGCTGTCTCACTTTAATTCAAAGTGATTGTGACACCATGAGACTTAACGACATTTTAAAATTAAGTAGCGTTTGAGTATTTGCCCATAAGAATAATAACAGGAGTCACCATACCACATTTTGATATGTCTCATCGAAATACTGCCTTTCATTGAGTTGAAGGGGGTTAGTTGCATGCCATTAAGACATAGATAAAAATTTTTAACAGTGGTAGAGCCACGCGGCAGCTTTTGCTGTCGCACGGATGGGCCGGCTCGAACCGGGGTGGTACCACGACCTCACAGAATACCAGCGTGAAGTTGAGGTTTACCTCTGCGTTTCGCTTGGTGAGTGCAGGTGGCCGGAGGCCCTTTTTACTGGAAATGAGGCATTCCATCTTAGTCCTCACGGGTGACAACGCATCTGCATTTTGATTCGCAAACGAGGATAGATGTAGATGTCTATGGGCCGCAGCAACCACTTACCATCAGGTGGACTGTGTGCTCGTTTGTCACCCTTATCCTATAAAAAAAATGTAATCTACGTGTCTGTCTGCTTCTCTGTTCGTCCAGGCTAATTTTCAGAATGACTGAAACGCTTGTGGTGATACTCTACAAACAGATAGGGAGCGATGTGAAGAGGGATCTAGGCTATATTTTATCTCAAAATCGTGAAATTGTTCTTTGAAAATAAAAAAAAACTGATAAAATAAATGATGTTTGATTATCTTTAATCTAATTAACACCACATTAATAGATGTTATCCGGGCGAAGCGGGGCGCCTCGCTAATTCTAAATAAAAAAAATTGTATAATTTTATGATTGGACGCATATGCATATGCCTAGTGAGGAAAATGTTTACATGTGGACATTTTAAAATTGAGTAGCGTTTTTTTTATAGGATAGGGTGACAAACGAGCACACAGTCCACCTGATGGTAAGTGGTTACTGTGACCCATAGACTTCTACATCTATCCTCAATAAAGACTCAAGATGCAGATGCGTTGTCACCCGTGAGGACTAAGATGGAATGCCTCTTTGCCAGTAAAAAGGGTCTCCGGTTCTCTACACTCACCATACGAAACACAGCAGCGTTAAACTGCTATTTTACGCTGGTTTTCTGTGAGAGCGTGGTCCTTCCCCGGTCGAGCCGACCCATTCGTGTTACAACTATACTACTAATATAGCTGCAACATGGCTCTACCACGTACAACACTAAATATAATAAAGCACGTGACATTAATTTGCAAATTGATTTCTTTTTGGTATTCTCGAGCATGCAATACTTCTATAACATTTTATCTTTTATGTTACATATTAAATAGTGAACACTAAACAAAAGGCTATTACGTATGGCACTATAAAAAAAGGGTGACAAACGAACACACAGTCCACCTGATGGTAAAGTGGTTGCTGCGGCCCATAGACATCTACATCTATCCTCGATTACGAATCAACAGATGCGTTGTCATTCGTGAGGCCTAAGATGGAATACCTCTGTTCCAGTAAAAAGGGTCTCCGGTTCTCTACACTCGCCATACGAAACACAGCAGTGTTAAGCTGCTATTTTACGCTGGTATTCTGTGAGAGCGTGGTCCTTCCCCGGTCGAAAGGACCCATTCGTACTACAACTATACTACTAATATAGCTGCAAGATCGCTCGACCACGTACATTACATTGTTGTCGATCCATGGCTATTTTCAGTGCATCTATATTTAAAAATCTGTCGTTAATTCACATTATTACCGGAATTGTTCCTTTTGTTGTTAGCACATTTTTTTTTCGAACAATATTTCGAAATCCAAAATTTATAGAAATACACTGTCCAAATTGAATAAGGGTGAGTTCCGCGTAATATGTGTATGCGTAAAGTATACACAAATGTTTGTTTTTAATTTACACTCTGATTTAATTTAGGATTGTCCCAGTGATATCGGTCACCTGACAACCTCCACTTGCTCGCGGCCCTGTCAAGGGCGCTACGAGATTACAAGCAGCGGCCGCATCCCGGGTGAGAGCTGCACTGACCTTGTTCCCTTTATTGCTTTTTTAACCCGCAAGTACTACCCGTAGCATATCATAATATTGGTCAGGGTAATAGGTAATGAAGTCATAAAGAGAGCGTTGGATTTTCAAGGGGCAGGGCTCAGGTCGGCGTCGCGCGCACCTGAAGGCTGCGCAGGGCGGGCGGGGTTGAGAGACGGGGTGCGGGGAGGCAAGCGTGGGGGGTCGAGGTGGCGGGCGCGCCCAGTACCGCGCCGGGCGCCGCTCGGGCCGGCCGTTGTTGTGTGATAAAAGGCCGCATGAGCGCGCCAGTGTGCTAGCGCAGCGTGCGCGGGTGTGGTATGCCCGCGCGTCGCCGCCATGGCCCCCATACTGGTGGCCTTGGCGCTGTTCGCCCTTCTACCCGGTGAGTTAGCGGCCGCGTGGCCGCGCGCAACAGGCGTCAGGCCTCGCCTGGCGCCTGTTTACCTCAAATTGAGTAGCGTGATGGTGAGCCCGAGGTGTTGTGAGTTGTTCTGGATGTGGTGTGGGAGCGGCAATCAGGTAACGACATGGCATGCGAGCTTATTAGGTACCACGACAGTCGACCAGAAAATGCAATCGAGATATCAGGTAAACCAGTAGCTATAAAGAGGGGGTAGGTGAGGAACGAAATTAAGCCAAAAATATAAAGCCCAAGAAGATTTAGGCTTAAATTTACATATACAAAGCTGTTGTGGTTACTAAACAGAGACTTATAAAGGAACTTAAACTTTTTATATTTTCGATACTTTTCATTGTACTTATTTATAATTTTCATTTATCTTAAAATGAACACGAATATGAAAAGTGTTTATGATTCTACGATTTTCTATCTATAAGCTTTTATTCACAAAATCGCAATCGTTACTGTACTGTCACAGAATTAAAATAAACAGTTTTCATGATAACTCATAATATTGATTCTTAAAAATGTATTCCTCAAAAACCCCTATAATCTCACTCTTTTTAAATTATCTTATTTAAAATAAGTCAGCTATAAAAGCGACCGTGGAATGACGTAGTAACAAAATAAAGAGAAATAGTTTAAACAAATAAACAAATCTTTGATAAGGAACGTACATAAATACTCTCACGAAATAATGTTTTGCTGAACATGAAGAAAATCATGTTTACCAACCGTTTAACTCACAGAGGCTTTTATTTAATGAATATACACATAAAGACAATAACAAAAGTTTCAAACTTATTACGAAGATCTTCTAGAAACAAGTGACAATATTTAATATCCTTTGATCCTGACCCTTGACTTTGCGAAGCGTAAAACTTTGGCCCGTCATGTAAGCGACTGAGGGCTTTGTTGAGTTCGTGATGTTTTAAAATATCTCGCTAGGACGCCTCTTGAAAATCAGCAGACAAATAATGCGACGTTTGAAGAGAAACAAAGAACAATGGCACATTTTCTTTGATAACTTTATCTTTTTCAGTGACTCCTTTAGAGATGAATAAAATATAAACAAGACCTTAGAACTAAATGCTTTGGGTTTGTGGATTATTTAAAAATTATCCAGTTATAAATTTATAGTACAAATAAGATACATTTTTGTAATAAAAAATAAAATAAACTTGGATTAAAAAGTTGTACAAGGATTATAATTACCTTTAAAAATATTATTTAATTGTTGGAGTCACGCCGCAGCTATATTGCATATCGAATCGGTTGGTTCAAATAGGGAAGGACCACGCTTTCACAAAATACCAGAGTAAAATAGCAGCTCAATACTGCTGCGTTTCGTTTGGTAAGTGTAGAGAACTGAAGACCTTTTTTACATGAAACTAGGCATTTCATCTCAGTCCTCAAGGCTGATAAAGCAAGTGCAATTTGATTCTCACAGCATCCACTACTATGAGGTGTATTGTGTGCTCGTTTGTCACTCGTATTGTGTATAAATTAAGAGACATTGTAAAGAGATCTTTTAGAAGTCTTTTGTTCTAGAAAGAACGTAATATTGGACTATTTTTACAGATTGCGCCGTCATTAGACGTATCGAATTAAAGAAAGTTTGCGCGTTTACCGCTAAAAAGAACCCCTTTGTCTTATCTCCTCAGTTTCAAGGCACTCCTCTTGTTGCCTCAGACAGTATCGGAATCTTTCGCGTCGACATATCGAATGACGTCCAGTTTCGTGCTCGCTTAGAAGAGAAGGCCAAATTGGTCTCTAAAAACCTTGGCGTGCTCTGCAGAGAAAACACCGCCTGTAACTTTACAAGGCGCAGATTCGGCCTCACATGGAATACTGTTCCCATCTCTGGGCTGGGACTCCCCTGTGCCAGCTTCTTCTACTTGACCGCATCTAGCGCAGAGCGGCTCGATCGTTAAGGGGCTACTCCATGCGAACGACCTTGAGCGTTTGTGTGCCGGCCGCGCCAACTCCCTACAATATAGGATCGCGTAAAAAATAATATGTAAGACGCCACCTACCATAGTTTTGTATAACTCAATGCCACCTACTGTACGGACGTATTTTTCAACATCAATAAACTATTTTATGGAAATACACACAGCGTACAACGATAAATGTATTTTAATTTTTTTATTCGGTATATTAGTTGCATTATATTAGAATTATGTATTCTCATATATTATCTAATTATGAAATTTTATAATTAATTATATATTAAAAATGAAGCATTGAAAATTGTGAGTTTAAAAGATACCTACTCACTATAGGTAAATAGATACATAGCTCGCCTTTTGTACAAATATTTGGTGCAATAAAGAATAAACAAATAAATAGGATGTTTCGCAGAGTGAGAGTAATATATAATTAGAGTCGTGGAGGCAGTTTACAAACATAAATTGCACAAGGACAAACATCCAGACCCGGAACGATTATTTGTAGGCCTTACAAATATTTGTTTCGTGCGGGATTCGAACCCGCGGCCCCCAGCGCAACAACTGATTGCTAAGCCACTGCGCCACGGAGCCGTCGCCGGGTTATAGGTAAAGTGACCATACGTCCCGTTGTCCCCAAATAAAGCTCCGGGACACAAAATTGTCCCGTAACTCTTTGGATGGAAGTATTCAAAGCCAACAATCTTCAACATTTTTTTAATCGAATATATTTTATGTCTACCTGGTACAAATGCTCCGATAGAAAGAGTATTTTTTTTATTTTGAATAAATTGTGGACGTCTGAAAGAAACACTTACGGTTCCAGTTCTAAAGGCGATGTTGAAAGATAACAATAAAAAAAAATTGAGCAGAATTTTATTCTTATTTAAAATCATCACCAACTTTATTAAAGCAAATTTAATCCTCTGACAAATGTAATTCATAATTTTAAAAAATGTTGCATTTAATAATTACCTATTTTTAAATGCAACATTATTTTTTAATTTATTGTATAAAGTTATACTTTTTAGAGTATAAATAAACCCATGTCCTGTTTTGAGTTAAAAAATAAATGGTCAGCTTAGTCTTTTTATTTAAATTTAGTTTTAAAAATTTTTAGTTTATAGTAAAAAGTAGGTATATTAGTACCTACTTACATACTTTTTACCGAATTATAAGTATAGAACACCTTATGTACTCAATTATTTTTTTGAAAAAGAAGAAAAAACAAGCAATGAATAATATACTATATTTTAGCAAAAAACTATAACTTAGTAATACTAATTATAATTATAACTTAGAACATAAATGAAAAACTCATAACCGACCCAGGATTCGAACCCAGGACCTCATGATCAGCTGTCGCACTACTACAACCACTAGACCAACGAGGCAGTACTACACCTGAGAAAATATTGTAGTTGGTTACTACGATTATTTTTAACTGTATACTATACTGATAATATTGAATTAGCCTTTTATAGTGTAAATTATAATATTTGTCGAAATGTTAATTATGGATTCGAACCTTACATGCTAATGGTGCTTCATTTTTTTATTTGCATTTACTTCAAAGAAAATACACGCAAAAAGCTTCATCACGCAGTAAAAAACACAACAAATATATGTATAACTAATACGAAAAATTATACCCAAAACAAACAAATAATACTACCTATAAAATAACCTAATAAGTAATAATATTATCGACTGATAAGATCGTGAGCGTGTGCTCTAACGAACGACACAGGCTCCACGTTCGAGAGCTCAACGCTCAATGATCCAGCAAGCCCGTGGGCAGTGAATACGCCCAGATTTTAAAATAATTTCTTAATAAAATCAAATTTTGGTCTTTTGAAAAAAATTTTACTATAGAAATGTTCATTAATAAATTGCCTATCCATTGGTGTAAATCGCAAAATAAAATAATACTTACTTTACGAGGAGATGCATGTTATCAATAATAATTTCACATTTATGTGGTTTCGTTGTAAGGAGATTATATTAATATTTATTCCTTTAAAAAAAAATTGGATACAGCTCTTATGAAATCAAGATTATGTAGAAATATAATGTGTTTTTTATTTGTTGATATATCTTTTAAATAAAAAGTAGATAGCTCCTAAAAACCGCACAAATAACGACTAGCGCGACATTTTGCTCAACCCGCGCCTTAACGACCGAGTCCCTTCTGATCGGCTCGTTCATTGGCGCTGCGAAGAGATGTTGCATCCCTTTGCATTTTATTTCGCAACTATCACGGGGATGCTTTGAGGAACTGTTCGGAATAAACCTAGCTGCCAAATTTCACCATCTAGATGCTCGGCGGTCCACCACTGTATGTTTCACTAGGAGTTTTCTTCTGCATACGACCTCTCTGTGGAATAGCTTACAATCGGTTATTTTTTCGGACCGATACCACTTAGGGACCTTCAAGAAAAGAGCTTACTCCTTTCTAAAAGACCGTAAACACACCTGCAATTTCCCTGGTGTTGCAGTTGTTCATAGGCGGCGGTAGTCACTTACCATCAGATGAGCCGTATGCTCGTTTGCCCCCTCTCCTATAAAAAAAAAAATAAAATTCCTAGCGTTTTTATCTAATAAACTTTTTTAGTTTTTATAAAATAATATTTTACTAAAATGTAAGAACTGGATTTATAACAAAATACATATATAAGAATTACAATAGGTATTGCTGTAAAAAAAGGAATAGTTAAAGAATCGATCAATCCAAACAATCTTTCGAATTTGAACTAAAGTAAAACAGAAGATGAAAGAAAAATCCGTTACAAAATACAACAATAGACCGACTAAAAATTGTAACAAAGAGGAATGCATAGTTCGTTCCCAAAAATCAAAACTTAAAAGCCCATCTAGAGTACAGACTTCAAAGAATAGATTGGCTGTATGTTTTCCAGCTAGGAGTGCCTCAGGCAATAGAGGCTCTTAAGGCCAAGTGTGACCAAGTCGGCCCGAGCCTCGTTGAGACCCGGAACACGTGTCGAGTATTTGTTCACTCCTGACAAAGGGAACCGGAATTTTTCAGCACACGAATTGTGTTCTATTAAGGGAATCCTTCAAGAATAGAAGGGTCTTTAATATATAACAATAGAAAATTTTACAGGGGGCTAATTGCGTAGTCAATTTTAATCTATCGGTTATGCTGATAAAAGAGTACTTAGTAAGACAGTGTTAGGATTACCGCATTAATGTGAACATTTCCCACATAATTTTCTTTAAATGGACGATTTTATTTAAAATTTCAAATAAATAATAAAATTAAAAAAAGACGGACTTACGGTTTATTTTCATATAATACATACTTACATTAAACATATCTTTAAACGTACATTTTCATAAAAGCATTGTGGTTCTATTACAATGAATGCAATGATGATGTTTCTTAAAATTCAATGGTTCGCGCTGCAATCAAAATTTTCGATAGTTGAAGTGCGGGAGACCCAACTGAGTTGTTTTAAACCGCGCTATTGTCGCACAAATTAAATGTAAACCTGAATCCTAGCTGCGGCTCGTTCTGCTCATTTATTTGATTTTCTGTATTGTTGTTTTCGAACTGGGGATTAATGTTGATTGTTATTTACCCAACGCCATCGATTCTAGGGAGAGTTTTTCATGTTTGAAGTCAGCGCATTCCGTTCCAATAAACAAGTGGGTAACGAGTTTATTTTTATTACAGCTCGAGCTTATACCTTGTAAGTCGCGAACATTTTAATTAAAACGAAAGAATGATACATACTTTTTTTTTAAAAAAACGTTACCCCCTCACTGGGATTTTCTCCTGTATCGTGGAGGCAGTTTATAAATACAAATTGCACAAGGACAAACATCCAGACCCGGAACAGTTATTTGTAGGTCATACAAATACTTGTTCCGTGCGGGATTCGAACCCGCGCCCTCCAGCGCAAGCAACTCATTGCTAAGCCCCTGCGCCATGGAGCCGTCTGAAATATATATAAGAATAAACTATGGTATATGCTGTATTTAAATGTAATTATTATAATGTGCAAATATATTGAAAATAATATTAACTTTATTATACACAATATTATAAACAATAATAATAAAAAAATAAAACTAGAAACTTAATTATCATATAGTCCTACTCCCCGCGGTATCGTGCCAAGAACGTTAGCTGCGTTTCCCCGCTGAATGGCTATACTTAGCCTTTGAGCGAGAAAAGAACCAGCCCTCTTATCACCAGCAGCAACGACCAGCCGCGGATGGAGGTTCTTTAGGAACTTCACCGCATGTGGACCCCACGGACCGATAGTCTCTACAGCAAATGACACAAATATGTAGTCACCACTCAGAGACTCAAACTTGCGCCACTTACTTAGTTCAACTGCCTCTAATGCCGCGCCGTCTACCCCTGATGTATATATATATATATATATATATATATATATATATATATATATATATATATATATATATAAAAATGAATGTTATGTTATGATTTTTCATCTATTCGTAGGAACACAGACGGCTTCGTGGCGTAGTGGCTTAGCAATCAGTTGCGCTGGGGGCTGCGGGTTCGAATCCCGCACGGAACAAGTATTTGTATGGCCTACAAGTAATTGTTCCGGGTCTGGATGTTTGTCCTTGTGCAATTTATGTTTGTAAACTGCCTCCACGACACAGGAGAAAATCCTAGTGTGGGGGTAACGTCTTAAAAAAAAAACATGTCCACATTGCAACATAGCAATATGAAAGTTCTGTTTACCTAATTTACATAGTAAAACTGAATTACGAGAAAAATAAATTTAGGTTTTTGACTTTTTTCTAATTGTTCATAGACGTTTTTCCGAGAATAAAAAAATCACTGTAATAATTTAATATAGTTTAATGGTTGATTATTAACAATAAGGCTTACTTACTGTCCATCATCAACCATTAATAAAATTTGAAGATGCATATGAATATTTTTGCAACATCGTACAATCACACAATTTTAATTGTTTGATGCTTTTCTAACAGACGTCCAGCCTTTAAAACTAACGCAGAGAAACGTTAAACAAACTAAGAATTCTTTGAAGTAACCATTTGTCAAACAGTGTCTGCAGACTAAGTAGAAATTTAAGACCCGTCAACCATTTTAATTCCAGTGAAATGAAACGTCTTAAAATGAAATGCCTTCCCTTTTCTACTAATGGCGTAAAATGAAACGCCCTTTTCGACGATCAATCTTTCTTAATAGTCGTTTAAACTTCTAATACAATCTTTAAAGAAGCTAACAAGTTCGCTGTTTTTCTCACACATCCTTGTTAATTACGTTTACGTGGTAGAGCCATGCTGCAGTTATATTACTTGTATAGTTGTAGCGCGAATAGGTCGGCTCAACCAGGGAAGGATCACGCTCTCACAGAATGCCAGCGTAAAATAGCAGCTTAATGCTGCTGTGTTTCGTATGGTGTGTGTATAGAACCGGAGACCCTTTTTACTGGAAACGATGCATTCCATCTTATTCCTCACGGATGACAACGCATATGCATTTTGATTCGTAATCGAAGATAAATGTAGATGTCTATGGGCCACAGTAACCAGTTACCATCAGGTGGACTGTGTCCTTGTTTGTCATCCTTATCCTATAAAAAGAATATAAATTAGTAATTTGTAACGTAATTGACCCACTCGCAGAATACCAGCTTAATTAATGCTTTATAATATTATAATGTTTTATGTTTATAATGTTGTATATTGTTAAAGTAGAGAACCAGATACCAATTTCACTAGTATGGAACTATTCTATCATCCTCAGGGATGACAACGCATCTACATTTTGATCCTTAATCGAGGTTAGTTGTCGATGTCTATGGGCCACAGCATGCTCTAAACTGGTCAACTGTGTGAAACTTTGAGCAAATGTTCGGATTTATTCTTATATCAACAACCACTTTCATAAATCCTTAGTAAAATATTACTGTTGTGTTAATCGTTGTTAGCTAACTTATATAAGAACACAAGGTAGCTTTTTCACAAGTTATATTTTACAACCAGCTGTTCTCCTGGACTCCTTGACTTTACCCGCGTGTAATTTAGGGTTTTAATTTTCTTGCGCGGAACCCTAATCATTTTTCTGAAATTTAAGTAGCTTTAGTTACTCCTTATAACGTGAGCTATCTACCAGTGAATGTCCAGTCAAAATCGGTCCAGCCGTTTCAGAGATTAGCCGGAACAAACAGACAGGCAGACAAAAATTTTAAAAATTGTGTTTTTGTTATAAGTACCGTATATACTTTTATACGCAATTTATACGTGGTAGAGCCTTGCTGCAGCTATATTAGTAGTATAGTTGTAGCACGAATGGGTCGGCTCGACCGAGGAAGGACCACGCTCTCATAGAATACCAGCGTAAAATGGCAGCTTGACACTGCTGTGTTTCGTATGGTGAGTGTAGAGAACCGGAGACCCTTTTTACTGGAAAAGAGGCATTCCAACTTAGTCCTCACGGGTGACAACGCGTATGCATTTTGATTCGCAAACGAGGATAAATGTAGATGTCTATGGGTCATAGCAACCACTTACCATCAGGTGGAGTGTGTGCTCGTTTGTCACCCTATTCCTATAAAAAAATTTAGTAAAAAGCTTTTATTTTGACATTACAAACAGACACTTCAATTTTATTTATTTGTATAGATATATGTAGATTTCAAAAATATAAGTATTTTGTTTAAGTAGCAATTACCTGGTCAAACGAGCTAAAATATTTTAGTTTTAGCGTGAAAACAAACATCATCACAAACATGAAAACAAACATCTAAATAAAATCGGAAAGTAAAACATTATCTAAATACTAAATTTGATCAAAATTGTCGGAGCCGCTTCCGAGAAAACAGTTATGTGAATATATAACAGTTATGTATATATATGTTATGTATGATGTACAGGAATTTCCCGCAGGAGTATTTCATTCTGAAATGCCATGTCTCAGTCAGAATGTTTTAATAATATTACATTAATGTTTAGTTTTATAAATAAAAGCTAAGGGGCACTTCATTTTTATGTGGAAATAATTGAAAATAATGTTTAGGTTATCGATGAATAAAAAAATACTTAAAATTACAAAAAAGTGTTTTATTTTGTTTTGCTTCATCGGGACGTGTTTTCTTATTATAATTTGAAAAATATTACAAACGTATAAAAGATTAATGAATACAAGGAAACGCTTTGCATAGAAATACTTTGCTTCCATTTATATATTTCTCCGACAAGAACTCAAGGATATAAATGATATACAGTTAAAATTGTAGTACTCACAACAGACTGAGAGGTTGTTTTACTTTCAAAGGGTAGGCTTTGTCAAGTACGTGCGGTTCCGCCGATGTTGTTCCCTCTGCGAAAGCTTTCTAGCAGCGAGAGGGAATAGGCTTGTTTTACAAATTTTACATGCTAATTAGTGAAATAACGGAGGTACTAAATTCGACTGTATGTTTTTTTTAATTTATGTTTTACCTTATAACTTCTTTCTGGGTGAACGGATTTCGATGATTCTTTTTTTATTTGAAAGCTGGCGCTTCACATGTGGTCCCATATAAATTAGGTTAAGGTCTGACTAACAGTTTTTGAGTTATTCTTAATAATTTATATTGAAGTCGGTTGTACAAAATGTTTAATTTTAAATTATGTCAACCTTAATTCTATAAAATGTGGTAGGTCTTTTCTACGTATGATTTCATCTGCATGGGAAATCCCCTTTTAACCTTTCCGCCGCTTTCAGATCATCACCGTGTTCCAGTCTGAATTGTATACAGAGCCATTAGGGTTACAGGCTGTGAGGAGTTCCATTTTAGTCCTCAGAGGTGACATTAGATCCGTAGTCTTCTTTATATGAAGTTGTTTGCAGATGTCCATGGGCTTCAGTAATCACTTACCATCAGGTGGACTATATGTTCGTTTGTCACTTATATTTAATATTAAAAAAGTTAGTCATATTATAAACAGTGAATTTACAACCACGTCGATGCACACAAAGATTCAATTAGATTAGAATAATGCAATTTGAATTTATGTTCCTTCAATTTATAGAACTAGACGGCATTAACCTTAAAGAGCTTGATTAATTACGTCAACGTTTCTTTCTTTGATGCCTCGTTTAAGACGAATACAATAAGCTACCTACAGCGTTTTCCTTTAGAAGTACTCTTGTGAAATGGCCTTTGCAAATTATAACCAGCTTTTGATATTATGAGTGTTTTTTTTTCTCTATGGCACGAGGATCTGTTACTTTGATATTTGTAAAAGGAAATACAAAGTGAAATCCTTAGGAGAAACCTCATTGAAGTTTTATTGAATGCTCAAAAATTGTAATAATTTTCCTTTTAAATAAACGCAATCGGCGTTCTTGGCGACGATACCACGGGCAGTAGGACTGTATGATAATTAGATTATTAGTTTTAGTTTTTTTTATTATAGTTTTTTAATATTGTATATATTAAAAAAAATTATATTGAATAGTCGGTTTTAAATTAAGTTTGAAATTGCATTGTTAAGCGTGGTTGTAGGCGAATCCATCGCCCCATTTCTTCCCTGGGGTAAAATAGGAGACGACTATGAGAAATACGAGTACCTCCTCAGAAATTAGAGGAGGCCTGTGACCACCATTGAAACGTTGGTGTAAAATTTTGTGTTTAATAAAAAACGAAGAAAAAACCAATATATAAAAATAATCGGACAGCTGTCGATGTCTATGGATGCATGCACAGCATTCAGAACATCATAATAATTAAAAAAAGAAAACAATTTATGTACTTTTCACACACTTCTTATATCTATAAATCTTATACATCAATTGTAAAATACATTTTGTGCATGCAAATCCTCTGCATTTAAAAAACTTTTGGCGTAGGCTCCCATGTAGCTGAGTTTCAATTAGTGTAACTCCCCTACTCAATCAGATTTCAACCCAAATACGAAATCATTTCGCAATTTGTTGCGAAATTAAGAGTTTTAGATGTCGACCGCGAAGCTACCGACCGGTGCCTGTAATTACGGCAGGTTGGATTGTCGGTTGTCCGGGTCCCGACTCCATGGCCATGGAATTTGTTGTTTAGAAACGAAACATTCAAATAATGTTAGAGTTTAAATCAATTTTGAGTTAGGAAATCTTGTAGGTATTTTGATGCAAATCATGTTTATAATTTTAATAACATTGAAGTTCTTTATATGGCTTGAATTGATAACGTTGTCCCTTTTGACGTGACAACGTCTTATAAATCGATGAAGCTAGCTGCCGGCACGAAAAAACATGACTCATGCGGCGTTACCTAGGCGTTCCATTTAAAGTGCAAGCGAGAGCGCGGAACGAGCGACTGTGCGAGCGAGTGTGGTGTCAATTGTTTATAGCAACGATAACTGCGGTAATAAAGGTAATGCTTCTTTCGATATTAAATATTTCTTATGACGATGTCACGTTTAACTATCGTCAGTAAACCGACTTTACAGACAACCGATTTTTTTTTTAAAACGATTAAATTAGCTTGCAGCCTGAAATATAGTGATTTAAATATAATAGAACGTTTGTTTACTTTCTTATTACGTCCCTTGATCGGTCAGAGAAAAGTATTATGAATAACTCTATAAATTAAAATACTTTTATAAATTACTTTCAAAATTATAGTACATAAAAAAAAGGAATTTTCCTGCTAGCGACTTTGCTTTAGGTATAAAAATTCATGAAAGTTAGTAAGCAGTTCGAAGCATATATAAGATGACACCGGCACTCACAGCGTACAACTGGCCAGCCTCTTCGCAATATTTGCTTTTATTAAAAGAATTACTATAACGGACCGAATCACCACATTGATAAAAATTGGTAAAATTACTGATACAAGCCACTACTAGTTTACCTTTCTAGTGCTTGTGTAACACCGGGAAACTGTTCCGAGGCTTCAGGCACTGGGTTGTGTCGCTGAACTTTGGTGTACCTGTTGTTGTTCATATACGTTCACTATTCTTGGTCACTAAATCATGTGATCTTCCCGCTACCTACGTGAACCGGCCAGCCGGGTGAAACTCCGTTCGGGGGCGCAGACAACCGACCTGCAGCGGGGTTGACTTTAATCTTCGTTTTGGTGATTATGTGGATCGAAGTCCTGGGTTTGGTGTAATCATCATACATGTTCGGAGAGCAAGTCTCCGGGAGCGAATTTTCCTCCAAAGGTTTTTTTTATAAACCTGAAGTGACAAAAAAAGCTTATAGTTCACCTGATGGTAAATGGCTACGGCAGCCCTTGGATTCCTGCAACCATCTTCAAAGAAAGAAGGCTTCAGATAGATTGTCACTTCCGATGACCAAAATGGAATGCCCTTCAGCCTGTAATTACACTGCTAGACCACTACTATTTGGCTGCAGAAATAGGTAAGGAGACGTCAAATATTTTACCTCACTGTAAAGTGACGCCGCCCTGGTGGCAGAAAAATTCGTGGATGCCCTCATTACAACTGCAACAAGTTTTCGTTTATGGTCCGCAGCATAAGGTTCTCTTGTATCTTCGTAAGGCGTAGGTACAGCAAAGGAAGGGAATAATTTGTCAGAATCTGGCTTATCATCCAATTACAATGTAGGTATCATCATGGCAAGAGTGAATATGCTTTAAGCCAATCAAGTGCACTTTGCCATCTTCAGCTGCATTACCACCATTACACACATTACACACATCTAGTGGTGTAGTAGTGAAGTAAGGATTTTTAATAGTCAAAAAATGTTGGAGATACACATTTTCAAACCCTAAAGTTCAATATTATAAATTTTTCTGTTCAGTGAAAGTGAGTGAAATATTGTAAAAGATTTTGTGATATGAAATAAAATTTAGTGGCACATCTCGAGCCCCCTAAATCCGTCGATAGGAGCAAGAATTGATACTACGTAAAATGTATCACCAGTTTTAATGCTACAATTTATCTTCACATCACACTCAAGCGTGTTAATCGAGTATAAAACTTTATCCCAGTGGGTGAACTTCGTTTTCCCCTCTGTAATAAATATGAAGAAAATTCAGTAAACGTCGTTTTTATAATAAGACTGCTCGGGTGATGACTAGAAGGAAAGTTTTCTTAATATATAGTTCCCCAGGTAGCACTTTCGTACTATATCTACGCTTTTAATATGCGCAGTTATGTTTTATGATACAAACGCGAACATCTTTTACAAATATCAGTCGTTTGTTAATAACAATGCAATATGCAGTTACTTAACTATGTAATGACGTGTTCCTGTGGGTATCTAGAGGCGCCAGTGGGAAACCAACCAGCATACAACTTAGAATAAAAGAATGCATTTACCAGACCGCGTGCCAAGAGTGACAACAATGGCAAATGTCCCACCTATGAGGCAATCTATTAGGAGACTTATGTTCACTTCTATACCATATAAGTATACTTTTATCCAAAATTTTTGCTTAATATTTTTGCACACACTATATCATCATCTTCATTATCATCATCATTACAGTCCTTCACAAGTCCATTGCTGAACATAGGAATCCACACACGTCACAAAGCACGGTTTTGAGTCAACTGCATCCGTCTGCGGCCATAAAGCTCGAAGAAGCGACAACCGATGGGGAAGAAAGGTTCTCGAGTGGCAGCCTCGAACCGGTAGGCGAAGAATGGAATAGAATCATTTTTATCGAAAGTAATTTTTTACTTTTACCAAGTGTAGGGTGTTCCCCCACTAGATGGAGTGACGATCTGCTAAGGCATACTATATACATTTATATTATTATACTGTGTTTGTAGCTTTAAACTACATTAACGTAGGGACTAACACAGCATTGTGAATTGACATACGTGTCTTTTTTGACACATTCGGACTTCCCACAATAGAGCGAAGAGAATTCACTTTGTGTCCAATATTCACTCCTCGTGTATATCCTTGTTACGTCTGCCATGTTAATTACGCAGCCTAAATACACGAATTATTTCATTAACTACATTTCAAACCCTAATTAGTAGTAAGTAAGCCAGTGTAATTACAGACTGCGGGACATTTCATCAGAGTCCTCGGGGATGACAACGTACCTTTGTTTAGATCGGTAGGTTTCGATGACTTTGTTAGCCGGGAGGCTTTAAGAGATCCATAGGGGTTAGCATTCTCGTAAAATTTTGTTTACAGGTGTACTTTGAATAATTAATAAAATATATATAAAATTAAATGATTAAAATCAATATTTTCTTTATGGTAATTATCTCGCCCAATTATTAAGTTTAGCTACACATTCAGCGAGGAATCGCAGCTAACGTTCTTGGTATTGGTCACAGACCAAAGACATTATTTAAAACTCTTCGTCACAGACTAAGAACAGTACTTGCGTAGTATTGCCACTATGTGGCGGGGCTCATACTCCCTATGATTATGAGACTTTAAAAAGGAAGAACTAATACCACAGAATATATATATATATATATATATATATATATTTATATTTATAATCTAATATAATCTAATAATCATTGACTTTTTTTACTGGAAATTTGGAACGATTTAGACTTTTCGATTTTATAAGTGTTCAGGGGTGACAACGCATCTGGATTCTGATTCTTTATCAAGGATAGAAGTCTATGAGCAACACCACTTATCATTAGGTGGACTGTGTTCTCTTTTGTCAACCTCATTCCATAATTATTTTTTTAAGAAAACATGCCACACTGAGGGTGGAAGAATAGAGAATGCAGTTTTTATTGTTACTAAATAGTTAACTGAAATGTCGTCTAATTAAACGCTTTTGTTGCTACCTTGAGCTTGTCATATTGCTTAGTTTACTAAAAATAATAAAAACACAAAATCTAATATATAAAAATTAATTTTTGTTTTTTTATTATTTTGCGCTAAAACTTTGTCAGTTTATTGCTGGCACTTGTGCAAAGGGCATAATACAATTAAATTAAAGTAGGTAGGTGGTTATATATCATTCAACTTCAATAAATGTATTATTATTCCAAATGAAAAAAATATAACTGTTCCAAATTTAAAAGGACAATTCCGTAATTATTTCTTCTGCGGCAGCAACGCGCCGGCTACTAACTAGTGTTTAACAAAAGTTAAAAATCGATTTCTAGAACTAAAAAGAATGAATAACGCTTTACTTCTTCAATACACTTTGTCTAAGCCCCGACTTTAGAAGCTATTTGGAAATTATTTATCGCCTCGAAGTTAGTTTTTACTTTTTATTAAACGTTTAATTTCATAATTATAAGTAACTAGCTGTTCCCCGCGACTATGACCGCGTGTTATTTCGGGTTTTAATTTTTTTTGCGCGGAACTCTAATTCTTTTTCTAAAATAAAATATATGTCAGTGAAAGTCCCGTCAAAATCAGTCCAGCCGTTACGGAGATTAGCCGGAACAGACAGATAGACAGATAGACAGACAAAAAGATGTAAAAATTAGAAAAGAAAACACACAAACATACAAAAGTAGTTTCATATACTTTCATATGTATTTAGTAAAATATTGCTGTAATATTGACATTACAAACAGACACTTCAATTTTAATTATTTGTATAGAGTATGTATAGAATAATTAGTCATGATTGTAAACAAATGGGATGCGGGATGTAATGACTGTGTAAAAACCTCCGAAGGAGGCGGAGTTATAGCCGAAATAAGAATTTTAAATTTTTTATTTTTCGCCATTTTGACCCCCTAGGAGTGTAATGAGAACTTTTTGCCTCTATTCAACCATGGCCCCCATGACATCTTCTATATGATAGGCTATTTAAACTGACTATGCCTAAAGTTCGAGCCCCCCCCCAATTTTTTGGTTTTTTGCCATTTTGATCCCCTAGGCGTGTAATGAGAAGTTTTAGCCCCTATTCAACCATGACCCTCATGATATCTTGTACATAATAGGCTATTCAAACTGCCTAAAGTTCGAGCCACCCCCCCATTTTTGATTTTTGGTCATTTTGACCCCCTAGGAGTGTAATGAGAACTTTTTGTCCCTATTCAACCATGACCCCCATAATATCCTCTACATGATAGGCTATTCAAACTGACTATGCCTAAAGTTCGAGCCACCCCCCAATTTTTTGGTATTTGGCCATTTTTACCCCCTATGAGTATAATGAGAACTTTTTGCCCCTATTCAACCATGATAGGCTATTCGAACTGACTAGGCCTAAAGTTTGAGTCACTCCCAACTCATTTTTGTAAGTGCAATTAGGTTCTTAATTTTAGGTACACATTGGATTTTAGTTTTCATTTCAAATATTTTTTTCGTTATTATAGGCAATAAATTGCCTCACACGGTAGTATCCAAAATTGCTGTTGGAGCTTGCTTATTTAATCTTATTTAATCTTGCTTATGGCAATCTCTTATCTGTGGTATGGTAATAAATTGTTGCCTATAAAAATTCTGGAGCAATTTGTGGATTACTTTATTGCAGCGTATAGTTTGTCCAATTCGTTTCTTGGTTCGTTTGAAAAGCAAAGCTTAGCTAAGTCGCAGAAAGGCTAACATAACAAAAATTAACAACCATTCCATATCAATAGTATTATTAATAAAATGAAATAATAAATAACAATCAATTCAAAACAAAAAATATATACAAAACAAAAGTCGCAGTCTGTACGTTTTGCTGCTGGGCACAGACCTCTCATTTTTGGGAGGGTTATAGATTAATTAGTCCGCCGAGCTGTTCCAATGCTCGTTGGCGAACTTTACGAAATATTTCATTTCTTAGACATGCCGTTTTCCTTATGAAATTTTTCTTCAATGTCGCACGTGGTAAATCAGCATCGGTTCATTATTTTTGAATTGTTTTTTTTTGTATTTCCTACAAAATGTAGACACTGCGGAGTTTTGTGTACAAGGTTTGTCTTAGAGGCAAGAATGTGAAATAAGTCGTACGCTCAACTTTGAGGTAAGCGAAATTATGCGGAAATGTATTGAAAGCTGTCAGTACCTAAGTCATTGCAATCGATGTTTTCATTAAATAACTTGTGAAAAAGTGACGTAAAATTATCTGCTTCCTTTAAACAAGTGAGCGTAAAATACATGTACGAGTAGCTCGTATGTAATATATTTCAAACTGAAATTATTAGTGAGGCAGTGTAGTTTCAGGCTACGGGGCATTTCATCTAAGTCCACGGAAATGATAACGTACTTGTACATATGTTTAGAGCGGTAGATATCGATAACTTTAGCCGGGAGGCATTTAAAGTTTCATCGGCGCTAGCACTTGCGCCATATTATAGTTCACTGCTGACCATAGGTCCTCCCATAAATTGACTTATAGTATTTTAATATTTTTTTTTCTTTACTTATTATAAGCCAGTGCTTGACCACAATCCCACCTGGTGGTAAGTAGTGATGCAGCCCTAGATAGTAAATCGCAGTGTTAGCGTAACAAAAGCCTGTTCACTCTTGCCATGAAGACGCCAAGATTGTATTCGGACGGAAATATAGGCGCCGGCAAATTATTCCACTCCTTTGCTGTACGCATTAGAAAAGATGAAGCAAACCTTTTGGTTCTAATGCGTGGAATATCGACAACAAAGTGGTGAAGACCCGCCGACCGCCTGGTTGTCCGATGGTGGAAAGATGAAGGAGGAATTAAAGCATGTAATTCCTGCGCACACTCACCAAAATGCATCCCATAGAATATCGAGAGACTGGCTACTCTCCGCCTGTACTCGAGGCTGACAAGATTGGTTTCAATCAAATCAAGGTCACCAGTCAGCCTTATAGCACGTCTCTCCAACGGGATCTATTCTATATATAAAAAGTCACTTCAAGGAAAGTCATAAGAAACCAATATTTAATAAGTTAAAAAAAGTTAAAATTTAACGTTGACTGTGTAGCGGCGTCACCGTATAGTGACGGTGTTAGAATAGTGTACAGTGTGTGTAAGGGGTTTTTTTTTATAGGATAAGGGTGAAAAACGAGCACACAGTCCACCTGATGGCAAGTGGTTGCTGCGGCCCATAGACATCTACATCTATCCTCTGTTACAGATCAAAATGCAGATGCGTTTTCACCCGTGAGGACTAGGATGGAATGCCTCATTTCCAGTAAAAAGGGCCTCCGGCCATCTGCACTCACCAAGCGAAACGCAGAGGTAAACCTCTACTTCACGCTGGTATTCTGTGAGGTCGTGGTACCACCCCGGTTCGAGCCGGCCCATCCATGCGACAGCAAAAGCTGCCGCCTGGCTCTACCACTGTTATGGGGTGACAGATAAATTAAAAAAACTACATAAGCGTAGCAACAATGGCAAAGATCCCTCCTATGAGGCAATTTATAGGTAAGTCTAAAAGGTATGATAGGCTGTAGTGGAATGGAAAATTTGACGTAACATTTCTTACAGCAATATTTTTATTTTACTGTGCATAGTTAGCATACTTATTCTTTAGAATATTATGAGCCTACGTTACAGCCGCGAACACTCGCTTTTACACAAAAGTGTTAACAAGATTTAAACATGGTTATAAGTAGGTTATGTACCCGTTGATTTAGGCCACGAGACTTAACATGGCTAATTAACAAAATTTCCCCAGAAGCTCGCCTCTCATATTTGCACGCAAGAGTGCCTTGCTGACTTTAATGAAATATGTATTTTCTCTTCTGTCGTGTTTGATATGTTTTGTTATGTTCACGTTTTCGTTTAGTTAGCATGGTCAGCGTTTGATATATACGTTGACTGCATCATTAGTCAATTAATGAACGCGGCTGCGGTTCATGAGGTTCTGGGTTCTAATTTAGTTGGGGCCAAAAACAGTTAATATGTTTTTTTGACGAGAAATTCTGAGAATCTTTCTGGAGTTAGGAAGTTGGCAGTATGTTAACCATGTGCCTCGGAAAACATGTAAAGCCGTTTGTACTGTACACTTTACGGTAGTATCGGATTGCTGTCCCTTCGGACTATATAAGAGTGAGGGAATAGAGAGTGCATACAGTCGTGCACTATAATCCTGCCAAAAATTGTAAGACATTATAAGTGTACTTACATTTACCACAATACTGAACTAGGTCGGATATACTCAATATTATATTATTTTTTTTTGATGAGATGTTATTGACTCTAAGTGTTCGAGATTGCGGATTTGAGTTCCTCTAATGATTGGCTGTGATTTTTATCGAAAGATGAACAAAAGTCGGCCATACTAAGTCGCCCTTTACAAGTTCACTGTTGAACATAGGCCTCCTCCACAAAACGTCACAAACCTCGGTCCTGAACCATCTGCATCCATCGCCTTTCTGCATGTCTTACCAGGTCATCACTCCATATAGTAGGGGGCCACCCTACACTCCGCTTAAGGAGTACGAGATTGCCACTCGAGAACCTTCCTTCCCCATCGGTTGTCGGTTCTTCGAGCTATATGACCGGTCCATTGCTACTTTAGCTTACTAATTAAGGAATAATCAAGAAAAACAGACACAAGTCAGCCGCAAAGTTTTGGGTTTTTAATAACAATAAGGCACAACAATTACCCGAAAACTTACAGGCTATGTTTTCAATATTTGCTTATAAGAAACCAAATATGAATTGTATGCCTAGTAATGACGGCGAAGCAGAAATCTTCATTCCATTTCAACCCTTGTCATAAGCGAAGCATATGAAAGACCTTATCACTCTCAATATATCTGCTATACCATGTCCATATATACATCAGATTAAATTTTCAACTAATAAATTCATAGCTGCCGACGGCGATCGAACCCAAATTATTCGCGTACTGTGAAATTTACAGCGAACGCTTAGTCTCTGAACGACTACTTGGCTGGGCAAAATAATATGTACGATAACAAATAAAAATTGAGTCTACATTCTAAAGCATATCACAGAATCAAGGCATTAATAAAACTAAGCTACGTCAATGTTTGCTTTTAAAAAAAACTACAGCCTTTGTATTCACCCTTCTGCCAGCATTTGCTGTTTCAATATTCATACGGGTTAAGCCTCTCGGGCTATAGCCACCTGTGGCACGGACACACAGACCTTCAGAAATATCTAACAAAGTGTTTATGTATACCTGAGAAAAGGTAGAACAGAATGTTATATTTTACGATGTCATGTATATTTAGACTTTATTTTTACTATTCCGCAAATAAAAAAAAACTTTCTACAATACTGTAAGGAAATAAAAAGGAGTTTTACATTTTTTTTTGCTTACTTTTATAGTTACGGTGGTATAATGAAGACGGTAAAAAGAAATTAGTTTTTCTTTAAAATAAAAATAAGTTCAACAGTCATTTATCTTTCTGACAATGTGATTTTTATATAATTTAAATGTTCAATATGATTGTTAGATACGATTTTATGCGACAAAACGTTGGAATCTTGATTTTTAGGCGTTAGTAGAACATACCTACGCGCTTTGCGCTTAAGGCATGCAAAAAGTTCATAGGCCAATTGTAGTGAACGCTGTGGCCCATAGATATCTACATCTATCCTCGATTAAGAATTAAAATGCCAATGCGTTGTCACCTCTGAAAACTAAGATGGGATTCCTCGGTTCCAGTAAGAAGGGTCTCCAGTTCTCTATACTCATCATACGAAACATAGAAGCACTAAGCTGCTACAATATTTCGCGCTGGTATTATGTGAGAGCGGGGTCCATCTCTAGTCGTGTTTAATTTTAATTAAAATAATACCGTTTTATCAACTCAGAGTCGGCCAGTCAAAAGGCTATTCTTCAATACATAAAAAATACTGATGCTGATGGTCATTCCTAATTTTGTGTGATAAGTGTCATCGAGAATCGGTAGAATAGGTGATTGAGTTTTTATGTGCACCACAGAATCACTCTCTACCCAGAGTAATAGCTCTACCGAGTAGATGTGTGTACTACGTATAACGTACTCTGTACTCTCGTAGTAATAGGACGGAGTTTTGGCGGGAACATGACCGGAGGCGGTTTGCTGCTCCTGTGTTATTGTTTAAATAATGGTTTGAAGTGGACTTTGATATGTAAAAGTGATGCGATTTTGTGTATTAAGTGTCGGCGCATGTGCACTATTAGTGGAAACTGTGAAACAAGTGCTCTGATGGTGATGTGATTCTAAAAATAAGGTGTCTGTCTGCTTAGGCGCCTTGAGATACCATCGCCAACCGTCAGCTGTCTGCTGGCTCAAGTTGCCGTCAAAATCTCCCAAGGGCTGCACAATGTGACGCATCAACATATTGTGAAGCAGTATACTATGAAGGATAATTATTATAATATATTGTAACTTCAGGCTCAGATGGGCTAGATCCCAGAACCGTAAAGCCAGTTATTAAGAAGAAGACAAAGAGAATATTAATCACGAAGAAGAGGTCGTTGACGTTTTACTATCAAGCTGTCGACGCAATGATGTAGTGTATTGTCAACACTCGGTAGAGAGTAAATGTGTTCTGTGGCCAACAGCGAACTAGTTTGTAAACTATGTAGATAAATTTTCGACTCGCTTATTTCTACGACGTAGCAGCGTTTGTAGGCTGTGGTTGACATTCATAGATCGAACCGTAACCGAAAACAATATTAGAACTGTGCCGTTTTAGACTTTTCATATGTTTTGATAAACGCTTACAGTAGAATTAATTGATACTAATTATGAAGTGCGTGGGTGTCGCAATAAGCGATAGAACGAAACAAACCAGGAGATGGGCAGCAGCGTCTTCCTAATAACAAATTGAGAAAACCTGCGGTTGCCAAATAACCAAACAAGCGTGGCAACTATAGCAAATAGGCGGTATTCTTTATGAACGCTGTGGTCGGCAGTGAACTTTGATAGACTGTAATGAATGAATGAAAGCCAGCCGAAGAAAGACGTAACCGTTGCACTGTTGAACGAATTTAAGAACGTTCGTGATTATCATTCATGATTCAAATAGTTAAAAACGTAACATTTATAACGTAAAGGTAAGACATGCAGGAAGTCGACGGATGCACGTGGCTCAGCATCGTGCTGTGTGACATTCCCCGGGGGAAGCATATGCTTAGTATTGAACTTGTGAACGGCTGTAAAGATGATGATGTAGATGATATAACGCAAGCGTGTAGTGGAGGTGTAAAAAAATTTCCATCTTCATGGGTGGGCTGAAGACTTTGTTAGTAGTGTGGGGAATCCCGGAAAAATATATAGAGACGGCAGTATAATCATTTCGTTTAAGTCAGTCGTGAAATTGAAATGCTCAGACCGGCGGCATCAGTGTTCGAGACGTTATGTATTGCTATTGGCAACAAGTGTGACCGTTAAGGCAAACGCTTCCCACAACTGGAGAGCCCCATATCCAGCAGTGGATTTTTACGAGCCGATAAAGATGAAACGCTCACCACTAGTGTATTATATGTACGCTTGTGGCATTGCATTGTAGCTGCCGCTATTGGAAGCTTCACCGCTTCAACCTTACCGTTATAGTCTTTAAAAACTCCACTGATGAACATAGACCTCCGTCATAACTTGTCTCATATAACATATTTGTTATAGTTGGCAGGCGGGTTGGCAAAGGCAGTTTTTTATTTTTTAGTTTTATTAAAAGGAGAGTTGGTTTGTTTCTTTTTGTCGTCTTTTACCGCACCCTCGGAACGATATGGGGTAGTGGATATTCTTACATCACCACTAGATGGAAAAGCTTCATGGCTTATTTGAAAGTAATCACCGTTATCGCCACTAACATCATCATCGTAATATATATGTAGTTATGGCAAGGCTCTACTTTGTAATTTTTCTCTTCGATTATAAATTCCATATACCACAAAGGCGCAATAATGTGACAAAATTATTCATTAAGAAATAACTTCGCCAAATTTAATAATTTGCACGTCAGTGAAAAATTTTGCCTTATAGAGGTGAATTTTATTTGTCTTAATAAAATTAGTTGCGATGAAACTAAATTTTCGCATTTTATAGCTTATTATTAATCCCCGACGTCACAGAGGATTGAGGACTTTGACGTCCTGATGTCATAGTTATCCCTGGTCCCTTTCAGCTTTTAAATATTGGTTTTTGTTCCTATCTACGCAGAGTGAGTTTACCATATCTTGAAGTATGTTTGGCTTTGGCTTTAATTTTATTAATTATAGGATCCCTAGCAGATGGCCAGATCCCAGTCATCTACATTATTTTAATTAGGAAGTTTTTGATTTCAACAGCCTCAAGAGTAATCCTTAGCAGGAATCGGTGTTCCTTTGCGTAGACGAAAATTAATATGTTCAGAGGCTGCAAACTTTCTGGCGCGTTGGTATGGTATGGTGTTTTGATTATTAGTATAGAAAATGTAATATGGCAAGTTTTATATATTAATAAATTGTAGAATAAAATAAAACTACTAAAAGTCAAATTATGAGTCTATGTTAAATATCATCTTTGAAATTTAATGCAAGCTTAGCCTTGACTCAACTAGCTAAAGAAACGATGCAAAAAAAACTTCACCAATTATTACTTATTGAGCGGGGAAACTACATATTGAATAAAACTAATGAATGAATAAGTGAAATATACTTAATTGTACACCAGGAAAACATAAGAGAGAAAAAAAAACAACAAATTATTTAAAGGTACAATTAACGGCCTTATCGCTTAGGAGCGATCTCTACTAGACAACCTAATTATAACAACACAAATACTACAAAACTAATTTTACGCATACATTAATTTTACGGGTTTCATTGTGTTTAATTTTAGCTGCCGCCGTTTCGAATGCTTTGCAGCACGGGTTAATATTAATTAAAAAGAAACGCTATAAAAGTCATAAAATTAGTTTTATTCCATGGACGTAAGTAGTAATATTTGCGTTCATATCATTATTTATTATAATATCATAGCAATATTATGATTATGATATGAATTCTTCAGAGTTCATTGAAACATATTTTTTTAGTTCGTGCACCAGACGGTATAGCCGTAAATCTAATCTAGTTCTTGTGAGCTCGTCCCAGTCGAATCGCATCGAAACGACTTTGAACATAAAACACGTGAATGTGTTAACTTTGGTAATAGAATTGTGTGATACGGCTTGTTTGCCGATCTGGGCAGCATTTGTTTAGTGTGTGTACTGGGGCTTACATTGCCACTGTTACTTATTTGAAATATGGCCGCCACGTATAAAATATTTTCACTGTATTTACATTCACCGGTATTGTTTCGTAAAATATGGGCGTGTTTTTGTTATTGGAAAGAAAATGACAAAGGAAATTGAGGTCTGTAGGTGACACTTTGCAAAGTGGAATAAATTATTTTTCTATATTTAGGAAAAAATAATACTATTCAGTTAAGTAACAGCCTACGCATGTATTACTTCTGTTGGGCACAGGCATTCTCTCACAACTGAAATGATTTTTCGGTAGAGAAGAAACTCCCACGTTATCCGAAATCGTACTGGCCTACTTTACAATTTTAATTACGGAATGTTTATTTAATTTTTTACAAAACTGACAATCGAGATTAAAGTCCACCTGATGGTAAGTGGCTATTCCATGTTATAATACTGGATCTCTATGCTCCGGAACACAGCAGTGCGAACACTGCTATTTGCCGACAGAAATAGGTAAAAGATAGTACGTACGTAGTGCAGGTGGAATCCTAGACAGAAAAAGGGTCCTATCACCTAGTAATTTTAAAATTATATAACTTGCTAACAGTTTTTTTTATAGAATATGGGTGAGAATCGAGCACACAGTCCACCTGATGGTAAGTGGTTGCTGTAACCCATAGACATCCACATCTATCGTCGATAAAGAATCAAAATGCACATGCGTTGTCAGCCGTGAGGACTAAGATAGAATGCCTCTTTTCCAGTAAAAAGGGTCTCCGGTTCTCTACACTCACCATACGAAACACAGCAGCATTAAGGTGTTATTTCACGCTGGTATTCTGTGAGAGCGTGGTCCTTCCCCGGTCGAGCCGACACATTCGTGCTACAACTATACTATTAATATAGCTGCAGCATGGCTCTACTAGGTATTATATGTACGATGAATTTTTAAGGTGAGCGAAACCTCGGAATTCCCACGGTTCGTATTCATTAGTATTGTATTATATTACGTTTAGTAATTATCGCATAGATAATTTAAAAATAAAAATTTTGTACAGCCGACTTCAATATAAGCAACTTCAATATAGGTTATTTAAGAATAACTCAATAACCATTGGTCTGACCTTGATCAAATTCATATGGAACCACACGAGAACTATCAGCTTTCATATAAAAAAAGAATCATCGAAATCGGTTCGCCCCGTACAAAGTTATGAGGTAACACACAAAAAAAAATATACACTTGAATTGAGTACCGTCTCCTTTTTGGAAGTCGGCAGAAAAAAGTAACAGCTAAACATACAATGAAATTTAATATGAAACAACTCTTTCTTTCGTTCTATTATTTTTATGGTGCTACATAATCAAACTTAAAGAAAACCTAAAAACTGATTTCAAAGTATTAATAAAATGATAATTTAAAATTAAAAATTTTGTACAGCCGACTTCAATATAAGCGACTTCAATATAGGTTAATTAAGAATAACTCAATAACCATTGGTCTGACCTTGATCAAATTCATATGGGATCACACGAGATTTATCAGCTTTCTTATAAAAAAAGAATCATCGAGATCGGTAACACACATAAAAAATCTGAATCTGAATGACAGGGTGAGAAATAGTGTGATAAGAGAAATGTGTGGTTTGCAAGATGATGTTGTGACTAGGATTAAGAAAGGAATGCTTCGGTGGTTTTGAAATTGGCGATATATTGAAAATGGACCAAATTAAGAGTACTTTTAACCGACGAGCGTGTATGCGTAGGTATATGGATGTAGAGGAAGCGAGAGAGGTGTGTCAGGATCGTGCCAAATGGAAGTCCATAGTCTCTGCCTACCCCTCTGGGTGACAGGCGTGAGTGTTTATGTTATATATGTTATGTACACACAAAAAAAACATACACTCGAATTGAGTACCGTCTCCTTTTTGGAAGTCGGCAGAAAAGAATGAAATAATTTTCCTTATAGTTTAATAGTATCTGAAGTCGCTGCTAAGATAAAATGTACCAAATAATTAAATTTTATTCCATACTTTTCGACTATTAGGGGTGGAATTTTTTCTTCATATTAAAACGGAAGCACCCTTGCGATATAGCCCATTTAATAAAAAAGCCGTATCACATTTAAATACAAAACATAGTTACCTTTTTTAATTGATAACTCAACTTATTTTTAAGTAATTAATTGTTTTGTGTTTTGAAACAGACAAGTTACATGCATCGTTTCATCGCACTTTTTTATCTATACGTTTTCTTTGCAGCCCGATAGTAGAAAAAAACCTCATTATCTGTTGTCAGAGTCTTAATATTTAATAGCGTGTCAATTTAAAACTAATATCCTTTTAAAACTATACAAAACTTACAAATTTAATATTAAAAGAAAATACGAGATAAAGATTATAAAGATTTTTATTTTTCAATATGGCGGGGCATTGTCAATGAGAGTAGGTGTGCTCAGGCTTATATATGCTACAGACGTTATCCGAAACCTCGGCTTTGATTATTGTTAGCTTTAATGAAGATATGAAATTTCAGGCAGCTAGGAGGACGATCATTGACAGGTAATAAACACCCTTGTAGTTAAGATCTTGTCTTCGGCTTGCCAAGATATTGTTTCAGAAATAATTTTACAGGTGCGATATGAAGGTAATTTTCTAAGATTCGACTGCGAAATATAGAGAGGGATGTGTGCTTTCTGGTTTAAAGAGACTTTATACTCATTATTTATATATGACAAAGAGTATATATAAGAATAAAAATATTTGGCTACGGCGTTGCGGGGCAAATAATTGTTGAATGTTTGTCTATGTACAATTTAAGTATGTGAAATGCCTCTACGATACAGAAGAAAATACTAGTGTCGGGTTTTATAAAAAAAAATGGAAAACCCGAAAGTGCACGCCTAATGAGCGCTTTGTTTCATTTTGAAGAAAAAAAAATAAAAATAGTGACGATAATTTTTACAAGAAAAAAAAAAACAGAGAATCTGATCGACTTTAATTAATAGTTTTTAAACGGCGTTGAGTTCAATAATAAAAATCAATATGGATCCTCCTTAGAATATATGGAATCTTATTTAATACTATATAATATATCTATCTATTGCTTACATTTCTATTCAGCGAGAAAACTCACCGACGCACAGACCAACGGACGGTGGTCCATATATTTTTTCAATTACATTTTTTGTTATGTAATCTAAAGTGAATCAATTAGAAAATAAACTAATCTTATAATTTAATATCTGTAGTTATTGTAACGTTAATAATAATATGGATTTGATGTCTAGCTAAAAGTATAAGAACGATTTTATGTAGCGAAATTAAGGTATGGCCACATATCGAGAGTAGAGCACTCCGTTACGTTGTGCAAAATACAAGTCATGTTGTTAACATTACTTCGTTAAAATTCCTGTTAGTCACTCTAACTAAGCTTAAAATACTTGTGTTGGGAGTGCCTCACGAAAGTACAAGGATGACGGATTTAAACCCACGACCATTAAAATTTACTGTCCGTATCCTTAGCCTTATGGTCGATAACATTTTATTGTTGTTAGGCGTACTTTCTAGACACATTGATGTTGAATCTATCACGTATTTCATCCGCATCTTTTATTAATTCATCACTGTCATCGTTGACGGTTGATTGACATGAAATATTCCGAATTTACCTGTTAATAAAAAGTACAAACCGACTTCAAGAGAATACCGTCTAATAGTTACATTAAAATCTTCATTGCATATTTTGCCAACCTTAAGGATAGAATTTATTATTTAAATTTATATGGGATCACCTTTGAACTACATATAAACTATTAAAAAAAACTTAAGCTAAAACAGAGCTATCTGTGAACATTTAACATAAGTTAAAAAAACACGCCGTAAATTTCACCATATTTCGAACCACGGTAAGAGATAATTGCAATTTCAATCCCTGTGCGGTGAAGGGAAACGTCGTGAGAAAATCGGCCTATTTGATCAATTAAGAAATGTATAATATTTTTAGGAGATGCAATCATAAACATGTAATGTTTTAAATAAGTAGTAATTAAACGCGATGAAATTCATAAAATTAATTATTAATGTAAAGTAATAACGTAAAGATAAAACATAATTTTGACGTGTGGTTCTTCAAACCCGCTAGACTTTTTTACGTGGGAGAGCCATGCTGCAGGAGCTCGTATATTAGTTGTAGCACGAATGGGTCGGCTCGACCGGGGAAGGACCACGCTCTCACAGAATAGCATCGTAAAATGGCAGCTTGACACTGCTGTGTTTCGTATGGTGAGTGTAGAGAACCGGAGACCCATTTTACTGGAAAAGAGGCATTCACTCTTAGTCCTCACGGTTGACGACGCATCTGTATTTTGATTCTTTATTGAGGATAAATGTAGATGTCTATGGTTCACAGCAACCACTTACCATCAGGCGGACTGTGTGCTCGTTTGTCGTCCTATTCTATAAAAAAGGCAGAGGTTTTTTCTAAACCAGAGCACAAATTTTCAGTTAAAAATTTCAGAGCACAAGTTTGCAGCACAAAGTTTCAGCTTAAGAAATTTTCAGTAAGTATTTTTCATAATCTACATTAATTAAAACATTGTTCGGATCTGATTCTCCCATCTTAAGACTTCAAATTGGTGAGTGAATGTAGTGACTAATTAGATATTCACGCTGACCCACATTACAGGATTCGTTCTATTATAACTCCCGTACATTAATTAGATATTGTATTTATTTAATTTTTAATAGAATATTAATGTTGCCTTAAAACTAATAATAGTTACTTTTTATATAATATATACACATCTCACTTATTTAGAAGTAGGTTTAGATGAGCTGTTTTCTTATAAGTGTTTGTGGCACCTAGATTTTGTTATATGCATAGTTATTGGTATAATATATTATTGTAATAGTGTAAGCAAAGCTTGGAGAATCAGTAAATAAATAAAAGTAAAGAAAATATCAGTTCTCTTCTATATACAAGTATATAATATTGACACATATGATTGACACATTTCTATATTGCTTGAATATCACCGTCCGTCGGGTATAATATTAATTCAAAGAGACCACAAATGTTTCCAACTCTGGTTACTCTAACACAGAAATTTCAAACAAACTAAAGGGTCAACAAACTTTCACTATATATGGAGATATGTCCAATCGCGGAAGTATTCGCCTTTCGACCGCCCTTACAGACCCGTATCAAAGTCCACGAAGTTTGAATCTAGCGATTTATCTCAACTGTTATTCAAGCACGAGGGAGAATCTGAACATAGTAGTTTCATTCTACATGACTAGACAGTATATTACTATAATAAATTATGAAATTTAATTGTTACATATGATATTTTGACAGCGGCTAAAACAACTTATGAACCAGGGTTGTTTTGACTAAATTAGATACTACATAATATATTATATGTCTATATTACTTCATTATCATTTATAGAAATTATAAAACATTAATTATACTTACTACACTTTGAAAGCAAATAGTTTTTTATTGATTTTATTTCTTCTTTTATTTATATTCTTCTTTTTCTCAGGCCCTAAAAGTCCATGGCTGAACACGAGTCTCTGCCGCTGTATTATATTAGATTGGTGATAGCTGTTACAGCCGTCTTGCACCTTTGTCGTTGCTGCCCGTTACGAATCTGTGTAATTGCACACCTGGCGTAAACGAGATGATATACCGCTATCTATTGGAAGACTTTAGATTAACCCATAGTCGCCTCTTACGACAACCTACTACGTGGTAGAGCCATGCTGCAGCTATATTATGGTTGTAGCACGAATGGGTCGGCTCGACCGGGGAAGGACCACGCTCTCACAGAAAACCAGCGTAAAATAGCAGCTTAACGCTCCTGTGTTTCGTATGGTGAGTGTAGAGAACCGGAGATCCTTTTTACTGGCAAAGAGGCATTCCATCTTAGTCCTCATGGATGACAACGCATCTGCATCTTGAGTCTTTATTGAGGATAGATGTAGATGTCTATGGGCTGCAGCAACCACTTACCATCAGGTGGACTGTGTGCTCGTTTGTCACCCTAATCCTATAAAAAAAAACCTCGGGATGAAATCGAGTAATGGATTCTTTTCAATAAGTTAACATTGTTACATGTCGTACAGGATTCTGTACTAAAATTAAACGTATAGATACAACAGGCTGTAAAATAAACAACATGATTCAATTTTAAAAAAATATATTAGTGACGGTTAATGAAACGAAACCAAATGGCATCAGTGTCGCTTAGTAGATGAAAATATCTGTCTTCCCATTCGATTACAATGTAGGTGTTTCAAGGCAAGAGGAAACGTTTTTAAGCCTAGTTATTGTGCTTTAGATATTAGCTTAGCTTAGCTTGCAGATGTTAAAAAAAGATATCTTTTTGGTTTTGCATCAGGGATATTCGCAGATGCAAGAACAGATAACTTCTTTACACTAATGCGTAAACGAGTGTACTCCCTATTGAGTAGAATGCATGGCAGCCGCAACAGTATTCTGAGCATGTTCCCCGAACGTTGTGATGGGCATATGCTAAGTCATTGGAACAGTATATTGAAAAGTAATTATACATGTTTAAGAAACTAACATTAGTACTTAAGGTGCGCAAATTATGGATCAAGGTCTGAAATAAAATAATTATTATTATTTTTCTTTTTAGGACAGTAGCTTGGTTTATAGGTTTTAAGAAAGAAATTATCTTTTTCTATTTATGCCTTTATCCCTACCTATCTATTGTCGACATAGTATGTCTTTCTCTTTTATTCTCCTCTATTAATAGGCATCTCCTCAGTCACGGTTAAAATATTGCGTACATAAATCGTATCATCATCATCATCATTACAGCCCTCCACAAGTCTACTGCTGGACATAGGCCAGAGACCAGAGACCGTGTTTTTTCGCTCACAAGGAATGCCAAAAAGCACGGTCCTGAGCCACCTGCTTCCATCGACTTCCTGCATTTCTTATCAGATAGTCACTATAAATCATATAAAAATCTCAAACCATTATAATTTTCCTTCGGCTTCGTCGAATTTATGTATAAATACAAAAACAATAACAATCATTTCGATAGTCAAAACAAAAAAAACATTGTAATTAAAATAATTTAAACTTTGCGCACTATATTGTAATTCAAAGCAATTAGACAAAAAAGGTTTTTCCTTTCGGTAGTACTTTGCTCATATCGGGTTTAGTTTCTCCAATTTAAACGGCCGCATGGGCCGTGATAACGGCATGGGCAACCCTGTTGCCCGTTCCGAAATAATTACAAGGGAGGTAGAGCGCCGGGTCGTAAATGTAGGACGGTTGAGGTGGGTGTGTGACTATTTGTATGTCAAGTTTTACTGCCTCGTTGGACTAGTGATCGTAACCGTGAGGTCTTTGGTTCGAATATCGGGTCAGGCCCGGCGTCAGGATGGCGGTATTCAGACTCGTGCAAGCCTCAGAAAGCACGTAAAGCAGTTGATCCTGCGCCTAATCTCTCTCCGGTCGTGTCCGATTACCTTCCTATCGGACTACTAAAAAAACGTGATGGAATAGAAAGTGCACCTGTATTTGCGTATACATTCGGGCACTATAATACTGTTCTGCGTAAATCTAGTCTTTTTTTATAGAATAAAAGTGACAAACGAGCACACAGTCCATCTGATGGTAAGTGGTTGCTGTGGCCTATAGACATCTACATCTATCTTAGTTTGCAAATTAAAATGCAGATGCGTTGTTAACCGTGAGGACTAAGATAGAATGCCTCATTTCTAGTAAAAAGGTTCTCCGGTTCTCTACACTCACCATACCAAACACAGCTGCATTAAGCTGCTATTTTACGATGGTATTCTGTGAAAGCATGGTCCTTCTCCGGTCGAGCTGATGGAATGCGTCTTTTTCAGTAAAAACGGTCTCCGGTTCTCTACACTCACCATACGAAACAGAGCAGTGTTAAGCTGCTATTTTACGCTGGTATTCTGTGAGAGCGTGGTCCTTCCCCGGTCGAGCAGACCCATTCGTGCTAAATTATACTATTAATATAACTGCAGCATGGATCTACCACACATGGATATAGCCCAGCGGATTAGTGCGTTGAAGTGGCAATGGGCCAGCCGTGGCAAGTGGAAGCCCAATAACGCGAGCGCAAATTCGGGCGACTTTTCACTATACGGAGTGATGACCTGATTAATCGTGCAGGGAGTCGATGGATGCAGGTGGTTTAGGATCGCGCTTTGTGACGTTTATGGGCGAGGCCTATGCAGTGGATTTGTGATAAGCTGTAGTAATGATGATGATATTATGTAGGCAGGCTTATTATGTAGGCTCTGAGTATTTCATGGTTTGACATGGTTTCCCCGTTTAGGGCCGGGGTGGCATTAGAGACAGCCGAAGTAAATGAGTAAATATGAGTCTCTGAGAGAAGTCTACCAGATGACATATTTGTGCCATTAGCTGTAGAGATTATTGGTCCATGTGGTCCACATGCGGTGAAGTTCCTAAAGGAACTCTACCCACGACTGGTCGTTGCTGTTGGTGATTAGACGGCTGGTTCTTATCTCGCCCAAAGGCTCATAGCCAGTCATTCAACGTGGGAACGCAGCCAACGGTTTTAGTACGATATCACGGGCAGTTTAGGACTGTATGACAATTAAAGTTTTTAGTTAGTTATTTTTTACTATAGTTTTTTTTTAATATTGTATATGGTTTGACATGTTACATAGCTGAAATATAGAATCGATTTCTATGAGAAATTTTTAGTTTCAACTTAACTTTTTCTTTCTCTCAATAAATAAACTTAGTAGTTTCGTGTTAATTATCTGCCATTTTCACATGAATCTTAGTTTTGGCAGGCGTTGAAATATTTAATCTTTGCATCTAACATTCTCTTAAGGCGTGCGACAAATTTAATCAACTAAGATACGAGGAGTCGACGAAACAAGTTAACCTACTTCCCCGCTCTGCAAAGCGAGAGCTGCCGTAGGGATGGAATTTAGAGATCTCAGGGGTGAAGAATGGTAGGCACAATAAGTTTGAAACCTATTTCAGGAGCTTGATTAGATAATGTGAAATGTAATATATATTATTGCGAGTGTCATAAAAAGATGTATGAATTAAAAAAATATCTTTAATGTGTGGTGGCATACACATTAAAGTTTTTTTAAGGGGTGTAAATTTTGTTTTGCTAAATATTCAACATCACCGTTTTATGTACATACTAGCTGTTCCCCGCGACTTTTCCCACGTGAAATTTATTACGATTGGATTTAATTGAATTTAATTTTTTTGCCCGGAACCTGATTTTTTTCTAAAACGAAGTAGCCTAAGTTACTCCTTATAACATCAGCTATCTGCCAGTGAAAGTCCCGTCAAAATCGGTTTAGCAGTTTTGGAGATTAGCCGGAACAAACAGACAGAAAAAAATTTAGACAGAAAAGAAGTTGTTATTTTGACATAACAAACAGACACTCCAATTTTATTTATTTGTATAGATGAGTCACCGTTAATGAGGCTCTAGTGAACGAGAAATGACACTAAGTCCGTTCAAAAATGCTGAAATCAAATCTCGCTCACTGTTGAAAGGAAGTATGTGCACATGCATACATGTTTTCTATTATTGAAATAGGTAAAGAATTCCCTGCGTTTTTGTATTTACTAACCTTATTGATAAATAAACTTTGTTGTTAACTTTAAATTGGATTTTTTATAGGATAAGGGTGACAAACGAGTACACCTGATGATAAGTGGTTGCTGTGGTGACTTCGACTACATAGATGATGTTCTTATTTTATTTATATTGAAGTCGGTTGTAGAAAATTTTTAATTTTACCACTAGTTGTCACCAAACACAACAACATGGCGTGTGGATTACTATAAGTTTTTTTTTGTCTTTTTCTTAATAACCCCGTAAAAGTCACTGCTGGATGCCTCTCCCTTTGTAGGGAGGATGGGTTTAGCAGGCGAATTGACGATCCCAGTACCAGACGGCTCGTACCTTTGACGCTCCCATCGCAAGTCTGGATATTTTACGTCTGGCGTAAACGAGATTGTTATAACGCTGTCTTTTTTTTTATAGAATAAGGGTGACAAACGAGCACACAGTCCACCTGATGGTAAGTGGTTGCTGCGGCCCATAGACATCTACATCTATCCTCTATTACAAATCAAAATGTAGATGCGTTGTCACCCGTGAGGACTAAGATGGAATGCCTCATTTCCAGTAAAAAGGGCCTCTGGCCACCTGCACTCACCAAGCGAAACGCAGAGGTAAACCTCTACTTCACGCTGGTATTCTGTGAGGTCGTGGTACCACCCCGGTTCGAGCCGGCCCATCCGTGCGCCAGCAAAAGCTCTATTGGAAACCCTAAGATTTTTCTTGGCATTACCAAAATCGCTTCAAGTGATACCGTTACTGTTAGAGCCAGCAGTATTAAAGTCCACTGCCGACGCCTCCCCTCTAAATTTCCTCATGGGGGAGGAGGGATATTTGCCATAGTTGCCACGCTTTGGTAACCGTATTTCTACGGTCATTATTGGAACGACGCCGCTGTTGTGAAGAATCTCTTTTTTTCTCTCTTGCGACACCCACGGGAATATATATGGGGTAGTGGATATTCTTACACCGCCACTACACGCTAACTTGCGATACCAATGGGACGAAAAAGGGAAGGGTGGACATTTACATAAATTAGTTACAGAGTCTTAGTAGCTTAAGGACTAAGCGCTCGTTGTATATTTCACAGCCCTCGAACAACTCAGGTTCATTTACCGATCATTAGTCAGTTCATCAATCGCAATATGAAAAGCTGATTTACCACGTGCTCGGCGGTGAAGGAAAATATTGTGAAGAGACCTACATATCTAACAAATTAAAAAAAAGTAAGGTATGTGAAGATCCCTAAACGCATAGGGGCAGCATGGCGGAGATTTTTGCCCTAAATACCCTTTCACAATTCAGAAAAGGCTTGTGCCTAACTGTCGGTCTGATGTAGACAAGCGATGACTTTACTCATTTAGACAAAGAATAATATAAGAAACACGGGAGACGTAAGTGAAATATATACGTTAAAAGTAATAAAAATCACTGATATAGGATAACAAGTCGATCCTGTTATAAATATTCTAACAAGTACTTAACTAGTTAAATCAAGTTAGTTAGGAAGAGGTAATTGATAGCTTTTAAAGTTTGCAGTCAGTAAAGAGTTCGACTGGCTGTTAGTCACAGAGAAGCTTTGATTCAAGCTTTTGCAGCTGACACGGGCATTGTTGTTAACTCTGATAGTTACTGCTCTTTCAACCAAGTTGACTTTTAATTCCGGCACATGTAGGTATAGTAACTTATACTGCTGTGACTTACGATTCTCTGTTATTATTTTTAACTTGCGCAACTGTTGACTGACGGAATCTGTGATTCGCTCTGCTACTCTTTTCTGCAATCTACCAAATTACATCCAGAGTAGAATCGCAAAATCGCGAAAATAAAAATGACGTGATATGAATAATATATCTATTTCAAAATACATAATGAGTTGACATAGAATAGAAAAGACTAGAATAGAATATTTTTTATTCAAAATACATTACATGTGTAATTCTTATTGAAAGTCATTTCTTACTTTACCACTGGTTCGAAAAAAAACCCTCTGTCCTGCGAATGACCAGCAAGAAACCCAGCGAGACTTTTTTTAAAAATAAATTTTACAAACTTTACAAACACAAAGACAAAGTTAAGTCCCTACTTTAATGTATGGTAGTGAAAGTTGGGTCTGGCAGAAGAAGCATGAGAGTAGAATAAATGCTGTAGAAATGCGGTCCTTAAGGAGTATGCTAGGGCTGAATCTGAATGACAGGGTGAGAAATAGTGTGATAAGAGAAAAGTGTGGTTTGCAAGATGACGTTGTGACAAGGATTAAGAAAGGAATCCTTCAGTGGTTTGTTCATGTAGAAAGAATGAACGAGGAAAGAGTGACAAAGCAAATTTATGTTGTAGAAGTGAACGGCAGGGTCGAGAAGGGGCGCCCTAGACGAAGTTTTATCGATCAAATCGGCGATACATTAAAAATGGGCCAGATTAGGAGTACCCGTAACCGACGAGCGTGTATGCGTAGATATATGCATGTAAAGGAAGCGAGAGAGGTGTATCAGGATCGCGCCAAATGGAAGTCCGTAGTCTCTGCCCACCCCTCTGGGTGACAGGCGTGAGTGTTTATGTATAAATTTTACAATACATATGATTACGACCTATTTACAAAATTTATTTTAGAAACTGCTTGAAAGCGACCACCTTATTCCCAGGGGTTATTATCAACCATGTATTCATTTACATATATATATACATACATAAACACTTAAGCCTGTCACCCAGAGGGGTAGGCAGAGACTATGGACTTCCATTTGGCACGATCCTGACAGACCTCTCTCGCTTCCTCCACATCCATATACCTACGCATACACGCTCGTCGGTTAAAGGTACTCTTGATTTGGCCCATTTTCAATATATCGCCAATTTGGTCGATAAACTTTCGCCTAGGGCGACCCTTCCTGACTCTGTATTCATTTATACTATAATAACCCTTTTTATACAGTTTCAGCCTAATAAAACATTTAAAATTGGTAATAGATACAAACATGATATAAATATATGATAATAATATAAACATACCATCAGTTAAGTGGCCACTGCAATTGTAACTAACTTCAAACAAAGAAGGATGATACGTTGTCTGTCACTTCTGAGGAATGGGATTGAATGCCTCACAGTCTGCAATCATACTGGTTCTTTGCGCCCCTCAGAACGGAATATGGCAAGGTAAGTATTTGGAGGCAGAAACAAGAAAACGGATGGTACTTACTCAGACGGATTCCAAGGAAGCAAAAAAAATCCTACCTCCTAGCAAAAGACCCTTATGTGGTAGAGCCATACTGCAGTTATATTATGGTTGTAGCACAAATGGGTAGGCTCGACCGGGAAAGGATCACGCTCTCACAGAATACCAGTGTAAAATAGCAGCTCAATACTGCTGTGTTTCATATGGTGACTGTAGAGAACCGGAGACCCGTTTTACTAGATACGAAGCATTCCATCTTAGTCCTCAGGTATGACAACGATCTGCAATTTGTTTCTTAATCGAGGATAGATGTAGATGTCTATGGGCCGCAGCATTTACTTACCATCGGGTGGGCTGTGTGCTCGCTTGTCACCTTTATTATATATTAAAAAAAGAGATAACTAGAGAGCCGCTACCCTGGACTAAACGGTCTGGTGTTCTGCTCCGTATAATTTTACTTCGTTTCACCGTTGGTGACCAAGCCAAGGCTATTAAGCGGCACAAGAAAAGTTATTTGTGGAGGAAGGGGTTGAGATAATTGTTTTCTATATTTCTGGGTTTTAGCTCTTAAGGATAGATTTTTATATACTCGTATAACTCGGGGTACACAAATTAGTACACGCCATTTGCTTCATTCACTTTGTTATTTTATCGAACAAATCTTATTAATTATTAAACGCTTGATGAGCTAACTCTAGGACAATAGTCGCTTGACGGAGCTTATAAGGACCATCATTTAACTATACTTTTTTGAGGAGGCTCTCATCTCGACTGTATTTTTTTACGTGTCTTACCTCTGAACTTTTTCTTGGTGAACCATTTTTGATGATACTTCTTTTATTTGAAAGCTGGTGGTCCCAAGTCAAGTCCCAGATCAAGATCTGACCAGTACCTTTTGAGTTATCCTTCATAATGCGTATCTAATTGACTTCGACTACATTGATGGTGTTCTCATTTTATTTATATTGAAGTTGGTTGTACCAAATTTTTAATTTTATCATTTGTAAGTCTAAAATATAAGGAGGTCTGACAGAATCTTACACGGCAAGTATTAATTAACTGATGACGTTCCTTCCCTACCTCATGTTTACCGACTTTTAATCTTCTTCACTGGTATCCGTATTAATATAAGTAATTTAGAATCCACTCTGGCTTGAGTTAATCAGATATTCAATTTATTTGAACATTCGATTTCTTCTTCGTTAAAATTTTCCTTGTCTTTCTTTATCTTTGTATCTTTAATAGAAATGAGTAATTCAAAATGAAAACGTAATATAATATTATCATTGGCAACGTAAAGCATATCAAAGCTTTTGACCTGAATGAGCCGCACTCTAAGCGTTTTAAAAGCTCTAATGCGAGCTGTTTAGAAGAGATTTGAAGCGATGTAAAGGCACTTGATTTTTTAAAACTTTCTAAGCGGCGAACGACACTTTTTGTTTAAGCAGATTACACTTTAATAGTGATTATTATTTGACTAAACAAAGTAGGGATTTGTTACTTCATTACAGTCCTTCACAAGTCCACTGCTGAACATAGGCCTCCCCCAAGGAATGCCACAAAGCACGGTCCTGGGCCACCTGCATCTATCTAGTTGGGGGTCGCCCTTTACTTCACATACCGTTATGAGGCTGTCACTCGAGAACCTTTTTTCCCCATCGCTTGTCGGTACTTCGAGCTATATGGTCGGTCCATTGCACTTCAGCTTACTAATCCGTTGGGCTATGTCAGTCACTCTGGTTCTACTGCGGATGTCCTCATTTCTAAGTTTATCACGCAGAGAAACCCCGAGCATAGCCCTCTCCATATTTCGCTGAGCGACCTTGAGGTTCCTCATACGGCCAGCAGTGAAGGACAACGATTCAGTTCCATAAGTCATCACACTATCACTGGCATCTCTGGCAACTACCAGTGATGACTTATAGATGTGTTAATTACAATAAATAGAGAAACTAAATGCTATTTTTTAGATTTATTACGTGTACGGTTAAAGAAATAAGTTCGCGATAATTCTATCAAACAAACTTCCGTCATACTTCTATTACAAAGCAAAATAATTTTTTATGTATGCTGAGAGAGAATGTAGTAAAGTTTAGAACGAAAATAACAACCTTTTTATGACCCATCCCTAGGATAGGCCTCCTCTCAACTCTGAGAGGATTTTTATGGTAAGGAATTGTCCGTCACTGAAATGTTTACATACAACCACCAACACGCATTGGGACAACTCAATGCGTGTTGGTTGTTACCTTAGTACTAGTAACTAAGTTTTTTTACTTTATGTTAATTGCCCTTAAATCAATAGTTTTTTCGTTAATCCACGACATTTTCTGCCACCAGGGCGGCGCCAGTTAAAAGTGAGGTATAATTTGTGACAGATTTCATAGCGGGAAGTTAATTTGTTCGGAAAATGTAAAGGTTAATGTTTCTTTCTGTACTATTAACTATTTTTTATATTATTAAGATTCAAAATAAATTAACCAAACCACAAATATTCATAAAAGGAGAAAAATTAAAAGAAATTTGAAATGTGCAAAAAATTAAAAAGCAAACCAGGCATGAGGCATTGTTTTGTGTATTAGTATAACACTCTAGAAACTGATAAACTTTTATTTAAAACTAACTTATCAATTATATGACATTTTGTAGCAAAAAACTTTACCTCAGTTTTAACTAGCGACATCTGGTGAGTAGAAAATTATTAGCCCTCATTAGAAGAAGCCCTCTTCAGAAGTCTTTGACACTAAATATATTTTCCAAGAGTCTAAAAAAAGGAGGCGATATCAATGCCAATTGTGAACCAATTTTGACGATTCTTTTATTTTAAATAGGTTACGTTAATTAAATAGGTTCAGGTGTGCTCCCATATAAATTTAGAGAAAAAATTTAAAAAATGAGTGGCAAAGTAGGGGACTAAGTTTTTGATGTTACTATTTATACGACGTTTAGTCAATTCGAAAAGCTAAAATTAACTTCAAAAGTAACAGCCGACTTAAAATAACTGAAAGGAATAAAATAATTTTACTTTCTGACGTCGGCGCTAAGACATAGTGTAAAAATTAAATCATCGGCTACAAAATGAGGAATTATTTTTTTTGTTTCTTTGAAGTTGGAGAAGCCAAACTACTTAAAACATTAAAATCTTCACAGAGCAGTGAAGAAGAGGAGGAAAATTAATAAAATGATAATTACTTTTTTGTCGTATTAGTTGGTAAACTTTATTCACGTCTGGGAATTTTTTACAACCGCTAAATTCGTCTGGTGATTTGCAGGTGTTATTAAAAATTACTCAATAAATACGTGATTAAAATTTGAGATTGCCAAAATAAGAATAAGGGAGATAAATAAGAAGGGAATAAAAAAATATTTTTGGAGAGGTCTGGTAATACTTTATAACCGACAAAAACGTCTGGGATTTTTTTTGAATTATATAAAAACTAAATAAAAGATAAAAAAGAAATCAAGTTGCCAAAAAAACATTTTTTAGGAATTTTTTTTGCAAATGTTATAATATACTGCGCAGTAACAAAATAACCGCAAACGCTCAGTCAGACTCGCAGGACTGAATTCGCCAATTGACGAAATTATATTTTCTCACAATTTCAACTTGTCCAAAGGACCTTCCCAAAATTCGTCGTCAGCTCTCAGACTATCTGGTGTTTCGCACTATTGACGTTGCTTCCGCTCGCCGGTTGGGGCAGTTTACGTCTGGGTTAAACATCCTGGTGTTAAACCGTTACACAATGTACATAGTTGCCTCTTACGATAATCAAATGACGAAATGGAGGTAATCAATTCCCTTACTCCGTTACCGCACGTCAATTTAATGTAACAAAACAAAGCTTTAACTACATATAAGGTACGTGAGGGTAATATGGACACTTTAAGCTTTGCCGTCCTATAAAACTAAAACTAGGAGGAGAACAGAGACAAAAACGCAAAGGCGTATACTATACATATATATTAAGAAAGTAATAGCAAACAAGCTTTGGCAATAATTAGGAACACTTCGAAAAATCATCTTAAAAAAAACTAACTACACTACACACTACTAAAATCGACTAAAATATTTACTATAATATCAAAAATCTCACTAGCGTCGATAAAACAGCGCCCTTTTGACTCTTTATTGTTTGATTGACGGGCGCAGAACCGTCGTAGCACAGGGTCTTCTACGCAAAGAAGGCTCTAGTTTTTAGTTTTTAAGTTTTTTAGGGTGACAAACGAGCACAAAGTCTAACTGATGGTAAGTGGTTGCTGTGGCCCATAGACCTCTACAACTATCCTCGTTTGCGAATCAAAATGCAGAGGCGTTGTCACCCGTGATGCCTAAGATAGAATGCCTCTTTTCCAGTAAAAAAAGTCTCCGGTTCTCTACACTCAACACACGAAACACAGCAGATTTAAGCTACTATTTTACGCTGATATTCTCTGAAAGCGTGGTCCTTCCCCGGTCGAGCCAATCCATTCGCGCTACAACTATACTACTAATATAGCTGCACCATGGCTCTACCACGTATGAAAGTGAGTTATAAAAAATAGTAACGACTTATAAGAAAGTGACCATATTACCCTCACGTACTATAATATGACGTTGTTCTCGAACTTCTTGTAAATAAAGTAATATGCAAAATTCTGTTCCTCCATCAAATAATTCGTCACTTTTTTATTAAAAAGAAACGCACCAAAGTTTATTTTCGTGAGGGGAAATTACCGTTAATTATGTTCTCTCCCTCTCGTCGCAAATAGCGCAAGAGTTTGCAACAAGTAAAACTTAAGTACACAATTAGACATTCTCGAATTAAGGTTAAGCATTCGTCCCATTTCACGAAATTTCATAAGTTTAGGCATTTCCATATTCTTGTATTTCGCAACATTGTGTGTGAATGGAAACAATGACTTCTTATATTAAAGTTAACTACATATACTGTGAAAACAATTTTACAGATTTTATCACGATGGTTATAACTTTTTTAATTAAAGATGTTCCGAGTGCTTAACAGTACTTATAGTTTTTGAAGTTATACTTCTTTTGGGGCGTTTGGGAAAAATTATGAAGTTGTTACGATGCGCGCGACCACTGACACCTAAAAGCGACAGCTTTAGTGGGTAATGGTTTCTCAAGTTTATTTGTTTTGTTACGCTAAAGAAGTATAACTTCCTACGTTCGCACACACACACCCACACACACACACACACACACACACACACACACACACACACACACACACACACACACACACACACACACACACACTTTTTTATACAATATGTGTGACAAACGAGCACACAGTCCACCTGATGGTAAGTGGATACGGTGGTCCATAGACATCCACATTTATCCCCGATTAAGAATCAAAATGCAGATGCGTTGTCACTCATGAGGACTAAGATGGATGCCCATACGAAACACAACAGTGTTAAGCTGCTATTTTACGATGGTATTCTGTGAAAGCGTAGGACCACACTCTCACAGAATACCATCGTAAGGTTTCGGAGAAAGCTCCTACAAAAAGAATCAGAAAACTATACTAACTCAAAGAAAACTAATTTTTATCTTTTGTTATAAATGATCATATAAAAAATTTGTAGCCTCTTACAACACATATGGGAAGACATGGAGGGGTCGTTAATAAACAACATGACGTTTAAAAAAAACTGAAGTGATATACGAACTTGCAGTTACCACTTGATGGTGGGTGCAACTGCAGTTAATGGACACCAATAGCCGATTTCAAACGAAAAAGGCTAAAGATGCGTTTCCACCTGTGAGAACTAATATGGTATGTGTCACAGTCTGTAGTTAAACTGCCTCTTTCCTCAGACCGGAACACGGCATTGTAATTCAGCACGGTAGAAATATGTAAGAGTGTGCTACCTACTAGTAATTTATTTGAAAGACTATAGATTCGCCCCGGCTTTGACTGGGCATGATCTATTAATGTTTTTTTTATAGGATAAGGGTGACAAACGAGCACACAGTCCACCTGATGGTAAGTGGTTGTTGCGGCCCACAGACATCTACATCTATCCTCGTTTGCGAATCAAAATGCAGATGCGTTGTCACTCGTGAGGACTAAGGTGGAATGCCTCATTTCCAGTAAAAAGGGCCTCCGGACACCTGCACTCACCAAGCGAAACGTAGAGGTAAACCTCTACTTCACGCTGGTATTCTGTGAGGTCGTGGTACCACCCCGGTTCGAGCCGGCCCATGCGTGCGACAGCAAAAGCTGCCGCGTGGCTCTACCACTGGTACTCTATTAATGTGGTGATATTTAGATTTAAGATAGTCAGAACATCCATTTATTTGATCAATATTTCATTTTCTTGCTTTGCTGAAGCTGGGATTGCTTGTCATCTCTTTCATAAACATTTTATTTTACATTCGGTACAGCCATTCCAGACGGAAAGACAAAAATTTTAAAAATTGTTATTTATGTTTTAATGGCATGCAAATAACCTCCTCTGCTCGACTTAAGGCAGTTATTTCGATATCACATACAGAAACTTTAATTTTATTTATGTGTTTATAGATTTTAAGAAAAGCATCAAACAAGCAAAATAGTGACAAAAGTGAAATAGAGAAGATAGATAGATAGATAGAGAATAGAGAAGTGAAATAAAAACTAGTGGTGTTCTGTGATTTGGTATAGATAATAATTTTCAAAATACTGATAACCATATTCCAAATCTTTTAAAAGATCCGGATGGGCGGTGTGACAACTGTTGCATTCGCGTCGATTTTAACGTAACCCGAGAAATATGTTTTCCTTTCACGTTCACTTTTATTTCATCGTAGAATGTAAAATTTTTATAAGTCCATCCGAATACAAAAACATGCGTGAGTGTCGTGGAACACTCGGTTGAGACGAAGTTCCTATCGTAGTATATAGATATTATTATTATTGATAAACGTGTTATATTATTGATTAAAAAATACAAATAAATAAATTACTAGGGTCTATTAAATTAAAGCGTCATTTAAAATAAAATAATATTTCTTTTATGGCAAGATGAGAAAAAGTGCGAGGGAGATTGATATTATTCCATCTCCCAGGCCGTCTATACTACTTCAAAAGGGGTTTTGACGGAAAAATCTTACACTTTTTCTCGCCTAGCCTGATAAGGAACTTGCTTCCAAAAATATTTTCAAATTTTCTTGCGTGTTATTTCAAAATTTTTATTTAAATCACCGTCTATGGAATTTACTTTTGATGTGAAATATTTTTGTATCGAAAACTTTTCAACTTTCAACTTTTCTTCTTAATTCATATGTATGTCTCCTGTATTGTAGCCGCATTTATATACACTGATCGAACATGGGGAAACTAGAACAAAACAGGCCACGCAGAAATTAGAATAGAACAAGCAAGCTCGTCCACCTTATGGTAAGTGGATGCTGTGTACCATATATATCTCATCTATCCCCAATTTAGTATCAAAGTTCAGATGCGTTCTCACCTCTGTGGACTAAGATAGAATGCGTCGTTTCTAGTAAAAAGGGTATAAGGGTTTTATACGTTGTAGAGCCATACTGCAGCGAAATTAATAGTGTTGAACGCCACCATTAAAATTCTTCCAGAAGCGGTCCCACAGAAAGTGGACCTGGTCGAGCCCCGACGGTTCGACAAAAAATGAGATTGACTTCATTATGACGACCAGACGACAACTGTTCAGTGATGTCACACTGATCGCGAGGGTGATAACTGGTAGCAATCACCGAATGGTTAGAGGCACACTGAACCTAAATGTTAAGTTGGAGAGGTGTCGTCTAATGAAGTCAACGCTCTGACTTCCTCGTGCTCTAATCCGAAGTCGCGAAACCTTTCAGCTCGAGTTACAAAATCGTTTTCAGTGCCTAGAAGATTGCAATACAGTGGACGATATAAATGACAAGCTCGTGGAAACTGTCCATGCGGTCGGAGCTAAGTTTTACAAGACCCGCCGAAGAAGAACACAAAAACTCTCCGATCACACTCTTAATCTCATGGCTGTTAGACGGGAAATGAAGCTGCAGTCTTCAGTAGATTTGATAGCATACAGGCAACTGAACAGACAGATCTCCAAATGCATGCGGGAGGACTTACCCAACTTTAATATTGCTCGTATTGAAGATACGATCAAGCGGAACCAGGGCTCCAAAGTCTTTGCCAGAAATTTGTCTACCAGAAAGTGCCAACTGTTGAAGCTGAAGACCGAATGTGCTAGCATCGTTTCCGAGACACCTGAGAATTTGAGTGAGATTGAGAGGTTCTATGGGCAGTTGTACACATCATCGATGAAGCCACACGCAAGTGTGAGTAACGATCCAAGAGCAATTTTTATCCGACACTATTCCGATGATATTCCAGACGTCAGTCTGAGCGAGATTAGAATGGCTTTTCAACATTTTAAAAATGGTACGTCCCCGGGTGAGGATTGAATTACAGCGGAGCCTCGAAAAGCGAGTGGAAAACCAGTACTTAAAGTCCTTTAGAGGCTCTTTCTAGGCTTCAGGTACTACTCCGGAGGCGTGCGGCAGAAGCGCAGTGGTCTTGTTCTTCAAGAAAGGCGACACCGCTCACTTCCAGTCTCCCGAACAAGCCAGTTTCCGAAAAGGCTTTAGTACCATAGAACACATACACACGCTTCGGCAAATTGTACAGAAGACCGAAGAGTACAATCTGCCACTTTGTCTTGCGTATGTGGACTAGGAGAAAGCCTTTGATTTCGTCGAAATTTGGGCGGTGCTGCAGTCCCTCCAGCTGTGCCAAGTGGACTGACGGTATACCGAAGTACTGAAGTGTTTGTACAGTATGGCTACGATGGCTGTCCGAGTAGAGAACCAGAGCACGAAACCCATCCAACTGCAGAGAGGTGTAAGACAGGGTGTCGTAATATCCTCGAAACTCTTCACAGCTGAATTGGAAGACGTTTTCAAGCTACTGGACTGGAAAGGATACGGTATCAATGGCGAGTACATCACTCAGCTTCGATTTGCCGACGATGTAGTCCATATGGCAGAATCGCTGGAGGACCCAAGCACTATGCTCAATGACTTCAATAGTGTCTCCCAACGGTTAGATCTTAAGATGAACATGGGTAAAACAAAAATCATGTTTAACGTCCATGTCATACCTATGCCGGTAATTGTTGAAAACTAAGCCGTGCATTGTGGCATTTCTTGGAGGAGGCCTATGTTCAGCAGTGGACTTGTGAAGGGCTGTAATGATGATGATGATGATGTTTTACGAGTTTGGTGATATTGTGAACGAATTGCCATTTCCATTAAAGCTTATCAACTGCTGAATAGATTATCCACCATATACCAGACGACTCGAGATAGACATTTGTAAAATATATTCGAATCGAATTCATAACTTTACAAGAGTGATTTCAAACTTTGATATCATTTTAACTTCAAATCACTTTTACATCTGAACTTTACGGCTGTCAAAATTTGGTATTTCCAAATGGATAAGGCGTTATATAAAATTTTCAAGCGTCGAGCTGCCGTTACAACAGGTTCTCGTTATATTTATGATGCCGTGAGAGCAGAGCAAGCGGCTTAATCTCGGTGAAGATTAATTTAAAATTCACAAAGTTGGAATGGCCGAGGGATGAATGGCCCCAGCGCGACTGCCTCGGAGACAGTCTACAGCGAAGTTTGATATTAGCTTGCCTTCATTACAGCAGTTGGTAAAGTATTTGTGACGTTGATTATATAGACTTGTTGAATTCTTACTGAGCAAGAGTTCTGTTTAAGTATTTCAATGATAATGAGTTAATTCACTTTACTTATCTTTTAATTAATTCTTCAGTAGTATAGTGGGTTAGCGTTTGGATATGGAAGTGAGGGTCGTAGGTTCGATTCCCATGTTTGTTAATGTGCAATTTATATGTAAAACGCCTGCAGGATACAGGAGGAGTGGGTTGACGTCATTTTAACCCTCTTATAAATGAAATAAAGAATGTGCCGGGCCGTTTTAATTATTAATCGAGGAAAGTTGCAGGTGTCTATGGGCCACACCATCAATGTACCATTAGGTGGACTGCGTGATCTTTTGTCAATTATATTTTTATTACAATACCTGGGTTGGGACTAGGTATTGTAATAAGAATGCAATTGAATTGATTGCTATCCAGCACAAAAGCTGATTTATTTTAGGGAAGGTAAGGTGGCGTAATTGTGCTATTTACTGGTAGTTATAGTTCATGTGCAATATTACACTCCATATCCTATTGATGACTCTTCCAAAAGAAGTTACATAACGAAAGAAACAAAAAACTAATTTTTGAAAATTATTTCTATAATGTAAAAAAAGCTCATACCAATTTTATCGAGCATCTTGATTTAATTAAGGACTTTAGCCCGGGGGGAAATGTTGTCGGAATTAATATTTATTAGACATTTTTGTTATACTTTTTGCTTGAAGTTAACGAGAATGTTTAGGATTCAACATTATCTTCATTACAGTCCTTTTATATTTTTTTTATATAGAATAGGGTGAAAAAAGAGCAAACAGTCCACCTGATGGTAAGTGGTTGCTGTGACCCATAGACATCAATATCTATCCTCGATTACAAACAAAATGCAGATGCGGCGTCACCCGTGAGGACAAAGATGGAATGCCTCTTTTCCAGTAAAAAGGGTCTCCGGTTCTCTACACTCACCATACGAAACACAGCAGTGTTAAGCTGCTATTTTACGCTGGTATTCTGTGAGAGCGTGGTCTTTCCCCGGTCGAGCCGACCCATCCGTGCTACAATTATACTACTAATACAGCTGCAACATGGCTTTTCCAGTTAGCCCTTCACAAGTCCACTTCTGAACATAGACCTATCCCCAGGAAATGCCATGAAAAACAGTCTTAAGCTGCATCCATCGACCTTCTGCATGTTTTACCGCCTCGCACTTCGCTTACCAGTACGAGGTTACCACTTGGTCTTTCGTCCTCATCGGTTGTTGTGTTTGGGGCGGCTTCTTGCTACTTCAGTTTACTGATCCGTTGATCTATGTTAGTTACTCCGGTTCTACTATGGAGATCTTTATATTTATATTGAATATATTTTAATATGTTGATCATAGCTTATTAAATACACAAAAGATCAAATACGCAATTATCGACATGAATGTAAACATTGAACGTATACGAGGGGTAAATGGATTATTAATCAAATTTATTCACGCATTTGTTGAATCACGCATTTCCTCGATTCCTTATTTACAAATTGAAGCTGTTCCACAGAAATTGCGGTGTGATTCTTTGTTCTTTATTGACATCATTAAGTTGTTATGATTTATGATTCAGTCTGCGAAACGTTTCGAATTGCAGACTTGTTTTGAATTATTCATTCAATCATTTATTCACACACACAGCCCATCAAAAGAAAATAGGCCTCAAAGGGGTGATATTTGCCATAGTTGCCATGATTCTGAGGCGTGTTGGCAGCCACAATGCTTTCAAATTATCAATGAGTTTTTATCCAGAATATGCTGCTGCTTGCTCCCAGTTATGATTATTGTGAATCATTATATAAAAGTGCAGAAAACAATTATCAGTTTTCAGATCACTTATATGCTATTTTTTTTTACTTTGTAATTAAATGATTTTTTTAAACGTGGCAGAGCCATGCTGCTGCTACATATATTAGTAGTATAGTTGTAGCACGAATGGGTCGGCTCGACCGGGGGACGACTCACTCTCACAGAATACCAGCGTAAAATAGCAGTTTAACATTGCTGTGTTTCGTATGGTGAGTGTAGAGAACCGGAGACCCTTTTTACTGGAAAAGAGGCATTCCATCTTAATCCTAACGGGTGACAACGCATCTGCATTTTGATTCGCAAACTAGGATAGATGTAGATGTCTATGGGCCATAGTAACCACTTACCATCAGGTGGACTGTGTGCTCTTTTGTCACCTTATCCTATAAAAAAAAGAAATGCAGAATTAAAAGTCGGAGACTCAACAAATATTCAAGTATTTATTTTATATATTACAAATGGTAGATATCACTTAATAACCTGAGAATCGCAAATACATAAATAAAATAAATAGGTACTGAGATAAGCACTGATATATCAAAAAGTTACGTAGGTATAGCATTAACGATTAATATTAAGACTGCTTTTATATTCTAAAAAATCAAAGTTAAAAAAGGAAAGCCGCAGCCTTATACGTCCTACAACTAGGAACAGTGTGCCTAGTGCGAGTTTGTTTTACGTGGTCGATCCCGAGAAAGTTAACTACGATTTGTATGGAATAAAATCAGTGCCAACTAGTGGAATAATCGGAATCACCATCGAGCACTGACTCGTATTCGACACTGAGGATTGGTTGGATCGGCAATTTCAATCGTTCGAGACGTAACTTATGTAAACTTTACGCCGTCGATATCGAAAAAGTTTTCACCTAAATTTTTACAGTGTGATGGAAGAGTGAGAATAATTGTTGAAGAGTTAATTTTATTTCGTTTTGTGAGAACGATATATAATTTAGGCAGGACGTTTATTTTCGTTAGAATGATGTTTGCAGCCACAAAGGCATTAATAACTAATAATAATAGATGACTGCTATTGTAACGCCAGTGTTGAAGCAAGAGCTTGTGCATATTTTAGTCCGTTGTTACACTCCGATGACAGGTAATTTAAGGATAGATATCACCTTTCCATGATTCTATTAATGGTGATTCGGATTATTGTCACTAGTTGGCGCTGATTTTATTCCATACAAATCGTAGTTAAATCTGTCAGTTTCAGTTTTAGTCTCAGTTTCTCAGGATATTCATCTTCATCGTCGAAGATGTTGTAAATGAACTCGATTAAATAGCATTTAAAATTGCAATTAACAATTTCTTTGGCACCGGCGAGTATGGAACTCACGTTGCTCGCGTACAGGAAATTTATAGCGAGCGCTTAGCCCCTGAGCTACCTCGGCTCTATTCTAACAAATTAAATAATTAAATTTAACTATTTAAAAACTAATATTTAAAATTAACTATTTAAAAAAGTCCTTAAGAAGCTCTTTAATTCCATCCCCCAAGGTGGCATTACACTGGAGGCGTGGAGCAGAAGTGCGGTGGTCTTGTTCTTCAAGAAAGGCGATAAAGCTCTCTTGAAGGACTACAGACCGATTTCCCTTCTGAGCCGCGTCTACGTGCTGTTTTCGAGAGTCATTAAGAATCGTCTTGCGCGCAGACTTGACGACTTTCAGCCTACCGAACAAGCCGGTTCCCGAAAAGGCTTTAGCACCATAGACCACGTACATACCCTTCGGCAAATTGTAAGTAAGTGTATTGTAAGAAGTCCGAGGAGTACAATTTGCCACTATGTCTGGCGTATGTGGACTATGAGAAAGCCTTTGATTCCGTCGAAATTCGGGCGGTGCTGCAGTCCCCTCAGCGGTGCCAAGTTGACTGTCGGTATATCGAAGTGTTGAAGTTTTTGTACAGCAGGGCTACGATGACTATCCGAGTACAGAACCAGAGTGCGAAACCTATCCAATTGCAGAAAGGTGTAAGACAGGGTGACGTCATATCCCCGAAACTCTTCACCGCTGCATTGGAAGACGTTTTCAAGCTTATGGACTGGAAAGAATACGGTATCAACATCAATGGCGAGTACATCACTCACCTTCGATTTGCCGACAATATACTCCTTATGGCAGAATCGCTGGAGGACCTAAGCACTATGCTCAATGACCTCAATAGTGTCTCCCAACGAATAGGTCTTAAGATGAACATGGGCAAAACAAAGATCATGTCCATGTCAAACTTATGCCTGTAGTTGTTGGGAGCACTAAGCTCAAAGTTGTTGACGACTATGTTTACTTGGGACAAATAGTCCGACTAGGTAAGTCCAACTTCGACCGAGAGGTCAATCGACGGATTTAACTTGGTTGCCAGCGTACGGGAAATTAAGGCACATCTTCTCGTCAGGTATACCTCAAAACATGAAAACGAGACTGTACAACCAGTGCGTGTTGCCAGTGATGACATATGGAACTGAGACGTGGTTCTTCACTGTTGGCACTATTCGCAGTAGAACCAGAGTAACCGACATAGCCGAACGGATTAGTAAGCTGAACTGGCAATGGGCCGTCCATATAGCGCGAAGAACAGACAACCGATGGGGAAAAAAGGTTCTCGAACGAACGGACGAAGTGTAGGGCGCCCCCCCATTAGATGGAGTGACGACCTGGTAAGATATGTAGGAAGTTGATGGATGCAGGTGGCTCAGGACCGTGCTTTGTGTGATTCCTTGGGGGAGGCCTATGTTCAGCAGTGGACTTGTGAAGGGCTGTAATGATGGTAATGATGATGATGATGATTTAAAATAATATTTATTGTGAATGCGTTATAATTAATAAGAAAATATTAATCATGATTATTCAAATAGTTTCAACAAGTGATTTTAAACAAACGGGAAATGAATGAAAAAGAAACTAGTGTTTGATTCTTCCCTTGCCTTCATGACAGCGGCAACTGTAACTTTAGCTGCAAGCGAGTGCATTGTACTAACCGGAAATGATGCCGTGCCATTGTTCTCTCGCTTTATTTTGATTTTATCGCGCTGCTTTAAAAATCACACGGGCGTAGCATGAACCGGTAAATCTTTTTTTTAATAGTCAGCATTTTACGATTCCATTGCACTTACCCTCCGAAAAGCGATATTGCGGTTGAGGGTAATTTCATATTTTGTCTTCTACCATAATCGCGTTGCTTCGTTGTTCTGATATTGATTTTCGTATGATATATTTCAGTGATTGTTTTAAATTATTTCATGCCGATTTCAAAATAAATATAATATAAAATTAAAAATTTTGTACAGCCGACTTCGATATAAGCGACTACAATATAGGTTATTTAAGAATAACTCAATAACCATTGGTCTGACCTTGATCAAACTCATATGGGACCACACGAGAACTATCAGCTTTCATATAAAAAATGAATCATCGAAATCGGTTCGCTCAGCACAAAGTTATGAGGTAACACACATAAAAAAAAAAACAAAAAATAAAAAACATACACTCGAATTGAGTACAGTCTCCTTTTTGGAAGTAGGCAGAAAAGAGGAAGTTCACAATTCTTTTTTATGTTTCTCTGTTTTATTTATGTTACGCGAAATATTCGTTTCAGTTTTGTTCAATTTTGAACCTTTTTTTATCAAATATTTTATACTACAGGGGTCCATCCATTTATTCATTACAGCATTTTATTGCCTCATTGGGGGATTTGCTATATTTGCCATGCTCGGAAAGCGGGCTGGCAACCGTAGTAGGATAGAACTGGGGCTCTTCAGTAGAGATTCCACTTCATTGTTAAAATGCAACGTGGTACAAAAAAGTTACTTTAATAATACATGTAGGCATTAATTGGTTAGACTAAAAATGTGGACCTCCACTGGAGAGTATTGGGGCCTTCAGCGGCACGTAGTACGAGCGAAGTGAGAGCAATTGACGCAGAAGCCCCAATTCTATCCTACTAACAGCAGTTTTTTTATTATTTTGAATTGTTATCAGGAAGATGCTGCTGCCCATCTTGTGTTTCATTTTCCCTCTGTCGCCTCTTACAAAACCCTCGGGACGATATGGGGTAGTGGATATTCTTACACCGCCACTCCACGGTTAATATGGCGTTCCTTAATTCGACTGTATTTTTTTTATATGTATGTTACACGATATCTTCGTGAATACAATATTATATATATATATATATATATATATATATATATATATATATATATATATATATATAATATTTACCTGTTACCATTGAGTTACCAATGAGAATTGATTAACTAACAGTTACTGCGCTTGTAATATTCCCTAATCTAATCAAAAGGGTCAAAATTAAACTTTTGATAAAACGCAAAAACCGCCTTCAAAGAACTAGAAAGAATAATTTAATTTCTATACAACTGCTTCAGAAGCTGCATTCTTCTGTACACTTCAGAAGCTATTTAATTATACGGAGAAATTATTTTATTCCTTTTAGTTGAAATCGGCTTTTACTCTTTATAACATTTGAAGTGGCAGAAGCGTTTGGCTGCTGCACTGCAGACGGAATAACTATTTGTTTGGACTACAAATAATTATTCTAGGCCGGGTTTATCTGTGTATTTAAAGGCCTCCACGATATTGGAGAAAATTCTAGTGGTACTACCTCCTTGTTATGTGTTAAATTTGATGCGCTTATATGTTGCCGTTGCATATAATTTTATATCGTTATAAATATTCATTAAAAAAATTATAATATAATAACAGGATCTTACTTAACAGTTAGTTCCTTTTTATCTCCGTTATTGAAATGCACTATAGCTATATATAATAAATAAAATATCAAGACAAAAAAATGTTATTTAATTTAACGCTTTTTCATAATCTTGGATAATAGGTACTTTATTACATTTTTACTACTCATGTTACAATGGTGGAAAAAGCGGTGTAAAAAGTAATAAAAAAGCGGGCCATTTTTAATTCCAATATTGAAATGCATTATTGTAATAAATAATAAATAAAATTTAAATTTAACGCTTTTCCATATTCTTATATAATATATGGGTACTTTGTAAGTTTCTACTACCTCTATAACAATGCCGAGTCCAATTTCACTCTTAACTTGTGGCTGAAATCATAGACACACTTATATGGCTGAAATAATTGGAAACTTTCTTCGTAACTACAATGCTTTATACAAGTTTTCCCAAAAGCTATTTAAGTAACCAGAAAGCGTGGAACAAGTGCGAAAGAGCGGCGGTTTATGAGTGACTTATTACCAGGAAACTTATTGTCTTAATAAGAAAGTGGGTACAGAAAATAACTCATGAACATTTTCAAGCTACCCTTGGAAAAGTTTCTTTGGGTAATAAATAATACTTAGTGCAGAAATTAAAAAAATATTATTAATAGAATCAGGCGTTACTTTGCGGAAATCCATTATATAAAAGGTTTTAAAAAGTTACTTTGCAAACATCCGCTCTATAAAATAAAATGATGTGTCTTAGCTAGTATGAAGAGCACCCCCCGCCCTCCCTCAATTGCGTGCACTATCCCCGTCACCACTAATCCCAGCACTACTACTCCCAACACCACTACACTAGGAAAAACACACCACTGGCGACAATACGACACGACACGACAAGGCGAAACACGTGTCGCATTGTCGTCAGTGGTGTGTCTTTCTTAGTGTAGTGGTGTTGGGAGTAGTGGTGCTGGGATTGCTGGGTGCCCGAGGGAGGGCGGGAGGTGCTCTTCATACTAGGTAAGACACATCATTTTATTTTATAGAGCGGATGTTTGCAAAGAAACTTTTTAAAACCTTTTATTTAAAAAATATTACTATAAACAATATGGATAAATAATAATTTTTATTTCTTACTAGTTGGCATGCGGTGCATAGCTGCCGCAGAAGAAATTATTGTGGAGATATCGTTTTAAATTTCGAGGCGTTATATATTTTGTTAAATTAGGAATGATATTACATTCACTGAAGTTGAATGATACATATAACTTATAAATTTGTCGGTACGATACGCGCGCCATCTACTGTAAGTTAATTGTACTATGCCTATAACCTTTACGCAATGGAAGGAATAAGTTGACAAAGATTTACCGCAATCTGATTAACCGTATGGTCAGCACATAAAATGCGAACAAAAGAAGACCTTCAAAAAAAGTGTCTTGCTTTTCTCCAATAATAACCCCGTACCCAAAATCTTAAAAAATGTTCTATCCCGTATCTACGTGAATGCCACAGATAATGCACTCTATTCCTATCTTTGCTTTTTTGTTACGTCCTATTTTAAGAATTATTATCATCATCATTACAGCCATTCACAAGTCCATTGCTGAACATAGCTTCTTTTTCCATCGGTTGTCGATTCTTCGAGCTATATGGCCAGCCAATTGCCACTTCAGCTTACTAATCCGTTAGGCTATGTTGGTCACTCTGGTTCTACTGCGGATATCCTCATTTCTAAGTTTATCAGGTAGACATTAAGAATGACTTTATATAATTATGAATTGTTAGATACAGATAACGAGGTACTCAAATATACAATTTTTAGATAATAAAAAGCGGCCTAGTGCGAGTCGGACTCGCCCATGAAGGGTTCTGTAGCAGCAAGTAATATTATTTACTTAGGCACCATTCACAGATTTATTATTAGAAAATAATGGTTCACGGTTTACGCAGAAGGTTTATCTTTATGAAATTAAATGTCTTTTTTATTTTTATATTTGAGTTGATGAATGAAAGGTAAATTGCGGTTTACAATTTATGACTTATTAAAAAAAAACTACTTACTAGATTTCGTTCAAACCAATTTTCGGTGGAAGTTTACCATTAGTATTAGTATAGTTCCGCTTTTTGCCATTAGGCTACGGAACCCTAAAATTACATTTTAAAATTTTTTGTTCTTAAAATGTTTTTGTCCCATTCAACAGGTTGTTAAGATTCTTAGGTAGCTGGTCTTTTTTATTTCTTTATAATTTATTTTATGTGACATATGAACTGATACCTACAGTAATTGTAAACAAAGAAGGCTACAAAAGCGTTGTTACCCCTGAGAACTAAGGTGAAATGTCTCACAGCCTAAAATAAACTAATTACTTACCTAATTGGACGTGGTTATGCAAAAAGGATCCAACCAGAGTTTGTGTCAAAAAATGTAGATTTGAAAAATAATGTTTGTGGTCTATACTATTATGTGATGTAACAATTTTAGCAAACGTAACACAAATACGAGGAAAAATTACAAACAGACAGACACCATACCGATAATTTGAGTTTATGATATTTGAAGAATGGATACTTCAAATATCATGAACTCAAATTAACTTATTGCGGGTTGGATCATTTTTGCATAACTACGTCCAACTGTAAGCAATTTCCTACTCTTTACATACAAGTATATACAAGCAGGTCTTGCCCACTAAATATAGAGAATTCTCTTTAATTTGCAATATTTTCGGTAGCTGGAGCGGTAAATCTGTTTCGATTTATGGGATAAAAGAGGCTGAACATAGATTAAGAGATATATTTTATTTCTCAGTAGGGTAACACCGCATTAGTGTCGATATTTGTTTGCATAAATTTAATTTTGTAATATTTTCTCGTTCAACGAAGGCAAAGGGTTCTTAGCTACACAGCCGTGAAGGTGATCAAAAAGTTTTGTATGGGAAAAACACGTGTAATGAAGATCATGGTTTTCTTTTTTTTTAATACATCTATCGAAAGATAAGTTTCATTCCTCTCCTTTTATAATACATACTATAAATTACTTCAATTTTTGATGGTTACGAATTAATATAATGTTATAAAATAACTGAGTCCGATGTGTTTGTATAAGGTTTTTTTTTAAATAGAAACCCAAGTTAGGAATAAGAAAACTCACTTCCAATTGATTACTCAATGAAGCAGGCGCTTAAATGATATCATTGTAAAGAACCAAAAGAGGTTTTCAAGCGTATCTTAAGTGTCCTGGAAACTCAATGGGCCATCTCTCACTTTTAAGAGCGAAAGCTCGGTCCCACAGGGACGCGCCACTGAATCTGACAGATCTGAATTTAAGAACAAATTTATCATGAAGTGGACGGTAAAGGCAATTCGATAAATTGTATGCCTTGAATTTTCTCACTCGGAAACGTAATAATAATTATGATAATTACGATCTTTAAGCTGTATATTTTTTATACATTTTAATGTCTATTAGTCCTCTACTTTTACTTGACTTAATAGTCAAGTAAAAGGAGTAGTAACGTATTACTATTAAATATTATTTTTTATTAGTGATTAGGATTAAAGTTTTTTTATTAGTGATCGAGGTGTATAAATTAACGTGTAGTGGCGGTATATGAATAAATACCCACTACCATATATCATCCCGTGGGTGTCGTAAGAAGCGACAGAGGGAATTAAATCAGGAGATGGCAGCAGCGTCTTCCTAATAACGACTAAAAATACAAAAATGCGGTTGCCAACCCGCTTGCCAAGCGTGCCACTGTAGCAGAACTGAATAGAATAGAATATTTTTTATTCAATATAGATTATTACATAATACTTATTGAAAGTCATATTTTATTTACCACTGGTTCGGAAAATACCTCTGTCGTGGGAAGACCCAGCAAGAAACGCAATGGGACTTTCTTTTAAAAAACTTCACTACAATAATATTGTTTTTTTTTTTGTTTTTAAAAATTTTAAATGAGTTAATAGAACCAGCACGGTGGCGGTCACCTCATTACCAGGGGTTTTATTCATTGATGTATTATTTGATATTATAATATTCCCTTTTTGTACAATTTTTTTTTAATAAAACATTTAAACTTATTTATTGACAAATTTTGTACATTTTCTGGGATTTTGTTGTAAAAGCGTACACATTCCCCCATAAATGAATTACTAATTCTTAGGAGTTTAGTAACTGGTAATACAAGCTTATGTTTGTTCCTAGTGTTTAAAGTATGAACATCTTTGTTCTTATCATATATATTTATGTTTTTATGTACATACATTCAATTTTGTTAAATATATTGCGATGCCATAGTTAATATGTTTATTTCTTTAAATTTTTCGCTAAGGGGCCCATTACAATTTAAGTTATAACTCGCCCGTGCGGCTCTCTTTTGCAAAATAAATATGGCTTCAATGTCAGTCGCAATCCCCATAGCAAAATTCCATAAGACATCACGCTATGAAAGTAACTAAAATAAACTAATCTAGCTGTCTCAAAATTGGTGAGACTTCTAATCTTTCTTACAGCATATGCTGCAGAACTAGTGGGGGCCCCATTGAAGATTTGAGTCAATAGTAATACCAAGAAAAACAGTGATATCCACAAGACTCAACTCCACTCTATTTGAGAGCACATTGGTATTTGAATGTTTAATATTGGATATTGTAAATTTAATACATTTTGTCTTATCGCCGTTTAAGAGCAAATTATTCGCGTTAAACCAATGTACTAATTTCGATAGAGCATTATTTACATTGTCAAAATTAATTGACTGCCGTTTGAGTTTGAAAATTAAAGAGCCCTCTTAAGAGGCAATCTATGGTGTAACGGTAACGGTATAGATAGATAGATGGAAAATTCTTTATTGCACCTAAACAAACAAACATTTGGTACAAAGGCGAACTTAATGCCGAAAAGGCATTCTCTGCCAACTAACGTTTGGTAGTGTGGTGAGAGCTACGGGTCATAGTATTTTCATATATTATTCAAAACATATAATATGTATATGTTACTTTATACATATATACCCTTATACACACATATATACATATACATACATATATACAAATTTATATATGTATGTATATGTATATCGGTATAAATTATTTGTTGAAAATTATATCATAACTAACGCCATAATGTTGTACACTGTCTGCGTTTGTATTTCGTACTCGTACTCTGGTTCCGTATTCGGATAGCTATCGTAGCCTTATTGTACTAGCACTTCAGTACTTCGCTATACAGACAGTCAACCTGGCATCGCTAGAGGCACTGTAGCACTGCTCAAATTACCTTCTTTACTTGGATTAATTTCTAGCTATCACTTTCCAGCGGTAGTTGCAGGATTTAAGCGATTTCGTATTTCGTGCAAGTATAAAGATGCACGCGAACGCTCTGCACGCTATCCTTTCAAATAATTATCCTAAAGCAATTTTGTAGGTTTGTATACATTTCCTCTACATAATACATTTACTGCTGGATCAGAGGCGAGCAACAAAAGCAAAATGTAGAATATATGGAGTCCATCAACCCGAATAACAGCAGCCGTCTTAAAAGTTTGAGAAGAACCATTCTGTGATTAGGGCTGTAGGTTATTATAACTAACCGACTTCAAAAAAGGAGGAGGTTCTCAATACAACTGAATTTTTTGTGTGTTACCTCAGAACTTTCTTCTAGGTAAACCGATTTTGATTGGAAGCGGGTGTTTCTCATATGGTCTCGTATACGTTTGATCAAGATCTGACCAGTAGTTTTGAGTTATCCTAAATAATTTATATTTAATAATTACATATACCTGCTATTTAATTAAATCAATTGATATTGTATTAACTGTTATAATAAAAAAATAAACTAAAACTAGAAACTTAATTATCATATAGTCCTCTCCCCGCGGTATCGTGCCAAGAACGCTAGCTGCGTTTCCCCGCTGAATGGCTATACTTAGCCTTTGAGCGAGAAAAGAATCAGCCCTCTTATCATCAGCAGCAACATATATAATATAACATATTTAATTGACTTCGACTACATAGATGATGTTCTCATTTTATTTATATTGAAGTCGGTTGTACAAGTTTTTTAATTTTAACATTTTTTTACTTAACTGTACTGGATGGACATGTGAAGTTAGTAAACCGTATGTAACATTTTCACGTCAGCCATACCACAAATCTGAAGACGAAAGTCTTCCACCAGTGTGTCTTAGCCTGGTCGTACTGGTAAGCAGCAGGTATGTGGAGCCGAAATATGGTGAATTCTATTCTTGTCTATTCTTTCCATTACCCACTGATATTTCAGTTGGTTGGAGTTACAAGTTGTGGGCATTCTTACGTATTACATACTTATACTACTAGAAAAATCATTTTTAAAAATAAATCTTAGTACTTCATGTCACCTAATGTATTTGGCTAGACAGATAAAGTACCTATACTATGTGCTTATTAATACAAGTGATATTCAGATACAATTGAGCAACAAAATCTTCTCATAATAGGTATGTTTTGAATAATAATTTTAGATTATTTTAACTTTTACGTCATTTTTTATTTTTAAGTCTATCTTTTTCTCCCACTTTTTCAGACTTACTTCCCATTTGCTTTCTTGTTAGTTTTGTCACGATCTACAACTATTACTAATACTATATACTTGATAAGTTTCCATGATGAACGTTATTCCTATCAGTGGGTCATCCTCTTTTAAGTATACAGGGTCATTTTGCAATAACCGGAAAAATTTGCAGAGAAGGTTCATACGAGTGTGTAATTAAGTAATATAGGCAAACGGTGAAGAAATATTAATTAAAAAATATCTCAGACATTCTGTCCTTTTTAGGGTTCCGTACCCAAAAGGGTATTATTTTTTTTATATGATAAGGGTAACAAACGAGCACACAGTCCACCTGATAGTAAGTGGTTGATGCGGCCCATAGACATCCACATCTATCCTCCATCACAATTCAAAATGTAGTTGCGTTGTCACCCGTGAGGACTAAGATGGAATGCCTCATTTCCAGCAAAAAGGGCCTCCGGCCACCTGCACTCACCAAGCGAAACGCCGAGGTAAACCTCTACTTCACGCTGGTTTTCTGTGAGGTCGTGGTACCACCCTGGTTCGAGCCGGCCCATCCGTGCGACAGCAAAAGCTGCCGCGTGGCTCTACCACTGTGTAAAATTATACAACGGGACCCTATTACTAAGCCTCCGTAGTCCGTTCGTCCGTCTGTCTGTCTATCAGCGGGCTGTATCTCATGATCCGTAATAGGTAGACAGTTGAAATTTTCATAGAATATCTATTTCTGTTGCCGCTATAATAACAAATAATAAAATTAAAATAAATTAAAAACTAAAAGAGGCTTCTTACTAGAAACGTGTATTACGATGGTACGGAACCCTTCATGCGCGAATCCGACTCGTACTTCGCTGGTTATTATTATCTTTTAAATTCAAAATACGTGATATAGCATTGTTTTAACTGATTTTCCTGCATACGCACACGTTCGTAAGGGTCGATCGTTAGGCAAAAACGTTGTTGCCCATAAATCACATTCAATTTGGAAAAAAAAAACTGCACAACGGTATATCATTATTTGTATATTTGAACTTAAGTTTATTTCTACTCTGAAAAATAACTCTGTATATGGAACAATTTATTTATAAAATAATAATGAAAGTAGAAATATAAAACTTCATTTTTAGATTGCGCTGTTTTAAAAACGTACAATATTGATTGTCTTCGCAGTTTCCAACTACATTCAAACAGATATTTTTTTTATTTATGAAGGTAGTAGTACTAGCACTGCCCGCGGTTTCATCCACGTATAGTACGTTTCTGGGCCGCGAGAATGAAAGCTCGCGTTCACTGCTAGTTTCTCTCGGTTCTCATCGGGCGGCTAGGGTAATGCTTCATTTGCGCGCCGGGCCGAGTGTTGAATTATTTTAATTTTTCATTGTCTCTTAAATTATGCGTCCAAATAACATGGTACAAGGAGCAAATTCTATCTTTATAAAATTGTTTTGATGATGATGTAACCTTCGTTCGTAAGGATTAATATGCCATGCGTTATTCATCATCATTACAGGCCTTCACCGAAGTCGAGTCCACTGCTGAACATAGGCCTCCCCCAAGAAATGCCACGAAGCACGGTCCTGAGCACCTGCATCGTCACTTTATCTAGTGGGGAGTCGCCCTACATTTTGCCTACTGGTACGAAGCGGCCACTCGAGAACCTTTTTTCCCCATCGGTTGTCGGTTCTTCGAGCTATATGGCCGACCAATTGCCACTTCAATTTACTAATCCGTTGGGCTATGTTGGTCACTCTGATTTTACTGCGGATATCCTCATTTCTAAGTTTATCACGCATGGAAACCCCGAGTATAGCCCTCTCCATAGCTCACTGAGCGACCTTGAGCGTCCTCATATGGCCAGCAGTGAAGGAACACGTCTCAGACCCATAAGTCATCACTGGCAAAACGCACTGGTTGTGCAATCCTAATAATAACGCTCATAAATCACTTTATAATTTTCAATAATTTTTTGTCACGAAATACTTTATTGTGGTTTTATGTATGAGCAACAGACATATGGTATCGTGAACTTTTATTTAGATGAAGTAAAGATCAATATTTTTGTAGAACAGTGTATCAGTGTATGAATATATCATTACGTATAAAGCAGTTTGGGAGCGCATTCTCTTCGGATTTGCATAACAGTTTTTTTCTTAAAAATCAATATTTCAGGCTAGCTGAGAACTGTAGTTTGATTCCAAATTAATAATTCCATTTCTCATGAATCTGGATATCATATACAAAAATAATTTTTAAAATCGGACTTGTAGTTCCGGAGGTTAACGTCTTCCGTCTTCCGCTTTAATATATTAATACGAGTATGGTAAAGATATTTCTAATAACGCTGCATTATCTCGTATAAAACTAATAAAATCATCAGCAGCTTTTATAAAAATAAACGTGCAATGAAGGAAAAGATATGTACCACCTTTTTTGCTCTTCTATATTACATAAGAATTATAGATACGAGTTCACTGCAGATTTATGTGTGCGTAAGTTTTTGGAAATTTAGTTGTGTTGATGTTGTCAATGTTAATGGTTATCTATCTATATATAAGAGATTTCCACCTATGTACTGACTCATCACGATATCTCTGGAACCATAAGGTCTAGAGACTTGAAATTTGGTAGGAATATACAAAAGGCAGTGCGGAGGTGTTAAAAAGGTGTTAAAAATATTTTAATGTCACTTCCCGCTGTCTGTACGCTTAGATCTTTTAAATTACGGAACAGATTTTGGTTGGGTTTCGATGAATAGACAGAATGACTTAAGAGGAAAGTATAAATGTATAAGTATACATATATATATCTTTATATATAAAAATTACGTGTCACGTTGTTTGTTCGCGATGGACTCCTGAACTACTGAACTGACTTCAATTAAATTTCGCACACTGTGTGTATTTTGGTCCAACTTGAGAGATGGATAGTTTTTATCCCGATAAATGATCCTCAAATTTTTTTATTGCGAATTTAAGGATTTTTATAGGAAGGGTCGTTGGAAGGGCAGAACAACGTCTGCCTGGCGAGCTAGTATATATATATATATATATATATATAATTCTTCTGTTTGTGTGTATATAACTGAACTCCACCTAAACGGCTGGACCGATTTTGATGAAATTTTTTGTGTGTGATTAAGTAGATTCGACGGTTTATATTCACAATAGACCTGGTAGGTGGCGCTGTTAACGAGATCCAGAAATCTTACGTGCGAAGCCAGGGCGGATCGCTAGTAGTTTATATTAGTACTAATGATCTGCCCCAGCCGGTAGAAATTCGATGGAAACGGGTGGCTCACGACAGGACTTTGTGTTATTCCTCGGGGGAGGCCTTTCTTCACTTGATGTGATTGGCAGACAAATTAAGAACAGCGAATATTGGCGACATGATCCTCAACATAACATCAAAATTAGAAAGTATTTTGGATACTGAACAGTTTTTTTTTATAGGACGGGGTGACAAACGAGCACACAGTCCACCTGATGGTAAGTGGTTGTTGTGGCCCGTAGAAATTACATCTATCATCGCTTGCGAATCAAAATGCAGATGCGTTGTCATCCGTGAGGACTAAGATGGAATGCCTCTTTTCCAGTAAAAAGGGTCTCCGGTTCTCTATACTCACCATACGAAACACAGCAGTTTTAAGCTGCTATTTTACGCTGGTATTCTGTGAGAGCGTGGTCCTTCCCCGGTCGAGCCGACCCATTCATCCTACAACTTTACTAGTTCTGAGGCGTATAACTCTTATTTCATTTCAGCAAAGTAGAGTTATCATTTAGAATAAAGAAAATAATTTGTTTGGGCTGTTGGTTTTGAAGTGAACAATGTAGAACAGCAGAACAATGTTATACATTTAATACAATCGTAATAAATATTAAAGGAACCTGTATGTACTGCATACTAATTTTAATTTAATTTCGTACATGAGCAAAACAAAGCTTCTTAGAAGTTCAGTACAATGTCGCGGCTTTCATTCGCATGTATAGCATAGCATGCTGGGTTTAACTGTTTAAAATAAGCAGGTAACGTTAATTGAATCCCCAATGTGTTTTGTATGTTATTCTAAACTACATTGTATCATATACTTTACCTTAATATTGCACGTAAACGCTGTATTTTGACACTGTATTTACCTATACCCGACTGCCTCAGAAGGTGTTTAATATTTTTCGATGTACTCGTATGTATGTCTATTTCTTTGGCAAGCTCTGTAGCCTTAACGGCTTGATTGATTTTATTAGAGTTCCGTGGTCAAATGGCAAAGACCGGAACCGTTATGAATTCGTCATGTCTGTCTGTCTGTCCGTCTGTATGTCACAGCCACTTTTTTCGCGTAACTATAAGAACTATGCTGTTGAAACTTGGTATGTAGATGTATTCTGTGAACCGCATTAAGACTTTCATACAAAAATAGAAAACAAAAACAATAAATTTTGGGGGTTCACCATACTTAGAACTGAAACTCAAAAATTTTTTTCCATCAAACTCATACACGTGGGGTATCTATGGATAGGTCTTCAAAAATGATATTAAGATTCCTTTTATCATTTTTTTCTAAACTGAATAATTTGCGCGAGAATTTGTAACTTCTAAAATAAGAGAATGATAAAACTAAAAAAAATTATGATGTACATTACCATGTAAACTTCCACCGCGAAAATTAGTTTGAACGAGATCTATTAAGTAGTTTTTTTAAACGTCATAAATCGTGAATTATGTTACTTGCTGCTACGGAACCCTTCATGGGCGAGTCCGACTCGCACTTGGCCGCTTTTATACGAGGTGTCGTTAGAGTTGTCTTTGTTAGTTGTGGAAGTGACATAGAATTTAACTTTTTTTCTTTTTAGCAAACTTTTTACGTAGGCGGGTTTTAAAATAAATGTTTTAACCATGGCTTGTTCAGGTATTAGAGTCATAAATTGTTGTGAGAGATAAAATAAAATAGTTCTTCTTTATCAGTCCGAAAAGTTTAATGTTGGGCAGCGGCATATTCCATTGTAAAATCGTCTTCAGTAGTATATATTATTTTAAAATTGATAAACACTATATATACTAATGGAAATATTTTTCCTATTGTTTTTTTATTTTTTCAAGGCGTGTCATTTCAATCACAGAGTTTCATAATGTTTTATATTTTTTGACTAGTATTTTACTATTAACCGTGCTATATTTGACCATGAATGATATTTATTTTCAAATTTTTTTCTGTATTGGCAACCCTGGTATTAAGGCATTTTCAAATTATTGTATTCATTAGGTAATTTGTATCGTTTTGTATTAATTAGAAAAATAAATTATATCGCTTAGACCGGAAGGGTGGTGTAGTTACATGTTTTCATTTCGTTAATATTAAAACGGAAAAGAGTTATTTTTATATAAAACTGAAGTGAAAAACCAACTTACAATCCACCTGATGGTAGGTGACTACTATAGTCCATGGTCGTCTGATGACAACTTCAAACGAAGAAGGTCACAGATCCGTTGTAACCTTGGAGGACTAATACGAATTGCCTCGCACCCTGTAATTAACAGTGTTTTAACAGTGGTAGAGCCACGCGGCAGCTTTTGCTGACGCACGGATGGGCCGGCTCGAACCGGGGTGGTACCACGACCTCACAGAATACCAGCGTAAAGTAGAGGTTTACCTCTGCGTTGCGCTTGGTGAGTGCAGGTGGCCGGAGGCCCTTTTTACTGGAAATGAGGCATTCCATCTTAGTCCTCACGGGTGACAACGCATCTACATTTTGATTTGTAATAGAGGATAGATGTAGATGTCTATGGGCCGCAGCAACCACTTACCATCAGGTGGACTGTGTGCTCGTTTGTCACCTTTATCCTATAAAAAAAATAACTTTAATAATTTACATAGATCTAATCTAATTGTGAGTGTACAGTTAACGCAAATACTTTTTAATAATTAATTGCCGAAACACAGCAGATTGACTTCAATAATTTATAAAAGCCCTTCCATTAATCCATAGCGAGATAAAATTACGAAGAAATTGATTTATTAGCCAATGTTAAACAGATGGTCGTGAAGACAACAGTCATTGCTCCTTCACTCGCAGACGCGTTTTTCGTATTTATATTAAATCTGAATGGATTTTGATAACAAGTTACGGTACTTTGATTAAAATCGGTCTCCTTTTCGACTGACTTCAAAGGCAACCTCCCTTATCCATTTCGACTACAACTTTTGAACGTTACGTTCTGATCCAGCCTATCAAATGTCTACTACTGAACGTAGGCCTCTCCCATAAGCGGTATATTTATCGTAGTTACGTTTGGCAGGTAGATTAGCAATTTTTTATTATTTTTAGTTAGGTTTTATTTTTTAGTTATAAGCAAGACGCTGCTGCCCATACTCTAGTTTCTTTCCCTCTGTCGCCGCTTACAACTCCCATGTGACGATATGATTTAGTAGATATTCCTACTTCGCCATAACACTGTTAAAATGTATGTATTTATTGTACGTAACTATACAGGGTATTTTTGAAACGCTCCCGAAAACTTAGACAGGCGACAGCACCAAGTATACCTTTGATCATGGGTCACAAATAAATTTGATCCTGATGAAAAAAAAATCATATTTTTACAACGTTTTATTAGATTTATTCACGCGCCATCATGTTAGTACAGTTAAATGAAACGATAATTTCATAAAAAAAATCATGAAAATACTGAAACCTAAAACCAGCAGTGGAATAACTGAATTCATATCAGCTGATTAAAGGTCAATGTACGCGCGAATGCAAATTCGCGCGGTCCGCAACTAGTGGGCTATACCACAATACCTAATAATTTACAACACTTGTCTAAATACCTAACTTATCTACTTAACATACTATTTTGCCACTGTACTTGTCTCCACGTAGCCATTTTATTCCGAATTTACAGGTTAAATAACCCAAATAACTGGTTCGATTTCCCGCTAATAACAAAATACATAAATGAAATGTAACCAAGGTTAGAGTCATGCGTTTTTATTCATTGTGTAGGTATGTTTATTATTCTCATGTATTCAGTTATGTATGTATTCAGATTAGTTCAGTACTAAGTTATTTAAAAAAAATTAGTTATGAAACAGCTTACCGCTCTAAATCCTCCGTGGTCTTATGAGATGCGGCTCAAATTGTGCTCCTTTCATTTCAAGGCAGATTTGGGCTCGGTGTTGCGTCTCCTCATGGAGGCGGGGCATCATCGTGTGATCTTCGACACAGTCCGTACGTAGTTTGTCGAAAACATCCACGATCCTTTTGTAGTTTCGTCAGCACTATCACACTCACGATTAAAAACCCTTTCTTTCACATACCCCACAGAAAGAAGTCTAACGGGGTCAGATCTGGTGCGCGAGGTGGCCAAGCGTGTGGTCCTAGTCCGCCAAATCCAGCAATCATCAAATAGCTCATTGAGGCGCTCACGGACGAACCTCACATGTGGAGGGGCACCATTATACTGGAACCATATGCGGCGATATTCAGCCAACGATAGGTTGTCTAAAATGTCTGTCAACTGTTCATTTATAAAGTTTAGGTATCGCTGTCCGTTCAGTCGCTGTGGCAGAAACACTGGTCCCAGTATGCGATTCTTAAATAAACCTGCCCATACGTTAACCGACCATCGGGTTTGGTGCCCGGTTTGTCGAACAGCGTGCGGGATAACCTCTGAATACACGTGTGTATTTTTTCGGTTCCACAGGCCGTTTCTGGTAAATGTCGACTCATCCGTTCAGATAATGTGCTCAATGGAACCAGCTACACGTTGTTGCTGGTATAATAACCAACGGCAGAAAACTCGTCGGCGGTCGTGATCGCCGGGAACTAAGGCTTGCACTTTGTGCAATTCGTATGGGCGCATTCGGTTACGCTTCAACACTTTGTGCACTGCACAGTATGACACACTTGTTCCATCCCGACGTCTTAACAATTTATTTAGCGATACTTCGTGTACCTAGGTTCGGATACATAACATGTTGTCGTATTCACAATCACTATAAACGTACGCGTTAAGCATTATTAAAACAAAAAACGTAACAACAAGTAACAAAATCAACACGGAACTGTTTCAAAAACTACAATTAAACTGAAACCTACTGCGTCACAGCGTGATGCGACACGAGTCGGGCGGGTTACATTATTTCGCACCGAGCTAGCAGGTCGAGTGGAGGGAGGTTACAGTCGCGTTCTAAAGTACTACATGGTATTGGGATATTGTTTTATAATATTATAGTAAGTAATTAATTGTTTTATTGTAGAATCACAATAGGTGCCTTACTTGGAATTAAAAATGGATAATGTTTACTTGAGCATTATTTGTTATTTATATCGTAAAATATAAAGTAGTTTGTAACAAGAAAACTTAAGGTAAGGGTGGCACGCCGTCCATTATGTCGTCTTGGGTCACATGGAAGCCAGATGTTGAAGGTGTGTTGGTGTTACTGGATGCTACTTCATCATCACTTTCATCTTCGCTTGAGCTTCCGTCATCAGGTCGATCACATGGTAATTTTTTCGGTATTTTTCCTCAACACTTTTAAATTTACTGCACAATTTTCCCCATTCACCTTCTCCTATCATATTTACCTTTTCGTTCACTAGTTTAGTCATAAAACAATAGATATAAATAATTTTTCTTTCCTTCCTTTTTAAAACATCGTCGCGAGTCGCAAAGTAAGCTGTGTATGCGACTGTATTTTTGGAGCGAACAAAGCGCGGGAACCAATAGCATGCAGGCACAGTAATACTGGCGGATTGTTTCCCCGTCGCGCCCCCTTCGTACCAATATGTGATAAATCGCTGTGCCCAAGTTCAAGGCCAGCGTTCTTTTTTCACCGTTCGCGCGTACATTAACCCCCATTAGTCAGGTGATATCAATTCAGTTTTCACTGCTGGTTTTATGTTTCAGTATTTTCATGATTTTTTTTATGAAATTATCGTTTCATTTAGCTGTACTAACATGATGGCGCGTGAATAACGCTAATAAAACGTTGTAAAAATATGATTTTTTTTTCATCAGGATCAAATTTATTTGTGACCCATGATCAAAGGTATACTTGGTGCTGTCGCCTGTCTTAGTTTTCGGGAGCGTTCCAAAAATACCCTGTATAGATATTCCCGAGGCTACTCGTAGTTATTCGATTTTGCAAATTTGTCATTTTACGATTACAGTATGCTTTCACATTGATCCTTTATAAGTTCCATCAAATTAATTATGCAATAAAAAAAGTCGATTTAAATAACATTTTTTTTAAATTTCTATTAAAAACTTAATTGAAGTTATTTTTTAAATATTATATCAAATATTGGTGGAATCGATAGATTATATAACTATTTTAATATTATTGTGGTCACTGTTCTGCTGGAATGCTTTATATTAATGAATGAAACTTAATAAATAATTTTTTCTTAATGAATTATGATTTTTTAAATAGTTCTTAAAAAATTATTTAAAAAACGTCTTCCTTAATTTTTGTACCTATGTTTAATTACTAATTGCTTTTACACATATCACTGTTGAACAAATGCCGTTTCCATAGAATCAAAAAGAACAAGACACACGTGCTACTATAATTCAGACACGTAGCAAACATTGTAATTTGGAAGGTATTTTTTTATCATCCATACCGGTACTTGGAAACGCCTCGTGTCATGAATGTTGGATTCCCTCATAACACCATTATTAGGCGTCCTATGTGAGAGTTCATTCTTTATTTTTTTGATCCTACGTGACACCTAAGATGACAGTATCTCTGATTATGATCTCTTCGATTTTTAGTCCAACACATGGGCGATTACTGCAAATTTCCTAACAGTGGAGGACTAAATATTTATTTTAATGTCACACATATATTAAATAATAAATGACGTCTGTTTATTAAATGTCAGTGTTAAATTAATATTGTTTATTTTAAATTTTATGTCTTAATGACGATTTTCAAAACTTTTTCGATCTAATCTCATACAATACGGTCTTAATGGCAAGAATTTGTGGAGCCTAAATTAAAACGTGAAAAACTCGCGCTTCACGCGAATTCAAAGAATGTAATCAAGAATAATAAAAGTTTTCCTACGAATTTATAACTTTAATTTATTTTTATTAAGCTTTAATAGTCACATTCTGTGAACGTTTGAGGTAAAAGCGTTTGCCCGAGGTAACCTAAATTTGCAAATGCAAATTAGGCTTTAAAAGGGCTTGACCGGGTTACAAATTTGTTATGAAATCAATTTTAGTATCTTTATTTTTCATTTGAAAGTCCCAAATTCTCCTCCTCCTCATGATCATCATCATTACAGTCCTTCACAAGTCCACTGCTGAACATAGGCCTTCCCCAAGGAATGCCACAAAGCACGGCCCTGAAACAAAAATCAATAGAGAAAATTCATTTGAAATTATAACCTTTCACAGTTAGTTAATAATGACTATTTATCAAGCTAAATTATTTTTTTTACTATCACAAGCCAGTACTCCATTTTTAATTTTTTAAGACATTATTTACTATAACATCTGATGGTAGGTGGTGATGCAGCCGAAGATGGCGAAGCGCACTGACTTATTCCACTTCTTGGCAGTACGTATTATGAACGACGAAGACAACCGTTTAGTTCGAATGCGTGGTATATCGACAACAAAGGATTGGAGACCAGCCGAACGTTTCCTAGTCCAATGATGGAATTCCGGGGCATATTATTACTATTAACCAAATTTTTATTTCATCATCATCATCATTACAGCCCTTCACAAGTCCACTGCTGAACATAGATCTCTCAAAGAATGCCACAAAGCACGGTCCTGAGCCACATTTAAATTTGATATTGTGTTTTTGTATTTGGTTCCAAAACACATGCCCAAGACCTTAGATAACGCTAAGATTAACAAAAACAAATGTAAACGTATAAGAAAAAATCTTGGAAAAGAAACGCATTTATATTGGAGTCCTATTTTTTCACTTCGAGGCCACTCAAGCTATTGAAGCAAAAAGGTATGTCTTTCATTATCAACTGTTCACTGAATTGGAATGTAAATGAATAGATTGCTCTCGTCCTCGCAGAAAGATAGATCGACATTTACCAGATCGAGTCGATAACTCGGACCACCTCTGTCAGAGCGAATAAGCAATTTTCTTCCTTCACTTTAATAAAACACGTGCTAGTTTCGTTTCATTCGTTTTAAGTAATCTGAAAATCGAGCACTCCTGACACTATGAGTAAGGCTTTTGTAACATCGGTTACATTAATCTGATATAAATTCGATTGAGTCCTTTCTCGTTCCTAAATGTATTCCACGAATTTTGATTATTTCATTCAGAGATTTTTCTGATGTTTTTTTTTATTTTTTTTTTGCTAAGGCTTCTTTTTCGTCTAGAAATCATTCTTGATTGGAAATACCCTCTTGCATATTTCTGCCGCCAAACAGAGTATTCTTTCTGTGTTTCGGATTGAAGGGTAAGAGACTCAGTATTATTGATACCTCATAGTATTAGGTGGACTAAGTTCTCGTTTATTTTAATTTTTTATTTTAAAATCATTGTTGCATTCCCTTAGAAAAACAAGGATACAAAAGGCGGAATTAATGCCTAAAGCCATTCTCTACCAGTCAACCCATGCAATGCTAAGAATTTGACGTAGGTGCAGCAATTAAAACAAAAAAAAAAGAAAAGTAAAAGAAAAAAAGAAATGTTATCGTTCAGTTTATATAAACAATATCTCTCGATATATTTCTATTATTATTTATAGATATTATTGTGAGATAAGCTAAATAAGAGGCTTCATTATTATCGTTTAAAAATAATGGATAAAACATAATTGATTTTAAATTTTACAGCGTGTCTACATTAATCTTTACTAAGTCGACTATTTCGAACACAAAGAAGTTTTGACATAGCAAAGATGGAAAATATGGAGGGTCGCTGAGAATTTTTTTAGTTTATTGTTGTTTCTTAGCACTGGTTGGCTAATTCAATTAAGGTTATTTAGAATTTTACAGCCAGTTGTGAACCGAGCCATTATTTTTACTTAGAAATTCGACATTAATGTTTTGTCATAAAGAAAGGAGTTCAGACGTAATTAAGAAAATGAAATTCACAAATGTGTATTATGCTTTAGTTATTGTTCTGAGGTATATTATACTTGGTTAGTGACAGAGCAGTATTCAGTGTTTGTCGTGGAAATTAACTCAAATAAATATTTAACAAACTCGATCTCTCGAGACTCGATTTTATTACAAATTTCGTCGGATGCGAACGCAAATATTATTGTTAAGTCGAGACTACATAGTCTTTACTTAATGGATGAAGTTTTTAACTACAGTAAGTGTGTGCCTTTCAATACAAGAGAAGAATCAAAGATCAACTGATGTCACGATAGATCAAGCAGTGAACTTTTATGGGTCAATAAGAATTGTTTATAAATTAAAATGAATAAGAGGATACATCATCATCAGAAATAATAGAATAAGTTTGTGATAAAACAACTTTGGAAACTACAGAAGCATATACTGTAAAACAATGCTGTAAAAAAATTTGGCCAGAAATCGTCATCACCCTCTTCAAACTTCCCTTCATAACGAAGGATATTCGACGACCCGTCACACGCCTCCGTAACATATTCAAGGACATACATAAAGATATTACTTACGAGAACAAAGAGCCATTAATTCACATTTTGGTGAAAGCTGGCTGTTCATTGGATGGTGTCGCATGGCGTCATGGTGACTAGTCGAAATCGATCAGATGTACAGCTGTCTTAATTTTAGATCTCTCTCTTCTCTTATCAGTCCTAACACTATTAATATATTTATAGTAAAGGAATATTATAAAACATGTAACATTTTATGTAGGTATTCAAGAAATTAATAAAATGAAAAGGAAAATAATAAATTAACGGCTATGAACGTTTATTCTGATCATAACGATTAGGGAAAAGAATTCGAAATTGAACTTATTGAAACTTGAAGTGATTCTCTAACGAGAAAAGCGAGAAAGGGATGATAAATGGTCATTTATTAAATTTTATAGCTGCTCCTCAATATCTTATTAAAGTTATAAAGGAAATGGAAATTTGTACGAGATGCTACTTAAAATAAACTATGTGAAAGAGAATCTTTAATAGATAGTTATTTTTAATGATTATGAATGTAATTATAGCGGTCGTCAGTCCATCAATAAGTGTGGCGATTCACCAGGTTCTTTATTTATCTAAGAATCCTTCTAACACCGTTTTACTTAATTCTGCCGCTAAACAGCAGTGAACTCACTGACGAGTACAAAGCCATTGTAATGAAGTTGGTAGAAGGAGTCCATGGGTACCCTTATCAGTGGGATTGTTATCTCGTATGTAATTCTAATATTAAACAGAAAAACATGTGTGCAGTTCACTCGCGGTAGAAGTGAAACCTTTAAATGAATTGAAATATAAAATCAAAATATTTCATCGTAAATGATATATTTAATATAATAATGTATTATATTAAATATATCTAGTATGTAGTACACTTGAGGTTGAAATTTATATATACATAATATATATAAATTTCAACCTCGAGTGTGGCATAAATTAAATAGAAAATTTTAAAAGCCCCGAAATTAACCTTACCACAGCTAACAAGCTGATGACCTTGAAACGGCCGAACCGATTTTAATAAAACATGTTTAAGAACCACCGCTAGAAAACCTGGTTTTAAATTAAAAAAACTGCACCTAAAACGGTTCAGTCATTTTAAGAGCTACGGTGCCACAGACAGACACGCATAGCGGTCAAACTTATACCCCCTTAAGCCAAATAAATGTTACAATCCTTACTTTTAGACAGGTAGAGTCTAAATTTTCAAATGACTTCAAAAAGGGAGGAGGTTCTTAATTCGTTGGATTTTTTTTTATGTATGTTCACCGATTACTCAAAGACGCCTGAACCGATTTGGAAAATTCTTTTTTTTGTTTCAAAGGATATACTTCCGAGGTAATCCTATTTAAATTTTATCGAAATCGGTCAGAGTTTATAAAAATCGGGATTTAAAAAAAATCAACAATAAATTATATTCATATTGAAGTTTTTTTTAACAAAACTTTAAATTTACTACTTGTAGTGTAATAAACTAAAAGAACATTTTATTTCGAGTAAAATTGCTTTGTATAAGCGCCATTTACTTGATTCTATAGGTAAAGTCATTTTATTTAACAAAAATTGATTGACTATCAAGGTGGTGCGCAAGATAGACGCTAGATGGCCTAAACACTATTAATTTAACATAATATTCTATCTCACTCTCTCACAGGCTAAATCCTATAGATGTATACATATGTTTTCTAGTTTTAGTGTTGCTTTTTTGTACCATAGAGTTTTGAATCACAACGATTCTCAAGAAGAATTAAACAGATTACGGAAGACAACTTGTTGTAATTATGGGATTCGACGAGCTAATGAGGAAGATGATAAACAATAGAAATATAAATATGAATGTTTGTTCAAAATCTTAAATCTCAGAAAGGTCTTCACCGATTGCTTTAAAATGTTGACACAACGTTGTATTTGAATACGCTAGTGTTTTTTTTTATATAGTTTTTGTTAAACTTCTTGAGCCGCATCAAAGCGTGGCCGTTGTACAACTGTAATGAGTAAACTTTGTGTTTCTTTTAATTTTCTACCGACTTTAAAAAGGAGACGGTACTCAATTCGACTTTTTGTTTATTTTTTTATGTGTTACCTCATAACTATTTTCTGAGTGAACCGATTTCGATGATTTTTTTTTATTTGAGGGCTGATGCTTATCATGTGCTCCCATATAAATTTGATCGAAGTTTGATCAATAGTTTTTGAGTTATTCTTAAAAATTTATATTGAGGTCGGTTGTACGAAATTTTTAATTTTAAATTATTATTTATTAATTTTGATTTTAAACTATCATCGTGTGCACTTAGATTAGGTCGAATGTCTTAGAATTGACGCAAACTTTAACGGTTCTGAAGTATTTGTAAAAAGTGATTTAAAACTGGCAACCGCTAATAAGACTTGAATAGTTTTCTTGATGATATATCGGATTTGCAACTTTTTAAGTTAATAGACAAATTAATGCATAAATCATTTCAACATTAATTTTAAATACGTCAACACTGTATGTATAGTATAGTTTACTAGCTTGGAAGGCAGAAGTTATTCTGCCCTCTCCGACGACCCTATGTCCTACAAAAATTCTTAAATTCGTAATTAAAAATATTGAGGGTCACTTATAGGGATAAAAATTATCCTATCTCTCAAGTTGCACCAAACTGCACACAGTGTGCAAAATTTCATTGCAATAAGTTTAGTAGGTTAGGAGTTCATCGCGGACAAACAATGTCACACGTAATTTTTATTTATAAATATTTTTTTTTAACAGAAACTGAAACTTTTTTATTCAATATAGATATTAAATAATACTTATTGAAAGTCACTCTTTTGTTTAATTACCACTGGTTCGAAAAAAAACCACTATCCTGGGAAGAACCAGCAAGAAACTCAGCGGGACTTTTTTTAAATAACAGCTTACAATCATGTATGTTAGACAAATTAACAACACAACAAATTAGAAATAGCTTGGTAGCGATCACCTCATTTCCATGGGTTATTATCATCTATAAATTCTTTAATATTATAATAACCCTTCTTATACAAACTTAGTTTAATAAAGTTTTTGAATTTAGAGCAGGTCAAATTCTGTATATTTTCTGGAATTTTGTAGTAAAAGCGTATACGTCGCCCTAAGAATGAATTACTGACTCGATGGAGTCGAGTAACTGGTACTACTAGCTTGTCACTGTTCCTAGTATTTACAGAATGAATATCACTTATTTTTTAAAACTACTTTTATTTTTGTGTACGTACATTAAATTTTCATAAATGTATTGAGAGGCCAAAGTTAATATATTAATTTCCTTAAATTTTCGTTGCAGCGACTCTTTAGGCTTTAAATCATAAATTGCTCTTATTGCCCTTATCTGTAAAACAAATATAATTTCAGTGTCAGCTGCGTGTCCCCAAAGTAAAATACCATACGACATACTGCTATAGAAATAGCTAAAGTAAACTAGTCTAGCTGTTTCAATACTTGTAAGACTTCTAATCTTTTTACAGCATATGCTGCAGAGCTAAGTCTGCTTGCTAGTTTTGATATATGGGGGCTCCATTGAAGCTTCGCGTCTAGTGTGATTCTAAGGAAAATGGTGGTATCTACAAGACGCAGTTTCTCCCCATTTAAAATTACATTAGTATTTAATTGGTTGAAATTTGGAGTCATGAATTTCATACATTTCGTTTTAGTGCCATTTAAATGCAAATTAATAACATTGAACCAATTAATTTGTAATTTGTACCTATATTTAACGTTTCCATCGCATCACGTCACTTTACATAAGATGCTTTTATGTCCTCTACGCTGGATGGCTGCCGAGTCAATGATGTTAGTGCTGTTTGTAAACTACTTAAATTTCTATTTTATCCTGAAATTCGTGCTTTCATAAAAAGTTAAATGTTAAGGCTTTACTTATAATTGTTGATTATCTTTTATTTAGTTTAAGTATAAATTATCTCTATTATAACAACGATAAAATGAGCCTGTCCCTTTCCCTTGTCATTATGTAAAAAGAGAGAGAGAGACCAACTTTAAGCATTTATTAAATTAATTTCATTTTTATGAGCAAAGCCATTAATTATTAAAAGTTTGAAATTAATAATATATTGGTGATCATTTTGTCTAGATTGCACAGAACTGGAATGTTCAGTTATAGTTATTCGTAAATTTTCATTAAAATGAGACATAAATAAATACAGTATGTTTTTTATAATTCTAGTCCTTTTTAAATACTTTACCTTGATATTTTTGGATATTTTTAAAGAAAAATTGGAAAGTAGCGTTTTGTGAAACTAGATTTTTGATAGTCTGTTATATATATTATCTTATCTTAATTAATCCTCAGTCTTATGTAATAATTATTAACTAGTTAATGACTAATGTCATGTAGAAAGAATGAATGAGGAAAGAGTGACAAAGCAAATTTATGTTGCAGAGGTGAACGGCAGAGTCGGGAAGGGTCGCCCTAGGCGAAAGTTTATCGACCAAATTGGCGATATATTGGAAATGGGCCAAATAAAGAGTACCTTTAACCGACGAGCGTGTATGCGTAGGTATATGGATGTGGAGGAAGCGAGAGAGGTCTGTCAGGATTGTGCCAAATGGAAGTCCATAGTCTCTGCTTACCCCTCTTGGTGACAGGCGTGAGTGTTTATGTATGTATATGTAGTTAATGACCTGTATTTGTTTAGCTAACCCATAAACATTTGTGACTGAATATTTGGCAAACATTCTCTAAATTGATACACTCTATCAAAGTGTCAGGGCGCGGCTGCACAGTGCGGGCCTTCGGGGACAGATTCAAACAGGTAGATGCTTGTTAGCTGGCTAGTTAAATCGAAGGGGCGAAAATAAGGCGTTAAAAGATGAAAAAAGGGAAAAGCATTATATATTGATTTTTATGTCTATACAACCATTACAATCTATAAAAGTCCACTGCTCAACATAGGCCTCCCTTATAGATTGCTTCATAGGGGGAATTCGCCTAAGTTTCACGGTTTTGGCGGGCGGGTTGACAACCGCTGTTTTTTGTTATTTTATGTTGTATTAGAAAGATGCTGTTGTCTATCTCCTGGTTTAGTTTCCCTCTGTCACCTGTTACGACATTCACGGTATGGGGTATTGGATATTCTTACACCGCCACTACACGTCAGTTTTTATAGTAGTTTTTATATAAGATTAAAGTTTATTACGTGCATTTTAGACTTTTATGGCAATTATCAATTTCAACCGTCATAATATTGGATATCGTTCTCAAAGAATTCTTAGATTAAACAGTATGTAAAGGGAAGTTGAAAAGTTTGAAAAAGCTGAAATTTATGTGGGCACGAAAAAAAAAATTACATTAATACTTCAAAAAATCTACTTTAATTATTTGTTTCCTCCGCCTAACACTATATTGTTTAATGTTCCTCTCACACCTCTCTCTGATGTCCATTATCGCCTTTTTATGCTACTCGCTTACACATATTCCTTCTCTCATATACCTTTTACGTTTGTCTTATGTGGTGGCCGTCGATAAGAATCCATCACTATATATCGTCTCGTTAGTGTTTACGGTGGTTTAGCGTTTTTAGATAGATTTTCTACCTTCATTAGTTAAGATTCGGTTCTATACGAGGCTGCTCTTCTTGCATGTGACCGATACTTGAAGAAGAATTTAGTGTATTCCCAAGTATACGCGGTAGAGTTACGCTACAGCTATATTATAGTTGGAGAACAAATAGGTCTGCTCGCCCGGGGTAGGAACACGCTCTCATAGAATATCAGTGCAAAATAGCAACTTAATGCTGCTGTGTTTCATATGGTGAGTGTAGAGCACCGGATACCCTTTTTTACTGGCACTAATTTCCATCTTAGTCCTCAGGAGTGAAAACGCATCTCCATTTTGATTTTTGACAGCATAAATGTAGATGTCTATTTGCCACAATATTCACTTACTATCAGGTTGACTGTGTGCTCGTTTGTCACCTTTATTAATAAAAATATTTTTTAAATAATTTATTTTAAATGAAATTGCGAATAAATTCTCTGAGATGTAGATAAATCTGTCAGGAATAATATGTAGCATCCTTTATAGCGGTAATCAGCCTTCAAACACCTACAACACGTACCGCTCATTTGAGTCGCCGCGTGCGTGTTACGGGCTATCGAGTTGATATAACATCGCGTTAAATGAAATGGGTCTTTGTGTTGCGTGTCCGCGGGCATTTCGAGGAGACAATTTAGGTGTTTGCTTTTTGGTTCTGTTTTATTATACCTCACAATTCATATTTATACTCGTTATGGCGTCCAGTTTTGTTTTTTTTTATTATTGTTTTTTATGATAGACTACCCTGATATTAAAATCTTTTATTAACTTACTTTAATTCTTCATCTTCATCTTCAAAGCTTCTGAAAAAATACCGTGTAATGGCGGTGTAAGAATTTCCACTACCCCATAACATTCAGTCGTAGTCTCAAGAGTCAACAGAGCATAACAAATTCGCGCCTTCCTAATAACGACTATAATAAAAAAAAATACTACGGTTGCCAACCCTCTTGCCAACCGTGCCCTATGACACTATCTATGGGGAAGGACTATGTTCATTAGTGAACTTTAATAGGCTGTAAGGGTAACGGTGTTATAAAAAATAATACAAATAAATAAAATTGAAGTGTCTGTCTTTAATGTCAAAGTAACTGCTTTTTACTAAGCGCTTATGAAAGTATATATTACAGTACTTATAACAAAAACAATTTTTTAAATTTTTCTCTGTCTCTCTATCTGTTTGTTCCGACTAATCTCCGAAACGGCTGGACCGATTTTGACTGGACTTTCACTGGCAGATAACTGATGTTATAAGGAGTAACTAAGTCTACTTTATTGTAGAAAAAGAATTAGGGTACCGCGCAAAAAATTAAAACTCATGAAATCGAATTGTAATAAATTCCACGCGGAGAACAGGTAGTATTAACTAAGTATGAATTAATATGAATCTATCCATTTTAACTTACTTATATGGTTTATAAAATAATAATTATAGAGCATAAGAATAATAACACGTATATTATGTTTTATTTATTGAATAAGGGTGACAGTCGAGCAATCAGTCTACCTAATGGTTAATGGACGCTGTGGCCCATAGATATCTACATTTGTCCTCGATTAACAATCACATTAAGATGAACAAAGAACTAAAATGGAATGTCTCTTTTCCAGTTAAAAGGGTCTCCGGTTTTCTACACTCACCATACGAAACACATCAGCGTAGAACTACTATTTTACGTTGGTATTTTGTAAGAGGGTGGTCTTTTCACGGTCGAGTCGACCCATTCGAGCTACAACTACAATATAGCTGCTGCGTGACTCTATCATGTTATGATATTGTATACGAACTATTACAAGGAAGTGGATATTTCGAAACAGGAGAGTAGACAATATGATGTTGTATATTGATTTAATCCCAGGTTTATTATGAGATATTCCATCATCATTTACTATCACAGCCTATTAAAGTTCATTTCTGAACATAGATCTGTGCCATAGACTGCACTTCCCATAGTTGTCACGTCTAAAAGCGGGTTGGGAACCGATTTTTATTTTAGTCGTTATTAGGAAGGCGCTCTTTGTCGTCTTTTACGATACCACGGGATTATATGGCGTAGTGGATATTGTTACGCAACTAATACACGGGGAATGAGATATAAATCGGTTACAACATTATTTGAAGTTTTGTAAAGTGTTGAGAGCAAGCTAACTTTTGAGGTTCCATAGTCTTGTTCTTCTTCAACCCGTAAAACTTTCCTGGACATGTGCCTCTCTCGTTACAGAGAGAATTCGCCTTAAATTTTACATTAACATTTTGACGCTGCTTCTGCCGTTCTGGATATTTTACATCTAGCGTAAACGAGTAGGTTAAATATTGTTGTGTTAAGGTTTGAAGGATAACTAAAATGCAGTTGATACCGCATCTGCTGTCTTCTTCGTTTAATGTTAGTTGCAGGTTACAGGTTACTATAGGTTTTTACGTGGTAGAGCCATGCTGCAGCTATATTACTGGTATAGTTGTAGTACGAATGGGCCGGCTCGACCGGGGAAGGACCACGCTCTCACAGTGTTTCGTATGGTGAGTGTAGAGAACCGGAGACTCCTTTTTACTGGAAAAGAGGCATTCCATCTTAGTACTCACGGGTGACAATGCATCTGCATTTTGATTCGTAATCGAGAATAGATGTAGATATCTATGGGCCACAGCAACCACTTACCATCAGATGGACTGTGTGTTCGTTTGTTACCCTTATCCTATAAAAAAGGTGTTCATTAGCTGCCGTAGTCACTTATCATTAGAGATTGTTCCTCGTTTATCACTCCTAATATTATTAAAAAAAATAGTATAATGTTAAAAATCTATTCGGCTGGAAATACTAATTTCATTTGAACTAAAAATATTGTACGTGACTAAATAGCTAATATTTAACATGCTTTCAGTAACTTGGGTTATTTTACTGTAGGTGGTTTCATCATCTATTAGAAAACTATGAAACCCATAAGACGTGTAATAATTTTCCTGTTTCATTCTATTAAGAAAGGTTCTCGAGTGATAGTCTCGTACCAGTAAATGAAGTGTGGTTTGAACCTGCGCTGATTGCAATGATGATGACGATGTGGTGATCCAGGACTGGTTTTTTGGCATTACTTGTTATGTCTTGCTAGAGGATTATGTTAAACAATGGACTTGTACATTGTGAAAGGTTGTAATAATGACCATCATCAATAAGTTTATTGGTAGTTTATAATAGATTCAAGTACGTAACATTCTCGAAATTTTAGAACGGTAACATTGTTACGTTTATTTTAAATATTGTTCAATCATTCGTTAGTTTCAAAACGGATAAATTGAAAATTTCGCTCAGCGAACAATCGTTTTCAATTTGCAACTACGGCAGTTTCGGTTCGCCTAAAACTTGTTTCAGATTATTTTCCCTATAAAAGAAGTTATCGAAATCCATTGAGCGATATCCATGAGATCAGTTTCATTTTTAATATTTCAAAACTACCTTTTCACTCCGTTCATTTAAATCTTTTGTTTTATTTTCGTCGTGAAAAGTATTTACAGTTTCCATGGTTCACGTCTAGCGAAAATTTTTTTAAAGTAATTCGGCCTTTGATCCATTAATTGTATTACTATTTTTGTTATATTTATGGTATTCAATTAATTCGTAACAGTTGTTTAACAGTGGTAGAGCCAAGCGGTAGCTTTTGCTGTCGCACGAATGGGCCAGCTCGAATCGGGGTGGTACCACGACCTCACAGAATACCAGCGTGAAGTAGAGGTTTACCTCTGCGTTGCGCTTGGTGAGTGCAGGTGGCCGGAAGCCCAATTCCCCCCCCCCCATCAACATGGTAGTGGAATTAAACAAAAGACTACCCTACTACTTAAACAAAAGACTACAGGAGGGTACCAGCACCCCTGGAGAATCCCTCGCTGAGCATCCACGACCAAACTCTTCCACTCCTGGGCGTGGGTGCTCAGGCTGCCCCGCGTATTCTGGGGGGGGCGAAATTCCGCTCAAGACGAAACCTGCTCGGGGCAAGCGGAGCAAGAAAACAAAGGCAACCCCTGCCACGCTTACCGTGGATTTCTGCAATATCAGGGGACTTCATTCAAACCTTAACGCCGTCCACTACCATCTGGAGATAGCTAAGCCGGCCTTGCTCTTTCTAACCGAGACACAGGTGTCCTCTCCGGCTGATACGTCGTATCTCTCCTACCCGGGGTACAAATTAGAACACTCGTTTGTGCCCCGGGCTGGAGTTTGCGTGTATGTCAGAGAGGACATCTGTTTTCGACGCCTCGGCAGTCTTGAAGGTACGGACCTCTCCATCCTATGGCTGCGCGTAGACAGCGACGACCATCCCCGCGTCTACGGGTGCCTCTATAGGTCCCATAGCGGTAATGCCGACACAGACCGACTCATAGACCACGTCCAAATGGCTGCAGACTCCGTGCTACAACAGGTCCCATCCGCAGAGATCGTGATACTCGGTGATTTCAACGCCCACCACGCTGAATGGCTTGGTTCTCGTTTAACCGATCATGCGGGTAGATCTGTCTATGACTTTGCTTTGGCATATGGTCTCACACAACTGGTTACTTCGCCTACGCGGATCCCAGATGTGGGAGACCATGTACTTTCCCTGTTGGACCTTCTGCTGACCTCTCATCCGGACGGATATCAGGTCTCCGTCGATGCCCCTCTGGGCTCTTCGGACCATTGTCTGATCCGGAGTACGGTGCCACTCACGCTCCAATCGCAGTTGCGATCTACAGCTTGCCGCCGTGTTTGGCACTATAGGTCAGCTGATTGGGACGGGATGCGGTCTTTTTTTGCATCCTACCCTTGGGGGCGGGTTTGCTTCTCGCCGGAAGATCCCAGCGTTGTTGCCGATTCTGTTGCTGATGTGGTACTTCAGGGTATGGAACTTTTTATTCCATCCTCTGTGGTGCCCATCGGAGGCAGATCCCAGCCATGGTTTGGTCGCTCCTGTAAAATAGCGTCACGCTATAAACAGGAGTGCTACCAGGCCTGGGCTGACGTATCAACGTCTCGGGATGTAAACACCAGCGCACTTAAAAAGAAGTATAATTCTGCCTCCAGGTCCTTCAAAAGCGTCATTGCCAAGGCAAAGTCTGAGCACATCGGCAGAATTGGCGAGAAGCTAGTTCGCCTTCCTTCGGGAACCCGTGCATTCTGGTCTCTCGCCAAGGCTGTCCAAGGGAACTTCTGTCACCCATCTCTTCCATCTCTGCACAGAGAGGACGACTCACTGGCCCATGCCGCAAAGGAGAAAGCCGATCTGTTGAGCTCTCTTTTTGCGTCCAACTCGACTCTAGATGACGGGGGGAACACACCGCCGACCATCCCGCGATGTGAGTGCTCCATGCCGGATGTGCGAATTACGCAGCACTCGGTCCGCAAAGCACTCTTCTCCCTGGATGTCAGCAAGTCGAGTGGGCCCGATGGAGTCCCTCCCATTGTGCTGAAAACGTGTGCTCCGGAGTTGGCACCGGTTTTAACGCGTCTTTTCCGGTACTCCTACTCCCAAGGCGTAGTCCCGAACTCATGGAAGACAGCTTTGGTGCACCCGATCCCTAAAAAAGGCGACCGCTCAGACCCGTCCAACTACAGGCCTATCGCCATCACCTCCTTGTTCTCCAAAATAATGGAAGCCATTATAAACTGCCAGCTCATGAGGTACCTTGAGGATCACCAGCTGATTAGTGACGGCCAGTACGGTTTTCGTCGGGGTCGATCAGCTGGTGATCTTCTAGTCTACTTAACTCATAGATGGGCGGAGGCAGTAGAGTCCAAGGGGGAGGCATTGGCCGTTAGTTTGGACGTAGCGAAGGCCTTTGATCGGGTCTGGCACAAAGCGCTTCTTTCGAAGCTTCCTGCGTATGGGCTTCCTGAGAAATTGTGCAAATGGATCACCAGTTTCCTTGCTGATCGGAGCATCAAGGTCGTAGTAGACGGTGCATGCTCTGATCTCAAGCCTATCAACGCTGGTGTTCCACAAGGCTGCGTGCTATCACCAACGCTGTTTCTCCTGCATATCAATGATATGTTGCTAACTGGTAGTATTCATTGCTATGCAGACGACAGCACTGGTGATGCCTTATATACCGGCCGTGCCAATATTTCTCGGGAAAACGTCGCCGAGTACCGGGACAAACTTGTGTCTGAAGTCGAGTCTTTGCTTAACAAAGTCTCGGATTGGGGCCGACTAAATCTAGTCCAGTTCAATCCCCAGAAGACACAAGTTTGCGCGTTTACCGCTAAAAAGAACCCCTTTGTCGTATCTCCTCAGATTCAAGGCACTCCCCTTGCTGCCTCAGTTAGTATCGGAATCCTTGGCGTCGACATATCGAATAGTGTGCAGTTTCGTGGTCACTTGGAAGGGAAGGCCAAATTGGCCTCTAAAAAGCTTGGCGTGCTCAGCAGAGCGAGACAGTATTTCATGCCGGCACATCGCTTGCAACTTTACAAAGCGCAAGTTCGGCCCCACATGGAATACTGTTCTCATCTCTGGGCCGGGGCACCCCAGTGCCAGCTCCTTCCACTTGACCGCATCCAGCGCAGAGCGGTTCGAATCGTCGACGACCGAGTTCTTTCTGATCGGCTCGATACACTGGCACTGCGTAGAGATGTTGCATCTCTTTGCGTATTTTATCGCATTTATCACGGGGAGTGCTCTGAGGAATTGTTCGAACTAATTCCAGCCGCTCAATTTCACCATCGCACATCGCGACAAAACTCGCGTTACCATCCATACCATCTGGATGATTGGCGGTCCACCACTGTGCGATTTAGAAGAAGTTTTCTCCCTCGCACGACTTCCTTGTGGAATCAATTACCACCAGCGAATTTTCCGGACCGATACGACTTAGGAACCTTCAAGAAAAGAGCTTACACCTTTCTAAAAGGTCGGCAACGCATCTGCAATTCCCCTGGTGTTGCGGTTGTTCATGGGCGGCGGTAGTCACTTACCATCAGGTGAGCCGCATGCTCGTTTGCCCCCTATTCCATAAAAAAAAAATATCTTATTCACAACTGTAAAATATTTAAAAACATAACATAGCATAACATAACTTCTAAAACATAACTAGACGTTGATTTATGTAACTTGCTCGAGTATAATCTATTTTAAATGTGCACTATCTATATTGGCACAATCTATTCAATTCAAAGTCTTTACATAGAACAAAACTCATACATCTATGATGGCTGACCGAGTATAATCTATTTTAAATGTGCACTATCAATATTGGCACAATCTATTCAATTCAAAGTCTTTACATAGAACAAAACACATACATCTATGATGGCTGACTGCTAGTGTTCTGTTCTCTCTTTGTTTGTATCATTCCGCGTCAATGTAACAGTTGACAACAAAATTTCGTAAAGTTAGTCGCATGGCTGCCTTTATACGCGGAAGTGCGACTTTCTACGAGTTACGTTAGTTAAGTTTGTAGTTGATACTGCTCTTGTTTAAGAGATTTAAACTTATATTAACGTTTAAACCTTAGTGATAGTAATTAAGAAACGTATACAATTTTATGTATTAGTAATATCTATAAATCTATATTATTAACATATTATATGTATGAATGTAAAATCAGTGTAAAATTATAAATTTTTTCATTCGTTTTTTTTTCATATATCGATTTAGCAGTATAATGTCATGTAATAGAATTTTATTTCAAAACTTACTTCTTTTGTCACAAAATTGTAAAAACTAGTAGCACTATAAAGGAATAGTAAGAATTGTGTTTGATACAGAAAATTATCTTTACATCATCATCATCATTACAGCTTATCAAAGTCTATAGCTGAATATAGACCTATCTATCTATAGACTTATTTGCTATGCTTGCCACAGGGTTGGCAACTTTTTTTTTATAGGATAAGGGTGACAAACGATCACACAGTCCACCTGTTGGTAAGTGGTTGCTGCGGCCCATAGACATCTACATCAATCCTCTATCAAAAATCAAAATGTAGATGCGTCGTCACCCGTGAGGACTAAGATGGAATGGTTCATTTCCAGTAAAAAGGGCCTCCGGCCACCTGCACTCACCAAGTGAAACGCAGAGGTAAACCTCTACTTCACGCTGGTTTTCTGTGAGGTCGTGGTACCACCCCGGTTCGAGCCGGCCCATCCGTGCGACAGCAAAAGCTGCCGCGTGGCTCTACCACTGTTAAACTACCATTACCACTGCGGTGTTTTTGTTATTATTAAGTTATTATATGGAAGATGATGCTGTCCATCTTCATTTACAGGATGATTTGTGGTAGTGGATCACGCCTCACCACTCACTATACGACCATTTTATCTATGTCTTTTCTGCCGACTTCCAAAAAGGAGACGGTACTCAATTCGAGTGTATGTTTTTTTTTTTTGCTTTTTTTTTTATGTGTGTTACCTCATAACTTTGTACTGGGCGAACCGAATTCGATGATTCTTTTTTTATATGAAAGCTGATAGTTCTCGTGTGATCCCATATGAATTTCATCAAGGTCAGACCAATGGTTATTGAGTTATTCTTAAATAACCTGTCTTGAAGTCGCTTATATTGAAGTCGGCTGTACAAAATTTTTTATTTTAAATTATAGTAAATAATAATTATTTGAAAAGTTTTTTTTGTATTACTAGTAAAAACATCTTCCATTCTCTCCTACCTAACTTTCTGTCTATAACTTTGTTTATCTTTCAAATTTTCTTTTACGTCTTTAGCACATTTTGAGACAAAGTCGTATCAAAAGTTTTTGGAAACAGCAAGAAGAACAAGTTTATGTTGGGCCTTGGGGATGTTATCTCAATCGCAGTCGTCGAACAACACAGTTTCAAGTCCCTGACGACGAACTTCAACCATCGCTTATTTCAATTACGCTTAGTACTTTGTCGTACGCGGCACGTTTACACAGTTTAAAAAAATTCTATTCCATTTTCTTAAATCACCAACGAATTAAATATACTGTTTATTTTTATAGAACTACAATAACTCGAACCTAACCTCGTTTGGATAAGCGGCGCGTGCTTATTTGAATGGGCAAATTCAAACAAGTGAAAAACAAGATCATTAAAAATAAATCACTAGGAATTTCGTATTGCTAAAATGTCTATTCGAAAAAAATGAATATAGGTTCAGTAACAGGTTGTAAACGTCTCACTGTTGACGTGCAAAATCTAGTTGAGGGAACGTTTTTTGAAATACACAAGACATTTTCATTTAAATAATTATAAATAAGTAACAAAATTTGGTTTCTTAAAATTACGTTAGAATGTGGTTTTAACAGTGGTAGAGCCACGCGGCAGCTTTTGCTGTCGCACGGATGGGCCGGCTCGAACCGGGGTGGTACCACGACCTCACAGAATACCAGCGTGAAGTAGAGGTTTACCTCTGCGTTTCGCTTGGTGAGTGCAGGTGACGGAGGCCCTTTTTACTGGAAATGAGGCATTCCATCTTAGTCCTCACGGGTGACAACGCATCTGCATTTTGATTCGCAAACGAGGATAGATGTAGATGTCTATGGGCCGCAGCAACCACTTACCATCAGGTGGACTGTGTGCTCGTTTGTCACCCTTATCCTATAAAAAAATGTATATTAAGTAATTTTTCTACTATAAAGAGTCATTATCATCATCGTCGCCATCATCATCATTATCATCACAGCCTTTCACAACTCCAATGCTGTACATAGATAAGACTCCTCTAAAGAAAGCCACAAAACACAGCCCTGTGCCACATGTACCCATAGATTTCATCTAGGTCTTGGTAGGGGTTCCAACTCAACTGCTGTATACAGTTAAAACTCCTCTAAGGTATGCCACAAAACACAGCCCTGTGCCAAATGTATCCATCGACTTCATCCAGGTCTTAGTAGGGGTTCGCACTACCTTCGCTTTCTGATACGTGGCTGTGTCTCAAAAACTTTTCTTTCCTATCCGTGGTCTGTTCATTGAGCTATATGGCCAGCTCTTTGCCACTACAGCCTATTGATCCGTTGGGCTATGTCGGTTAATCTGATTCTTATTCGGATATTAGTATTATGGATTTTATCACGCGCATAAACTTCGAGCACAGCTTGTTAAATAGCTCGCTTAGCTACTTTTTGTATATAATATGTCTCAGATGCATATGCCAGTGATGACTCTGGCATAACGCACTGGTTGTATACTCTTGCTTTTTAGATTTGAGCAAGACGTGACGAGAAGATGGTCGTAATCTTCTGAACGTTGCCCAGCCTAGTTGGATTCGTTGATTAACCTATTGGTCGACGGCGGACTTACCTATTCGGACAATTTGTCCTAGGTAAACATACTCGTCATACATCCAGCAGTGATGGACCACGTCTCAGATCCATAGGTCATAACTGGCAACACGCACTGGTTGTACAATCTAGTTTTGAGTTCTGACGTATGTCTGACGAGAAGATGTGTCCTAATCTCCCGAACGCTGCCCAGCTGAGTTGAATCCATCGATTTATGCCGTATAAGGAAGCTCAAAGTCGCTCTTTGAGCTATGGAGAGGGCTATGCTCGACGTATCATACAATTTCTCACCCTGTCATTTAGATTAAGCCTATAATTCTATATAATTCCTATAATCCTATTACAGGGAATATTTTTAGGTGTTTAGGCATCGCTTTATTAAACAAACATTATTTCAGGTTGCAACTTCAATATATAAAATAAATAAGCGCAGACGGCAATGTTCCAGGCTATAAAATGGCGTCAGTTCCGCTCCGCGTCACCGGTAAAGCGATTGTGGAAGTATCAAAACTATACACATCACACATTTTATGTACCGTGAATAAGCCGATATAGTATCGGAATTATCTTATTTTGCTTCGAACTGTAGATTCTAAGAAATTTGTCACAAAATATAGTATCTCATATAAGTCTATTTTAAATTAAAATTACAAGTAAATGAAAATTGAACATTGTAAACGAAAGCAAAGTGACTGGCAGCTTGGTACCGGCAATCTCAGTGTATGTCAATCCCTTACAAGATGGAGTGAAGACCTGCAAAAGGACGAAATAGATGAGCGTAGGTAACTTTTTTTTAGAATAAGTGTGATAAACGAGCACACAATCCGCCTGATGATAAGTTGGTACTGTGGCCAATAGACACCTGAGGACTAAGATAGAATGTCTCGTCTCCATGAAAGAGGGTCTCCGGTTCTTTACATTCACCATATGAAACACAGCGGCATTATTTTACTATTTTTTTTCTTTTTTTAAAAAACATTACCCCCACACTAGGATTTTCTCCTGTGTCGTGGAGGCAGTTTACAAACATAAATTGCACAAGGACAAACATCCAGACCCGGAACAATTATTTGTTGGCCATACAAATACTTGTTCCGTGCGGGATTCGAACCCGCGGCCCCCAGCGCAACAACTGATTGCTAAGCCACTGCGCCACGGAGCCGTCATTTTACGCTGCTATATTGAGAGAGCGTGGTACTACCCCGGTCGAGCCCACCCAATCGAGCTAAAACCAGAGTATAACTGCAACGTGGGTTTACTACGTAAATAACTTACTCAAGAAATGTTCTCGAATGGTAGGCTCCAACCGGAAAGCGAAGTGTAGGGTGGCCCGCTACTAGATAGAGTATTGATCTGATGAGAGATATAGGTGGCTCAGGACCGCAGTAGAAGGTCTATATTTAGCTGTGGACTTGAATTGGCTGTAATGATGATAATGATGATGATTTTAATAATTTTATTTATTATTATATAAAATTATTCCGTTAATTATCGACATGGTTATGTAAGCACTCGAAAAAACTGTGTTTTGAATCGCACGTATATTTAGATTAAAGTACTCAGACAGATATTAAACTGTAAAATTTTACAGTTAAAAACCGTTTTATAACAAAGTGATATTTACAAAGTTATAAGAAATCTATATCAACCTGAAAAATAGTACTGAAGTTCTTTACTAACACTTCACAAGAGAGCCTTTTAATATCGTCTCTTTGAAACGCTGCCGGAAATTCAGCCTCGTGGAGTTTTTTGTGACATTTGATAAAAATTACATTTTCCCCGTACAAAAAGTTACAAAGTGGTGTTTATTAAGAGGGATTTTTTTATACTTAATTGTAGTTTAGGGACATTTCACAGACACATTTCATAGTTGCCTCGCCTGGCATGATTTTTATTTACAATTTAAAAGAACTGTACACATTGAATGAAACTTTTTGCGGATTTCCTTTTTCTTCTTCTTCCTTGCCTTGTCCCTTTATTTGGGGTTGGCTCTCCTCGTTTTTATGCGCCAAGATTTTCTATCTTGGTTTGTCTGTATTTAAAGTTGTGCTCATTCCAGATCCTTGGATACTGTTGTCCACCACGTGGCTAACGGGCGTCCCCTGCCTTTCTTTTTCTCTGGAATTGCCAAGGCCTTCCTCACTGGGTGTTCTTCTTCCCGTCTCATTACATGCCCATACCATCGCATACGACTCTCGACCATCTAGTCTACAATGGGCGTAATTTTAAAGGAGCCTCTGATGTATTCATTGCGCACTTTATCAAGTCTCGTTGCGCCTGCTGACCATCGTAGCATTTTCATTTTATTCGTGTGCATCATTTTTTCGTGGATCTTATTGGCCGCCCAATTTTTTTGCGGATTTTATCGCGTTTAATTAACTTATTTTATATTCCCGACGTTTCGTAATGTAGTGACGGTGTAACAACAAGCACTACCCCATATCGTCCCGTTGGTGCTCTAAGAAGTGACAGATGAAAACAAACTAGAAAAAAGACAGCAGCGTCTTCTTATCATAAATAAAAATAAAAACTGCTGTTGCTAACCCGCCTGCAAGCGTGGTAATTACGGCAAAAATTCCCATTATGAGAAAATCTATGGTGGAGGGCTAGGTTTGCAGTGGGTTTTTGGTAGGCTGAAACGGCTACCAAACTTATGAAACTTATAAAAATAATCTAAAACAAAACGCCGTGGAAGCTGTGTTGTTCGCAGTATAACGCTTAAAATTGCTAGTATAGAGTTTGTGTTTGAAATGAATACGATGATAAAAACAGTCTTTTATTCATTTTTGAAATATGTTATCCAACGGTTGTTGGCTTTAATGCCGGGAAAATTGAAAGCATTTTTCATAGAGCATGCAATTTCTAATAAACGTGAGTTCTGAAAAATTTGCATTTTTCCGGGATACTTCTTGAATTAATCGATTAATTAGAAGTACGTAAGAATACAATTTTTAAAATGTACTGGTAAATAAATAATTCGAAATCAACTATGTTCTTCCTGAAAGGTTTTTATTTATTCTTTTATTTATTTATGTTTATTTAACTTTTCTTTATTATTAGAATTAATTACTAACAATAGGCTATGTTATCACCTAATTATACTAATTATGTAAAATGATATTGTTGGTCGAAATAAAGAAATTATATTATTATTTAAAAGACAACCATATTATTCGGAGTTGAATGTTGAAGAATATTGTCTAAAATTTTATTTCCTCCTCTTTATCCCTAGCAGAAGAAATATTTTAAATATTGTTAAAAAGTTGGAATACACTTTTATTTATGACTGCGTTGACGAATTTATAAACAAGGCGAAGTATTAAGTGACATTTTTACATTATTTTAAGTTGCGTTAAAATTAAATTGTTACAGCTATAAGCACATTAGTTATGAGAATAATTATTAACTCTTTGTCCTATTATAAGAACATAATATACGTTTTTAAATAATTTATTATAAAAAATAACATTTAGTAAGAAGTGAACGTTGATTTCAAATAACTAAAAAGATTAAAATACTTTGAAAGGAAGAGGGGAGATCTCCCGCCGGGCAAAGTGACCGGTCCGGGGAGCGCCTAAAGCTACAAGTGGTAGTTCGGAGCTATTCTATATTATACTGTTTTTACTTCGGAACTTCGATAGCGCGATTTAGGTTTTGACGTGTTTCACTTATAGCGGGATGACAGCGCCGCCACATGTGAAACTATTTTATTCTTTTGGTAGGCGTTAATTTTTTTATTAATAGTTATTTTGTTCCTCTTTTGCGTGGATTAAGGAGAATATCACAATCTCAAAATCGTTGATAATTTCATAAGAAAATTCATCTCTTATTATTCCTTATATAATCTTAGGGCTCGATTTTTTTTGCCAACGTGAAACGCGCATCAACGTGTAACAAATAAAAATAAACATACATTCGAGTTATAAACGTTCTCTTTTTTTCTGAAGTAAATTTAAGTAACAATCATCAAAATAATTACTCCCTATTTCGCAAGTTGCGAAACGCAAATCCCCGTAAGAACGTAGTTAAGTAATAGGTTGTTTTGCGTATTTAACTTAATAGCCGGTGCAATTTAACAAACATTTTAAAATTGGGCCCACCGAGTTATTTTAAGATTTTATTTTATTTTATAGGATAAAGGTGACAAGCGAGTACACAGTCCATCTGATGTAAGTGTTTGCTGTGGCTCATAAACATCTACATCTATCCTCGTTTGCGAATAAAATCTTGATACGTTGTCAGCCGTGAGGACTAAGATGGAATGCCTCTTTTCCAGTAAAAAGGGTCTCCTGTTCTCTACACTCACCAAACGAAATACAGCAGCACCAGCTGCTATTTTACGTTGGTAGAATACCAGCGTAAAATAGCAGCAGAGCGTTGTCCTTCACCGGTCGAGCAGAACCATTCGTGCTACAACTGAACTATTGATATAGCTGTAACATGGCTTTACCACGTATAAAAAATATTTCTAGATTTGCAACGAATACACGGAATTATCCTATTCAGCTCTCTGTACCGTAAACGAAGTTCAAAAACACATACATAACTCTATACCACGGGTGATTTTGGAATATTTGTGCATAAATATAACGATTATTTCGCTATGTACAACGTGGTAGAATTTCGCTGCAGTTATAACATGTTTGTAACACGAATGGATGAATTTGCGCGACCGGAGAAGAACCACGTTCTCATAAAATAGCAGTTTAATGTTGCTGTGTTTCGAATAATAAGTGTAGAAAACCGGGGACCATTTTTACTGGAAACGGGGTCATTCCATCTTAGTCAGCTGGTAAAAATAAATAATTGGTAAGTTGTAAAGAAAAAACATTAGGCTACTTTGTATTTTATTTATTAAGTGTCAATAAACATATTATAGTCGTATTAAAGTTGGCACTTCTAACATAAACAGATAGCAAAGTAATTTCATGAAACTATAAAGCATTTCTTATATTTACGCGAACACTACACATTGAATAAAACTGTTTTTTACGGATTTCATCGCGTTTATTTTATTATTTTCATTCCCGACGTTTCGAGTGCTTTTCAGCAACCCATGGTCACGGGGGGGACCATGGGTTGCTGAAAATTTATTCATATAAAGCATATTATAAAGCAATTATATTTTAAGAGTTGGTAAAATTTCCAAAATCAATTGTTAAAATATAAAGCCTGACTGTTTGTTAGACTAATTTGCATTTTATTTATTAAATTTCAAAGTAGATATTACGATAATTTATCTTTTTAATAATGATAATATACACTAAAAGTAAGAGATGGTAGCCATTAAGTAAAGACAAAGCGAGCGTGCCGAGTTTTATGTATTGCACATGTGACAGCTCATTGCGAGAACAAGTGTGCGAAGCAGAGGCGCCGCTTCATGCTTACTTGCGATTTGTTGCCGTTAGTGATTTATTGCACTACTTCTCCGGTCGAGTGCTGACGAATATGAAGTGAAATAATATGTTTATTGCTTTCTATTATTAGGTATTAAGGGATATTTTATTGGAGATGCTTATGTACTTTTATAATTTTAATTCAATCATATCAGAGCTCATAGGCTCATAGGCCTTACCATAAATTGCCCCATAAGGTGGACATTTCCCACAGATGCCATCATTGGCAAGCGGGTTGGTTACCGCAATTTTTTATTTTCTGGTTGTTATGAGGAACATGTTGCTGTCCATCTCCTGGTTTGTTTCTGTTGTCTCTTACCTCACCCATGGGACGATATGGGGTAGTGAATATTCTTACACCACCTTATGGGTACCTTTTTATTTCAATTAACATTAACTATGCCAACATGAAGATATAAATACGTCAATATTAGCTTACATAGTTATGTGTTATGGTGTGATATTTAGTTGTCTTACAAACATTTATTTATTAAGATCCCGAATAACAGGCAATACTTCAACGTACTCGTTCGTATAATCCGTGTTGCAAAATGGTACTTAACTTTAAAAAACTTCACATTTTTTTCAAGTTAATTACAATGTTTTTAATTAAAATAACATTTATTTATAGTAAGAATAATGAAAATTGATTTTTAAATTAAAGCATAATACAAATAATACGGTAATTTCAAAATTATCTTTTACGTGGTAGAGCTATGCTGCAGCTATATTAGTAGTATAGTTGCAGCACGAATGGGTCGGCTCGACACCACGCTCTCAGAGAATACTAGCGTAAAATAGCAGCTTAACACTGCTATGTTTCGTATGGTGAGTGTAGAGAACCGGAGACCCTGTTTACTGGAAAAGAGGCAATCCATCTTAGTCCTCACGGTGACAACGCATCTGCATTTTGATTCGCAAAACGAGGATAAATATAGATGTCTATGGGCCACAGCAACCACTTACCATCAGGTGGACTGTGTGCTCGTTTGTCACCATATTCTATAAAAAAAAATTAAAATTAAATTAATCGTTTTTTCATGACTTATATTATTTATATTATAATTTAAAATTATTAGTACTTATCTCTCAGTAGTTATATATTTTCAGTCACGTACTATTCGTTTTGATAAAGCTGTCTCAGTCAATTTGTACATTTAGATATATGCGAGTTTAGAACCAATTACGACAGCGACGACGACGAAATAATTATCTTTTTGTAATTCTAGTCACGTAGTTTGTTGTGTATACAAAATTGTTACAACTTCTCGTAGCGTATGCTACGAGAAAATGCTACCAAGGCAACGTGTAGTACATGTAGCGCGTAGACTTCCGTAGAGGTATTCTACATTCTCACAATGTGTTATAATTATTAATTAATTTTGTTTGTAAAATTTTTCATTATTAATATAATACGCTAAAATTGTTTTTTTATAGGATGAGGGTGACAAACGAGCACACAGTCCACCTGATGGTAAGTAGTTGCTGCGGCCCATAAGACATCTACATCTATCATCGCTTGCGAATCAAAATGCAGATGCATTGTCACCCGTGAGGACTATAATGGAATGCCTCATTTCCAATAAAAAGGGTCTCCGGTTCTCTAAACTGACCATAGAAAACACAGCAGCGTTAAGCTGCTATTTTATGCTGGTATTCTGTAAGAGCATGGTCCTTCCCCGGTCGAGCCGACCCATTCGACCCATAACCATACCAGTAATATAGCTGCAGCATGGCTTTACCACGTGAAAAGGCTGGAAATGAATTTGAAAAAACGTTGATAGCTAATTCATGGTTGATTTTATTAAAGAGATGGAAAACTAAGTTGTAATTTATTGCATATATGACGATTTACCACGGAAACAAATTAAGTACAGATGTCGCATCATGTTTATTTAGTTTCCTAGATTTGACTTATATTCGTATGTTACAATATGACATATGTTTTAATGTTTGTATTAGAAAAATACACTATTTTGTTAAATAATTTTATTAATATATATAGCGTAAATAAGTTAGTTTCAATCTTTTAAAAGGGCTAACACTATCACGTATCATTTCTCCTCGTGGAATATTGCCAAGAACGCTGGCTAAGTTTCCTTGTTGAATGTAATCGTCCAGTTGAACATAGCCTTTTAGACAGATACAAACCAGAACATTTGTCACCGGAGGCGATGTTGCATTCTGTTGTGTGAATCAATGTATTGTAATTTCTCTATTTCTGTGAAGACGTTACGCGTGGAGTATGTGTGGCGAATTTTTCTTGAGTTTTTCAAATGTAATTCCATGGTTTAAGTTTTTTGATTTTTCAATCATCAGATAAATGTTATCCATCAATTAATTTATAACCTGACTGAATAAAAAAGTGAAACGATTGAATTATTTTATTCGTGTAATAGTAATTTTTAATTTATGTGTTTTATCCTACGACTAAATTGTATATCATGTTTGAAAAGTAGCGTGTGATAGTGATGTAAGACTATTCACTACCCCGTGTCGTACTGTAGGCGTCGTAAAAGGTAACAGAGGGAAATAAATCGGGAGATGGACGCCAGCGTCTTCCTAATAATAATTAAAAAATAAAAACAATAATTTAAAATTAAAAAAAATTTACAACCGACTTCACTATAAATTTTTCAATAGAACTCAAAATATATTGGTCAGAACTTAATCAAATTTATATGGGATCACATGTGAAGCACCAGATTTCTAATAAAATAAGAATAATTGAAATCATTTCACCCAGTAAAAAGTTATGAAGTAACACACATAAAGAAAAATACAGTCGAATTGAGTACCGTCTCCTTTTTGAAGTCAGTAGAAACTGCGGCCTGCCAAGCTAGGCGATTGTGGAAAATGAGTCTATGAGGAGATATATGGGCGCGGTCTATGTTCAGCAGTGGACTTTTGATATGCGGTAACGATAACATTTTTTTAAATCGGTCAAATGAGTCATTAAATTTGTGCATTCGTTGAAAAATGGGTAACTTTATTATTCGTAAGCATTAATGTAGTAATAAAATATGTGATAGTCCTTTTTATTTTTATCTAAACATCTAAATATGCTACGGTGTAAGAATATCCACTACCCCATATCGTCCCGAGGACGTTGTAAGAGGCGACAGAGGGAAAATGGAAAAGGAGATGGGCAGCAGCGTCTTCTTGATAACAACTCAAAATAATAAAAAACTGCGGTTGCCAACCCGCATGCCAAGCATGGCATCTATTTCAGAATCTCCTCATGAGGCAATCTATGAGGGAGGCCTATGTTCAGCAGTGGACTTTTATAGACTGTAATGGATGGAAACATACTAAAGAAAATTGTAGTGTCTGTCTGAAATAATGAAATAACTGCATTATATTAAGCTAAGGGCGTTATTTGAATGCCATTTAGACACGAATGACCGTTTATGAAATTTTTGTCTGTTTGTCTCTCTGTCCGGGTTAATCTATTGAATGGATGATTCGATTGTAATCAAAATTTACGTATATATAGAGCAGCGCCAGGAATGATCTAAGGCTATATTTTATCCGAAAAAACTCGGAAATTAAACATGTGGTAAAATTAAAAACTTGTATAACCGACTTCAAAATAATTAAAAATTAAAAATTTTGTACAGCCGACTATTGCAAAATCTCCTCATGAGGCAATCTATGAGGGAGGCCTATGTTCAGCAGTGGACTTTTATAGACTGTAATGGATGGAAAAATACTAAAGAAAATTGTAGTGTCTGTCTAAAATTATGAAATAACTGCATTATATTAAGCTAAGGGCGTTATTTGAATGCCATTTAGACACGAATGACCGTTTATAAAATTTTTGTCTGTTTGTCTGTCTGTCTGGGTTAATCTGTTGAATGGATGATTCGATTGTAATAAAAATTTACGGATATATAGAGCAGCGCCAGGAATGATCTAAGGCTATATTTTATCCGAAAAAACTCGGAAATTAAACAAGTGGTAAAATTAAAAACTTGTACAACCGACATCAAAAAAATAAAATTATAACGTTATCAATGTTGTCGAAGTTAAGTAAATACGCACTCACACTAAAAAAAAAAAATTCAGAAACTAAATTTGATTGAAATAAAATTGATATGGGACTATATGAGAAGCACCAGCTTTCAAATAAAAAAAATCATCAAAATCGGTTCACTTAGAAAAAAGGTCTGAGGACGACACATAAAAAATACAATCGAATTGACGTCCTCCTTTTTTTGAAGTTGGAAAGTTGGTAAAATAAATGGTATTTGATGATCTTATATCAGAAGTTAGGACAGGTCACTAGTAATATAATATTGAAAAACGACATATCAGTTCACCTGTAAGGGGTAACTGCAACCCAAAGTTACGTGCGACCAACTTCGAACAAAGGCACTCTTTGTTAGAAGTTGGTTGCACGTAACTTTAACAGAGTTCTAAGGTAGAACAAAGTAAGAGTTTGTAAACTTTCTTCGTTCTTAATGCGATCAGCAAAGTCTTCAAGGCAGGAGTGAATAGTAAGCCTATTGATTTAAGTCAGTGCACTTTTCCGTCTACGGTTACAAAACCACTTACTAACAGGTGAGGAAGTAGTTAAGTTCTAGTTTGAAATAGTTAAAACCTAGACAGACTTCTATGCTAATAATCGCCTTGCAACTTAATGTTTTTGCTTTTTTTATAACACTTAACTAGAGCGGGTGATAGCTCAGGGTAGCAAATTAACAGTACGCGACAAACTCAAGTTCGATCGCCATCAGCACATAAAATATTTAAAATAAATAGAATTAAATATTTCAATGACTGAGGAAGGGGGTCAGTGACGGGGAGCCGTGCCAACAAACAATCAACAGGTATATGACATGACATGTACAATGGCTATAATAAGAGAAGTTTATGAAGTCAATTACAAGCTGATGTAGAAAAAAGATTTGCCCTTAAACCCAAATGTTTTTAAGAGCCGTGATAGCTCAGAGGCTGAGCACACGTCATGAATTTCACAGAACACGAGCTATCTGGAATCGAACTCCACTGGCACTAATGAAATTGCTGATTCTTTGATTGTGTGATAGAAGGTGAAGGAAAACATTGTGAGGAAATTTGTTTGAGGATAAAATATTTTTTAAAGATGTTTAAAGTTGTTTTTACGTGGTATAGCCGTGCTGCAGCTATATTAATAGTATAGTTGTAGCACGAATGGGTCGGCTCGACCGGGGAAGGACCACGCTCCCACAGAATACCAGTGTAAAATAGCAGCTTAATGATGCTGTGTTTCATATGGTGAGTGTAGAGAACCGGAGACCTATTTTACTGGAAAAGAGGCATTCTATCTTAGTCCTCACGGCTGACGATGCATCTGCATTTTAATTCGTAAACGAAGATAGATTTAGATGTCTATGGATCACAGCAACCACTTACATTCGCCATTTATGTTCACTGATATGCATTGGAACGACGCGGCGGAATAATTGTTCAAAATCCGCTCAGAAGAGGAGGCCTGTAAGCAGTTATGGGACGTATATTAGCTACAACTTTATAAGGTTGATATCATTAATTGTACGTGTAATTTTAACTTGAAGAGTAAAGGATGGGTTGATATACAAAAAAGAAACTATTAATTAAATATTATATTCTATTTTAATCACTACGAACTTAGAAGAGAGATCTTCTTGTTTTTACATGGTAGTTCATACATGTAGAATATTAATTAAAACATACGTGTATATGTAGTTTAGGATTAGTTTGTTACATGTTATAAAAAAGTTACGTAAATGAGTTTGCTACGTGGTAACGCCATGCTGCAGCTATATATATTAGTAATATAGTTGTAGCACGAATGGGTCGGCTCGAGCGGGGAAGGACCACGCTCTCACAGAATACCAAAGTAAAGTAGCAGCTTGATGCTGCTGTGTTTCGTATGGTGAGTGTAGAGAACCGGAGACCATTTTTACTGGAAACGAGCTATTCCATCTTAGTCCTCACAGCTGACAACAAATCTGCATTTTGATTTGTAATCGAGGATAGATGTAGATGTTTATGGGCCGCAGCAACTACTTATCATCCGGTGGGCTGTGTGCTCGTTTGTCACCCTTATCCTATAAAAAAATGTACCGGCCTATGTTGTAAAGTACTACCGAATTGGAATAAATTGTCGACATAAAGTATGTGCGGTAGAGCGTCTAACATGTGCATTCTAATGACGTAGCATTACTCTTCTGAAGGATAAACAAACTTGCGGCTTGTATTTTTTCAAATTATTTTTTTTATTTATTTTTATATATTATATATAATTTTTTAAATTTATTTATTTATTTTGTTCCTTGGTTCTCATGGTAAGTGCTGATGCAGCCCAAGATGGTAAAATGCACTCACTAAGCTTAATCTTTGAATACCGTTAAATTAGAGAGAGAGAAGCAATTCTTAAATAATTTTTATAAGTAAGGCCGGTAGCGCATTGTTAACCTTTTTATTTTCATATTTTATGAGGCTTGTATCAGCTTTATGTTTCTTTCAAACCATTGTCTTATAAAAGAAACTTTTGCGTTCTTTTTAAAAAAAAATATTGGGCACCGTTTCAATTTGATCATTTAGAGTTTTACCGCGGTAGTTGTAAAACAACAGTCATAAGTTTCATCGCGGAGGTTGATGTTCGGTTTTATAGCACCAGAGCCGAAGATTTAAATCGCGAGAGTAGCAATAGCAAAATGCGCGTAATATTTCATGGGCGTACTTAAGGGATGAAAACGGAAACTTTCCTTATATTGGAGTTATTTTTTTAAAGTAATTTACGATTTCCTTTTTCAAATTAATGTTGAATTTGAGAAGTTTTATATATCTTTTAATTATCTGCCAATATTTTTGCTTCTGCTTTATATATATATATTACTTTTTTTATAGGATAGGATGACAAACGAGCACACAGTCCACCTGATGGTAAGTGGTTGCTGTGACCCATATACATCTACATTTACCCTCAATAAAGAGTCAAAATGCCAATGCTTCTTCACCCGTGAGGACTAAGATGAAATGCCTCTTTTCCAGTAAAATGGGTCTCCGGCTCTCTACACTCACCATACGAAACACAGCAGCGTTAAGCTACCATTTTATGCTGGTATTCTGTGAGAGCGTGGTCCTTCCCCGGTCGAGCTGACCCATTCGTGCTACAACTATACTACTAATATAGCTGCAGCATGGCTCTACCACGTAATAGCCTGCTACGGGTCAGTGTTCTTAATTTTTAAGCCCATGATCCCAGAAATAAAGTTATTGTATTGTAATGTATTACTTTTTATAGTTTTATTTTTAAAAAAGGTTTTGAAATCGTTATTACAGTTATTACAAAATGAATGAATTCATACTAATTTCCGCTTTTTCAATGGTCAGGGAAACGTTATCTATTGTATAAATTATAATCTGAATGGGGAATGATTTTTCAATTGTCAGACAAAAGTTATCCATTAAGTAAATTATATCCTAACTGAATATAAATGTGAAACAATTGTACTACGAGGGTGGATTAAAAAGTACTCGGCCTAACACAGATCCATTCAATTCTAAAAATCAAATCTACCCACATTATTTAGTTCAGTTCAGACTTGTTCATTGTGTGAAGTTCGAAACGTGTGCGATAATTAGTTGTGATTTTATAAATTTATTAACAAAGTAATCGGACATAATTTCCGCGAATGGAGCAAATCGAGCAGCGTGCCGTCATTAAGTACCTCCATAAGAAGGGGCTATCATCAAAAGCCATCCATGATGACATGGTCAGTACATTAGGCGATTGTGCTCTGTCATATTCATCCGTCAAAAAATGGATAGCAGAATTTAAGCGTGGTAGAGATAGTGTGAAAGATGAACCCCGCTCTGGAAGGCCTTCGACGTCAACTACTGACGAAAATATTAAAAAAGTACTTGATTTAATAATGGGAGACCGCAGATTAAAAATTAGAGAGATAGCCGAGATTATAGGCATCTCTTATGAACAAACTCAAAACATCATTGTCAACGAGTTGGGTTTCCACAAGGTGTCTGCGAGGTGGGTTCCGCGACTGCTTTCAGTTGAACAAAAAAGGACGCGATTGACTATTTCACGCGACTGTTTGGAGTTATTTGAAGCCGATGCAGATGATTTTTTGAATTGTTTTGTTACTATAGACAAAACATGGGTTCATTACTGTACACCGGAAACAAAACAACAATCAAAACAGTGGAGAAGACCTGGTTCACCACCCCCTAAAAAGGCTAAGTCGATTTTGTCGGCAAATAAGGTGATGGCTTCAGTATTCTGGGACTCGAAAGGTGTGATTATGATTGATTATCTTGAAAGGGGTCAGACTATAAACTCTGATTACTACTGCACCTTACTACGTCGTTTACGAGAGGAAATAAAAGAAAAACGTCGAGGAATGCTCAGAAGAAAAGTCCTGTTTCATCAAGATAACGCCCGTGTTCACACGTCAGTACAGTCAATGGCTGAAATTCACAACTGTGGCTTTGAACTGTTACCGCATCCGCCGTATTCACCTGATCTGGCACCATCAGACTTCTTTCTGTTCCCTCACCTAAAAAAGCACTTGTGAGGTCAAAGATTTTCGACAAACGACGAGGTCAAAGCAGCTGTAGACGCATATTTTGACTCTAAGGAAGAATCATTTTTTTTCAACGGTCTAAATGCTTGGAAGGGGAGGTGGCAAAAGTGTATTGGACTTGATGGTGATTATGTAGAAAAATAAAAATATAACTGATTTAGTATGTGTTTATTTTCATGGTTAGGCCGAGTACTTTTCAATCCACCCTCGTATTTTATTCACACAATTTTGGAAGCTTTGAATTGAAATCATTGACGTGTGCATACTTCCCATCCTCACCTAAGGAGTCAAGCAGAGGTCCACACTTGAGGTTTGTCAAAGAGCAGTGGAAGGTCGAAAATTGCTGATGTCGCACAAAAAGCTGCTACGATAAAATGGGACTGGGCTGGACACATCTGCTGAATGACAGATGACCAATGCAATGGACCAAAGTGAACACCCAATGGATCCCTATAACCTTAATGAAGGACTGGTCTATGGTGGCTCTAGAGAGAGAGAGAGAGAGAGAGAGAGAGAAGTGAAAAGAGAGTAGGGAGGCCTTTATCCTGCAGTGGGAAATTTCAGGCGAATAATAGTAATAATAATAATTCATGGAAATGTTTACACAATTTTGTACTTTACCGTGTAGTGGCGGTGTAAGAATATCCACTACCCCATATCTTCCCGTGGGTGTCGTAAGAGACGACAGAGGGAGTCACATAGGTATATAGATAGGCAGCAGCGTCTTCCTAATAACGGCTAAAATAAAATCAGCGGTTGCTAACCCGTTTGCCGAGCGTGGCAACTATGGCAAAAAACTATGGATTTAGAAGATGTTTTCTTCCTCGCACGACTTCCTTGTGAAATCGATTACCATCAGCGATTTTTCCGGACCGATACCGACATAGGGACCTTCAAGAAAAGAGCCTACTCCTTTTTAAAAGGCCGGCAACGCATCTGCAATTCCCTCCCTGGTGTTGCAGTTGTTCATGGGTAGCGGTAGTCACTTACCATCTGGTGAGCCGCATGCTCGTTTGCACCCTTTCCTATAATAAAATCCCTCTTATGAGACAATCTATGAGGACATTCAGCAGTGGACATTAATAGGCTGTAACGGTAAACTATTTTATTCATATAACTGTAGTTTTTAATTTCTGAATGTTAGATTTTATCTTATCGCTTAATTTTATTTGAGTATTGAAAAATCGGCCCATAATTTAATGAACTGAATATAGTTCAGTACGTTAGGTTTACTAGTGGATTCGATTAAAGCTTAAAAGAGAATCGTTTTCGATTTTCATTCCAATCGGAAAGTAAGTCGTTTGAACAGTTACAAGATGCTTTTGGTTAAAGAAATCTTAAGTAACCGTGCGACTACTGGAGTGATTTGAGCGATGAAAATACTAAATTATTTTCTATTTAATTCCAAAACTTGTTTTTGTATAACTTAGTCCCTTTTTATAAAATAGGGGCGACAAACGAGCACACTGTTCACCTGATGGCATCTGGATGCTGTGGCGCATAGACAATTTATACTTTATGTTTCGATGGTTTCCGGCTCGTCACCATACGAAAAATTCTGTGGCATTCGGTGAATGCGTGGGTCTTACTGGTCTAGACTATCTATTTGTGTTTCATAAAATAACAGATGGTACTGTATTGTGTACAGTTTGTTCGGTGGTAAGATCCTTTTTTCTGCTTAGCAAACCTTGCTTTCTGGGTGGGTACTATCGTCTTACCTATTTCTTCTTTATAGCCTATATATATATGCCTATATATATATATGGCAGAAGAAATAGGTACTGACTGACTGCTGTACTCCGGTTTGAAGTGTATAGAGAACCAGTATAGTTACAGGCTGTGAGTCATTACATCTTAGACTCAAAGGTGAGAACGCATCTAGTCGTAGACATCTACATCTGTCCTCGATTGAGAATCAAAATGCAAATGCGTTGTCACCCCTGAGGACTAAGATAGAATGCCTCTTTTCTGCCGACTTCAAAAAGTAGACGGTACTCAATTCGACTGTATGTTTTTTAATGTGTGTTACCTCATAACTTTTTACTGGGTGAACCGATTTCGATGAATCTTCTTTTATTTGAAAGCTGGTGATCCTCATGTGGTTCCATATGAGTTTGATTAAGGTCAGACTAATAGTTTTTGAGTTATTCTTAATCATTTATATTGAAGTCGGCTGTACATAATTTAAAATTAAAAATTTTGTACAGCCGTCTTCAATATAAGTTATTTAAGAATAACTCAAAAACTATTGGTCTGACCAATAAGGCCGGCAACGCATCTGCAATTCCCCTGGTGTTGCGGTTGTTCATGGGCGGCGGTAGTCACTTACCATCAGGTGAGCCGCATGCTCGTTTGCCCCCTATTCTATAAAAAAAAACCTTGATCAAATTCCCACCACACGAGAAGTATCAGCTTTCATATAAAAAATAATCATCGAAATCGGTTCACCCAGTACAAAGTTATGAGGTAACACACATAAAAAAACATACAGTCGAATTGAGTACCGTCTCCTTTTTGGAAGTCGGCAGAAAATGTTTAATTTTCAATCATCCAGAAGAAAGAGTCTTTTGGTTTCCACATTTACTATACAAAACACAACAGAATTAATGTGATATTTTACGTTGGTATTCAGTTTATAATAAGTTTGTCACTTTAATTTTATAAAGAAAAATATTTAAAATAGTTACGAGCACTTGTATTAATTGTTTCGGCAACAATCAAATACTCGCGGTTTTGAATGCGGTTAATATTTCTAGGTATGCAGCCAGTGCACAAATATAAATGATTAATTTTAGCGCGGTGTACATTAAACGAGGTTCATACATTTAGAATAGCATCTCACCCGCATATTTACTGCAGCACCCGGTGTTTCGCGACCGCTTCGTTTAAATAATTCCTCTTTGATATACAATTTAACGTCTCAATAGTGCAACACGAATAGCACACTGTTAGTTTTATTACAGGTGGAGTTTGAGCGGGCAATATTAACCATTCCCCTGTCCCATGAATCATATATGAACATTTCAATTGTCTATTGTGTGTGTCTGTTTTGCGAACAGGGAAACGTTTAATCTAGTTATTATGATTCCGTTTTTATACTCATTTCACGTGGTTTTTCTTTAGTTTGTTTAAAGATTTGAATAAATTATATAGTAATCATTAATTAAGTGTTATCAAAACGTTTAAATATTAGTAAGGTAGACTGGGTCAAGTGTGACAGTGGGGCAAGTGTGACAAATGCAAATTATGCGGCATAAATGCGGTTTTTGGTTAAATGCAATAATAAATATTGAACAACGCAGAAACTTTTACGCTATTGACTATACCGACAGTTAAGTATATAACTTAAACTATTTTATCGACAGAGATCATTTTTTTAAAACTACTCAACTAGCGAAAGCCCGCGCAATTTTAAGAGCCGAAATTTTTAAGTTTTTCGATACGTCTTTCAGTTATTTTAAATAAGATACAAGGTGAGTGATAAAGAATAATATTGATACTTATAGTGTAAGTTTTAACGGTGGTAGAGCCATGCAGCAGTTTTTGCTGTTGCACGTATGGGCCGGCTCGAGCCGGGTTAGTACCACGACCTCACAGAATACCGGCGTGAAATAGAAGCTCTGCTTCTGCGTTTCGTCTGGTGAGTGCAGGTGGCCGGAGGCCCAATCCCCCCCCCCCCCATCAACATGGTAGCGGAATTACACAATAGACTACCCCAGGAGGGTACCAGTACCCCTGGAGAATCCCTCGCTGAGCATCCACGACCATGTTATTCCAATCCTGAGCGTGGGTGCTCAGGCTGCCCCGCGTATTCTGGGGGGGGGCAAAATTCCGCTCAAAAACATAACTGCTCGGGGTAAACAGAGCAACAATACCAAGGCGACCCCTGCCACACTATCCGTGAATTTCTGCAACATCAGGGGACTTAACTCTAACCTAAACGGCGTCCACTACCATCTCGAGACGGCAAAGCCGGCCTTGCTCTTCCTGACCGAGACGCAGGTTTCCTCTCCGGCTGATATTTCGTATCTCTCCTACCCTGGGTACAAATTGGAGCACTCCTTTGTGCCTCGGGCTGGAGTTTGCGTGTATGTCAGAGAGGACATCTGTTCTCGACGCCTCGGCAGTCTTGAAGGTTCGGACCTGTCCATCCTTTGGCTACGCGTAGACAGCGACGACCATCCGCGCGTCTACGGGTGCCTCTATAGGTCCCATAGCGGTAATGCCGAAACAGACCGACTCATCGACCACGTCCAAATGGCTACAGATTCCTTGCTACAACAGGTCCCATCCGCAGAGATCGTGATCCTTGGCGATTTTAACGCCCACCATGCCGAATGGCTCGGTTCACGTTTAACCGATCATGCGGGGAGATCTGTTTATGACTTTGCCTTGGCATATGGTCTGACACAATTGGTTACTTCGCCTACGCGGATTCCAGATGTGGAGGATCATACACCTTCCCTGTTGGACCTTCTGCTGACCTCTCATCCGGACGGATATCAGGTTTCCGTCGATGCCCCTCTCGGCTCTTCGGACCACTGTTTGATCCGGAGTATGGTGCCACTCACGCTCCCTTCGCGGTTGCGTTCTGCAGGTTGCCGCCGTGTTTGGCATTACAGGTCGGCGGATTGGGACGGAATGCGGTCTTTCTTTGCATCCTACCCATGGGGGCGGGTTCGCTTCTCGCCGGATGATCCCAGTGCTGTTGCTGACTCTGTCACTGATGTGGTGCTACAGGGAATGGAACTATTTATTCCATCATCTGTGGTACCCATCGGAGGCAGATCTCAGCCTTGGTTTGGTCGCTCCTAAAAAACTGCATTACGCAGTAAGCAGGAGTGTTATCAAGCCTGGGCTGCGGCTTCGGCGACTCGGGATGTAAACACCAGCACACTTAATAATTTAAAATTAAAAATTTTGTACAGCCGACTTCAATATAAGCGACTTCAAGACAGGTTATTTAAGAATAACTCAATAACCATTGGTCTGACCTTGATCAAATTCATATGGGACCACACGAGAACTATCAGCTTTCATATAAGAAAAGAATCATCGAAATCGGTTCGCACAGTACAAAGTTATGAGGTAACACACATAAAAAAAAAAAAACATACACTCGAATTGAGTACCGTCTCCTTTTTGGAAGTCGGCAGAAAAGAAGTATAACTTCGCCTCCAGGTCCTTCAAAAGAGTTATTGCCAAGGCAAAGTCAGAGCACATAGGCAGAATTGGCGAGAAACTAGTTCGCCTTCCTTCGGGAACCCGTGCATTCTGGTCTCTCGCCAAGGCTGTCCAAGGGAATTTCTGTAAGCCATCACTACCATCTCTGCACAGGGAGGACGACTCACTGGCCCATGACGCAAAAGACAAAGCCGACCTTTTAGGCTCCCTTTTTGCGTCCAACTCGACTCTTGATGACGGGGGGAAAACACCGCCGACCATCCCGCGGTGTGAGTGCTCTATGCCGGATGTGCTGTTCTCACAGCGCTCGGTTCGCAAAGCACTTCTCTCCCTGGACATCCAGAAGTCGAGTGGGCCTGACGGAATCCTCCCAATTGTGCTGAGGACGTGTGCTCCGGAGTTGGCACCGGTCCTAACGCGTCTTTTTCGGTACTCCTACTCCCAAGGCGTAGTCCCGAATTCATGGAAGACAGCTTTTGTCCACCCGATCCCTAAAAAAGGCGACCGCTCAGACCCGTCCAACTATAGGCCTATCGCGATCACCTCCTTGTTCTCCAAAATAATGGAATCCATTATCAACTGCCAGCTCATCCGGTACCTTGAGGATCACCAGCTGATTAGTGACCGCCAATACGGTTTTCGTGGGGGTCGATCAGCTGGTGATCTTCTGGTCTACCTGACCCATAGATGGGCAGAGGCAGTAGAGTCCAAGGGGGAGGCGTTGGCCGTTAGTCTGGACATTGCGAAGGCCTTCGTTCGGGTTTGGCACAAAGCGCTTCTCTCGAAGCTCCCTTCCTATGGGCTTCCCGAGAAATTGTGCAATTGGATCACCAGCTTCCTTGCAGATCGGAGCATCAAGGTTGTTGTAGACGGTGCATGTTCTGACTACAAGCCTATTAACGCTGGTGTTCCACAAGGCTGTGTGCTATCACCAACGCTGTTTCTTCTGCATATCAATGATATGTTGCTAACTGGTAACATTCATTGCTATGCGGATGACAGCACTGGTGATGCTCTATACACCGGCCGTGCTAATATTTCTCGGGAAAACGTCTCCGAGTACCGGAACAAACTTGTGTCTGAAGTCGAGTCTTTGCTGGACAAAGTCTCGAACTGGGGGCGACTAAATCTAGTCCAGTTTAATCCTCAGAAGACACAAGTTTGCGCGTTTACCGCTAAAAAGAACCCCTTTGTCGTATCTCCTTTGTTTCAAGGCACTCCCCTGGTTGCCTCAGCCAGTATCGGAATCCTCGGCGTCGACATATCGAGTGACGTGCAGTTTCGTGGTCATTTGGAAGAGAAGGCCAAATTGGCCTCTAAAAAGCTTGGCGTGCTCAGCAGAGCGGGACAGTATTTCATGCCGGCACACCGCCTGCAACTTTACAAGGCGCAGGTTCGGCCTCACATGGAATACTGTTCCCATCTCTGGGCAGGGGCTCCCCAGTGCCAGCTCCTTCCACTTGACCGCATCCAGCGCAGAGCGGCTCGAATCGTCGACGACCGAGTTCTTTCCGATCGGCTCGACTCATTGGCGCTGCGAAGAGATGTTGCATCTCTTTGCATTTTCTTTCGCATCTACCATAGGGAGTGCTCTGAGGAATTGTTCGGATTAATCCCAGCCGCCAAATTTCACGAACGCACATCGCGGCAGAACTCCCGATACCATCCACACCATCTGGATGATTGGCGGTCCACCACTGTGCGATTTAGAAGATGTTTTCTTCCTCGCACGACTTCCTTGTGGAATCGATTACCATCAGCGATTTTTCCGGACCGATACGACTTAGGGACCTTCAAGAAAAGAGCGTACTCCTTTTTAAAAGGCCGGCAACGCATCTGCAATTCCCTCCCTGGTGTTGCAGTTGTTCATGGGCGGCGGTAGTCACTTACCATCAGGTGAGCCGCATGCTCGTTTGCCCCCTCTACTATAAAAAAAAAAATATGTTTTTGAGACCTGAAATCGACTATTCCTTGAAATACGGATACAGTTATACTTGGTCACGTAATACCTAACATTGGGGTAAGTGTGACAGTGTCACGCTTACCCCGGTCATCTTGTATGAGAATATCGTAACTAGTGATGGGACAACCTATTTTTTTAACCGACTTTCAAAAAACGAGGGTGGTATTTACCTGTGTTCTTCTATGTATTTATATTTAAGTATTTACTTTTATATTTATACTTAATAAATAAGCGAGCGAAGCGTGTGAGATCTCAGAGTCACATTTTACGAATTTTTCTTTGTATGTTAGTTTGTACTTGTGTTTGTATGTATATATGTTTTTGTACGTACGGTGATACGGTTTTGTATGTACAGTGAGGTATGTTTTGTAGACTTATCTGATTTTAGTTAGATTTAAAATGCATATATATATATAATACAAATAAAAAACTTATGGTTTTTAGATAAGGAGGGGGGGGCGGGTCAAAAGGGTGAACATATCAGTTCATGGGGTATGCTTTTAGCCTAACACTAATTATAGAAAAAGCATCATTTATGTTTATTTTGTTACATTTAGATGGTAAAAAAACTATATAAGAAAAAAATCTGATAATTACTCTCGAGAAATTCTGCTGGAGGCTATCAAAGCTGTACGGGAGCAACATATGACTCCGTTTAAGGCAGTCAAGGTTTACGGTGTCCCTAAAACAACCATAATCGCACACGTAAATGGTGATCGAGGTGTGAAATCGAACACTCATGGTAGGTCAACAGCGTTAAACTCAGACATGGAAAAAAATATGGCTGCAATATTCCACACCATGGAACGGTATGGTTTTGGTTTGGAGTACGCATTCAGGCTCTGATATAGTAGACATTATCAGTGACAGCGATTCTGGAAGTGTTCAAGTAAATCAATTCAGTCAAGAAAAAAACAAAAATTTTAGAAGCAAAAAGGAAAAATCAACGCACATTCTTACGATACAGCCTGATATCCATACAGAACCAATATTGAAGCCGCAATCGACATTTAAATTTTTTTTAAGTAAATAATATATTTATTAATAATGTTTTTATTCAACAGAAATAGTATAATACAAGTACGTACCAAAGATTATATTATTTTATTATTGATTGTTAAGGTTTCTGATTTAAAGTTATTTTTCACATAGCATTGTTTTTATTACTCTTTCAAAACATTTAGGGCAAGTGATACATAAATCCATTTATAGGCACATCACTATATCGGTCAAAAACTGTCACACTTACCCCAAACGGGGAAAAATCCATTGTTATATAAAAATGGACGTTCAAATCGTTCTAATAGTTCATAAAATATATTAACATTAGTATCATCTCATCAATTTTTTCGAAAATTACAGATAATAATAAAGTAACTACAAAAAGAAGCGTACTGTCACACTTGCCCCATTGATGGGGTAAGTGTGACAGTCTTCCACCTTAATTAGTTTTAACTGCCTCAAATTACATAATTCTACTTATAGATATTAAAATGTTTGATCAAACAAACAACCACTTAATAATTGATGTTTTGAAACGGAATTATCTACGTTAAACCCTTACAGAGTAGAAGTATTTAAATGTTCATTTTCGTTTTAATTAATTTATGTCACACTTGCCCCGGGTGACTCTAATAACATTATTATATTCGTCTTCATAATTTCGGTCACGGCGGCAAATAACAACGGTGACATGTCCTCTGCGCTTGACTGGGTTATGCACGAGTGTGTGTGTGTGTGCAAACACAGGTGCGCTTTCTATTGCCTTACTTTCAAAAATTATACACGAGAAAAGGGGTAAATACTCTATAGAGAGCTCGCCCAGTCAGTCAGATAAAAAGTGTACGATGCCCAAAGAAATTTAGATCTATCTTCGATTAGGAATCAAAATGGACTTCCTTATTGATTAAATAGTTTCTGTTTCTCGTCACTAATACAACAGTATTATGCGGATTTTTACGCTGGTATTCAGTGATAGCGTGTTTCTCCCCAAAATATAGCGGCAATGTCGATAGCTACCATGTACATAAATATATTATATTTGTTAAGCACGAAAAGTAATTTACTTGTAAATTTATTTCATTGTACCATGGTAACTCTTTGTAAGATTTTTGTAAGAACTTCGAAAGGCAAAAGGGAAAACTCTAAAACATTGACTGTAGCGAGCCTTTGGGACGTAATCGCAATTGTCATTGAACAACTGACTTTGTAATCCCTTGCGAGGAAGATTGTCGATATTTTTCTTTTAAATTGCATTAAGCCGTTTTAGACGAACGAGTAAAAATGTAATTTATAAAAAGTATGTATAATAATTTTTTATCACTAAAGTATATAAGTGATGATAAAATAATGACTAGTTGGTACTCCGAGCAAGATGCGAACACGTTATATGTATATGACGAAAATATTACAAACATATTTAAAAATTTCACTTCTGTCAGAAGCAATTGCGGGTGAAATATTTTTTCATGTCTTTTATATTAGCAAAGAAAAGTTGCCGCTGTGCCGTGATAGCTCAGGAACTAAATGTTTGCGCTCGAACCCGGGTTGCTCGTTTACTGTGAAATTTACATCACAGTAAGCGAGCAACCAATGAAATTGTTATTTTAAATTTAAAAGCTGATTTACCACGTGCTCGGCGGTGAAAAAACACATTCTGAAGCAACCTGCATGTCTGAGCAATAACAAAAAAAATATATTTCGAAGACAGGGGCAGCGAAGTGGACATTTTCTTGCCTTAAAACCATCTCAGAAATCAGAGGAGGCCTGTGCCCAGCAGTGGGACGTATATAGGCTGTAATTTACCTATAAAGAAAAATTAAAATATTTTGTGATAAGTATTGCTAAAAACATAATTTATTGCTTTTTATTCATCGTAAAATCGTTCCCTTTATCACAATGATCAAAAGCTCCCTTTAAAAGGTTCTTATTTGGATATTCGCGATTCAGGTGTAGCAGTTTTAATAGGTAAACGTTTGTAGGCTTATAAGGGTTAGCGTATCATAATAATCTCAATTTCTGTGTTCATTTTCGCATGAAATAAGTAGAATTAGTTTATTCATAATGTTATAAAACCTTATACAGTTTTGAAAATAAATAAAAAGGACATTCTGCTGATAATGATAACTACAAACTGTAATCTTTTACACTCACATTAATCACCGTCACCTTTTTGTTGATTTAAGAATTGGTATGGTATACAAAGATATCAGTCAAGTATCATAACTTTTTTATAGGATAGGGTGACAAACGAGCACACAGTCCACCTGATGGTAAGTGTTTGCTATGACCCATAGACATCTACATCCATCCTCAATAAAGACTCAAAATGCAGATGCGTTGTCACCCGTGAAGACTAAGATTGAATGCCTCTTATCCAGTAAAAAGGGTCTCCGGTTCTCTACAGTCACCATACGAAACACAGCAGTGTTAAGCTGCTATTTCACGCTGGTATTCTGGGAGAGTGTGTTCCTTACCCGGTCGAGCCGACCCATTCGTGCTACAACTATACTACTAATATAGCTGCAGCATGGCTCTACCTCGTAAAGAATTTTTTTAAATTCTTTATTAAAATGATTTTTGAATTATTGAAAAATCACAATTTTACGGATTTTATCACGCTTTATTAACTTATTTCATGACGTTTCGGGTGCTTTACAGCAACCCATGGTCATGGGGGGAGGGGGGGGGGACTGAAATGTTTAACTTCCTGATTTCATAGTTAGCCCGGCTACCTTAAGTTTTTGAATATTAATTTTTGGTTCGATCTACGCAGATTACTGGGTTTGGATTTAACTCAGCCATCTTCTCTATTGAAATCAGGATTTTTTTTAAATTTCAAAACCCTGGCGTATCAATCTTGGTAGGAATCGGTGTTCTTTTGCAACGAAAATCATTACTTGTATTTGATCAATGAAAGTTAAAAATTTGATTTCAATGTTACGAATTTAATATGTTAACGTTACTAATAACTAAATAATTACCATAACAGCTCTTACTGAAAATACGCCGCTATAAAATAAATTTAAAGCCGTATCTACTCTGTGTTACTAATTTTGTGCAAAATATTTTCCCGCCGGCCGCCATGTTACTTATTTATCAGCCGTAAAATGGCATCGGTCCCCACTGAGCTTCAAGCGAAGCGATCATGAAAGCAATAAAACTAACTTTCATAAATATAGAAAATATTCCTTCGCTTTAAAATATTTTATGTTTTATATGTTTTATTAACCTAGTGTAGTTTTATTAAAAACGAATCAGTAACAACTAAATCATATTAACAATAATAATAACTAATACCGAGATCCAAGATATTTACAATTAAATAAATTTATCCCTTATAAGAATTTAATGTATTAAATAAATTGCTTGTTATATGTTATCTCTTCATTGAAATTGAATCCGGTAGATTATAAAAAACTTTACCTACCAACTGATGATAAATTACGAGATGCAGTTGTATAATTATGTAAAATAGACTAAAAGTTTCTGTTGTATTTATACTGGATATATAAATTGCACAAGGACCACCGAGCGGGATTCGAACCGAACATTCACACAGTAATTACTACGCAAAATTATATTTTTTAGCATAAAATATAAATGACAATATATACATAGGCATTTATAAATACGAGCATTTTGTTTTTACAACTAAATTACCTTATAACAAGTAGAGGTCAATAAGTTACAGTTAAAACGAGCGAAAAACCATTTCTTGCATAAATGTGATACTCGACAACGTGATCTCATAATACTTCACGTAAGACCTCTCTTGAGGTGCCCGTTCTTCGCCGTTTTAATGGGCTATCGAGCCAATAATAACATTGTATATATTATGTTATTGAAATTCACAACATTTTCATAATTAAATTAAAACATAAAATTTATAATAAAATTTAATAATGGATCAATAGTTCGGCGGCGTACGAGAATTCTAAGTGTCGCCATCTATGGTCGCAAGAGGCAAATATAGAAAAAACAGGCAGGCAACAACAACAAAATAATATATTAAAGAATTAATTGAATTAATAAGAATAAATTGGATTAATGTTAATAACTTGCATTAAATGGCACCAAAACGCAATGTATGAAATTCATAACTCCAAACGTCAAACAAATACTAATGTAATTTTAAATGGGGGGAAATTGAGTCTTGTCGATACTACGTTTTTTCATGGAATAACACTAGAAACAAAGCTACAATGGAGCCCCCGTATATCAAAATTATCAAGCAGACTTAGTTCTGCAGCATATGCTGTAAAAAGATTAGAAATCTTACCAGTGTGGAAATAGACTTGTTTACTTTAGCTATTTCCATAGGATAATGTCGTATGGTATTTTGCTATGGGGACACGCGACTGACACTGAAATTTTATTTGTTTTACAGAAGAGATCCATAAGGGCAATCTGTGGTTTAACCTAAAGAGTTGCTTCGACAAAAATTTTAAGTAATTAATATATTAACTTTGGCCTTTCAAAAAATTTATAAAAACGTAATGTACGTACACAAAAGTAAAAATAGTTATACAAAAATAAGTCATATTAATTCTGTAAATACTAGGAACAGTGACAAGCTAGTAGTACCAGTTATTCGACTCCACCGAGTCAGTAATTCTTTTTTGGGGCGATGTACATACGCTTTTACTACAAAAGTTTAAAAATTTTATTAAACAAAGTTTAAGGAATTTATGGATGAAAATAATCCCTTGGAATGAGGTGAATGCTACCAAGCCATTTCTAACTTATTTGTGTGGTTAATTGTGTAACATACATGAATGTAAGCTGTTATTTAAAAAAAAGTCCCGCTGGGTTTCTGGCTGGTTCTTCCCAGGACAGAGGTATTTTTTCGAACCAGTGGTAATTAAACAAAAGAGTGAAAGTATATAAGTATTTTTTATAATCTATCTATACAAATAAATAAAATTGAAGTGTCTGTTTGTAATGTCAAAATAACAGCTATTTACTAATTGCATATAAAAGTATATACGGTAGCTATAACAGAAACACAATTTTTAAAATTTTTCTGTCTGTCCGTCTGTCTGTCTGTCTGTTTGTTCCGGCTAATCTCCGAAACAGCTGGACTGATTTTGACGGGACTTTCACTGATACATAGCTCATGTTATAAGGAGTATCTTAGGCTACTTATAGTTTTGAAAAATAATTAGGGTTCCGCGCAAAAAAATTAAAACCTTAAATTACACGCGGGCGAAGTCGCGAGGAATAGCTAGTATCGAATAAAAAAGTTTCTGTTTCTATACTCCTTAATGACCGCACTTCTACAGCATTTATTCTACTCTCGTGCTTCTTTTGCCACACCCAACTTTCACTACTATACATTAAAGTAGTGACTAACGCAGCATTGTGAATTGTCATACGTGCCTTTTTGGACATATTCTGACTTTCCACAACAGAGTGGAAAGTCCCATTCTCTCTATTTCCTGCGTTCACTCGTCGTTCTATATCCTTATCATATCTATCATCCCTGCTAAATACACTTTCTAAACACACAAACTCATCTACTTGCTCGACCAACTCTTATTCTATTCTTATTTCATATATCGTTTACTCTCTTCTCTTTCAAAAACCACAACTTTCGTCTTACTTGCGTTAACTTTCATTCCCATTTCTTTTAGCGACCTGTTCGTTAATGTATTCATCATTTGCGAAAATTTCGACGAGCAGATAATTAAGTAGCTTCTGTTCTTTGGACCATCCCTATTGAAATTCACGAATAAAATTAAATCTTTTCATTAACTTGTTTTGTGTATGTCTCATCGGTTCAAAGCGTGTAATCAATATTTGAAGATTTTGCTGACGTCCTATTGAACTGAATTTGCAGTGAACGCATGAACTGCATTCTTATCTAACTTCGATGATAATGTACGATGGAGCTGATCTGCTAATGCACTGGATGCTAACTAGCTATTAAAGTACGTAGAACGATAGCGGTTGACAGACGTTCCGGTGGCGCGATTTTCCATTCACCGGCACAGCACCGGTACGGCGCCAGCGCCGGCAACGGCCCGGCTGTCGGGGTAACAAAAATGCATAATATGTATAAAATATATGGCATGTTTTTCCACTTACCGACTCCAGTGTTGGCACGGCAATGACTCCCACTGGTGCCGTCGCCGGTGCTGCGACAGCAAGTAAATCAAATAAATCACTAAGCCTAACAATCTCGGACTTTTACTTTCACATATAAGTTAATGATTACAACTATGATAGATTTCGTTAAATTATGAGGTAAGAAATGAGCACATAGTCTGCCTAATGGTAAGCAGGTGCTATATCCAATAGAAATCATTACAATAAATAGTAGTATAATAGTGTGTTTCGGGTGAGTGTCGAAAACCGATGAAAAGATTTCTGCATCTGCGTTCTATCTAAATCAAGGATAGGTGTAGGTATTTTGGGTTGTAGTAACCACTTACCATGCAGGTGGATTGTGAGCTCATTTGTCTTTCTAACTTGTTAAATAATTAATGATCCCTGTCAATGAAACTGAATATCGTTTGCTACTATACGGACATACAAATATATTATTTGTATATCTATTTCACAATTTTTTCTAAACTTAACGGAATCTCAGGAATTTGAAAGACGCCTATCGTCTAATAGAGTAACAGACCGAGTTGAATTACTGTGACTATTGAATAAAACTACAACGACTTTGTCTTGACCTTAGAATAAACATTAGCAGGCTATTTATATATATACTCTAAGGTCTTGACATCCAATTTAACGTTTTAGTTTTAGCCAACCTGTGCTTCTTTCAGCCTTTCAATATTAATTTGGTCTGGTCTACATTTAAAAGCTGAATGTATCTCGGGTTAGACAAATATCAACGTCATAAATCTCAGGCAGCCGTAACTATGGGTGCTGCAAATACAAAGCATTGTTAGTAGTTAGTTAGTTACTAGTTTAATATAAAACTGACTTCTTAGACCTTTTGCTTTTAATTAAGACATAGGAAACATTTCCTGAATAGTTTCTGTGCTCAAGCAGTTTGTTCCCGTTCGTTCATTAAACTTATTACAAACGATATAGTTTCAATACCGGCGACTACAAAAGGAAAAATCCTTCACTGAACAGCTGTTTTCAATTTGCAACTAACAAAGTTTCGAATCCTTTGCAATTTTCCTTGAGTTCTTTTTACGTCGAGTTCGTAAAATTTATCGAATTACCGGATCAAATGCACAGTTATTCTATTCAAAACTTTTTTTACCAACATTAAGGACTTTTTTGTGTCTTTAAATAGTATATCGTCTTACAGAACGATATGGTAATGTTTTTTTTTACAAAACTAAAGTATCAAACGAACTTACTCTCTGATGTTGAGTGGGTGCTGCAGTTCATTAACACCTGCGGCCAACTCCAAACAAAGAAGGCTGCAGGTGCGTTGTCACCTCTGAGGATATATATATATATATATATATATATATATATATATATATATATATATTTACGTGGTAGAGCCATGCTGCAGCTATATTAATAGTATAGTTGTAGCACGAATGGTTCGGCTCGACCGGGTAAGGACCACGCTCTTACAGAATACCAGCGTAAAATAGCAGCTTAACGTTGCTGTGTTTCATATGGTGAGTGTAGAGAACCGAAGACCCTTTTTACTGGAAACGAGGCATTCCATCTTAGGCCTCACGGTTGACAACGCATCTGCATTTTGATTTGTAATCGAGGATAGATGTAGATGTCTATGGGCCACAGCAACCACTTAACATCAGGTGGACTGTGTGCTCGTTTATCACCCTATCCTATAAAAAATGTGTAAGAGAATAGCTCTTTATACTTTTTGGACTGGAACACAGCAGTGCAAACGCTGCTGTTTGGCGGCAGAAATTAGTACCAGGTGGTACTTACCCAGAAGAACTAGGCGAAAACGGAGTCTTAACAGCCAGTTTCTTGATGTGTTAAATAAATACTTTTATTTCACACTTAGATTAATATTCTATCAAAACTCATATCCTTATAATAATTATTTTCTATTTAACACCCTCTTGGAAACGAGAGAAGGTCTGTGCCTAGCTGTGGGACGTATATACGCTGTAACTTTAACGTTAACTTTTGAACTTAATTTTATTACTTACTTTCTCGCTGCTTATTTATACACCAAATAAATTCATTATTAAACATCTATCCAAAAACTTCGTATGAATCTAAGTTTGCTTTAAAAGAATATCTTCGAAACATAGTTGTAACGACACTGAATAATTTGTTACTATCGTAAATTAACACACCCATACAAACAAACACACACGCACACACACACACACACACACACACACACACACACACACACACACACACACACACACACACACACACACACACAGACTTGTGCCCTGCTACTCATACCTTATTCCGCAAATTTCTATAAACTCGGAAGTAGTCAGCGAGCGAGTGACAGAGTCTCTGAAATACAGAGATACCTTAGTTTAGGCTCCAGTCCACCCCAAAAACATTACAACATTCCATGTTTATGTTAAGTTGTGTTAGTAGGCCTACTCTTTTATCTACTACTTATCAATATTCTTTTGTGGCGGAGAAATAAATATAATTTTAATTTTAATTTCCATTTCATTTCACTTTTTCATATAGTAAGAGACAATCTAAAACAACATATTAAATGCACTGCGATATATCCGCATAAGAAAATGTATTTTACCAATTAGGCCTTAGGTAAAAACCAGCTTTTTCAAATAAAATCTATGAGAGTTCTTCTTCTTCTTTATAAGCCTGTAATATTCTACCGCTGTACCTACACAGTGGGTAAGGTGGAAGGGAGGGATTTGCCGTAATCACTCTCGCTCTCCTTGCAGGTCTGCTTGAATTGTTCCGATTCCAACAGCTATTGGAATTGCCGTGTGGTTGCGGCGTAAGATACACGAAATGCCATAAAAGTTCCATGGCATGTGACAGATAATATTATACAGGATTGGTTAATGATGTCCTATTAATTGAAAGATATAGTTGATAGCGCAAAGGGCATCAACCTCCATGTTGCGTGGTAGAGCCTTGCTGCAGCTATATTAGTAGTATAGTTGTACCACAAATGGGTCGGCTCAACCGGGAAAGGACCACGCTCTCACAGAATACCAGCGTAAAATAGCAATTTAACACTGCTGTGTTTCGTATGAGTGTAGAGAACCGGAGACCCTTTTTACTGGATAAGAGGCATTCCATCTTAGTCCTCACGAGTGACAACGTATCTGCATTTTGTTTCGTAAACGAGGATAGATGTAGATGTCTATGGGCCACAGCAACCACTTACCATCAGGTGGACTGTACTGTACATGCTTGAATTGGTCCGATTCCAACAGCTATATGCCGTGTGATTGCGGCATAAGATACACGAAATGCCATAAAAGTTCCATGGCTTGTGACAGATAATATTAGGCAGGATTGGTTATTGATGTCCTATTAATTGAAAGATATTGTTAAAAGCGTAAAGGGCATCAGCGTCCATGATGCGAGACTTTTAGTTTTGCGGTCATTAAACTGCCTGCTAAGCGTAGCAATTAAGGTGAACCCTTCCCTGCAGCAGGAATGGCTCCTGTCTAACAGTGGACTTCTACAGGCTACAATGAAGAAGATCAACTGCGCGGTAAATAAATAGCCATATATTTTAGAGGCGTACTTCGAAAAGAAATGAAAACTTTATTTTTAACCAACTTATAAAAGGAGGAGTTCAACAATTCGAGTGTATGTTTTTTTTATGTTACGCGATATCTTCGCAGGTTGTGACCCAATTTTGATGATTCTTTTTTATTAAATAGATTATTCTTCAATGGTGGTCTCCTAAGAGTAGCAAATAAATAACTTCTTTTTTAGCAATTTGAAGTCGGTTTTTACTTTTTGTTAAAAGTTATAATTATTTGACGTAAGAAATTAAAATATTGATTGTTATACGTCAACATGTTCTTTTAACCCATTCGCTGCCCCGTGTACTACACATAGTTCATTGCTATTCTTATTATGTTGTCTGAAAATCCGACAGTGAAAGTCTTAATCTACTGTCGTTTTAAAATAAGATTCTTCTGTCTTGAGAAGAAACAACAAAAAAACTACGCTGCTATGCTCTTTCTGTCATTTAAAAAAAAGGGCAATGATACAATGCTCCTTATTAAAAATCAAAATGGGATTATTTATATGTTATTACACTTAGAAGTGAATCGAAGCTGTTTTTGAATAGTTTTGACTATCGATGAATCTATTCCTTATAGTATAAAATTATAATAAAAAATTAAGTTAATAATGAGCAATAATTTCCACGAGCAGATAATTAAGCAGCTTCTGTTCTTTGGGGCCCCGAGAGTGTATAAGCTAAAATTCTAAGCACTATTATATCTATTGGACAGGAAAGGCTATCAGACTTGTCGTTATTGTCTATAGAGCCAGAAAATTTAGAAAAACTGAAATCGTCTTCAGCTATGAATAATAAGTTCTCAGAACAAAAGGCAAGAATAGTTTGGAAAATCCAGAAGTGCACGGCTTATGAGCGTTTCATTTAATTTTCATGAAAAAAAACAAATTGTATTCCTGTCTTTTAAAATATATTATTTACGTGTTTTAAATTTAGCGCTCTATTGTTTTAATAGGCTGTTTGGTACACGTGTCCTTTGTCTACCAAGGACTAAAAAAATTAGCGTCTTAAAATGTTTAATAGCAATAAAACTTATAAACTTGAAAATCATTACATTAACAAACTACGCGTACTAGGCTATTGTTATGAAATAGAAAATCCGTTGATGTAATTCTGAACCTAGTAAAAAAGCCCGGTCTCTATACATAATTTATTTCGAGAGTTATCGTGACTGTTTTGTACGTGGTAGAGCCATGGTGCAGCTATAATGTTAGTAGTATAGTTGTAGCACGAATGGGTCGGCTCGACCGGGAAACGACCACGCTCTCATAGAATACCAGCGTAAAATGGCAGCTTAACACTGCTGTGATTCGTATGGTGAGTGTAGAGATCCGGAGACCCTTTTTACTGGAAAAGAGGCATTCCATCTTAGCCCTCACGGGTGACAACGCATCTGTATTTTAATTCGCAAATGAGGATAGATGTAGATATCTATGGGCCACAGCAAACACTTATCATCAGGTGGACTGTGTGCTCGTTTGTCACCCTATCCTATAAAAAAAACTACATACAAAATCAACATCCTGACGTCCACGTAAATTTTTTAAAACCGTATTTTGTTTTCAAAGTAGAAATATAAATTGATTTTGTAGAAAATATAAAATGGATTAACTAGAGTGTTTTCTTGTTACGGCTACTCATATTATGGTATAAGCATTATTCTGTGGTATAAATGCAATATGGTTATGATGGAGGCATTTTAAGAACACTAAATCGCTTGACCACGGCGTGTCGACAGTAAAGCATTACCTAATAACGGTTTGCGTTATGACGCGTGAAAAAGTGTATTCTTGATTTGAATTGTTTGGCTAGTTTAGTTCCTAGGAGTTTTAATTATGAGTAATAGCTTATAATTAATATAATATAATAATTTAATTCAATGCAAGCGTTTTTGTTCCCTTTGGGAAAAATCTTTACTCTTCATTTGGGCCCCCCCACTAAATTTTGATACAGGGCCCGTCTAAGGCACGCTACGCAGTGGCGTGTGAAAGCAGTGGCTTTGGACCATCCCTATTGAAATTCACAAATGAAACGAAATCTTTTCATTAACTTGTTTTGTGTATGTCTCACCAGTTCAAAACGTGTAATCAATATTTAAAGCTCTTGCTGACGTCCTATTGAACGATGGGGCTAGATCTGATAATGGACCCGGATGCTAGCTAGCAATTAAAGTTCGTAGAACAATAGACGTCCCGAACGCGCGAATTCCCGTTCGCGGCAACAGCCCGGCTGACGGGGAAGCAAAAATTTATACAATGAATGAAATATATAGCATGTTTTTCCACTTACTCCCACCGCTGCCGTCGCCGGTGCAGTGACAGCAAGCTTCCCACTCGTTGCCGGCCGGTAAAACTGCATGTGTATTGTGTACGTATTGTAGACATGTGCATGTGTGCGTATGCGCGGCCCGAGGTTGAAGGGACGCGTTGAGAGTAAGACTCGAAATTGACTTGTGAAATGATGAAATGTCTCCTCGTTCATACGGAAGTAGTTGAAATATTTTATGGAGTCTATTTTCAACTTTTAAAATAGGGTATAATATGCTTCTAAGTATATTATTGTTAAGATTTAATGAATTCGAAATTTGACTTGAATTTGACATTGATTATATTTTCGCCTTAAATGTAAGAGATATAATAAATAAATATAACGACTTGACGAGAGAATTTTTACGTGTTGTAGAACTGAAGTCTGTGTTAATACTGACAATACAAAAACAGAGCGTAGACCGGTACCGGCATCGTGCTGGTTAATTTTTTAGAAATGCAACTAAATTAGAGTGCATATTTGTAAATTATTTAATTGAGCGTAATGTAGTGAGGCTCGTACATCAGAAGTGGTATCGCAAGGCATTCATATATTTACGGCGCCAACCGATTTCTGCGACCGCCCCGAGTAAATTAATTCCCTTTAATATACCATTTAACGTTTTAATTACTCGAAATGCTCCCCTCGCGCCTCTTGCATCTGCTTAATTACTGTATTGCTGGTCGTTCCAGTTTTGATTAACTGTATTTTACAGTTTGGAATCTCTTATACCGTTTAATTATTTTTCCTACTGCGCAACTTCCTTGCAGCAGCTTGTCAAAAGTGCACTGATGAAAATAGGCCTCGCCATAGCTTGCCTCATAGGGCCTCTTTGGTCTCTCTCTCTCTGACTGCCTCCTCCTCTAGTTTTTGTAGTAGTGTGACTGTTACATGAAGTCCCAGGTTTGAATCCCGGATCAGGCCAAAAAGTCAGTTATTCAGTTCTTCCGTCAAGAAACTCTCAGTAACTGCTTGGAATCAGGAAATTGGCAGTGTCACACCCCCGTGCCGTGGAAAATACAAGCCGTTGATCCGGCGCTTGATCTCTCTCCGGTCGTGTTAGCATACACTTGGGCACGCCAATCCTGTCCTGCGCCGATGGCCGTGACCGGAATTCGGTCGGGAGGACATAGGGTCTTCTGCTACAGTTGCCACATTTCGCAGACGGGTTGAAAAACGGAGTTTCTTATTATTTTCAGTTCTTATTAAGAAAATGCTGCTACTATTTCCTGTTTTAGATCCCTCTGTCACCTGTTACGGCACCCATGGGATAATATGGGGTATTGAATATTCTTACACCGCGCCGTCACTACAAAGCGAGCCTTAGTGGCTTATTATCAAGTTATTCATAGATTACGATTACTCTTACTAGCCAGTCACTCATACATTACAGTTTCTGGGTGAGGAAAAACTGCCTTTGCTCAAGAATTTTCAGCTTAATTGAAATGGTAATTAGAATCATTAATAGTTTTTTTATAAAATATTTTTTGGTATAAAACATGGTACATTTTTAGGTCTTACAACTATATACAAGTGCTTTCAGTATCCTTTATTTTTAAATGTCACCAAGGACCAAATCCAAAAATCTCGGTTTGCCAATGTTAAATTTACTAAATATTATAAATAAATTTAAATTAAATCAGCACAGCTGTAAGCGCTTAAGTATATAAAATTAATGTTCCCCTTATTTTCAAGACGGCGATATCGTTATGCGTAAAATAACTAGACGGGTCGTTTAACTAAGAACAGGCGTGCGCGGCCCAGTCACGCTTACTTGCGGCTCTGGGTGCGTACTTATTTATGTTGTCGCTAGATAGGTCAATTACTTTTGTTTAGTTTTTTTTTTAAATAAAATTAATGTTTTCTTTATTTTAAAGATGGCGATATCATTATGCGTAAAATACTATACGGGTCGTTTAACTAAGACGGGCGTGCGCGGCCCAGTCACGCTTCCTTGCGGCTCTGGGTGCGTACTTATGTATGTTGTCGCCGGATAGGTCAATTACTTTTATTTAGTTTTTTTTTAAATAAAATTAATGTTTCTCATATTTTCAAGATGGCGATATCATCATGCGTAAATAATATACGAGTCATTTAACTAAGAACGGTCATGCGCGGCCCAGTCACGCTACCTTGCGGCTCTGGGTGCGTACTTATTTATGTTGTCGCCAGATAGGTCAATTACTTTTGTTTAGTTTTTTTTTAATATAATGGAAGTACCAAAATTAAGAATTTACAAATAATAACTTACAGTCCACCTGACGATAAACAGTTACTGCAGCATATGAACGCTTGCAGTCAATTTGAAATCAAGAAGGCTGCAGATGTTGTGTTGCTTCTGAGGACTAGGTTGAAATACAGCATGGCCTGTTATTATATTGCCTTGTTATTACATACGGTCCAGACCAATACACAGCTGTGCTCGCACTGTAATATGGGGGCAGAAATATGTTAGAGGGTTTATTTATTTATTTATTAGAAAACTACGCCATGATTACAATAATAGTATGAAACCTTTACTTAGTCTTAAATTAAAGTTAATTACAGTTTTCTTACTTAGAAATCATAACATAAGAGTACGAGCAGAAAGGCATACATATTTTTACGTCGAAAACAAATTAGTTTTCATTTAATTCAACAAAAAAAAACTATTTCCAGCATTAGCCGCGTAAAAGAACCCAACAATCCATTTCAAATCTTGAGTTTAAACAACTTTGTTTGAAAAGGTAAGAAAACCTTTTACAAGAACGGCGGTATAGCATCACGTATATACGAGTATATGCTCAAAGTAAAATACCCTGGCGACAGGGAACTGAGTGTATAACGTAGTGTATAACGATTTATAACAATGCTTCAGCTTTAGTATATTTTCTGTATCATCATCATTATAGCCTATCGAAGTCCACTGCTGGACACCGCCCCCATACATTGTGTTACAGGGGACATTTGTTATAGTTGTCACTCTTGTCAGGCGGGTTGGTAACCGCAGTTTTTCATTACGTAGAGTTGTTATCAGGAAGATGCTGCTGCGCATCTCGTGTTTCAGTTTCCTTCTGTCGCCTTTTACTACACTCACGGGATAATATGAGTAGTGGATTGTCTTATACGGACTTCTTTGTAGTCATTATTTTATTTGCCTATGCCCAGTTGTAGATAGTCTTACGTGGTAGAGCCATGCTGCAGGTATATTAGCAGTATAGTTGTAGCACGAATGGGTCGGCTCCTCCGGGGAAGAACCACGCTCTCCCAGAATACCAGCGTAAAAAAGCAGCTTAAAACTGCTGTGTTTCGTATGGTGAGTGTAGAAATCCAGAGACCTTTTTTACTGGAATAGAGGCATTCCATTTTAGCCCTCAAATGTGACAACGCATCTGCATTTTGATTCGCAAACGAAGATAGATGTAGATGTCTACGGGCCACAGCAACCACTTACCATCAGGTGGACTGTGTGCTCGTTTGTTACCCTATCATATATAAAAATGAGACTGTAACCAGCTGATAATAAATAAGAACAACAACATTGGAATGGTTCGCTAAACACTAATGCAGTTTAAATTACAACCTACAAACATTAATACATAGTAAATGTATTTGTACATTGAATTGCGTTGTGCTCTATGAACCCAATGTAATGAACTTAAGCCTCAGAGTAATAGTATTTGAAATAGAACGTTAATCCTCAGGAAAGCTTTCAGTAGCATCGTAAGCCCAACAACCACATTTGCTCCATATTTAAGTACAACAATCTATTTCAATAGATTAAAACTGTAAAACTGTTAATCATTTGCTCATCATCTGAGAATATAACAAAATACAAATAACAGACAAATTATCAAATTTTAAGCGTGGTCGTTTTTATATTTTATTATTGTTATAGAAATTACGTTGTTTTTGTTTATACAAAGCACGCTTAAAAGGCACCTGTTGTTTTGGGGTAGGTTTAGCAGTGGACATTTTTTTATATGATAGGTGACAAACGAGCACACAGTCCACTTGATGGTAAGTAGTTGCTGTGGCCCATAGACATTTACATTTATCCTCGTTTGCGAATCAAAAAGTGAGGACTAAGATGGAATGCCTCTTTTCCAGTAAAAAGGGTCTCCGGTTTCCTACAATCACCATACGAAACACAGCAGTGTCAAGCTGCCATTTTACGCTGATATTCTGTGAGAGCGTGGTCCTTCCCCGGTCGAGCCGACCCATTCGTGCTACAACTAATACTACTAATATAGCTGCAGAATGGCTCTACCACGTATAATAATGAATGAGTGGTGAGAAGTAAGATGAGAAGTCATAAGATATTTCTGGCATTTCCTACAGTCGCCTGGAATAGATTCCCTACACCGCCATAACATGGCATATTCTCATTAGTATAATTATATTTTTATATCAAAGTTTCAAGTCAAATTTTTTATCTTTTTAAATAAATCCGGCACCCTTTTCTTTTTTGTCCAACCCTCACTCAATTGGAAACTAAAAAATAGATAGTGATTGCGCTTGGGAAAATGGACGCGTTTTGAAATTCATTGTGTTTTTGTAATGATGCTTTTAGAAATATTGTAATACAATAATATCACAAGCTCAATATTGATGACCTTTTGCGGGCTGAACTCTATTGTGTAATTAATTTCTAAATATCTGAATTAATTTCTGAAATTCTTGTATTACTGGTGGTCGAAATTCAACCAAACACATAGCATAGGCGTGTGCGTGATTAAAATGCTTATAAAGTGTGCAGTGCAAATCACACATAACATTTGTTTTCTTGTTGCTTTGCGCATTTTTAAGTTATATCTATGGTAGTATTTTTTCGTTGTATTTTTAACGTTGTATGCTTTCTAATTACTTTTAAGACCGTGTAGCGGCGGTGTAAGAACATCTACTACACATTATTGTCCCTTGGGTGTCGTAAGAGGCGACAGAGGGAAACAAATCAGGAGATGGGCAGTGCAAAACTAATGTTGTCACACCGCTTTCCTAACGTGGTAACTGTGGCAAAATCCGCCCTATGACGCAATCTTAACGGGAGACATATGTTCAGCAGTGGATTTTATATTCATATATTTATATGAATTGTTCCTTCGAATGATATAAGCTTCATGTCTCTGCTTTTATAATAAATACTATAAAAACGTATGACAATTTTTGATATTCACGTAATATACTTATTGCAATATTAAAATAACATTTACTTTTGTCATTTGTACCCAATGAATATATACGCCTGTGAGCTGTGTAAATAAGCAATCGCAAAATCCGTTTGCGAAGCATTTGTGTTACGGCAGAACTTATTGTATGGTTTGTAAGGCCACTCACTTTCAAGAAGTAGAGTTGTAGTTAGTTAATGGGCACGTCAAAAGGAAAAGATCACCAAAGTTAAAAGTTTAATAAAAATAAAATTGTTATAAGGTTAGAGTGGCAAATCTTTCATTGAGTAGTTGGTGTCAAGAAGGACGGTTGTTGACGTACTGCCGATTGTGAGATTGCAATTAATTAAGTTAATTTAAATACACGCGACGCGCGGCTAAAAGTAGGTTGCAGCGTTTACTAAATAAAAATGTGTGGTGTAACCATACACTTATCTTCCAGTATATTATAGGAGAGCCCTTGTCGGGCAGTTATAGCTCATTTTCTGATGTAAACAAAAGTGGGTGTTTGCTTATAATTGAAAATTTACGTAACAATAAAAATTTAATTATTGGATCGGTGCACTCCTTGTAACAGACAGACATTAAACGTGCCGAGTACGCTATATTCAGTGCGTAACCGAGACAAACGCGCTTGATATCGAGTGGTACCAAGTAAACCCGATTCAGCGTCTCCGACCCGAGCGTGCCGGTTCACTTTTTATTTGTATTTAAAAAACGTTACCGCCACACTAGGAGTTTCTCGTGTATGGTGGGGGCAGTTTACATACATATATTTAACAAGGACAAACATCCAGATCCGTAACAATTTTTTGTAGGCCATACAAATACTTTTTCCGTGCGGGTTCGACCCCGCGGCCCTTGGCGCTGCAATTCATTGCTAAGTCACTGCGCCACGGAACCGTCGTATGTTCACTGTTCACAAAAAACGCGCCAAAATAGTTTTCACTTTCAAAGGATAAGAAATACGAACCAACCACTTACCATATTTTGAACGAAGTATATTTCGTGTGTTTGTATTACAACAAACGTTTTCAGAGTTTGGTATCGTTGGAAAATTTCCAGTTTCTAGTTTCTTAACGTCAGGCGCATTGCTTTCATAGTTCTTTTTTACTACGTCGGCTGTAAAACGGTCGCTTTTAAGTTTGCAGTAGAATTTACTGTTGATGTTTAGAGTTGAAGAGGCGAAAGTTGGTTTATACTAACAAACTCATTACAAATGCAAACCTTGTTCTTTTTTTATGCGGCTTTGTACAAACGAAATTTAGATGTTTATAGCAGTGACTCGTTTATAAAATTGACGTAGCTCTTTTTCGTTCATATTTTTTATAATTTTTAGCGATAAACAAAGTAACAAGATATATTTTTTTTGGTAAAGTGCTTCTACAGTCTATGGGCACTTATAACCAACTGTCTCCCACTGTCACCCAATCCAAAAAAAAAACTTCCTGCGATCACTGTCCAGAATGTATGTAGGTTTTCACTTACGTGATTAGGATGGAATTGTGTGATTGTACTGGCACTCTTAGGCCTTCAAACTCCAACAGAAGTTATAGTGCGCTATTGCCATCTCTCTCTGTCTAAACGACTGAGCTATTCATCAAAAAGAAACAAATCTATATCTATATATTTTAAAATAATAAATTTATTCGTAAACATATGCGTTCAAATGTCATTATCCAGCGTGAATACAGAGGAATACGATTGTATGGACTAAACGCCGCACAGATATCGCTTTAAATTTAGAGATAAAGTCCGTATATTCCCCAAGTGATAATTTTGACTAAACTCATACATTAGTTATTTCATTAAGATTAGGCCAGTATGATAATGCAATAAACCGTCGCGAAACAAGAGAGCGGGTCTAACGTGCTGTGTCCTACTTGTTTACTATTTGGGATTTCAGCAATTATATTGGGTCATTTCAGGGACCGACTGTGTTAGATTTATTAAAATTTAGAGACACAAAGATAAAGCTATTAAAATATAATTTATATTTTTAATATTAAATGTAGGGTTACAGAAAAATTCTTTAAACAATAGAATCATTTTTAATCAATATAGTACTTCTAACCACTGGTTCGAATAAAACCTCTGTCCTGGGAAGAACCAGCAACCAGCGGGTGCTGCTGGTTCTTTTTTGACTTTTCTTTTAAATAAAATTAGTTTACAATATATTATTTTATTCAAATACTAGCTGACCAGGCAGACATTGATCTGCCCTTTCCGACGACCATTTGCTTTCCTAAAAAACACCTGAGATTAGCAATATAAAAAATTGAGGGTCGCTTATCGGGATAAAAACTATCCTATCTCCCAAGTTAAACCAAACTGCACACAGTGTGCAAAATTTCATTGAAATCAGTTCAGTAGTTTAGGCAGACAACGTGACACGTAATTTTTATATATAAAGATTAAATACACGGATTATAACATGGCATTGACATTTAAAAGATATAGTGTAAAACAAAGTCGCTTCCTTGTCTAGATCTTTTAAACTACTTTTAGCTACGGATTTTGTTGCGATTTTGATCAATAGACAGAACAATTCAAGAGAAAGATATATGTATATAACAAACATATATTATATATTACGTAATACTTCTGTCCGTGTGTCTCTCTCAACTCCTCCTAAACGGTTGGACCGCGATTTTGATGAAATGTTATGTGTGTGATTAAGTTGATTTGAGAATGGTTTAGATTCACAATTGAAACTGGTAGTTGGCGTCGTTGTCGAGATCCAGAAATCAACCGAGCGAAGCCAGGGCGGATCGCTAGTAACAAACTTAGCGGCCAGCCTCCACAGTCTATTTCGCCTGAGGATGCCTCGTGTAGAGACGAAACACGTGTCGTATTTTCGAAATTCGTGTGTCGTCCTTAACAGTAATTATTTGACTAATTAGTCAGCACTTAATTATTCGATAGTCTAGTGAGCCTAGGCTTGATTAACCATTTTTATATTTTTTGTCTGTTTGTCTGTCTGTTCAAACTAAACTTCGGAATAGCTGAAACCATGAATGATGGAAATTCACAAAGAGTAGAGGGTAAAGGTAGGATTGATCTGACATACATTTTGTGCGAAAACCTTGTAGTATTTTTTGTGAAATCGAATGGTCATTGTATATGTAAAAAAATCTAAATGACGCCATATTAGTAGATCCTAGCGACGCCGCACAGTGGGCGGAAATGATCAAGTCTACGCGCGAGGCAGTAAATCTAATCGAAATGAAATCATTTTTTTAAATACTCGTAATTATGTCTGCTTTCTTGTAGCACTGCGGAAATATAGCATGCTTAGTGGTTGTTAGGGGTAGATTATTAGGGTTGTAAGGGTATGTGGAAACGAAGTATGTGAGGGTTAAGGTGGGTTAGCCTATCTGTAGTTGAAATCTCAATTTTATATAGAAAAGTAGTTGACTAAATTCGCTCTAACCAGAGCTAGGTGTGTTAGCCTGCTCGGGGGTTGTTAGGGGTAGTTTATGAGGTTGTAAGGGTAATGTAGGAATGAACTACATATTTATAAGGAAATATATATTTCTTTATAAATTAGAATCTGATGGTTTAGCCTGCTTAGGGGTTGATAGGGGTGGTTTCTACCCCTAAAAAGTGTGTAGTTTTAATCGTTTCCGCCCACTTTGCGCCGGGGCGGGTTATTATAATAAGTAAACTAATTCATTATCTTCTTTTTATTGATACTTTAATTGCCCTATTGAAATAAATTCACGTAACGAAACGACGCCTATAATGATAAAATTATTTCTTTGAGTGCTTTCAGTATCGGAAATTTCGGTATTTGTCAAAGCTGTTTAGATGTAAATTTGCGTAAGTACTCACGCCTGTAAATCAGTTACTCCCCGCATTTACTTTCCCTTTGGAGAGCGTTATTATTTAAGTCGCCGAATAATTGTACTTGAATTTGAATGTTAATACTAGTGAAGCTTAAGTACATTTCTTAATGGCGTGGTGGTTTAATCAAAATGTGGAATATTTATTAGTTATGATCTATTACCGTGTGTAAGTATATCCACTACCTAATATCTCGTCGATTTCGGAAGAAGTAACTGAGGGAAATCACTAAAAGATGAAAAACAGCAACCTGTTATATAACGTTTTTTACGTGGTAGAGCCATGCTGCAGCTATATTAGTAGTATAGTTGTAGCACGAATGGGTCGGCTCGACCGCGGAAGGACCACACTCTCACAGAATACCAGCGTAAAATAGCAGCCACTGCTATGTTTCGTATGGTGAATGTAGAGAACCGGATACCTTTTTTACTGAAATAGAGGCATTCTATCTTAGTACTCACGGGTGACGACGCATCTGCATTTTGATTCTTTATTGAGGATAAATGTAGATGTCTATCGGTCACGGCAACCATTTACTATCAAGTGGATTGTGTGCTCGTTTGTCACCCTTACCCAATAAAAAAAGACAATTACACAAGTGGTAAAATTAAAAAAATTATACAACCGACTTCAATATAAATAAAATGAGAACATCATCAATGCAGTCGAAGTCAATTAAATACGCATTATTAAGGGTAACTCAAAAAATACTAGTCAGATCTTGATAAAATTTATTTGGGACCACGTAAGAGAGCTTTCAAATAAAAAAGAATCATCAAAATCGGTTCACCTAGAAAATAGTTCTGAGGTAACACACGGAAAAATTACAGTTGAATTGTGAACCTCTTTCTTTTTTGAAGTCGGTTGAAAATAAATACTGCAGTTACCAACCCGCCTGCCGAGCGTCTCAACTATGTCAATTCTCCCCATCTCCTATGAGACAATCTATTGGGGAGGCCTATGTACGGCTGAGGACTTTTGTTAAGCTACAACGGAACGAAAAGGAAAGCTTCGTACATTAGCAGAGTGCAGCATGTTCAAAAAAATTTAAAATAAATTAAATAGCGCCTTTAGAAATAAACTTATTTTTCAATAGTTGCAATTTTTTTTTACATTAAACCGGCCAGTATGTTCAAATAAAAAAAATGCTTATAGATTTTCGGAAAAGCTTTCTATAAGTCACAACACCTACATAAATCCTAAGCGACATCCAGAATCGCATATTTCGCGCTCGAAAAATATTCGCACCGTCCGCCATATTGCTTAGTTATGGGCCATAAAATGGCGTCGATTCCTCTCTGACGCTCTCGGTAAAGTGATCGCGAAGGTAACCAAAACTAGATCACTCGTTTTTATGCCACGTAAATAACACTCTGTCTCGGGGGAATACCATATTCCTTTGCGCAAGAATAACATCAATAGGCTTTCGGAGAACAAATATGATTCTTTGTGTTTCAATAGCTTCTAAAATGACACTTGATTTTTTTTGTTTCTTTTTACTTACTTATGCATATATTTTACATCATTCTTTTCACTTTTAACCGGTAAAAGCCTACTGCTGTACATAAACCTGCCTCGGGAGGAGTTGCTTTAATCGCCACCCGTGGCAGGCGGATTGTTGGTCGTATGGCGGCTCTTCACGTTGGCCAACATAGTGGCGAATGTGTTGGCAGAGATATTGGGCAAGAATTTGTGATCGCGTCCACACGTTGGAAGGTCGTTCAGTTTGCTTCCGTTCAGGCCCATGTGTGGACGAATTTATTAAAATGATTATTGATGCGCTAACGGCTGCTACGGTTTATTTATTCACAGCATACAGCTACAATGTCAAAGGCTGATCAAAAAGACATTTTATTTCTTGACGGCTCCGTGGCGTAGTGGCTTAGCAATGAGTTGCTGCGTTGGGTGACGCGGGTTCGAATCCCGCACGGAACAAGTATTTGTATGGCCTGCAAATAATTGCTCCGGGTCTGGATGTTTTTCCTTATGTAATTCATGTTTGTAAACTGCCTCCACGATACAGGAGAAAATCCTAGTGTGGGGGTAACGATTTTAAAAAAAAAAGACTTGAAAAACTTGTGTTTCACAAATAATTTCCGGCTTGGTAGGGCTCTAAAAGCGAAAAGTTTTTTCAGTGGTCATTGTTATTGCCATTATGTAGACACTAGTTATGATGCGTACATATAAAATTTAAAGCAGGTGCGTGCGATCACTCTGGAAGCTCGTAGCAAACTGAACGTGCGTCCAACGTGTGGACGCGGCGGCCAATACTCTGCCACACGAATTTCGCGCCAACTCGTGGGCCATCGTTTCAATACATACCAACGTAAGCATAAACACCCTCTCTACACGATGGCCGTCGTTATTGGCCAACTCATTCGCCAGTGTGTTGGCCAACGTGAACAGCCGCCAGTAGATCCGGATGTTCTGCACTCTGATGCTGTTGCCCGTCGCCGGTTTGTAAACATGGTGGTTGTAGCGCCATCCATCGGAAGCCATGAGAATTTTCTTGCATATTTTTTTTTTAATTTCTTTATATTTTTTTTAATTTGTCATAATCGCCTCTTACGACACACACGGAAGAAATGGGATAATGGATTCCTGTACTTACTTCTTAGGTATCTATTATTGGTTAGGCAGAAGATGGGTAGCGGCATCTTCCTGATAATTACTCAAAATTATAAAAACCTGCGGCGCCCAACCAGCCTGACAAGCGTGATAACTATTGCAAATATCTCTATTGAATTTCGAAAATTTTTTGTTGAACAAGCTAACAGTCAACATGATGGTAAGTGGCTACTGAGGAACAAGGGCATCTACAAACTAAGAAGGTCACAAAAGTGTTGTCATTAGATTATTGTCAACCATGAGAGCCTGTTTTTATACCCTTTAAACGAGAACCCAATAATAAGTGCCGTGTACTCAGTTTTTGACTACAATCTATGGATTAAGTTTGTAGGATTTTCTTTGTTATACGTATTGATTTATGGTGGTCATTATCATTAGTCTCTAAATATTCCTTTTTTTTTGCGCCCAGAAGCAATTTGAAAGGGCTACCCCGATTCACGAGGAAGTGGAGAATGCTTTATGCATACCACAATAGCCGGTCTGTCGTGGTTATGCGGGACTCACTGTGACTATAACCGGGACCCTAAGTGATACCCGCTAAACTCCACTTTAAGGGATGGACAGCAACTTTTGAGGCCTCTCTGCCGAATCAGAAGCGACCCTCTTTTGGGAAAAGAGGGCGCAGGGTAAAAGAGGGCGAAGCATAATATTCCTCTGTTAAAATAGGTCTTTTCCGTATTCAGAAATAATTAATATAGATTGCAAGCGGCTTGGAGATCGTAGATCTTTTCGAGGGTATTTTTTTTAATAAGCCCTCAAAAAGAAACAAACTTACTGCATGACCAGTTTTCTAAATTATATGTAAGAATCTTTGGTAATTTGATGTTTCTTCGCATTTGGTGAGTACACTTTAGAATAAATTGTGGTCATTATCTATGCGAGGCGAAAGCTCTACATGTGCTCCTCGGCGAGTTGTGCTACTCTCATAAATTACCATTTTTATTGTTATTAGAATACACGGCACAGCCGCACGAATAAAATATATTACAAATTTTTGTTGAACCTTTTGTGTTAAATGGGTTTAGACTTATTTTTTTAAATGTATACTTGAGACTTAGACTCGTTTTACTATATAAAAGTAACGTAATAACATAAACTTTCAATCATCCACAGGGATTGGCAGAGATTAGGGACTTTCATGTGGCACAATCGTTACAAATATCTCTCGCTTCTTTCATATACCCGTATCTACTCATAAAAACTCGTCGCTTAAAGGTACTTTTACCTTGACCCATCATTAAAATATCGTCAATTTTGTCGGTAAAATTCAGGCTAGGTTGTCCCTTGCCAATACTTACTATAATTTTTATTTTCTTGCTTACTATAATTTTTATTTATTTATAAACTTAATGTTATACTATAATTCTGATTTATATATAAACCGACCGATTTAGCTTAACGGCATTGTTTGAGTATAGAAATCACAAGAGCAGTGAACATCTAAATTTCAATAATTAACGTGCCCTGAGTTAATAAAAAAACCTGTGTTAATAATTTCGTATTGTTCGACGAGAAGAATATCATTTTCAAATAAATTTTAGAGGACAAATATTTGGAAAACGAACACTTGGTAAAGATTTCACTGATAATTGTTTTGTAGGATTTATTTAACACTTTTTTTGTTTAATTTATGTTATCCTTGGTAGCTTAGGGCCTAAGCGCTTGCTGTAAATTCCACAGTACGCGAGCAACCCAGGTTTTATAACCTGTGGTAGGTTTATAATTGTCGGTACGAATGTAATATTTAATTGCAATTTTAAGTGCTTATTTTAAGAGTGGCACGCCTGCACCAATAAAATTGTTAATTGCGATTTTAAGTGCTGATTTTATAAGTGGGTGTTCAGGGGCTAAGTGCTCGCTGTAATTTTACAGTACGCGAGAAACCCGGGTACGATCCCCGCCGGGAAATATGAAATTGTAAATTGCAATTTCAAGTAATTATTTTATGTGAGATATATAATATGTACTTATACCAACTTTCCAAGTGGTGCAAATGAAAATAAGATGCGATAAGATAAGATAATATAAAATAAGATAAGATATAAATAAGGATATATTTTTTTTATAGGATAAAGGTGACAAACGAGCACACAGTCTACCTGATGGTAAGTGGTTGCTGCCGCCCATAGATATCTACATCTATCCTCGTTTGCGAATCAAAATGCAGATGCGTTGTCACCCGTGAGGACTAAGATGGAATGCCTCATTTCCAGTAAAAAGGGCCTCCGGCCACCTGCACTCAACAAGCGAAACGCAGAGGTAAACCTCTACTTTACGCTGGTATTCTGTGAGGTCGTGGTACCACCCCGGTTCGAGCCGGCCCAACCGTGCGACAGCAAAAGCTGCCGCGTGGCTCTACCACTGTTCAAAAGTATTTATAATATAAATAAAAATATATAAGTATATATAATAAAAAGTATATATAAGTATTTTTTGTTTATCTTTGTACAAAGTTGCCAAAATATTTGGTTTTAGTTTACCTTTACACGTAGGTAAAAAATCGTAAAATAGTATCAAACAAAACAAAACAGAACAACAAAAAAGAAAATGGCTTGTGACTAATATTGAGTAAAATAAAATGCAACAAATGTGTCCTCACTAATATTTAACCGATATGAAAAATATTCCAACTACTGGAATTCGCAGGTTCACGAAAGAAGTAATTGTATTGCCTACAAATAAATGTTACGGGTCTGGATGTCTGTCCTTGTGCAATTTATATTTGTAGATGGTTTTTTTAAATAAATAAAGAATAAATAATTGCAATATTGCGCATTCAAATTCGAAACTAGTATATAGTTAGAAAAATATAATCAAAAATGGAGGACATAACTCCCAGATACGGGTACATAATAAAAATAAATAACATCTAGAATGCACGCTGCATCCGAAACGCGTCAAAACATTGCATAGTTCGCTAGCTTTGTCGGATATTCTTTTGGGCTGGATTGACTGAAAAATGCTTGAACACTTTCCGCCTAAATTGAAATTCGACGTTAAATGAACACTGGCAATGGGAGTCCTGATTGAAATTTCGTTCAACACGTTAATGGAATATTTTGAAACTGAATCATTAATCTGTTACATTTTTGAAATGAAAACTTCTTTAGCCGCGTTGAGCGATTTTCGGTAGGGGAAAAACTTATGGGGTCGCGTCACCGATGACCTCGACATGCTCGTGACGTATTTCTCACATGTCAAGCGTACGCGTAGTACAGCGGCCTGTGCGCATATATATACGCATATATCATTGACTTCACTTCTGTCGGCAGTCCTTATGGCTGCCTCTGTTTTTTTTTGTATTATAGTAAGTTTAAGACGTCAAAAAATACTACCTAACAGTGCAATAACTACTGGTCATCATTTGATACATGTATTTTTTGTATCCTGTCTGTATTTATTTATGTAATTTTTATGTATATTTGCCTATTAGTAAAGTATGTCTATTCTATTTTGAATGTATATATTAATGTATTAAATATTTAGTTATTATGTATTAGTTTAGTTTATTTAGGTATTAGTATGTAAGTTTACTATAATATACACCACCTCCCACTGTCCAATTGTACAATTTTCTCTTAATCTTAAGGTTATACCGTTTTATTGTACCTACCTCTTAAGTTTTGCTCCTTGTAATTAGTTTTTTTATCGTTTTTTGTGGTGTACAATAAAGTATAAATAATAATGATAATAATAATTTTCACTTAGGTCACATTTAACAAGTGCTGCATTATTTTATTAAGAGATAGATGATTATTTTAGAAACTGTTGCTATGTGATTGCAGCTTTAGCGAATCAAACACATTTTGTCCCATGGGTGTGTTTAGGCAGAGTGAGATTTATTTGATTAAATAAATTTATATTTATATAGACTTGATTGATTAAAGCGGGACATTATAAAAAGCTTCCTTAGTGTCAGAATGAAAATAAATACAAAAAGCAGTAAAAAACCTATTTTAGTTACTATTAGGCCGAATAATACGAGTAAAGTCACAGAATAAATAATAGTACGTATAATCACTCGCGCCGCCGCCCCTTGCAACCCGCGTTACGCCGCTGCACCGTCCTGAAATTTACATAAATATCGGACTGTATCTGTCCCGCACGTGATATTCATTTACATTATATTCTAAAATCGAGACTTCTCGGTAAAATTAGGATGCCTGACAACACTGGATTGTATCATATAGCGCTAGATGGAAAGTAGGTAGATCGGCGGCCCATGACTTATACATAGGGATGCAAAGATATATCGAAAAACTGATGAATATCGATATATCGGAGCCCAAATATATCGATATTTATCGATATTGAAGATCCGCCGATATTGATATATCGATATCTAAAAACCTCAAAATATCGTAAGAGCTCGACCAAAATCGAATACCCATGAAATAGGGTAAAATGCTGTTACTAGCAACACCGACGATAACAATATTGATTCTCTAATCTTTGGTAGCGACTGACGAGCAGCGAAGAGAGTCGAGTGAATTACGTGAAGTTATTATTATTTGTATTTACTTTCAAATGCGAAAAGAATAAAATTATGTTCGCATTTCGTGTAAAGTTATCTTGAGCTTTTTTAAGTACTATTTTCTATGAAAATATTACAATAAAAAAATCCGATGTCATGTCAACGACGAGTTTACGTTATACCTTGCTGCTCCTTTTAAGCATTCTAAAAGTAAATGTTTACGAAATTTAGCAAAGTGTACATCCCAATTTGTTTAAAGTTGCAATGAGTCACTTACCAATTGTGGCCACTAGCGTGCCGTCTGAACGCCTTTTTTCAAAGGCACTTTCTTCCTTCAAAGTGCTCTTAGGCGTCGTTTATAGTCCCTCTAGCTCTGTTAATTATTTTTCTGCCTTTGAAAAAGCTTTGAAAGAGTTGGTTCCGACATGTAAACATGTTATCACATGGTGATTTTAATACGTGTCTTCTCAAAAATGATGTCCGTTCAAAAAAATTGAACTCCGTAGTTGACTCATGTAATCTTTACACCTTGCCTTCTAATCCTATCCATTTCTTCCCTAAAAGTGCCCCTTATCTTCTAGATTTAAAAATCGTTTCCTCTCCAGAATACATATATAAACACGGACAGTATACTGCCGATGTTGTTTCTTACCATGATTTGCTGTTTTTGTCATATAAATTACGAAAACCAAAAGTCAAGTCCCGTGTTCGTCTGCTGCGTAATTTTGCTAGAATGGACGTCGACCGTCTTAAAAATGATGTTGCCAGTATAAACTGTTCGTTAATTGATGAGACAACAGATGTTGACGAACAAGTGAACAACTACACTATGGAAAGATACTCAAATTATTCCACTACCCAAGAAATCAAATCCCAAGTCCTTCTGTGATTATTGTCCTATTTCCATATTACTTTTTCTTTCTGAAATCCTTGAGCGTCTTGTCCAACAGCAACTTAATCTATTTCTTAATCAAAATAACCTGTTAAATACATTCCAATCAGGCTTTCGTCCTGGCCATAGCACGGTCGCTGCGTTGGTTAAAATCACAGACGACATTCGGGCAGGAATGGAGAATCGGCAAGTTACTATTCTTACTCTTCTTGATTTCAGCAACGCCTCCAACACAGTCGATTTTGATATACTTCTAGCTGTGCTCCGTTCTATTAACGTATCTCCAGCGGTAACTGACTGGTTTCGTAGTTACTTGTTTGGACACCGTCAATGCATCCGTATTGAAGACACTTATTCCTCGTGGTGTTCTTTGGATGCAGGCGTACCACAAGGTGGCGTGTTGTCTCCTCTCCTCTTTTCAATTTCATACGCTCTATCACTTCAGGAATAACTTCTCTCTACCATCTTTATGCAGACGATCTCCAAATATATTCTTAAACAAGTATCAATAATCTTCCATCTGCCGTGCTATCCACAAATCGTGATCTCGCTATAATTTTAGAATTTTGCACATCTTATGGAATAAAGGTTAACTCTAGTAAAACGCAGGTAATAGTGATAGGTAGCAACAAACTACTACAAAAAAAATACTTGGCATACGCTGCCTTTCATTTATTTTGAACATTCAGCTATTCCTCACAGTAAGGTGGTAAAAAATCTAAGGGTTCTAATTGACTGTACAATGTCTTGGGCACCACAAATTGACCAAGTAAGTAAGAAAATGTTTGCAGCTTGTGGAAATCTCAAAAGACTTCGAGGCACATTCCATTTTGTTGCCTATTTTAGACTATGCTGATATATGGTACACTGATATTAACATGGAGCAAACAAGCTTGAGCGTCTTCAAAATATTTCCATTCGGTTGATATTTGGCTTACGCACATATGACCATGTATACCAATTTCGAAATCAACTCAAGTGGCTCCCAATTCACCTTCGCCGGAATGTTCATTTAATTTCTTTACTTTTTTGTGTTCTGTTTGATCCGAAATCTCCAAGATAACTTAAGGAACAATTTCACTATCGATATGAATTTCATGATCGTAGTTTGCGTTCGGTGTATAGCTTGCATTTGGATACTCCTTGCAGCGTAACTTCTTTTTATAATAAGTCATTTACTTCACAAGCAACCAGACTCTGGAATTCATTACCATCATCCAGCAAACGCAATCTTTACAGACTTTTTAAAAACAACTGAAGGAGTTTTATTTGAATTTCCCGTCATAATTATAAATTATATGTATTTCCTCTTTTTATTAATACTTGTTTTTTATTCTTTAATTTTTTTGCATATATATATACATATATATATACATATACATATAAATACACACATATATATATATATATATATATATATATATTTATATGTATATGTATATATATATATGTATGTATATATGTATAAATTTATTTATGTATGTTTATTAATATTATAATATTATATATTATATAATTCATATATTTATATAAATCTTATTTAATTATAAGTTTTTGTCATCAGTTTTATTTTATATTGCACGTTGCACCTATCCGTCAAAATATTGTCCCTTTTATGTTCGGTTTGTCAGGTAGAAATCGCTTAAAGCGATATGACCGTTGTAACCCCTGAGAACTGAGATGGAATAGCTCGTTTCCAGTAAAAAGGGTCTCCGGTTCTCTACTCTCACCATAGCAAACACAGCAGTATTGAGCTGCTTATTCACGCTGGTATTCCGTGAGAGCATACAGTCATAAAATAGCTGCAACGTGGCTTCAACATGTGAAAAAACTGCATCAGAAAATTTCATACAAATATTTATTTAAACGTTGCTTTTAAGCTCGGCGACGACTTAATGCGATCAATCGGAATAACTTATTGCCAATATAATTTAACAATGGTAGAGCCACGCGGCAGCTTTTGCTGACGCACGGATGGGCCGGCTCGAACCAGGGAAGTACCACGATCTCACAGAAAACCAGCGTGAAGTAGAGGTTTACCTCTGCGTTTCGCTTGGTGAGTGCAGGTGGCCGGAGGTGGGTGACAACGTATCTACATTTTGATTTGTAATAGAGGATAGATGTAGATGTCTATGGGCTGCAGCAACAACTTACCATCAGGTGGACTGTGTGCTCGTTTGTCACCCTTATCATATAAAAAAAATATATCATACCGCTTGCAAACCGCTCAACCTTTTTGAATCGCCTGCAATGCGACACTAGTTTATAAAATCAAAGTTAATAACAGTTCTTCAATGAAGAGCATTAATTATTGTTTTTGATTTACGTAATTTCAGAAGTGAACAAAATAATTTGTTTGTAGTTCTTAAGTTTTTCGTAATTCTAACACTTTGTAATAATGTCCTCCCGACCGAATTTCGGCCACGGCGGCCAATCTCAACGGAGACTAGCCATCGGCGCAAGACAGGATTATAGTGCCCAAGTGTATGCGCAAGCACAGGTGCACTCTCTATTCCCTCACTCTCATAGCCCGATGGGACGGTAAACCGACACGACCGGAGAGAGATCAGGCGCAGGACCAACGGCTTTACGTGCTTTCCGAGGCACGGGGGTGAAACACCGCCAACTTCCCGACTCCGGGCAGCTACTGAGAATTTCTTGAGGGAAAAACTCAATAACTGATTTTTTTGGCCCGACCCGGGATTCGAACCCGGGACCTCATGATCAGTAGTCGCACTACTGCAACCACTAGACCAACGAGGCAGTCACTTTGTATAAATGCAATAAAGAGTTATCTGTCTATCTACTAACATTTTTTTTAATAAATAATAATAAAATGTATTTTTTAACTCATAATTTTATTAATTGATTTTTCACATATAAGAAATTACATACTCGATGTACGTTTGATACAAGTAAAAGGTAGTTTTAGATTTATATAAGTTTTAAAAAGATGAAGGAATATCGATAAAATATCGATATATCGGCGTTCCAGTCCGATACTAAGATATATCGATATTTTTATACACCTTGTATCCCTCCTTATAAAAGAGTTTATTATTAAAATCATCTTATAAATGTTTTAACAACAACATTCTGCCGTGAAGTCTGTGGTAAAAATACCTTGAAACAAAGATAAGAGTTCATGTAAGAGGATACAACATGAAATTCTTGTTTTTAGTAAGGCTCTCTTCCGCAGCCAGTATAAGGCTTTGGTTTACGGTAGGTATCGGAACATATAATGTCCTCCAGACCGAGTTTCGATTACGGCGGTCAGATTCAACAGGATAATAGATAATAGAAAACATAGATACCATAGTGTTTCGAAACTCTACAATGTACTCTTATTAGGTAACTAATTTAGAATGTTCCAAATTTAAATATTATGAAATAATATGTTGCCTGTGTAGGCTGTTCTTGATTTGGTTTTCTCTGGTGCCAGTCTATATTTATGATGTGGTATAATATTTAAATAAACTATTATTAGTGAGGATTATATTATTCATAAATGAACTGTATCGCTACTGGCTGGTTCTTTCCTCGCTCAGTCTAAGTATAGCCATTCAGCGAGGAAATGCAGTCGACGTTCTTGGTACTACGTATACCGCGGGTAGTAGACTGTATGATAATTAAAATTTTAGTTTAAATTTTTATTACGATAATAAATATTGTAAAATTTAAATATTATATAAATAAAGATTCTGTTTATGTTCCACTTTCGTTTAATTAAATATACATTATTAGTAAGTTTATATTTTGGAAAAGGTTTATGTGAACTCAGGTTTATTGAAGTCGATCGGAATTTAGGGCTCTCGAGGCAGGTAACATAGTTACAGACGACAGTTTTTGCGTAAGATATATTTCAATTTATAGAATTGCCAATCGGCGGATTGTGTCCGCGGTAAGACACATTCTTTACGTGAAAGAAATGTAGTGGTGTTTCGGATAGAGAGGGAACTGTAAGAGGTTTTAAGGGATAAAAGTATTTTCTGCCTTTTATTTATGAGTGTGACATGTACTGAATGTAGATTTACAACCGCTCTTTGACACGTAGCTTGTTTACTATTCACTGATTTTGTTTATGGGGTATAAATAAATTCAAATAAAATTTGGAATGATCACCTAAAATGATGTAATGGATCCAACTGTATACATTCTGTCATTATAGTGTGTCAAAGGCAAAAATCGTCAATCACTCATGCTTTCTTACCTAGTATGTCTAATAGAGTCATAACGTTGCGCGTAACGGTAGAAGTCGGATGGTATTTGTTAGCTTTTATACTGTCACTTGTGACAGGAGGTCGCGCTGGTTTTGAAAGTATAACGTGGTAAAGCTACGCTGCAACGTCTTATGGCTGTAGCACGAATAGGTCGGCTCGACCGAGGAAAACCACGCTCTCACTCAGCCTGGAGTACCAGCATAATGCTGTTGTGTTTTATATGGATAGTGAAGAGAACCGGCGAACTACTTCTTGTACAAAATGAGTAATGACGCATTCGGTAATCCTCAGAGTGACACTTAAACTCAAACTCAAACTCAAACTTTTATTGCTAAACCATAATGTACACAAGATGTTATAAAATAATGTGAGACCAGTGTTATGGACCCTGTTGGCCACGCAATTTAGGGGCTAGGAGAGAGGAAGCTTATTAAACTACTTATAAGAATGTCATGGTGACTTATTGAGATAGAATTCAATTTAAATTAGTGATCATTTTGTAAAACCTATAAAAATACTTATATATAAGTATTACATATTTGTAAAATATTCATTAATACTATAGTAACATTTATTAGTTAGGTACTGTTTTAATTTTTTTGTAAATATGATGTCATTATTTTCATTTTTTAATATGTCAGGTAGTTTGTTATATAATTTTATGGAAGAACTTAATGTGCTAGAACTGTTTAGTTTTAATCGGGAAGTAGGCAATACTAATTTATTTTTGTGTCGTAACGTGTATTTGCATGGTAAATCTTCACGTTTTGTATAAAATTACCGTCATACTTGACGGTTTTTACTACCTACTGTGTTACTACCTATTCGCAAGCTTGTCATCTACACTTTAATAGAAAAATTATTGCTTGCAAAACAAAACTGTAGATGAACAAAGTTGTAAATGAAAAAAAAAAAACAATATTCCTGTTTTGTTCTGGCATGGGAGAATTCACCAGTCTTATATTGTTCTGTGAGCGAAGTTAAAGTCTAATCTCAGCCTATCAAGGTCCACTTCTGAACATAGGCCTCCCCCATATATTGCTACATAAGAGGAATATTTGCCATAGTTGCCAAGCTTGGCAGGCGGGTTTTTTATTATTTTGAATTGTTATGATGAAGATGCTGCAGGGCATCTCTTGTTTTACTTCCCTCTGTCACCTCTTACGACACCTATCGGATCTCTCTTACGCCGCACGGCAGACTATACTAAATAAAAATTGGTGATGAATTGTTTTAAAAAAAAAACGTAACGTGATGATGATATAAAAATGCGAATGGATTTGTGATATGAGCTAAAAGTCGACTTACACTGCAGTCTGTCATCAGACTGTATGTCAATGGTGGCATTTGCCTCAAATTTATTATTTGAAAAAAAAAATCTGTTTACTTCTTCAAGTATAAATGAGAATTACACTTAATTGAAACAGCCCAAAGTTATCTGATGCAGATAAACAGAGCAATTAAGCAAATCAGAGCGCTCTGTCCTGAGACAGCGCAAAGAAATTAACCGGATTAAATTTATTACGGAATCCTTAATAACATTTTGACTTTTGTAGCTAAATGACAGATTAATAAAATTTTGTCTTTATTAAAGACAAAACATTACTAAGCCATAGCTTAACAAAAGCCTATTCAATCTCTTGAACTCTTGGAACCCTGATAGATTGTAATTAGATGGAAAGGTAGATGTTGATGGTTTGACGAAATTCTCATGTCCATGTCTCAATATATTTTGCTTAACGGATATCTCACACTAACGAAGGAAGATAAACAAAGTGTTGCGTACCCTTCAAGTGATGCCGAAGCCATGTCCAACTTCTCGACATGCACGCACGCACACACGCACACATCTTTCTTCTATCTTTCTTAATAGTCCGTAAATTTTTACTACTGGATGGACATATGCAGCCTAAAACTATGTTGTTGGTTGCAAATTACGTCAGGTGCATATTTGTACGTGAGTGCGTGTTCTTAAAATAAGTTGAGCATCGTTTTGGCTTGATTTTTGCGTTATTTGAAACGTACACAGCGCTTCGTCTTTTTTTCTTTGTTTTTTGTTTTGAATTCCCGACATTTCAGGTCAACAAAATTATCATAGACAAAACAAAATTATCCATGAAAACCCACGTAAAATGTATGTAGCTAGCTGTTCTGTTAAATATTAAAGACAGCCTTCGTAAACTCTTTCTGTTACCATGGGTGCTGTAAAGTGCTCGAAACGTTGGGAATCTAAATAAGTTAGTCTAGTAATATTAAATTAAACATGATCGAATCCGTAAAATTAGATTCATTCAACAAAATATATTTTTTAAGAATTTTAATCGGGATTGTGAAACGTGGTAGAGCCACGCTATATTATCGTTGTATCACGAATGGGTCGGCTCGACTGAGGTCCACGCCCTCACAGACTACCAGCGTTTTTATTGGAAACGAAGCATTCCATCTTAGTCCTCAGGGGTGATAATGTATCTGTATTTTGGTTCTTAATCGAGAATAAATGCAGAGTCTATGGGCCACTGCATCCACTTACCATCAGGTGGACTGTGTGCATTTTTATCACCATTATTCTATAAAAAAAAATCAAAAAAGTTTAAAATAAACGCCATAAAATCTGTAAACAAAGATATTCCACGACCAAATAAAACTTGGCGGATTCTCTAATGTCACCACACGATACAGACAATGCAATAAATGAATTTTGTATTTTGTATTTTGAAATAGCTTATAAGCGAAATTACATATTAGTTATTCATGCACTTGTTGCTTTATTGGCTGCTATCATTAGTCAGTTCCGACGTTATTGTTTGATAATTGTGCAAATGTAGAGAGGGAGTTATTGCTAAATGTGATTTAGCATCTTGTCTGTTATTTCTTTTGATGCGGTGGTCAGTACTGTGAGTGTAATGATTGGTTACATGCAGATAACAAACGTTTACCGTTTTACGTTTAACGTTTAACTCTGCTTGGAACATGCCTCTTTATACTTACGAGACGGTTTTATTGACCACTAACACACCTGATAGTAAAAGGTCTGTAGATGTCGCGGAATATGGTAAAGACTTAGCTAAAAAAGCCTATAAACTATCGCCTTAAACACACCCAGATTGTAATCCTAATGCCCTAAACGTACAAGGCCAAGATGTTGGGTATAGAGCGCTATAGTATTTAAGCGCCCATCCTCAAAAGTTGCGCTATACAACAGCTTGGGTAAATCGATCTTTTTGTATGGAAATGTAGTCTAGCGTTCACATTTTGCTTCCACATACTTCATATTAAGCGTATTCAAACACGGTTACTAAAACACTTGGTGTTTTCACACTAGTGGTTAATAAGATTGAGCCCTTATAAGATCCGACTTCTAGATTATCAGTTAATTTAATTTAATTTTTAGATACGGATTCTGATAACGCAATTGACGAGAGCCACAGGGTTTTAGTTACATGATGTATAATAATTTCATTTAAATGATTTGCTGATCTCTCTATATACATACATACTCATGTATGCAATGTATATTACATCTACAACTGTTACACTGCAGAACAGTCCCAAAATATCATGTTCCTTAAAAATTTCGACTAAGTATGTAATTCTAAGCAAACACTTCCTAAAACAATGGAGATACTCCCTTTGAACATTCTTAGTTTTTTCTCGTGTGATGTTAAATATGTCGAAGTTGTAAAAAAGTTCATTTATTTATTTAAACTTTTATGCACAAAAGAAAAATCGTACATATGGCGGACTTAATGCCTTAAGGTATTCTCTAAGAATATGTTAAGAATGTTAATGTTAATGTTAAGAATGTTAACGTAAAATGTGGTCAAGTGCCTCTTATTTATGCATATTTTTCTCTGTCGCTTAATACGATACTCATGAAATGATAATATGGGATAGTAAAAACTACAAGGACAATTTATATTCTAATTACGGTTTTGTAAATGTTTATATTAAACGTAGCAGTATTTTTTCTTTTACAAATAAATGTTTCTTTAATATTGTCTTTTTTTTTAAGATCTGTAGGTTCATGAGCCAAGTTCTCGACATAAATTTATACGGTACGCAAGCAACCCTAGTTTGATATCCGCCGGCACTAATGAAATTGTATAAGCATCAAGAACGTATGAAGCTGTGCGGTGGACTGCTTTATAGTTCGAACCCCTTTAAAAATGAGAGAATGTCTGAGATCGGCAGTAGCACATACCATTTTTACTTTACTACTTTTTTTAATGTTTATTACACAAAATACAGTCGGTATTTTGCCAAACTGCAGGGCAGTTTGTTGGCGAATAAATCACCCATTTACATTCTATGTACCTACTGTAATTAATAACAGCTAACAGTGGTAGAGCCATACGGCAGCTTTTGCTGTCGCACGGATGGGCTGGCTCGAACCGGGGTAGTATCTCACAGAATACCAGCGTGAAGTAGAGGTTTACCTCTGCGTTTCGCTTGTTGAGTGCAGGTGGCCGGAGGCCCTTTTTACTGGAAATGAGGCATTCCATCTTAGTCCTCACGGGTGACAACGCATCTGCATTTTGATTCGCTAACGAGAATAGATGTAGATGTCTAGGGGCTGTAGCAACCACTTCCCATCAGGTGGAATGTGTGCTCGTTTGTTGTTGTTTTTGTTTTTTTTATAGTGTTCCAATATGTGTGTGCACTTGATTGCATACACTTTTAATATAATTGGTCAAACGGCATGTGTCCCCAAATTTAAACCTTACTTGAGGCCGGAATACCTGCTGATTGACTGTCGGGGCCTAGGAAATCAAAAAAGATTTCAGAAATTCAGTTCATGAACATTTTTATTCAATTTAGGCTTGTTTAAAGCTCTTTATAAAATAAATGTCAAAACCCGCATCGGTTCTTAAAACTTCTCAGAGAAGAAGCGGCAAGAAACTCGTTTTTTAATGCTACAAACTTATTTTACAATTAATAACTAAATCCATACAATGCCGAATGGATATTTATATTTCATATTTAAATGTCATTTAGGACAATATATTAATAGTAAAATTTGGGACTTGCAAGTGCAGAATAAGAGTTATCTCAACAAAACATAAATGTGAAAAACAGTTACCGGTACCAAACGACCTTCGGCGTTGTCGGATTCGGCGATAAGAATAGCGAACGTGTACCAAGTTTCTTTGAAGTTCCTTAAATCTATACATATAAATAAAATTGAAAAGTCTATCTGTAATATCGAAGTATCTGCCTTTTATTGAGCTGAGGTTATTTTGAAGCTATTAAGACTTAATTACCATTTTAAAAAATTTGTCTGTCTGGCTGTCTGTCTGTTAGACCGGGCTAATCTACGGAATAGCTTAACCGATTGTAATGAAACTACAGATAACGATAAATAGAGCCCAATGGCAGGAGCGATTTAGGTTTTTTTTATATGATAAAGGTGACAAACGAGCACACAGTCCACCTGATGGTAAGTGGTTGCTGCGGCCCATAGACATGTACATCTATCCTCTATTACAAATCAAAATGTAGATGCGTTGTCACCCGTGAGGACTAAGATGGAATGCCTCATTTCCAGTAAAAAGGGCCTACGGTTCTCTACACTTACCATACAAAACACAGCAGTGTTAAGCTGCTATTTGACGCTGGTGTTCTGTGAGAGCGTGGTCCTTCCCCAGTCAGAGTGTACTCCTTTTTAAAAGGCCGGCAACGCATCTGCAATTCCCTCCCTGGTGTTGCAGTTGTTCATGGGCGGCGGTAGTCACTTACCATCAGGTGAGCCGCATGCTCGTTTGGCCCCTCTCCTATAAAAAAAATATATATTGGTAAATCCAATTGGGCATACCTTGAGCGCATTAAAAAATTACGTATCACATGATTATATGGAATTTTTAAAGTAGTTTAAATACATTTCGACAGCACAATCGGCTTCGACACCCTCAAAAACCATGAAAATGACACCCATGATGAAAAAATTGATACCTATTGCAGCCGCCATCTTGGATTTACATTTCGACAGCACTATCGGATTCAACACCCTCGAAAACCATGAAAATGTCACCCATGACAAAAAAAATTCTACTACTTACTTTTAGTACGTTTATTCTGTGCTTTCAAATATTTTAATAAAAAAAACTTTTATTGTTATTATAATCAAGTATTTAAGAAATTTGGTTATTTGAATATTGTGTATTTGTACAGCGATCTTTTTGAGCCGCTGCAAACAACCGAAACAATGTTTACTCACGACGGCGACTGAAGCCGAACTAAACTACTCTGTGGCTGTAGCTCCCCATTTACAGAAATAATTTATATACGAGACTACCAATTCAACGAAAATTTCGCCATTTCGGAGCTGAAAAAAATTAATTATAGCTAAACAAAACAAAATTACACTGCCATTTACATTCAATGGCTTCTCACATGATAGGTGAAGAGATTAAAAAATAGATTGAGTTAAACAATTGATATTTTCAAAAGTTATCGTGCTTACAAGCCACAGGGCCATGATAAATTCACACCACAAGCCACTAAAACCCTTTTTTTATTTAAAATAGCAATTAATAGATTAAAAAAAATTAATAATAAGTTCAACATTCATTTATCTTTCTAAAAATGTGCTTTTTATTTTTTTTTATAGAATATGGGTGACAAACGAGCACACAGTCCACCTGATGGTAAGTGGTTGCTGCGGCCCATAGACATCTACATCTATCCTCTATTACAAATCAAAATGTAGATGCGTTGTCACCCGTGAGGACTAAGATGGAATGCCTCATTTCCAGTAAAAAGGGCCTCCGGCCACCTGCACTCACCAAGCGAAACGCAGAGGTAAACCTCTACTTCACGCTGGTATTCTGTGAGGTCGTGGTACCACCCCGGTTCGAGCCGGCCCATCCGTGCGACAGTAAATGCTGCCGCGTGGCTCTACCACTGTTAGGTTATATTTCAACAGAAAAACTTGAAGATTTTTTTTTGAGAAATCGAAAAGATGATATAATTAAGGTTCTTTGATGATTATCTTAAAATACTTGCCCCTAAAACTTGAAAAAAAAAAGAATTTAGAAGCTAAGCATTCCTGGAAAGGCTTTCCTTTTGTTCCTTAATTCCTAATGTTAGACGACATATTTTAAAGTGCATGAATCAAACAGCTATACAACTTAGAACTTCATATCACCATCACCACCATTATCATCATTACGGCCTTTCACATGTCCACTGCTGAACATAGGCATCGCCTAAGGAATGCCACAAAGAACTTCATATGCAAATAACAAATGCAATTTTTTTCTAAAATTCCACAATTAAACACAACTAGCGTAATTTGAATGCGTTCAGCAGCGTGTGAAATATAATCGCTTTCATTTGTTGCTTGCTATGAAATTTTTCTAAATGCAACGATGAAATCATACCGTCTGCAAGCAGCTTTGCCTAAAAAAAATAGGGGAGCTACGCCCTTGTCCGCAGCCCGCACAAACGACGACGTCAACGTACGGCCTTTAATAAAAAACTTTTTTTTGTTGTGCCGAGCGTTTTTGCCACTTCCATTCTATTTTCCACGCGACAAGAGTCATCGGAAAATTTTGTACGCCATACAAGGTAATTAGTAATCCTAGGAATTCTTCATTAGATTTGTTTTTGTCGTTTAGCAATGAAAAGAAAATGGATTGTGTTTCAATGTTTTAATGTTGGAACTATTTTTATTGGTTGGTTTGTTTTTGTTGTTAGGTCCTGCTTGTTTATAATGAAAACAGTTTACTTGCAATAGACTTCTCTAAATGATATTTTAATTTATACAACAAAAGAAATTGTCTAAAACATACAATATAAAAACTGCAAAAGTAAATATTATGTAATCATTTTTACACATCCCCCTACACACTATAGCTACGTATATTTGTCATATTTTGCAACTGGTTTCATTAGTATAAGTTTTAATTTGTAACTTATTCTATCATTATATAGCAGCTAAGAAATACACAAAAAGTGTTAGCTGTTGCTTAGCAGTGAACTATAGTCATAGAAGCAATCACAAAAGATAATACTTGGTCGCACTAATAATAAATACATAATAATAAGGCAGCAGACAGAAGCCAGCAGCAATGCATCTCACGAAAAGAAATGAATATAAATTAAGGATTCTTTATAGCATAAATAATCAAATAATCTAAACCTAAATTATCTACGCTTTAACACAAAATTTTTTTTTACATAGTAGGGTCATACTGAAGCAATCTTCATGCAGTGCTGACGAATGGGTCAAAAAAACCATGCCTTACCAGACCACTGGTGTAAAATAACAGCATAATTCTGCTGTTTCATATGCTGAGTGATGAAAATGCCCTTTTCACTGGTAACGAGCTATTCTTTCTGAGTCCTTAGATTAAGGATGGAGGCTAATTGAGGATGGCTGTAGGTGTCTACGGGCCACAGCATCTACCTACAATTAGATGGAGCTCGCTTGTCACGCTTACTTACTTTATTTTCATTGTTTATTTTATTTATTCTATAAAAAAGTTTCTTGATTTAAATAGACGTAAAAAATTACCATAAAGTGAGATCTCGTTAATCGGAACTATTCGCATGTCTTCACAAATCGAAGATTATTCTCATAAAAATATGATTGATGATCTTAAGGGTTACGTATGTGTCAATATCCGCCAGTCGCTTTCAATATATTTGGTTATATTTATTATTGGTAGAAAAAGCGTAAAATATAAGATTATAAATGTTTTTGCATTATTTAGACTATTTACTCCCTATAAATAAAGTGGTGAAAGTATTTGATCACTTGAAAAGAAAGTTAAAGACAGGCATTGTTAATTTTGTTTCATAGAATAATTGTGACAAACGAGTACACAGTCCACCTGATGGTAAATAGATACTGTGACCCATAAATATCTATATTTATCCTCAATTAAAAATCAAAATTCAAATGCGTTGTCGCCTCTGAGGGCTTGGATGGCATTCCTTTAATTTATTTTAATTAATTAACTCAGAACCTTGTAACTAATAAAAAGGGTCCACCAAAATATAGCTGCAGCATGGCTCAACCACGTTACAAAAACAAGATAATTGCAGATGGTTGATAATCAACATCAATACAGACCTTTAAAAGTTCATTGCTGAAAATTAAGGAATACCAAAAACATGGTCCTGAGTCATCTGCTAACATCGCATTCCTGTATATCTTACAAAGACGTCACTTCATCTATTGGAGGACTATCCACAGCATCCTATTATCATCAGGTAAACTCGATTGATACCCTTCCTTATACCAAAAATTTATTGAATTCTGATTTATATATAACATTAGATTGAATGTTATAAAAATTAACTTTAATTAAAAATAATTCTGAAGTCGGCGATACAGTAAGTATATTTATTTATTTATTTATTCTTTATTGCATTCCTTAAACTAAAAGAATACAAAGGGCGGACTTAATGCCTTGTGGCATTCTCTACCAGTCAACCCATACAGTATATTGCAGAATTGAAGCCGCGACTCCGAAATGCGAAATCGTTTTATTCTTTTTAAATCTCTGTAGTGGGTTTGTAATTTTTATGGAGTTTAACCATATGGTTTAACACTTTTTGAGTGGACTATGAAATATTACAAGCTCAAACTAGCCAAAATATTTACATTAAAAATTTCATTACCTATTTCGTCACACTTGGGGTGGAATATTATCTCCATATTTACGAGGAACTACTTCTTAAGTGATACCTATTTAATAAAAAAGAATATATGAAATTGGTTTACCAGGAAGATTTCCCTATAACTGCTTCCAGCGATTTGAACATAAAACATGAAATTTATGACGAATGCGAACAGTCGTAGTAAGAATTACCTTCATACAATTTGTATTTCACATAATCAGTAAAAATAATGTTTTTAGTCTATACCAGATACAATATGTGTGAAAAATTTATTTTTGTGACAGTTATGCACTTCAAATAGGTCGACAATATTTTTAATATCCCGTCCCTAAAGCCTGTCACTACGTGTTCCATATCGAATAAGTTATATCGCGGTGTACGTGTGAATGTAGGTGTACCGTGACAGTCATGTATCGTGGAGTTTCCGTATGAATTGACGATAAGCGCTTAATCTATCCTATAAGTACGTAATATTTCTTTAAGTGCCGGGTCGTTATGTGAGAGGTATTACGTAATAGTTGTGATTTAGGCGGGAGTACCAACATACTCGTACCTTCTAAATGTAGTGCCACTGATAAGATTTCGCTTTTATATTTTGTCCTGTGTTTGCTCGTATATTTGTGTCAGACTGTAATTGTTGAGAGTGATTTACGTTAGTGTAGCACTACATTTGTATTATTTTTTATTTACGACTGAGGGTGATAAACTAGCAGAAATTTCTACCGACGATAAGTAGACGCTGTGGCTCATACGCACTTCATTTATTCACGACTAGTGATCCGCCCTGACTTCGCACGTTTGATTTCTGGATCTCGACAACAACGCCACTTAACGGGTCCAAATGTCAATCTAAACCATCTAGAGACCCATTCAAACACTAACGGACAGCAATTTATTTTTATACATAGAGATTACAATAGAATAGAATAGAATAATTTTTATTCAATATAGATGAAGAATAGTGCGCATTAAAAATCATTTGTTTCCTTTTACATCGGGTTCTCACACTATTTAGCGTGTATTCTTCACATCAGCTATGTGTTCTGATGTGAAGAATCGATGCTCCGGAAAGCCTGCAGTCTGTGGACACGTACAAGATCGCCCCCGTTACTTCATCAGATTTGATAGACTACAAATCCTCGTTAAAGAACACCGAATCCTTCCAGGGATGATTCTCGAGGCTATTCAAATCATCAACCATCTGCTTGGGATCCTATAATTAATAAAATTAAATCCCAACCCTAGCATACTTCTGAAAGATTTCCAGATACTATAAGTTCATACTGCGTAGATCGTAACAAAAAATAATAATTTTAATCTGGAGGTAGCTGTGGTTAACTATGACATTAGGACGTCGAACGCCTCAGTCCTCCCGTGACGATGGGTGCTGTAAAGTATTCGAAACGTCGGGAATATAAAATAAGTTAATATACGTTTTATTTAAATGTGTAGTGTTCGCGATAATATAAAAAATCATTATTTAATTTACATTTTAGTTTTAAAACTATACTCATTCATATCTCTATAAGAAAATGTTTAAACGGAGAGCCGAGTTGGAGACATTACACTTACGTAGCCAAGTAGGGAAAAAATATAACTATCAGTGATTTTCATTTGAACGATTCTGATTCGTCGCTGCTGTACTATATCGCCACTATTAGACTTTATTCTAGTGTTGGTTACAACCGCACCGAGGGTTATTTCTGCTTTTCATAGTACATTGCTCGTTTATTGCTTTCAGATATTTCCTTCTGATACTTTGGTTTGAATGAACCGTCTGCCGTTTTCTTGCTAATGGGTTTTTTTCATAGATAAGTGTGACAAACGAGCATACAGCCTAATGGTAAGTGGATGTCGTGATCTACATATACTCACTTACATCTAGGGTTGCCAAATTTTTATATTAAATATAGTATTTTCTTTGCTACAGTTCTAATAATTTATAAAAGATTAAGTTTTTTGATGAAGTTTGTAGTTAATATTTTGCCCTCTAACAATTACTTTGGTGCTTTGAGGCTTTATTAATCCCATTCAATAGTCAGCTTTCATTAAAATATAATGTTACGTCTATTAAATAATTTTATAGAGCTAGAGTGCCAGGACCTAATAATTCAAAATTTCCGAATACTATAATTCTAAATTCGATTTGAATTAATAATATGATTTAAGGTAGGTAGGATTGCCAACCATATTATAATGTTTTTCAGATCGAATTTCTGCTATTCCACTCATTTTCATAGTCAGATGGGACCGCGATTCGACACGACTGGACCAACGGCTTTACTTGCATTCCGAGGGTTGAAACACCGCCACCTTCCTGACTCCAATCTGCTACTGCGATTTTTTTAACACATTGAATTAAACTACCCGACCCAGGATACGAACCCGGGATCTCACAATCAGCAGGCGTATTGACGACCATTTGACCGAAGAGGCAGTCACTACGTATAATATACTAGGTTTGGCAACCCTGCCTACATTAATCCTAGATTAAGAATGAATATGTAGATATGTTGCCACCCCTGAGAGCTTCGATGAGATTGATTCGTTATCAATAAAATGATTCTCTGGTTCTCGTAACTAATCAAAAAATAGAACAGTGCGATAACACTATCGTTTACTGCCTGACAGGAGCTGCTATTTTGCGCTAATATTCTCCAAGTGTGTTGTCCTTCCCCGGTCGAGCCGACCCATTGGTGCTGCAACCATAAGTGTTACTGGCATTATAGTACCAATAAGTCCACTGCCCCCCCCCCTACTTAAATCGAATGACGTTGTAGCAAAAAAATTGATACAATAAATATCTACAAACATCTTAAAATCCTCATATTAATATATTATTACTTTCAAAGAGTGCACAAAAAATGACCTAATTGTTTTTTTCACAAATCATAAATATTTATTTGCAAGAATCACGATATAAGATGTTACAATTTATACAGTGCAGTCGTGTTTCTCTAACAATATTGAATAGCATGCAAATTATAATTTTAAACCGTTCATAATATGGCAGTATTAATTAATTAATATCAAAAAAAATGTTTTAAGTCATCTGAGTCACGTCGGTTTCGGAGATCACTTGCTTTATTAAACAATGACTTATTTTAAAAGTAAACATGCCAACTTCATACATGTATAGTTACGGGAGGGTTAACATAACAAGTCTTTTAAATAGTGGCTTACAGGATTGTTCTTGCGATATCCTACATATTGCACGCATACCTTTTTTTGGGCAACGAATGCGTTATTCCGGTCAGTACCATTACGGTTGTGTTAAGTTTAGAACATAAAGAAGAAGAAGTTATATACTAACACTAGTCTTAAGTTTTTTATTACTGTTTTTATTGTTATTATTATTATTATTGTTATACTAACATCTATATGGACTGAGTCTGAATAAAAAAGAATATATATATTATTATTATTATTACCCCAAATTTTAAGTCCATAACGTGAAATGGAACTCGACGTATGGGTAGTACGTTGCAATCACCGTTTTAATATTTGTAATGTATTTGACCTGTTTATGGGCTTATACAAATTTATTAATTCTACTACTTTAGTTTTATTTGTAGGAGAGGAGGCAAACGTTCATACGGCTCACCTGATGGTAAGTGACTACCGCCGCTCACGAATAACTGCAACACCAGGTTTTGCACCAATTGCAGGTGCATTGCCGGCCATTCAGAAAGCAGGAAGCTCTTTTCTTGAAGGTCCCTAAGTGGTCTCAGTCGTATCGGTCCGGAAAAATTACCGGTGGTAAGCTATTCAACAGAGAGGTCCTACGCGGAAGAAAACTCCTAGTGAAACGTATTTTCGGAATTTCGCCGAGATATGCGTTGGTGAAATTTGATGATGGATGCAACCTCTCTTCGTAGCGCCAGTGAATCGAGTCTATCGGAAAGGACTCGGTGGTTGACGATTTGAGCCGCTCTGTGCTGGATGCGGTCAAGTGGAAAGAGCCTGCACTGCGGAGCCTCAGCCTAGAGATGGAAAGAATATTTCATGTGAGGCCGAACCTGCGCCTTGTAAAGTTGCAGGCGGTGTGCAGGCATGAAATACTGTCCCGCTCTGACGAGCACGCCAAGCTTTTTAGAGGCCAATATGGCCTTCTTTTCCAAGTAACCACGAAACTGCACTTCACTCGATATGTAGACGCCGAGGATTCCCATACTGGCTGAGTCAACAAGGGGAGTGCCTTGAAACTGAGGAGATACGACAAAGGGGTTCGTTTTAGCGGTAAACGCGCAAACTTGTATCTTCTGAAGATCAAACTGTGTGTGAGTCGCATATCAGGCATAGATCACTCACGCTGTGGGATGGTTTGCCGCGTGTTCATCCCGTCATTGAGAGTCGAGTTGGACGCAAAAATGGAGTCTAAATGGTCGGCTTTCTCTTTTGCGGCGTGGGCCAGTGAGTTAGTCGCCTTGGCGAGAGACCAGAATGCACGGGATTCCGAAGGAAGGAGAACTAATTTCTCGCCAATTCTGCCAATGAGCCTTGGAAATAACTCTTTTGAAGGACCTGGAGGCGAAGTTATACTTCCTTTTAAGCGTGCTGGTGTTTACATCCTGAACCGTCGAAGTCTCAACCCAGGCCTGATAACACTCCTGCTTAATGCGTAGTGCAGTCTTACAGGAGTGACCAAAACAAGGCTGAGATCTGCCTCCGATGGGTATCATAGATAATAGAATAAATAGTTCCATTCCCTGTATCACCATATCAGCGACAGTGTCAGCAACAGCGCTGCGATCATCCGCCAAAATGTAAACGTGCTCCCATGGGTAGGATGCAACGAAAAACCGCATTCCGTCCTAATCCACTGACCTGTAATGCCAAACACGGCGGTAACCTCAGAACGCAACTGCGAGGGGAGCGTGAGTGGCACCACACTCCGGATCAGACAATGTTCCAAAGAGCCGAGAGGGGCATCAACGGAAACCTGATATCCGTCAAGATGAGAGGTCAGCAGAAGGTCCAAAAGGGAAGGCGTATGATCCTCTACATTTGGAATCCACGTAGGCGAAGTAACCAGTTATGTCAGACCATATGAAAAGGCAAAGTCGTATACAGATCTCCCCGCATGATCGGTTAAACGTGAACCGAGCATTCTGCGTGGTGGGCGTTAAAATCGCCAAGTATCACGATTTCTACGGATGGGATCTGTTGTAGCAAGAAATCTGTAACCATTTGGACGTGGTCGATGAGTCGGTCTATGTCGGCATTACCGCTATGGGACCTATACAGGCACCCGTAGACGTGGGTATGTTCGTCGCTGTCTACGCGCAGCCAAAGGTTGCACAGGTCCGTACATTCAAAACTGCCGAGGCGTCGAGAACAGATATCCTGTCTGATGTATACATGAACTCTAGCCAAGCAGAAGTGTTTTAATTTGTATCCGGGGTAGGACAGGTACGAAGTATCAGCCGGAGAGGACACCTGTGTCTCGGGCAAAAATACCAAGGCCGGCTTCGCCGTCTCTCAATGGTAGTGGACGACGTTTACGTTCGAGTGAAGTCCCCTGATGTTGCAAAAGTTCGCGGATAGCGTGGCAGAGGTCGCCATGGTTTTATCGCTCTGTTTGCCTCGTACAGTGTTTTTTTTATAGGAATAGGGTGACAAATGAGCATAAAATCCACCTGATGGTAAGTGGTTGCTGTAGCCCATAGACATCTACATCTATCCTCGATTATAAATCAAAATACAGATGCGTCGTCACCCGTGAGGACTATGATGGAATGCATTGGTTCCAGTAAAAAGAATCTCCGGTTCTCTACACTCACCATACGAAACACAGCAGCGTTAATCTGCTATTTTACGCTGGTATTCTGTGAGAGCGTGGTCCTTCCCTGGTCGAGCCGATCCAATCGTGCTACAACTATACCACTAATATAGCTGCAGCATGGCTCTACCACATCCAAAAGTATAGAGCGGGATTTTGCCCCCCCCCCTCCACTACAGAATACGCAGGGCAACCTGAATACCCACACTTAGGAAGAAGAGGGGGGATTCGAGCGAAACGTAGAAGCAAAGCTTCTATTTTACGTTGGTATTCTGTGAGGTCGTGGTACTGCCCCGGTTCGAGCCGGCCCACCCATGCTACAGCAGAAGCTGCGGCGTAGCTCTACCACTGTAAAATATATAATAATATCTATTTCTTCTATATAATATTATATCAACGTTACTCTCAAAAATTTTGAACGTGAAACTTTTAGTTTTTCTACGGACTTAAAAAAGGAGGATGTACTCAACTCGACTGTATGTTTTTTTATGTGTATTACCGCATAACTTTATTCTGGGTGAACCGATTTGGATGATTGTCTTTTTATTTAAAAGCTGATGCTTTTTTTGTTGTCATATATAAATTTGGTTAAGGTATGACCAATAGTTTTTTTAGTTATTCATAATAATTTATATTGAAGTTCGTTGTACAAAATTTTAAATTATGTTATATTAAGTTTTATTTTTCATTAGTTATTAGTTATATTAATTATTTGTTCAGCATTGAACTTTAATAGGTTGTAACGGTAAACGCTATATACATGAGCGACTAATAAACTCTCAATTCACCTGACGGTAAACAGTAACGGTTGCCAGCATCAGCAGCTAATTTCAGATAAAGAAGGCTCTATGTTTTTGTTGATAGTGGGGCCTCTGATGACTATCATGCAGGTTCAATATATCCATAAAACTTGGAATGAGGTAGTGCAATGCTGCTTGGTAAAAGTAAAAAGTAAAAGACAACTAGGCAGAAAAGGAGATCTCCTACATAGGGAACTGTTAATAATGAATAACCATCGGCTTAATATCACCGTGACACTCCAGTGAGAAAATTATTTAAACGAATGCAAATTCAGTAGTTCAAAGGCAAAAGATGAAAAGAATATTTATGTTAAGGGCATTTCCAACATTAATCTTAAATAAATATTTACAAGGGCGCGTTTGTTAATTGCAAAGTGGCGCTCTTACATGAAGTAACGTAAAGTAGAACCAGCCCCTGAAAAAAGAGAAGTGTATTTATTAGTATGAGAAGTATAGTTTTTTAGTATATATCTTTCTGTTTTGTTATTATGTTCACAGCAGTAATGACGTGTTCGTTTCCGACTTGCTACGATGAATTAACGACCTGTTACGCGTTGACGTTGCCTGTCAACTTGTCGACACTGATAGAGATGCTGCGGTGTTTCATTACCTTTTTAATAACGTCGATACAACGTGATTTTTGTATTTAGTAAATTTAAAATATTATAGAATATTGAGTTTATATTATATCAACGGATTTACTAATTTCCAATTTTAGCAGATGTTATAATTTTTTATTTTTTATAGAATGTGAGTGACAAACGAGCACAATCCACCCGATGGCAAGCGGACGCTCTGGCCCATAGACATCCACTGGTTGTGACTCCGTTGTCACCTCTGAGGACTGAGATGAAATGCCTTGCTTCCAGTAAAACGGATCTCCGGTTCTCTACACTCACGGCACGAAACACAGCAGCGCTGCTACTGCTACTTAACGCTGGTATTCTGTGAGAGCGTGGTCCTACCCTGGTCGAGCCGACCCATTCATGCCGCAACCACAATACGGCTGCGGCATGGTTCTACCACGTAAAAATATTAACCGTATATACGATTTACGAAATATATCTCGTGGTAACCACCACGAGACATATTTCGTAAATCGTATATACGGTCAATATTTTTACTTGGAACATTCCTCGAGCAAGTGTTGAATATGTTGTATTGTATTGCATCAGAATGCCTCGTTGATCTAGTGTTCGTAAATATGGCTGCTTATCCATGAGGTTCCAGGTCGGGTCAAAAAATTAGTGATTGAGTTTTTTATGTCAAGAAATTCTCAGTAGCAACCGTGAGTTAGGAAGTCGGTTGCGTTTAAACCCTGTGCCTTGGAAGCACGTAAAATCGTTGATTCTGCGCCTCATTTCTTTCCGTTCGTGTCGGATTACCATCTTATCGATTATTTTCTCGTTAATTTTACCGATTTGGGAGGTTAGAATTAACGAACGAATTGTTGGGTATTTACATACATTTTTTAAAGTTTAGTGGTTTCTATTCTTAGTTGTATTTAAGCTATATACTTACTATATGGTCACCGCGGCAAGTTTTTTTTATATCTAATGAGAGAAAGGTAAATTTTAAGTCGCTGTGGTTTATTTCAATATGCCATTTTTATTGCGAAAATTGATCTGCATATTGTCTGTACTTAATCTAAATTGTAGTGTAGAAAATTATAAAAATACAAAATAAAGTATAATTCTACGACACTTGTAAAGTTTTCTTATTTTTAATTAGGGTTATCAATGGATTGATCGAATGCCCATTTTTAATAATATCATGGAGCTTCAAAATCTCGATTATATTTTTGTTTGCCCCACTAGTGCTTGTCAAAATCATTTCTGTAAAACGCGAGTAAAGAACGGTTTCACGTTGGTGTAAGTGTCGTAAATAAAATAGGTTGTGAACTTTTCACATGAAAATGCTTTGATGATGAGCGTTCAATTCATTATATACAGTAGCTGTATGTAATTAGTAATTAAATTGGTGAATTCAGCAGTTAACTTAAATAATTGAAAACTGAATTTATTTATTTCTCACCACAAATCACAAGAATGTCTTAAAATTAAATTTAATAGCTATTAAACAAGAATGGTTGTGGATCCCAGGTGCCTGAAGTAGGTGATTAAAATTATAAATATGCTTAAAGTTTTTTCTTAATTGGACCATGATGCCAATTTATAATATTGTTTCTTCTTTTTTCATGTGTAAAACTATCGTATTCAGTTGAATTCTCTCTTCTCTCTGGTGAAATAGTTGTTATCGTGGTATTTGCATCTCACTTCGAGAAAGTTTTCTATGTCTTCCACTTGATTTTATGAAACGTCGAAATGCTAAATAGTCGTTAGTATGAAGAAGGTAAATTAACTACCATTAATTGCCCCTCTTGAAGCGTTCTGGGTTTATTATTTTCTGGTTAATTATTTAGGCTTGTGACAGATACATTTTTTGCTTTGATAAGTACGTAGTATTGTCGTACCTTAAATCGATTCAGGAACCGAATATTTCCTTGGACACGTGAAACAATTTCCCCCATCCTACGGGTTTATGTGCCTCTCGCAATAGTACCGGATTAGAATACCAAACACTATGTATACATGTTAATTCGGATGGGAATTTGAACTTAAGTCGATTAACAATTTGCATTTGAAAATATTTAATAATTACATTCTTTGTTCGTTGACAAAATTTTAATTAAAAGTGTGAGAATTACATTTGAATAAATTATATAAAACTTTAATGCCTTTATGCCATTCTAAAATTTTAATAACGAAGAAAATGTGATCTGTAGTTATTAAACACTCGTTGAAAAAATGAGGCGTAGAAATGAAATTGGTACTAAGACATATTGTTTAGAAATATTAAGCCTCGACTTAAGAAGCTATGTGTAGATTATTTTGTTCTTGTTTGGTTCTTTAAGGTCCTATTTTACTTTTTAATAAAATTTTAATTACTTGAACTCTTTGAGTGGACGAAGGGATGTCACAAGCTTAAGTTGAAAACTAGAATGTCGTTAAAGCAGTTACATTTTTATACTTAGTAGAGCAACGTTGCAGCTATATTATGGTCAGCTTGACCGGGGTAGGACCACGCTCTCACGGAATACCAGCGTAAAATACCAGCTTAATGCAGTTGTGTTTTTGGTATGCTGAGTGTAGAGAATCAGAGACCCTTTTTACTTGTAAAAAGGCATTATGTATAAGTCCTTAGGGGACACAACGAATCTGTATTTTTATACTTATTTGCGGACACTAAAACCGATTCACAATCCACAGACGATATGATATCGTACATACAAAAAAGAGACAAAAGCCTACGTCGCATTGAGTACCTGCTTTTTTTTCCCCTCTCTTTTTTGAATATGTAGCCGATACAGAATGCAAACAATATTATTGACAGTAAAGTTTGAAAACCTTCCACTTTTACAAGGCTCTGAATAGTATGAATACCCGGTCTCGCCATTTAGCGTCGATGTGGCGTTAATGGCCGTGTTTCTCACCTCTATTTCATACACCCATCCGCCGCGCTCAGCCGTTATCTTTTACGGCTGATTGGCTTTTAATACGAATGAAAAAACACGCGATTCCATTCCATAGCAGTTTGTGAACAAATCTGGTAACATGTATATTTATGTGAGGTGAATATTTGTAGTCTTACAGTATATAAGTCTTATGTTCAGTATGTTGAAGTGGTAATCCTAGTACCTGTAAGCAAAGTGTCGGGCGGCCTCTAATAGGTGGAGTGACCGTCTGGAATGAGATGTATGATTCGATGTATGCAGGTAGCTCAGGACAGTCCTTTGTGGCATTCTTTGGGGAAGCTCTATGTACAGCAGTGGATTTATAATGGGCTGTAATGATGATGATGATAAACGATAGGTTGCTTTTGATATATAGTTTAATAAATTATTTGTATTTTATGTGATATAGTTACGATGCAGCCATAATATAGCGCGGATGGTTGGTCTGCGACTAAGAAAGGACGACACACTCATAGAATAACACGAACAGCAGCATTATGAGGAAGCGGAAATCCTTTTTACTGGAAACGAGGCATTTCTTCTTAGTCCTCGGAACGACAACGCATCTGCATTTTGATTTCTAATCATGGATCTATGTAGATGCTTTGGGGCCACAGCATCCACTTACCATCAAATGCAAGCCCGTTTGTTACGCCTATTCTATAAAAAAAACATGCGTGAGTATCGTGTAACACTCGGTTGGAACGAAGTTTCTTTCGTAGTATATTATTATTGATACAAGTATTATATTATTGATCAACAGCGATTTTTCCGGGCCGATAGGACTTAGGGACCTTAGAAAAGAGCCTGCTCCTTTTTTAAAGGCCAATTACCATCGGTGGCGGTAGTCACTTACCATCAGGTGAGCCGCATGCTCGTTTGCCCCCTCTCCAATAAAAAAAAACACATACAAATAAATGAATTACTAGCGTCTATTAAAATGAAGCGTCATTTAAAATAAAATAATATTTCTTTTATGAGAAGATAAGAAAAAGTGCTTCCTTATTTCATCGCCAAGGCCGTCTACACTACGTCAGAAAGGGACGGAAAAAATCTTACACTTTTTGTCGCCTAGCCCCCATCCGCCAAATCCGTACCGTCCGATAAAAAACTTCGTTTCAAAAACTCATTGTTCCCTCTTTTTTATCAGTCCGTAAAATTTTACATTTGGACATAGTCCTCCCTCTCCAGCTGTAGGAAGGATTTGCCTCAACCTTACGCTTGTCAGGCGAATTGATTGATTTTTTACACATTTCAGTGAATTGAGGAATATCACAATGTAAATGTCGTCTAAACACTTACATTAAAAACATCATTCTGTATTTTGCCACCATTTTTGGTGGAGTTTTTTCTCCAAATTTATATGGAACCATCAAATTAAAAAATAAAAAATAATCATCAAAATAGGTTCACAACTGACGAAGATATTGCGTAACATTTATACTAAAAAGAGCAAACATTCGAATTGCAAAGCTCCTCCTTTTTTAAGTCGGCAAAAATAAACAAGAAACATTTTGTAATTGTATCACAACTTTGTATGATTTTTTATATTTGATGAATTTAATACATTGAATAAAACCTATAGTTACGAATTTCTCTTATATTTTTTTAACCTGCTCGTATTTTAAGCCAGTGCTTGACTTGAATTCTACCTTGTGGTAAGCGTTGATAAGCTTTGGTTGGTAAATTGCATCCTTTGTTGTAATAATATAATTGTTTCAGTGTAATAAAATCCAACACTTTTTTAACAATAATTTCGTTTATACAATTTTAAATGATTTTTAATAGAACCAGCATGGTGGCGATCACCTTATTCCCAGGGGTTATTTTCATTCGTGTATTCCTTGATATTATAGTAACCCTTTTTGTACAGTTTCTCTTTAATAAAACTTTTAAACTTGTTTATTGACAAACTTTGAATATGTTCTGGGATTTTATTGTAAAAGCGTATACAATGCCCCATAAATGAATTACTGATTCTGTGGAGTCTAGTAACTGGTATTACAAGCTTATGTTTGTTCCTAGTGTTTAAAGTATGCACATCCTTATTCTTATTAAAGCTATTTATGTTTTTATGTACATACATTACATTTTCATAAATATATTGCGATGCCAAAGTTAATATGTTTATTTCTTTAAATTTTTGTCTGAGGGACTCTTTACAATTTAGATTATAAATCGCCCGAACGGCTCTCTTTTGCAAAACAAATATAGCTTCAATATCAGTCGCATTACCCCATAGCAAAATTCCATATGACATTACGCTATGAAAGTAACTAAAATACACTAATCTAGTTGTCTCAACATCTGTGAGACTTCTAATCTTTCTTACAGCATATGCTGCAGAACTAAGTCTGCTTGCTAATTTAGATATATGGGGGCCACATTGAAGTTTCGCGTCAATAGTAATACCGAGAAAAACAGTGGTATCCACAAGACTCAACTCCTCCCCATTTAACAGCACATTGGTATTCGAATGTTTTACATTAGGTATTGTAAATTTTATACACTTTGCCTTATTGCCGTTTAAGAGCATATTGTTGGCGTTAAACCAATGTACTAATTTCGATAGAGCATTATTTACATCGTCATAATTAATTAACTGCCGTTTGAGTTTGAAAATTAAAGAGGTATCGTCAGCAAATAATACTATATCGTGATTGTCCCCTACAAGATGAGGTAAGTCATTAATATAGATTAAAAACAGGAATAGGCCAAGAATCGAGCCCTGAGGAACGCCCATTGATACTACCGATCCGGAGGAACCTTTACCATTGATCACGACTTTTTGAGTTCTGTTACTTAAATATGAAGTAATAAGTCTAAGTGCCAAATTTTTTACACCGTAATGTTGTAGTTTCCTGATTAATGTCTCATGATGAACACAATCGAAAGCCTTGGAAAGATCACAGAAAATACCTAAGGCATCTTGTGAATTCTCCCAGGCATTAAAATTATATTTCAGAAGCTCAACACCGGCGTCAGACGTCGAGCGGCCCCTTGTAAAACCAAATTGGTTTTAATGAAGTAATTTATTTATATTAAAAAAAGTTAACAATTGATCCAAAATTATTTTTTCAAAAATTTTACTGAGAGTTGGTAGTACAGAAATAGGTCTAAAATTAGCGGGGTCCAATGTACTACCAGATTTAAATAAAGGTATTACTTTACTATACTTCATTAAATCAGGAAACACACGAGAATCGATACAAGTATAAAAATAATAGCAAGATGAGGTGCAATTAAATCTATTATGGACGCAATAACTGTAACGGAAATCCCCCACAAATCTGCGGTCTTCTTCACATCAACGGTTTTGAAGTATTTTACAACATCTTGCGATGATACTTTTTCAAATCTAAATTCTTTTAAACAGGTGTTAACATTCTGTTTGAGTAATGACTCGGCGACAGTTGGAGAAGTATTCAATGACTCGGTTGTCAAGATAGGAATATCAGGGAAATATTTCTCAAACACCGCTGCGACTTCTTGATTTGATTTAGTCAATTCATTGTTAATTTTTAATTAATAGTTTGAGTTACGAGGTTTGTCTTTACCGGTTTCATTATTAATTATACTCCACGTTATTTTAATTTTATTCTTAGCCGTCTTAATTTTGTTGCTAATATGTAACGATTTGGCTGTGGAGCAAACTCTTTTAAACATTTTAGAATAAAGCATAAGCATCGGAAAGATTATATGATCTTTCATGGTAAAGGTCATATAATCTCCGTCTGCTTTTATGAATTCCTACTGTCGCCCACTCATTAAATGCCTTGCGACTGTTTCTGGAGAATGTTTTAGAAGTAAATGTTTTTTCAAATTCATTGCTTATAAGGGTAAATAGTTGTCCATATAAATAGTTTGCATTGTTCTTATAAGAAAGTGATGGAAGGTTTTTTACCATATTACTTCTAAATCTCTCCAGGCGTTTTGTATTAATAGGAACAAACACACTTTTCTCAATTACCTGTTTTTTATGCATATAAGGTAATGAAACCAGTTGTCCACAGTGATCTGAACTAAGTTTTTGAATTATTGATTTGTTGATTGGTACAACACCTGTAAAAATATTATCAATACAAGTTGCACTACACCCTGCAATACGTGTAGCTTCAAAGAATAAATTACCAAGATTATAGGATTTGAACAAAGAGCAAAATTTAATACTGATGGAAGAAGTTTCCAGGAGATTGATATTAAAGTCTCCACACACTACAAGAGATTTATTCTGTTTATTAAACTTAACTAAAACTTCTTCCATAACCTTTTCAAAGGTATCATAATTTGAACATGGGGGGTCTGTAAACACTGACAACAATAAGGTGCTCAAGCTCAACGCATGCCATTTCTACAGTAAAATTTCTGGAAATTAATCTCTCTAGTTGGAGGATTCACCTTCATCTCGTGAGAGGCAGATTTACGATTGCATACCGCGAGATATATATCTGTCGAAAAGCATTACACTTATTAGATTATACCATAGTTACCCCCAACCATACCGACGGAAATGGCGTCTTAGGTTTTCTTAGGCCGCTGCGCCGACGCACTTCGAATGAATAATGCTTTACTAACTCTTCTATATAATTAATAGATTTTATGGGTTTCTCCTTGTTTTAGGCTCACATGACATATTCTATATATAAAAATCAATTGCTGTCCGTTTTGATGATTTTTTGTGTGTGTTTAAGTGGGTTCATGGATTGATTAGATACATAATCAAGAAATCACCCGTGCGAAGCTGGGACGGAACGCTAGTTTTTAATGTTTTTACATTTTTATATGTCTATCACATTTATATATCTTAGCTAATTGGAGCATTACTTGTGTTCGACGTCAATTAAATACAGGGTGGGGCAGCATAACTTCCTTATTTGTAATGCGCGTCATTCGGTCAGGTGACATCGTAGTGGAGCGCTAGTGGTCTCGTTCGAGAGGAGGGGCTATAAAGTTTAGTCGAGACAGCTCAGTCGCCATAATGCGTTGGAACAGTGAGGAGCGTGCGTTTGCTGTTGAGGCTTACTTTTCGCGCGGATGTTCTGTGATTGCAACTCAGCGCGCCTTTCGAAATCGCTTTAATTTAGCCCCGTTGGCCCCTGTTCCAGACCGAAAATCAATTGTTATGTGGGTCACTACGTTTAGACAAACTGCAAGTGTGACAAAACGAAGAACTGGAGTCCCTCGGCCCATTAGATCACCTGAGAACATTGAGGCAGTCAGAGCTTCAATGTTGCGATCACCACGGCGTTCTGCGCGCAAACATGCATCTACCCTTGGACTTTCCAGTCGTTCTGTGCGGAGAATTCTCCATGAAGACTTACATTTCCATCCATACAAGATGGCGACTGTACAGGAACTGTCAAAACATGACTACGATTCTCGCAGGAACGCATGTGAGATTCTTCTGGATGTCGTTCCTGAGGACGCTATTGTTTTTTTTAGTGATGAAGCACATTTTCACTTGTGTGGATCCGTGAACAAACAAAACATGCGCTACTGGGCTGACACCAATCCTCGAGAATTGCATGAAAGGCCTTTGCATTCACCTAAGGTCACAGTGTGGTGTGCAATTTCCTCAGCTGCAATTATTGGTCCCTGGTTCTTTGAGGAAAATGAAGTCACAGTAACAGTGAATTCGGGCCGGTATGTAAACATGTTACAGGAATTCTGTTTACCCCGGCTGAATGCGTTGGACTTGGGAGACATTTGGTTCCAACAAGACGGTGCAACGGCACACACTGCAAGAGCATCGATGGCTGTTTTGAGAGAACACTTCCCAGAACGCCTTATCTCAATCAGGGGCGATTTGCAGTGGCCGGCCCGATCTCCCGATTTGTCCCCTTGTGACTTTTTTCTATGGGGTTTTTTGAAATCCCGTGTTTATGTGAACCGTCCAAGGACCCTACAAGATTTAAAGAACAACATCCAGGAAGAAATTGCCAACATAACGCCTGCTCTGCTTCAAAGAGTTATGACAAACACCAGAAATCGGTATACTCAATGTATAGAGAATAAGGGACGTCATCTACCTGATTTGATCTTCAAAACTAAATAAAACAAAACTTTAAGTATGTACTTACATTGTAAAAACCAAATAAAATTTTTCCGATTCATACAATGTGTTTTATTAGGTTTTAAAAAAAGGAAGTTATGCTGCCCCACCCTGTACATCAGCAAGGCGTCACGATAAAGTATTTTTTCATCTTGAGTGGTACTTATCAACACCCATTACTGTTGTATTACATATCTGCATAGTTTCGAATACAGGTAGTACCCACCTAGACAATTTAGGCAGATGAGTCCCAGTCCTACTCAGTATAAGTAGCAATTCATTACTTATTCAAGCATTTATTGCTGACGGTGAATACAAACTTAAACTGAGTTCGTAATTAGCTGACAGCCGTAATACTACTCACGTTAAATAACTGTGTGCTATGTACTGAGATAAAGATAAACTTCATAATCTTAACATGAATATACAATATACGACTTCCTCAAAGTTCAATAACTTTATTAAACAAAGTTGTATAAAAAGGGTTATTATAATATTAAGGAATTTATGGATGATAATAACCCTTGGGAATGAGGTGATCGCTACCAAGTTATTTCTAATTTGTTTTGTGTGGTTAATTGTGTAACATATTCTATATATTATTGATAGCTGTTATTTAAAAAAAAACAGTCCAGTTGGGTTTCTTGCTGGTTCTTTCCAAGACAATTTTTTTTTGAAGCAGTGGTAATTAAATAAAAGAGTGACTTTTAATAAGTGTTATTTATAATCTATATTGAAAAAAAAACTTTCTGTTTCTGTTTCTGAACCCTTGTATTTACTTGAAATTCACTCGTAGAAACGGACGGGTCGTAAGCCGATTAAGCACCGCATATCAGACTAAGTTTTCTGTTTATGGGCGAGTCTGTGTGAGGAGACGCTACACTATGTTCTGAAAGATTAATTGTTGTTATCATTTCTGTTCGTGTTGTTACAGAGGTATAATTTATTTGTTAAGTGATTGATAAAAACCCTGGAAATGAGGTCATAACTAACATCATATTTCTGTCGATGTGTCTACGAAATGTCGTCATAATTGTATAATATAATTTGCAATTTTTTTTCATAAAATTTCTGCTGGGTTTTTGATGCTGATTCATCTCACAAAATAGAAAAAGGTTTTTCCGAACCAGTTATGACGCAACGAAATATAAATGATTTTCAATAAATATTTAATCTATATTGCATAAAATAATTCCATTATATTCCATTCTATTCAATTGTATTTCATCATTACATAAAAATTATTCTATTCTATTCCATTTTCATTCATATTCTGGTCCTTCACTGCTGGCAGTATGAGGACGTTTAAGGTCGCTTAGCGAGCTATGCTCGAGGTTTCTCAGCAGTAGAACCACAGTGACCGACATTGTCCAACGGATTAGTAAGCTGAAGTGGCAATGGGCCGGCCATATAGCTGAAAGAACCGACAAGCGATGTGGGATAATGGTTCTCGATTGGCGTCCTCGTACTGGTAGGCGTACAGTAGGGCGACACCCCACGAGATGGAGTGATGAACTGGTAAAGCACGCAGGAAGTCGATGGGTGCAGGTGGCTTAGGACCGTGCTTTGTGGCATCCTTTGGGGGAGGCTTATGTTCAGCAGTAGATATATGAAAGGCTGTAATGGTGATGATGATGATGATTCCATTCTATTTATTTTATCCTTTCATAGTAATTATGTACGGTAGCGATAGCTATGGCTGCGCTCCGAGGGTTCAGATTGCGCACTAAAAAAGCGTTTTTTGACCTGCAAAAGTCTCTCTCTTTAGGAAGTATTTGCCCTAAACGCGACGGGGTTTTCTATGATACGCCTTGAATTCGCCTCTAAAGATGCTCAAGCGATAAAGTAGGGTATTACGCCGTTGTTCATGCGGCAATGTTTTATTTGCTAAAAATGATAATTTAACACACAAACACAAACACTCACGCCTGTCACCCAGAAGGGTAATCAGAGACTACGGATTTCTATGTGGCGCGATCCGGACACACCTCTCTCGCCTCTTTTACATCCATATATCTACGCATACACGCTCGTCGGTTAAGGGTACTACCAATCTGGCCCATTTTCAATGTATCTCCGATTTGGTCGATAAATCTTCGTCTAAGGCGTCCCTTCCCGACCCTGCCGTTTACTTCTGCAACATAAATTTGCTTTGTCACTCTTTCCTCGTTCATTCTTTCTACATGACCAAACCACCGAAGCATTCCTTTCTTAATCCTGGTCACAACGTCATCTTGCAAACCACACTTTTCTCTTATCATACTATTTCTCACCCTGTCATTCAGATTCAGCCCTAGAATATTCCTTAATGACCACATTTCTACAGCATTTATTCTACTTTCATGCGTCTTCTGCCAAACCCAACTTTCACTACCATACATTAAAGTAGGGACTAACACAGCATTATGAATTGCCATACGTGCCTTATTTGACACAATCTGACTCTTCATAATAGCGCGTAGAGCCCCATTTACTCTATTTCCTGCGTTAACTCGTCGTTCTATATCCTTATCATATCTACCATCCCTGCCAAATAAACATCCCAAATATACAAACTCATCCACTTGCTCAATCAGTTCCCCTTCTATTGTTATTTCACATAACGTTTTACTTTCTTCTCTTTCAAGACCATCACTTTCGTCTTACTAGCCTTCTCTTTCATACCCCTTAATATCAGTTCAATAAAGTAACCATCATTTGCAACTCGGCCGCCGACGGTGCAAATATGACTTGATCATCGGCGTACAAAAGGCATTTGACAGTTAATTCACCCATTCTCAACCCACATTCTTCAACTTTCAAAGTTTCCAAACAACTGTCCATAAATAGGTTAAACAGCCACGGGGAAGCTACACAGCCCTGTCTGACACCTTTTTGAATGACATACCAGCCCGAGTAGACCTCGTTGATCCTGACACAAGCACTAGAATCTGCCTGTATCAAACCAGCGCTCAAAGCAAATGAGTTCAGTGTTTGCCATAACACGTTCCTGTCCACTCTGTCTTAAGCCTTTTCGAAGTCCATGAACGCACAAAAAACTTTCTAGTTTTTGGCCAAAAACTTCTCCGCAATCACGTGCACGGAAAAGACTTGATCCGTATACCCCATCTCCTTTCTAAATCCGACTTGCACATCCCAAATTTTTCCATTAGTTTCTTCCATAACTCTTTCAATTAACACTTTAGCATATAGTTTACCCACAATGCTAAGCAAGCTGATACCACGGTAGTTTTTACAATCCTGCTGTGCCCTCTTTCCCTTATATATTGGGACTACAACGGCTTTGCACCAGTCTTCTGGTACCCGCTTAAGTTCCCAATATAAATTAAACAAGGTGTACAGCAGGCCTGCAACCACACCCTCTCCAGCCCTTAGCATTTCGAATGATACTCTATCATATCCGGCTGCCTTTCCTGCTTTTATGCTTTTCATTACTTTCAATATGTCATCTACACTTATCTCCCTACCTGTCTTCAGTTATTTGGAATTTCTATTTCACTTAATTCAGACGACTTTTCACTCTTAAACACGCTTTCAAAGTTTATGTGAGTATATTAAACAATTTAATGTTTTTTAAATGATGGAATTATGAAATTTGAAATAAAATATCCATAGGAAAATATTTTTGTTTATTCGATGGAAAAATTGCAATTAAGTTTGTCAAATGTCTTATATAATAAACGACTATTTCAAATTGGGTTCTTCCTACCGGTGCAGAATTATATTTTTATAAATAAATTAAAATACTTACAACTGTAGCAAACCGGAATAAACAAAACCACATAAGCAGCATTTGTTTACAAATATCTCGCAACGACAGCAATTGTTCTCCTCGATTAAATTAAAGGGAAGTGAATTGCCAGTCACTCGATGTCGCCGCAAATAGAGAGAGACCTTTAAACGAGCAAGCTGCTCCATATATAATTGCTTTTTATTACTGCGTTATATAAAGGGAATATTCCAATTTCTTTTAATGCTAACTTCGTGTGCACATTTACCCTGCCGATTAAGTCCAAGTAAATGGGGGCCAATTAATGGTATTTGAAAATACTGAAAAGATTACAATGACAGATTACTACGTCAGTAACATAAATTAATTACTTAATGCCGCGTATTTTTCTAACTAATCCCAAAGATTTGTATGTTTCCTTTGTGGAATACCGGACAAAGTGGCACCTCCTTCAAGTGACATTAGTAAAGTTTCCAACTAATGGAGAAAATACACTTATTTAATTATAATTATATATTTTATTGAAATAAGTACAATGTATCTTTAGTCTGTATTAGCTTTGCTAAACTGTCTTATTTTTGGAAGTAATTGGAAGTAAAGACTAGAAATGAGTTGTTTGACTCGAACTTCAGGCCTAGTCAGTTTGAATAGCCTATCATGTAGAGAACGTGATGGGGGTCATGGTTGAATAGGAGCAAAAGTTCTCATTACACTCCTAGGGGGTCAAAATGGCCAAAAACTGAAAAATTTAAAATTCTTATTTCGGCTATAACTCCGCCTCCTTCGGAGGTTCTTACACAGTATTTACTTCCCGCATCCCACTTGTTGGTAGTAAAGACTAGAAATGAGTTGGAGGGTGACTCGAACTTTAGGCATAGTTAGTTTAAATAACCTATGATGTAGAAGATGTCATGAGGGTCATGATTGAATAGGGGTAAAAAGATCTGATTACACTCCTACGGGGTCAAAATGGCCAAAAACCGAAAAATTAAAAATTCTTATTTCGGCTATCACTCCGCCTCCTTCATAGGTACTTACACAGTTTTTACTTCTCGCGTCCCACTTGTTAGATTTAGAAGTGGAAGACGATTAAAAGTAATTTAATGTTTGACATGTTTTTGATAACATGTCGCGCTCGCTTCCTTTTATGTTTGTCGCACCGTATTCACTTCATAACGTAAATCAGAACACTATTTATGAAAGTATCGTTAATAAACTGTATCGTGAAGTACTGCCATAAAAAATGTTGTGACGATAAATACTCAATCAATTTTATAAGTGCGTAATATCGCATCAAGTGCTTGATCGTTTGGTAAGAGGCAATACGAAGACTTTTTTGAGTATAAACTTTTAGTTTTATTGACTGCCTGCTGATTTAAAAGCATTAGGTATTGTAGAGATATTAAGTTATTTACAATATTAACAATAATAAAATACTAACAACTAAAAGAACAATGGCAGAAAAGTAGTTGACAAAAATTATTCTGAATGAAAAATATTCTGCGTCTAGAAATAAGCTATATTTAAAATGAATTTTATTATTTTTCTATGATTTTCCAAATAAAAATGTATTTGAATTAAAGCCACAGAAAAAACAAACATTTTTGGGAATATCAAATGACTTAAATCATTTTACTCTATTAAAGTGTTGTTATTTACTATATTCATACTATTTTCGTATAACTTTGTAAGACTACCAACACTTTGTGTATTACAAACACAAAATATTTTTATATTAAGTTATTATTAGTATTAACTATACTATCAGTGATAATAAAAATAAAAGCGATATGGTTGAAAGTAAGTGTCTTAAAAAGAACTTCCTACAATAATACATTATTAAAAAACAAAGAAACAAAATAATCTCAATCATAGTATTATGTAACAATTCCATTTAATGTTATGGCAACACTAGCTAAAACATGGCTTTACGGCTCTGGGTTCTAGCCTTTCTGAGATTTTCACTATATGACACAAAGGCCCTGGAGCCATGCCAGAAATACACATTTATAATTAGCAAATATATAATAGAGATACAATATTCTAAAAACTCAATAAATCACTCAATTATGTAGGTAGGTACATTATGTTGAGAATGTATTAAGCTAACATCATATAACCACAGGACGAATGACTTTTTCCAAGTTACATAAAACATAACCTAAAAAGGTTCAGATCTAAATTCTTTTTTGACGCCTTCTCAGGACAAAATTCTTTGATAGAGTTATTAAGGGACTGACGCTTAACATTTTAAGATATTATTGATATAGCTATAGACGCTACCATTCCTTCTGAACTAATTTTATGTATGAAAGTCTGCCATTGTTCTTTTTGTGTAACTCATGCAATATAGTGCCAAGAATGCTGGTGGCCTTTTCTTGCTTAATGGCTATACTTAGCCTCTTTTTTTTATAAATTGGAAGTGATAAACAAATATACAGTCCATACGATTGTAAGTAACTACTGCAGCCTACGGGTACCTGCAACCAAATTCAAATTAAGAAAGCCATAGAAGGAGAATAAGGAAAATGATACAGTGTTGTCCCCTCTAAATACTAAGGCGGAAAACTTTACAGTCTGTAATAATTACAGACTCGCTCGCTTTACTTTGAGCGGAACTGCTGAGTTCCGCTCAAATGTGCACGCATTCCTATTTAACGTTAGAAATATTTAAGAGAGTGGTTTTTTTTTTTAATATAATTACTCACACCTACTTCTAGGCTTAAAAGGTTTAAAACGTTTTTTTTAATATTTACTAGTATCAAAGCATACACACTCGGCGACTGGTATCCCTTATCATCCCGTGCGAGTCATAAGAGGCGACAGAGGGAAACTGAAAACAAGCGAGGAAAATATGGCAAATATCCACTTATGAGGCAATTTATGGGAGAGACCAATATTCAGCAGTGGAGTTTTCATGGGTTATAATGATGATGATGATGATAATGAAACACTCACATCAAAATAAATACATCATGCAATTTATCGATTAAAAAAAAAGGATTTTTCATTTTCACTCATAGATGACACTTTTATTTATTTGCTACAAGCTGATACCCGGCGCGTTGCTACCGCAGAAGAAATAATTGTGAAAATGTGGTTTTAAATTTGGAAGAGTTAAATTTTAATTAGGTATGATAATACATTCATTGAATGATATATTAATTTCAAATAAATTTGGCTGTACGATACACGCGCCACCTAGTGTAATTAATTGTACTATGCCTATAACCTTCGCGCAAGTGCAGGCAATAAGTTGACAAAGTTTTACCGCAATCTGATGTACGGTATGGCAACGCATAAAACACTAATAAACAAAAATTTACTTTTATATTTAGATATTTTTTCTTTCTCAACATACACGTAGCCTTTACGAAACGTGATATGTCTCATGGGTATCATTGCACGATATTTTTCACATAAAATATACCTACCATTTTGTGGATATTTTCTAACACCTACACTAAGGATTATTGTATTCTTATGATTAAGAAAAAACAGACAAGTTAAGCAACTTGTCTGTTTTTTTCTATTGGCAAGAACGAAAAGAAATATATTCGTGTACCACACTCTGGTAGAATACACCATACCTACTGTACCTACTACTGTGTGTTACTAAACCTCAGTGTATACTCACTCTATTCACAAATAAATAAAGGAGTTTGAATTTGAATTTGATTTTCAGTATCTTATGTAAGCAGGCACAAAGATCATCGGTCTTTAATCGAATGTGCAATCAGCCAACAATAATATCACTCCCTTTGTTTCCCAGATAATACATATTGAACCGCTTGGAGGTAAAGATGTACACAGGTATATTATGTCTTCTATTATACTACTATATGTATATAAAATAACATGTTGTAATTCATCTGACATTCCTCTTCCAAGGGGTTAATGTTTGTAAGCAAATTCTCCATTTTTGAAGGTAAATCCATGAATTAATAGGTATTTTGTCATTTAATAATAATTATAAAATAATGATTTCTTATACTGACGCGAACACTACACATTGAATAAAACTACTTTTACAGGATTCTATAATTAATAAAATTAAAACTAAATCCAAGCATACCACTGCAAAACTTCAAGACACAGGAAGTTCATTCTGCGTAGATCGGACCAAAATTAATAATTAAAAAAGCTGAAGGTACTCCGGGTTAACTCTGACATTGGGACGTATTGACCTCAGTCCCCCGTGAATGCTGGTGCTGGAAAGCACCCGAAACGTTGGGAATTAATAAAAATAAGTTATTTAAACTTAATAAAATCCATAAAAGTAGTTTTATTCAATTATAGGGTAGTTATCATCTCATTTTTTTAGTCAAAACCATGATTCTTTTAAGAATAATGAAGATTCTTTTGGAACTCTGTAGTCTGTGAACAAGTACAGGATCGTCCCCGTCACTACACTAGATTTGATAAACCACAAATCCTCGCTAAATAACACCGATTCCTTCCAAGGATGATTCGCGAGGATATTGAAATCAAAAAACATCCTAATTTTAAAAGAGAAGATAGCTGGGTGCTACCATCTGCTTGGGATCCCATAATTAATAAAATTAAATCCCGAGCCGAGTATACAACTGCAAGACTTCAAGATTCTGTAAGTTCATACTGCGTAGATCGGAACAAATATTAATAATTTTAATCTGGAGGTAGCCGTGGTTATCTATGACATTGGGACGTCAATCACCTCAGCGCCCCGTGACCATGGGTGCTGGAAAGCACCCGAAACGTTGGGAATTAATAAAAATAAGTTATTTTAACCTGATTTAATCCATAAAAGTAGTTTTATTCAATTATAAGGTAGTTATTATCTTATTTTTTTAGTCAAAACCATGATTCTTTTAAGAATCATGAAGATTCTTTTGGAAGTCTGCAGTCTGTGAACAAATACAGGATCATCCCATCACTACATTATATTTGATAGACCACAAATCCTCGCTAAGTAACACCGATTCCTTCCAAGGATGATTCGTGAGGATATTGAAATCAAAAAACATCCTAAATTTAAAAGAGAAGATGGCTGGGTGCTACCATCTGCTTGGGATCCCATAATTAATAAAATTAAATCCCGAGCCGAGTATACAGCTGTAAGACTTCAAGATTCTGTAAGTTCATACTGCGTTGATCGGAACAAAAATTAATAATTTTAATCTGGAGGTAGTCGTGGTTATCTATGACATTGGGACGTCAAACACCACAGTCCCCCCATGGCCATGGGTGCTGTAAAGAGCTCGAAACGTCGGGAATATAAAATAAGTTAATATACCCGATAAAATTCGTAAAAACTTGTTTTAATTCAATGTGTAGTGTTTGCGTAAATATAAGAAATCGTTATAAGATATCATTATAAATTACATCAATAAATATCACGGATACATGCGACTATAAATGTATAATAGGTTGCTAGTAAAAGCGTGTTAAAAAGAAAAAAGGAACTTGAGCATCGACTATACCGTGTCCCGTTTTATCATTCTATATACTCGTAGTTTGATGACTCTGTCAGTAAACATTACGTCGCAGTCCGCCGCTTCGCTTTAACTCGTGATTGCTTTTGCTAATAAAGTCACAAAGGACAAACCTTGTATGGACGGAGAGTAGTTGAAAATAATTAATAGGACGAAGTAAAATGCATAATATATGTTTACTAAGACTACTACCATTGCTAAAGTTTAATACCTATCTAGTGGTTGATTTCGGTGATTCAACAGTAAACATAAATGAACACTTGCAAATATTGGTATTTGGGCATTATGTGCATTGATTTTTCTGATGCGTCTAAGCGATCTGATGCGACTTTTCGTTTGCGAGAATACGAAATTTCCCTTTTCTAAATTATTAAACTAGGATTACAAACAAACACACACGATACTTGATGTATAACCTCGATTAAGAAGAAAAATGCTGATGTTTTGTTATTGCTAACGACTAAAATGCAATGCCTCATTACCAGTAGAAAGGGTCTCCTGTTTCTGCTCACTCACCACACGAAAGACAGCAGCATTGTTGTGATATTTTACGCAGATATTTTGTGCGAACGTAATAATTCTTGGTCGAGCCGACTCAACGGCTTTGCTTTTCGGACGAGTTACAAGCTTTAAGGGCTCGACAAAGACAAGGTTCGCAAAGTTCTGTACTGCTCAGGATAACTAACTGCAGTGTACTTTGTGAATTAGTATTAAGTTGAATAATTGTTTATAGTACAAGATTAGTTTATCGGGTAAATTTTTTGGAAGGCTGGCAAAAAAACTTGCTCTCTCCTCAGCAACTTGATTAGCTAAGCCCATTTCGAGTAGACGTGTACATCGGACTGGGTCACAGTGTTTACTGGAGCGCTAGTGTCTGTCAATCGATAGAGCTACAGAGAGGCTATTAATATTTTATTTTTGTATTTTTTAATACGCCAATAAATTATGACGTTATTTTACACTTAATAAATCTGAAGCTACACCTAGTAATTAATATGTTACTATCTTCGTTGTACACCAAAAAATAAAAAAAATAATTGAATAATTGAATAATTTGAGTTAGTCTGACTAGGGAACGACCACTTTCCCACAGAAATAAAAGCGTATAATTAAAAATTAAAAATTTTGTACAGCCGACTTCAATATAAGTTATTTAAGAATAACTCAATAACCATTGGTCTGACCTTGATCAAATTCATATGGGATCACACGAAAACTATCAGCTTTCATATAAAAAAACAATCATCGAAATCGGTTCACCCAGTACAAAGTTATGACGTAACACACATAAAAAACATACACTCGAATTGAGTACCGTCTCCTTTTTGGAAGTCGGCAGAAAATAGCTTAAGAGCGTAGACGGGCTGCATTTTTTCCATACAAATGTATTCCCCTATTTTCTTCCTGGATAATGCCTCTAGAGTAATCGGTTTTGTTTATAAAAATCAAGGTCTATTAAAGGCATGCCCCTATCATTTATTTTTTTCCAAAAAATTATTACAAAAATAAATATGACTTTCCAAAAACCAAAAAAAATGTCCCGTATTTACCTCCGTAATCAGACGACTACCAAACAAATTTGAAACGTTTTTAAGATAAAAGAAAATGATAGGAGCATAGATCTATTCTTCCTTTAAATTTTGATACCAAAAATAATTTAATCTGCTTAGTTTTCGAGGAGAAAACAGGGGAATACGAAATGTCGATCGGTCATGGTTTTTGTAGGTGAAATCGTTCTGAGCTGCAGTTGTCCCTATCGCACTCTACGGGGGGAGACCAGAGGTGAGGGGTGGTTAGACTAATAAGTACTTATTAGTCTAAAGAATTAGGAAAGTAACAACTGTCGAAGATTTTATCGATATCATAGTGATGTCAGTCGATATCGTCGTAACGACGTATCGTACTATACTGATTTACAGGCGGCACAGAACAGTGAAATTATTAAGACAACGAAGTAACAATTCAGCGAGTTTACGTTTAGTATTATTTGAAAAGACCTTTAGCGAAATTTAGTGAAATAATACGTAACTAATGTTCGCATTCTACTGCTTGGTGAATAATTCTGCTTACTTGATTTGCCAGCTTTACTGGGGCTTACTTACTTTTTTTCTACTTACTTTACTTTATAAAATAATGATTGCTCTTATCAAGTAAATTCTTAATATTCATGTGGCAGAAGAGGTGCTTGTGAGTATTTTACATAAGTTAAGAATAATTTAATTTAATATAATATAATAATTAATATGTACATTTATTCTGTCGTCCTGTCCATCCTTTCTCTTACAGGTAAATTTCGTGGTATCCGACCGTCAATTATTTCAGGGAGAAGGCATTCGTGGAAAAAAATCGTGGAAAAAATTCGTGAAAAAAAGGCGTTGCCGGCCTTTTAAAAAGGAGTAGACTCTTTTCTTGAAGGTGCCTAAGTCTTATCGGTCTGGAAAAATCGCTGATGGTAATCGATTCCACAAGGAAGTTGTGCGAGGAAGAAAACATCTTCTAAATCGCACAGTGGTGAACCGCCAATCATCCAGATGTGCGTTCGTGAAAGGCGGCTGGGATTAATCCGAACAGTTCTTCAGAGCACTCCCCGTGGTAAATGCGAAAGAAAATGCAAAGGGATGCAACATCTCTTCGGAGCGCCAATGAATCGAGAAAGGACTCGGTCGTCGACGATTCGAGCTGCTCTGCGCTGGATGCAGTCAAGTGGAAGGAGTTGGCACTGGGGAGCCCCAGCCCAGAGATGGGAACAGTATTCCATGTGAGGCCGAACCTGCGCCTTGTAAAGTTGCAAGTGGTGTGCCGGCATGAAATACTGTTCCGCTCTGCTGAGCACGCCAAGCTTTTTAGAGGCCAATTTGGCCTTCTCTTCCAAGTGACCACGAAACTGCACGTCACTCGATATGTCGACGCCGAGGATCCCTCCCTCTTGGACTCTACTACCTCCGCCCATCTATGAGTCAGGTAGACCAGAAGATCACCAGCTGATCAACCCCGACGAAAAAAAGCTTGCGTTTTCTTCAAAAGGTTCTCGACTCTCTCTGAAAGTTGCATGAAAAAAACATTTAAGTGCCTATGCAATTTGAGGGTTTCTCTTGATTGTCCTGGGATCCCATCATCAGATCCTGACATATAACTTTCATCATCAGCTCAGCAACTTGATATGATGATTACCAGATATAATGCCTATATGTGTCTATAAAATTGGAGAGTTCCCTCGATTTCTCAATGATCCCTTCATTAGATCCTGACATGATGACCATCGGTTCACATGAGAAGTATGTTGTTCAAACAATGCCCATAAAATGTGTGTATTGCCCTTAATTTTCTTGGAATCCCATCCATCCTAACTTATACCTTCCATCATCATCTAAGCAACATGAGATGAAGATTACCAGGCACAAATGGATGCGTTAAAAAGTATATAAAAAACATTAAATGTGTCTATAAAATTTGAGGGTTGCCCTCGATTTCCCTGGGATCATATTCTGACTTGATGGCAATGGAACCACCTCAAGAGTAAGCTTTCGAATAAAAAAAAAATTGAAAATCAGTCCACAATTGATGGAGAAATCGGTGAACATACATAAAAAATACATACAGTCGAACATATAACCCCCTCCTTTTTTGAAAGTCAGTTAAAAATTATAAAACAAGTAAAAGCCCTATCAGCGATGGCAACCACAGTCGGAAGGTGAATTTCAATTATACAGTTTTATATTTGATTGCCATAGAGATAGGCAATATATACCTACTAAAATGCATATTGTAATTTGACATGAATGCATATTACGAGCGTCTGCAACAGGTGGTATTTTATCCGCTGAGATCAAAGACGTATTAAAAATAAAAACATCTTAGGCCGAGATGGGATAAACCACGTGCGAAACAAAGATACTAAGCATTATTGTTGCTGTTTTTATATAGTTATCGCCTTATGACAAGGACCATCTCGAGTAGAATCCAGCCATGCCTTTCAAAATTGACTACCTCACGCTCCTTTGACCATAATAGCTATAAAATTTTAATTAATTGGATGGCACTGTACACAGTTCAAAATGAATCTTCCGTTATATACGTAAATCATCGTAAAATACGTAAATTAAGGTTTTTTCTCTTAGGACTCAAGAATAGACGCGTTTTATTCCCTTTTCTTCGACCCATTATTAACGAAAAAGGGTTTACCTGAAACAAAAATTATTATGATATGATTATATTTGTAAGTTGACATTTTATCAAACAAAATTCAATAATTTAACAAAACACTAGTTGTACCTTACAAGCAGTATTTTGTTAAATTATTGAATTTCTTTTGTCGATTTGAAGGGGGTAAAATGATAAAATTTATTTACAAATAAAATAATACTCACGATTTTTCTCTAGTCGTTAGAACAAATAAAATAGGTATTCAAATCCAATCCACAAGCCGAGTCAAAACAGTGCAGCAAAGAATCAAGTCCGTAAACATGGTGCGCGCGGAAGATGCGTGGTACTGAGCTACGCACACAAATACAGATTATTCACTCACATATTGACACCTCCGTTGCTCGGGCGCAGTGCGACGGCAATAGTTTCTTCAAATACCTATTTCTCAATTCCCGCGCAGACCGACTACGCTCTTAATACTGTTGTGTTTCGTAAGGTGAATGTCGATGATCGCAAAATTTATTTCCTTGAAACGGAGCTTCAATCTTAGTGACAACACATCTGCATTTTGATTCATAATCTAGGATAGATGTAGATGTCTATGGACCAATGCACTCGCCTAACATTATCGGGTGGATTGTGTACGCGTATGTAAACATTATTATATAAATTAGTCAAACCTGATTTGTTAAGTAATGATTTTTTATATTACGCGAACACTACACTTAATTAAAACTAGTTTTACGGGTTTTATCGCGTATATTAACTTATTTTACATTCCCGACGTTTCGAGCACTTTACAGCATCCATGGTCCGGGGGGGAGGGGGGGGGGGGGACTGAGGTGTATGACGTCCAAATGTCATAGTTATATTAAACGGCTACCTCCAGATAAAAATTATTAATTTTTGTTGCGATCTACGCAATATGAACTCATGGTATCTTGAAGTCCTGCAGTTGTATGCTTGGGTTGGGATTTAATTTTATTAATTATGGGATGTCAAGCAGATGGTAGAACTGACTTTTGCTGTCGCACGGATGGGTCGGCTCGAACCGGGGTGGTACCACGACCTCACAGAATACCAGCGTGAAGTAGAGGTTTACCTGTTTACCTTCGCTTGGTGAGTGCAGGTGGCCGGAGGCCCTTTTTACTGGAAATGAGGCATTCCACCTTAGTCCTCACGGGTGACAACGCATCTGCATTTTGATTCGCAAACGAGGATAGATGTAGATGTCTATGGGCCGCAGCAACCACTTACCATCAGGTGGACTGTGTGCTCGTTTGTCACCCTTATCCTATAAAAAAAAAACGTTCATGTTATTTTTGTACGCAAACAGATAAAAATATTGTTATTTTGTACTAAAATATTTGTAATAATTCATGTTATGTAAAAGGTTCTGTGTATACCGGATACGCTTTGACGTCGAATATCGCGGGGAGAACTTGTTTACAATATTTTATAGCAACACTAAGGGAGACGGCCTTCAGAAATGTAGTTTGTTGGGGCGACGCAGCGTCGGTGATGACATCAGTCTCTGAATTCCGTTTGAGCTCCTTTGCGGTGCCTTGGTGTCATAGATAAGACAAAGGAAATTGTTTTTGTGCTAATTTTATTGTTTAATTAGAACTGCCATGTGATTATGTAAACCCATTCCGACTCCTCCATTATGTTATGTTAAGTAAGTGCCGTGGTAGCTCAGATGGTTAGCGCTCGGTGTAAGTTTCACAGTACGCAAGCAACACGGGTTCGTACCCGCCGGCACCAATGAAATTGTTAATTGCAATTTTAAGTGCTGATTTACTACGTACTCGGCGTTGAAGGAAAACATCATGAAGAAACCTGCATATCTGAGAAATAAGAAAAAAAAGTATTTCGAGGGTATGTGAAGTTCGCCAACACGTATTGGGGCAGCGCGACGGACACTTCCTTGCCCTAAAACCCTCCCAGAAATGAGAGGAGGCCTGTGCCCAGCAGTGGGACGTATAGAGGCTGTAACTTTAACTTTAAGTAAAAAAGCCTCTTTTATCTCTCTCTCTCTCTCTCTCTCTCTCTCTCTCTCTTTCTTTCTTTGGGCTTCTGATAGATTTCCGAAGTACTTTAATATTTCACATCAAAAACGGGGGTTTAGTATCGAAATTGTAAATATCTGGTATTGAAAGCCCAACCTGTTTGTGAAGAGGGACGATTACATCAAATGATTCTGCAGGCGAGATGATGACAAAATTGGATAAAAATACGTAATCGTAGACACATAAACTTATGATGTACTAAGATAAAACGTCGATTATGTACACCTCAATTGCAAAATAAAGGCTCCAGTATATTTTATGTAAGCTGGTACAGGGAGCGTAAGTTATTAATCGGTTGTGCAGTTAGCCTACAGTAATTGCACTCCCGTTTGTTTTTGAGATAATGTCGAATAAAGATATATTCTAGCTACAATCACATTAATTAAATTACTTTCGTATCTATAGGTATATGTTGAAGAACTTAGGAAAAGGAATCAGTCAATTAGGACTAATTGACTGATTCATCATTGTCGAGCTGTAAGTTTCTTTTATAATGTGAGCACCCATAATGATTTCTAATATTTACGCAAATACTATCTATAAAATTAACTGATTTTACGTTAAATATAACAATAGGACGTTAAACACCTCAGTTCCCTTCGTGGCCATGGCCGCTTTAACCTCTAAACGTAGGGAATAAAAAGTTTAAAATAAACGCACTAATATACGTAAAGTTAGCCTCATTTAACCTTCCCTTAAGGGATGAATGTAGTTACTTACTGGAAACGTACGTTAAATAATCAATAGGAGATAAGAAATAAAAATAGGTAGTCGTTCGAGAAAGAAATAAGAAAAACGTATTCTTAGAATGTTAGAAATTATATACATGTATAGTTTATGATGTACTGAGAGCTGAAACATGTCGATTCTGTGTATCCAAACTAGGCTGTATCTGCTGCAGGTGGTTTTCAGGACCGTACTTTAGAACCAAACCGCAAGAAATCAAACAAGAAAGCAAGCCGACTTTTAGAACTAGATTTGTGGAGATTTACATTTCGATTCTTAAAAGAGAATAGGTGGAGATATCTATGGGCCAGTAGTCAGTATCCACTTACAATCACGTGGACTGTGTGTTCTTTTGTCACCCTTATTCTATAAAAAAAACCTTTTTATTCAAATAATTCCTTCAAGTTGAACACTATTCATATTTCCCACAAGAAAGCCTTATATAAGGTGATGTTCGGCTATATAACGAGTGTAATTACCCCATATTTCTGTTAATTAACCGAAGTAACCGATGAAGATGTAAGAATAACGATAAATTTGTGCAGAAAAATAGCATTAATAATGTACTCCAAGCGGAATTACAGTGCCGGATTATAGTGCATAGAGTGTGTACGAAAGCGTAGGTACATTTTCTATTCCCGCATTCTCATAGTCCAATGGGAGAGCTATCCAACACGACTCGATCAGTGGTAGGACCAATAACTTTACTGCTTTCCGAGGTACGTGAGTGAATTTATTAACAGAAAAAGCTAATAACATATTTTGTCCTGAACTGGGATTCAAACCTGGGACTACATGATGACTCTCCTTAATTGGAAAGATCTATGTCTAGCGGTAGCTTCTCAGAGGTGATACGTAAATTATAATGATTATAAGAATATTTAAAAAAATCTACCACAGGTAGTAAAAAGTTAAAAAAAATTATAAATATAGAAAATAAATACACCAGATTATTTACAGCATGTGACAGTCGTAATTGCATTGTCTAGGCTGATTCTCGTTAGATGAAAGACGACCTATATATAGAAATCTGTTAGAGACCTATATTTAGCAATGAACTTGTGATGGGTTGTTAAGATGATTTATGTATAACTACTATGGTCAATTAAGGTGCATTAAAATAAATTTATATTAAAATGTAAAAGTTTGCGGTTATGTACTTCTGTAGTCTGTTCTCTTGCTAGATTTATCCATACTAAATGGAAAGATTCAATGTAAATTCGCTTCATCGGATACACGAAGTTATTGGTTATTCAATATTTTGTAGCTAGTCACGATGATAGTCGCTACGAGATATTGCTACGTTACTGCTACGATAATGCTACGAGAAGTTCTGACGATAGTGATTGCGTAAAAACATCATAGAAATAATACTTTCAGTATTTTTAAATTATTATAAGTTTTACCTGACTGCTAATCGTTATTTTCTGAACACAGAACATTACTTACCTGCTTCTGAAGCCTATACGGTTTGACAGATTTTGAAGTGTCGGGTTTTTTAAGATAAGCTTTAATTACCAAAGTGTCATGGGTTAATACAATCGCACGAGTAGAATAAATGCATGTTGTGCACTTAAGTAAAACTGGTTAACTTGGTAATATTTCCCTACGTTTATGTTTTGTATGGCGCACTTAGTTCCACGCCATTACTTAATATCGCCACTATTAGATTTCGTTCCTGCGCTCGTTACAACCGCGACGAATATTATTCTACTTTAAAAATCACATAACTTGGCTATTGTTAAGGGATAATGTGCTTTGCAATATTCGCAAACGAGACAACCGTTTGCTACAGTAGAATAAACTGTATAATATATAATAATACAGAATGATTGTGGATGAATTTCAAATTTAGAATATGAAGTTATTTGTTACTTGCACATGTGTCACATTATATCAAAAACAATTTGCTGAAATGGTTTTTTGCTTTAAGATCTACAATTACCAGAAAAAAATACTATCATACGTAGAACAGATAGTGATGCGAATAAAGCGCTAAGTTTGTAAAATAAAAATTTAACTATTTTTGTTCACTTTTCGATTTTTTAATAAAATATAAAATGATTTTCTTATATTTTAATTAATTTCTCAAAATTGCTGTAAAAATGTTTATGAAATATTGATTGAAATTTTGCCAGTTAGACGAATAATATTTAAAAGGAGTATTCATGTGTTTTTTTAGCATAAATGGTAGAGCCAAGCTGCAGCTATATTATGGTTGTAGCACGAATCGGCCGGGGAAGGAACACGCTCTCCAGAATACCAGCCTAAAATAGCAGCTTAATGCTGCTGTGTTTCGTATGGTGAGTGTACAGAACCGCAGACCTTTGTACTGGAAACTAGGCATTCCATCTTACTCCTCAGAGGTGACAACACATCTGCATTTTGATTTTTAATGGACAATAAATGTAGATGGGCTATAGTATCCACTTACCATCAGGTGGAATGTGTGCTTGTTTATACCCTTATTCTATAGAAAAGTGGATTTCATAAGTTTAAATAGTGACTAAGTCTAACTGTACGACTAACCGGACAAATGCTGTTAATATATTTATCTGGTTAAATAAATTTTGCTTACATTTCTCAATTAAATAAATAATTAAAGACTTATATTCTATATTATTATGATCGCACGTTAACTTACTGTCGCTAACATTATTTGATAGATGCTTTCGTATGTTGGACAAAGTTAACAGAAGTTATAATTATTTTAATTATAATTCTGACTTTATTGCTTCTACGATTTTACTAGCTATGGTCGTAGTATAAAACAAACATCTATATGTCCTTTAAACTATGCGAAATTTGAATACACCAATGTTTAACCAACCGCAATCAGATGCTAAATGAGATAAAATTATTTGTTCAGTTACCAGATCATTAGTCACTTTTCTAAATATTTGCTACTAAGTTGCAATTATTAACCGCCAATGTTATTAAACAAATGGCGTTATTTATTTACTTATTTATTTATACTGATTATTTACCTTTTAAAATATTTAACATTGCTAAAATAATATGTTATGTTATATTATGTTGTTGTTTTGTATTATATATTGCATTGTAGTATATAAAACAATATTTAAATAATGTTTTTTTTTATAACGTGCACTAATTAAAACAAACCACGTACCTAAGTCCCTTTATAGATTGTTTCAAAGTGTGTGTAAAGAATTTTAATCAAATGAATGAAGAACACTACTGCTTAAAGTAATTTTGGTCGCAAAATTAATACGAGGACTCGTTTTATGACACTTTTATTACATCACGTGCAGTATAACGATTATTGATAATAGAAATTGAGAAGAAAAAAAATAATGATTTCTTATATTTACGCGAACACTACACATTGAATAAAACTACTTTTACGGATTATATCGCGTTTAATTTACTTATTTTTTATTAATTTCCGATGTTTCGGGTGCTTTACAGCACCTATGGTCACGGGGGACTGAGGTGATTGACATCCCGATGTCAGAGTTAACCCAGCTTTTTTGTTTATTAATTTTGGTCCGATCTACGCAGAATGAACTTACTGTGTCTTGAAGTCTTGCAGTGGTATGCTTAGGCTTAGTTTTAATTTTATTAATTACAGGATCCCAAACATATGGTAGTACCCAGCTCTATTGAAATCAGGATGTTTTTTAATTCCAATAGCCTCACGTATCACCCTTGCCAGGAATCGATGTTATTTCGCGAGAATTTGTGATTTATCAAATCTAATGTAATGACGGGGGCCGTCTAGGATATGATCACAAACTGCAAAAATATAGCTGACGTGAAGCACCAACGTTCCGTGAAGTCTGCAATTTTTGATCATATCTTAGACGGCCCCCGCCATTACATTAGATTTGATAAACCACAAATTGTATGGTGTGTGTAGAGAACCGGAGACCCATTTTTACTGGAAAAGAGGCATTCCTTGTAGAGGATAACTATGATATAGTATTACTTGCTGATAAAACTTTGTACATTATACATTTTTAACGGCAGTGGGATATTTATAAGGAAATCTAAATATCATAAGCCCATACCGCCATCTCCATTCTCCTATCGGAGCACCAGATGTACTACCTATTATCATCCACACTTAGTTAACATTCCGAATATTTGTACTAAGCGCTATAACTCATCTTTTAGAATGCGCACAGCCAAGGAGCGGAATGCCCTGCCGGCGTCTGTTTTTACAAGTGCTAGACAAACTCGCTCCATCGTGGACCTCATCTTTGCCCTCGGGCCAGATGGAGGTCAAGTGAGCTCATTGTTAATTAAAAAAATCATATAATATCTGGTTGAACTTGAAAAAGAGTTGCTATAATGGCCACATTTGGTGGGCGTATGATACGACCAATCTGAAGAAATCTGTGCGCGAACTCACCAGGCTTCGAAAATTGCCAGTTTCACGCTATGATTCAGCTCTGACACTTGCCGGTGGTTCGTCTGATGTCGAAAATGTAATATAATACTTCAGAAAATTCAAAAATACCATCACCGATTAAGGTGTTGCCAGGTATTAAACTTTTTTTGTACTTTAAAAAATATAATAATTTTATAACATTAATAATGTAATGTTTTGTTTTCTTTGAAAAGGTCAGTGCAGTATTTTGCATATTTTTTATTAGGTGCAATAAATGTTTCTATCTTTATTTCCTGCAATAAATGTTTATTGCTCAGTAAGCATAGAGAATTAATTGATTTTGTAATTATCCCACCCGCATCGGGGTACACCGTTCTTGTTCTGAGAATGAGCTCCATTGTTTTCATTAAACCCTTATAACGATTATAAACCGAGTGCTGTGCAAAGAAAAGCTGCTTTAATTCGTCCCCGCAGGCTACGACGAACTGAGTTAGTATTTCTGAACTGTTTAACACGCTTTAGTATGTTCCCGCGAGTCTACAAATAAGACGCGCCTTTTCATCTACCGTATAAGTTTAAGTTATTGTATTTATTACATCCACCCCGTACTGTCGGCTCCGTGGCTTAGTGGCTTAGAAATGAATTGCGACACTATTGGGCGCTGGTTCAAATCCCACACGAAACAAGTATAAGAAGTGGCCTAAAAATAATTGTTCCGGGTCTGAATGTTTGTCCTTGTGAAAAGAGATTTATGAAATTGGGTGCTTGAAATCGTTTGTAACAGTTAAATAAAATATTTAGGTAATAAAACGACAAATTTTAAGCATAAATAAATGGTTTCTCTTTCTGTAATACACAGGGCAGTCATAAAAACATTTTTTAAAACTGAAAAACGAAAGTTAATGCTTTTACTATAACAAAAATGAAACGTTTTAAAATATTTTTCTGTATTTTGACTATAACAATAGATAATAAAGGCTATTTTTATAATAATATAGGCTTTCATTATCAAAGAAATCATAATATTGAAACATTGAGGCAACTATGTAGATATTAATATTGTGTAAAAGATAAATATTTAGAAAAAAATTGAATGGGCTATGTTATTAAACTAAAAAAAAAACATTTGAATATTATTTGACACGACTGAATAAGCTGTATGGTCATTGATCATTGCCTGCTCCACAGGAGACTTGAGTAACTTCGAGTTTCAACTTGTCATATGCATTTGGAATTGTGGCCTTGCATTGAGTTATATGTACTACGTACTAGAGAAGCCATTCCAAACAAAAATTGTGTCCTACTCTATGTCTTTGCGCATGCGCGGGAGTAGTAGTCGCGCATGAGCGAAGACTTTAATTTGATATAAAATAAGATATTTATATAAAATAAATATAAGAATTTAATATAAAATATCTTAATTTAATCTAAACAAACATATTATATTTCTAAATAAAATGTAATAATAATTATTTTATGGAATTCACAAATCTTCAATTTACGCAATATTTAGTTTGTATGGATTGCACTACAGTTCAGTTGAACATAGTCTATGTTCGGAATGGCTTCTCTAGTACGTAGTACATATAATTCAATGTGGCCTTGTATGTGGATATATTTCGTATTTTTACTTTCGTGGATTCATTTAATTTGTGTAATTTCTTTATATAATTTGACCCTTGGATTTCTCTCGGATTACAGGACAGTAGGTTGTTACGCCTATATAATGACAATAATGTGGTACTTGGGTAATGAGAGGATTAGAACAGACAATGTACGGACTCCTGCTGCTTTTCTAGATGACATTTTATAATTAATTAATAGAATCAGGCGTTACTTTGCGGAAATCCATTATATAAAAGCGTTAAAAAAATTTACTTCGCAAACATCCGCTCTATAAAATATAATAATGTGTCTTACCTAGTATGAAGAGCACCCCCCGCCCTCCCTCAATTACGTGCACTATCCCCGTCACCACTAATCCCAACACCATTACACTAGGAAAGACGCACCACTGACGATAATATGACGGGACCTCCACGCGTTCCTGAGAAAAAGGGTCTTGACAGACAGCCAGACGGACAACAAAGTGATCCTATAAGGGTTCCGTTTTTTCCTTTTGAGGTACGGAGCCCTAAAAATGAAGCAGATTTATGAATTTATGAAAAAATTTGAAGTTCGCAGCTTTAAATTTTAACATCAACTTATCGAAAGTTGTTATTACTTAGACTTAAATTAAACTTCATCTTAAATAACCTTTCTTAAGTTTATGTATAAATTTAAATCATTGGCGCATTTTTCATAAATTTCTTCATTTTTTGTAAACGATAACCCAAGAATGGGGATCTTCCAGTATCATGCAGGTGTCTTACAAATTCTTTGTGGATAATCATTTAGTTAGCGTGTAATGACGGTGTAAGAATATCTAATACCCAACATCATCTCGTGGGTATCGTAGGAGAAGACATAGAGAAACAAATCAGAAGATGGCCAGCACAGTCGTCCTAATTACGAAGATAAATAAAAAAAAAACTACTGTTGCCAACCCTCTGGCCAAGTGTAACAACTAAGGCAAATATCCCCGTTGGAGTAAATCTAAGGGGGACCATGTTCAACTGTGGGCTTTAATAGGTTGTCGCGATAACTCTAAAAAAGAATGAGGGGAGGAATGTGCCCAGCACCTTAGTCGAAAACAGTTTTGACCGATTTTTGTAGTCAAAAGTGGCTTTAACCAACGTTCTTAGTGTTGTCTGATTTAAACTTCAGACTATTGGTCAAAACTCGCAATATCAGTAACAGGTTAAGGTGCAGTTGGGGTGCACCCTAAAGCCGCGTACATTATTATGATATAAAATATGATATTGAAGAAATTGAATATTTAATTTCAGAAATTCAAAAAGTATAAGTCAAAAAAGTTTTGAATTACATTGTTGGTCAAAACCACGTTTAACCGATGTAATTTTGTCAAAATCAGTATTAACCTCTATTTTTGCAGTTTAGTGATAAAGTGGTATTGACAAACGTTTTTGTCGAAACTACTTTGCCTAATTTTTTACAGTCTAAAGTGGTTTTGACCGGTTATGAGTTTTGACTGTAGCATATATATGAACTAGAAGGATTCTAATTTTTTAAATAAATATTCGAGTATATTTTGGCCAACCAACTAACAAGTGAGAGGAACGTAGCACACAATTGATGTAATTTTCTTTAACATTGAGAATTAATGGCTCTTAATTAATGGCCGCACGTCAGTTCGATATTCGTTTGGCTATTCATGTCACCGAAAACAAAGCGAGAGCCATATGTGGCCAATACTAAACATAATTGATTGAACGAAATAATGTTGTGAACTTACTCTCTAACTGAGACCGTTAACTGGTCTTTTGAATTTTGTTTTATTTCTATTTTTTTGAATAATGTTACATCCACAATAGAAATTTCTCCAGCATATTGGAAGTGTTTAAATACATAAATATCACTAAAGCATACATGAATAAAGTTCCGTTTTTAAGGTAGAAAATTAGAAAATTATTTGGTATAATAGAGTTAGGAGTGCTAACTTATCCATTCAGAAATCATGGTTTACATGAATAGGATAAAATAACTTTGATTCAATATAGATTACAAGTAATACTTATTGAAAGTGATTTATACTTTAGTACTGGATTGGAAAAAACTCCTGGATGGAACCAAAACGAAAGCTACCATATTTTAAATAAATCTATTTTTGTTTTTAATTAAAACTGTTGTTATAATTACTATGGTTGTAGCACGCGCCTTAATTGTGAACAGATGTTGCCCGAGGTATGATTTAATCGGGTTTATCTACACATATAAGCTTTAAATTTTGTCCCTTTTATTAAACAACATGTTTCTGTGATCTGTGAGTTTTTGTTTACTAAAAAAATATGCGTGTAATTGTGTACACACGTAGTACTAAGTGAAACTTCTTTGCGACATCATTCTTATTTGATTTTATATTTTACATAAGAAGGTTAAGTAATAAGCAACGTTACAAGAATATATGACGTTTTTGTTTTTTTAATACTGTACAAAATTTCTTCACTACTACGTCGATAAAGAAGACCACTTAAAGTGGTATCAAAAGTTTACCGCTAACCGTTGGCCACTCCCGTAGATTTTCTCAAATATTTGCCATAGTTGATACGCTTGGCAACGCTTGGCTTGGCAGGCGGGTTAGCAACCGCACTTTTGTTATTACTATAGGGTTATTATCAGGAAAATGCCGCTGCTCATGTCTTGTTTTAGTTTCCCTCTGTTGCTTCTTTTGATACCTAAATGGTTAGTGGATTCTCTTGCGCCGTTATGACACGGTAAATACATTGCATAGTTAGTTTAAAACAATAATAATTTCAAAGAATTACGTTTACATACGGAGCGTTATAGTCTATGGCTCTTATCGAGTTACGTCAAATCGAGCAAAAAAGCGGCACGGTCGTACCATCGTTTTCTCGAAGCAGTTCAGGCCATTTTCGACCCCCTAAAACTTCGTTGTGGATAAAACTAGAAGCCTTAATTTATTCAGTCCCTACTTAAGGGTCCTTCTGTCTCAAGTTATTACGTAATTAGCTAACCTAATAACATCTTATAATGACCATATCAATATTAAAAATGTTTATGTTTTAAATACATAGGATTGACTTGGCAATCGCATTAAACAATCTAATTTCATTAAATATGTATTACTTGTGAGATACATTGTGTTTTCCTGGCCAAGTCAATTTATCTATTAGCATTAAGCACGTTTTATATTGTTGTAGATATTTGGTAGGACTAGTTTTTTGTCTGGAATCCTGTCTGGATAGGTAAAACCCATTTACATATTCCTGCTTCTAAATAACAGTGTTTGTACTGCTATGTCCCGGTCTGTAGGGGATAAACATGCCATACAATTACAGGCTATGTGCCTATAAATATTTAATTTCATTTACAATTGTTTCTAGGTATTTTCCATGAATAGGAAAGTCTGCCTAAGTTTTGGCTGCCAAGCATTAATGCACCTAATACTGTATTCTTGTTTTTTTATCATGATAATAAAAACTTTTTTAACTCCCAGCTTTGAAAATTAATAATTTTCAATAGTAGGAAGTTATAGATTTCGGTCTGATTTTGAGAATGCGAGTTTTCGTCAGATCCCCACGTTTTGAAGTCCTAGGAAGCCGTACCAACTATTCCCGGCTGGACATTTGGTCGTGTATATATATATATATATATATATATATATATATATATATATATATATATATATGTGTATGTGTGTATGTATGTAAATAAAATTTTGTCGTACGATATCTTTAGAATTAATTAACCGATCGAGATGGGCTACACGGCGTTTGAAAGTGTTCATTGAGACTTCGAGCTGGTAAGGTTTTCAAGTCAATCGGTCAAGCCGTTTCAAATACTTTCAAAATATAAAAACCAAAAAAACAAAAATTAAATAGATTTTTGAGCGTTGCGCTCTAAAATATATGGGAAGTTTCAGGGATCGCCTGCAGGTTCAACCGTTTTTCAGATTTTTATACCGACTTTAAAAAAGAGATGGTACTTTACGTTTACTGGAAATGAGGCATTCCATCTTAGTCCTCACGGGTTACAACGCATCCGCATTTTGATTCGCAAACGAGGATAGATGTAGATGTAGATGAGGCCGCAGCAACCACTTACCATCAGGTGGACTGTGTGCTCGTTTGTCACCCTTATCCTATAAAATAAAACTCAATTCGAGTGTGTTTTTTTATGTGTGTGTTATATTAAAACCTTTTTGGGTGAACCCATTTTCCATGATACTTTTTTTATTTGAAAGCTGGTGCTTTTCATGTAATATAAATTTGATCAAGGTCTGACCAATAGTTTTTGAGTTATTCTTAATAATTTATATTGAAGTCGGTTGTACAAAATTTTTATTTTTTAATTATTAAAGAATAAGGGTGGCAAATATGCACACAGCCCACCTGATGTTAAGTGGATGTTGTGGCCAGTAGACATCAACATTTATCCTCGATTAAAAATCAAAATGCAAATGCGTTGTCACCCCAGAGGACTAAGAGGGAATGCCTCGTTTCCAGTTAAAAGGGACTCCCGGTTCTCTACCCGCACCATACGAAACAGTTAAGCTGATGTTTTACGCAGGTAATCTGTGAGAGCGTGGTCCTACCCCGGTCAATCCAACCCATTCGTGCTACAACTATGATATAGCTGCAGCGTGACTCTAATTTGTATAAAAGAAAGAGAACTAATATAAAGTAAAGTAAAAGTAAAATATACTTTATTGTACACCAAGGAACACGTTACAGTATTTATATATTTAAAGGGTCATTGGTACAACAGGCGGCCTTATGGCTAAAACAGCGATCTCTTCCAGGCAACCTTAGAGCAGAGGATACTATTTTTAAAAGATAGCGGAAGGGGTGTACGGAATATAATATAGAAAGATTAATAGAAGAACATAAGTGATTAAACGAAAAAAGAAAAAAAAGTGAATGACGACAGGTAGTAACTTAAGAGGAAAGGTAATAAAGTTTTAATTTATTTTTAAATATATAATTACCAGTTGCGATGCATTTCATTATCCGCCTTCTTTTTTTGAAGTTGGCTGCCGGAAAGGGCTTCAGTATCCACTTACCACCAGGTGGAATCTTAGCTCCTTTGCAATTTTAATATTAGGTAACAAAATTGATACGTATATTAACCCTTTCGCTGTCCCGTGCACTACATATAGGTCATTGCTATTGTCTTTCTATTTTAAAAACTATATTTTTTATTTTAAATCGTGTTTTAAAACCGGACAGTGAACGCGTTAAGCTTAGCAAGAAGACACAGAAAATGATAATCAACGCGGCAAGTAATAATATATAAATGAAAACGTGAGAAGACGTCTGAGAGTTTTTGATCCCCGCTCAAATGAACTCTAGTCGTAAATGAGATTAGGTACCGGTGAGACGACGGACTGAGAAAATTACACTTTTAAATTTTACAATTTCATATAATCTGTCGTAGAGTATAATTACATAATTTTAATGGAAATGCAACAAGATTTTTCTTTAATTTTTTTATAGGTTAGGGTGACAAACGAGCACACAGTCCACCTGATGGTTACTGGTTGCTGTGACTTAGAGGCATGTACATCTATCTTCAATAAATAATCAAATTGCAGATGCGTTGCCACCCGTGAGGACTAAGATGGAAAGCCTCTTTTCCAGTATGTCTGTCAGAGACCCCTTGTCTCCGAGTCGCTACACTCACCATACGAAACACGGCAATGTTAAGCTGCTATTTTACATTGGTATTCTGTGAGAGTGTGGTTCTTCCCCGGTCGAGCATGGCTCTACCACGTATAAGATATAATTTTTGCATCTATTTGGATTGCCAACATAAACAATAAGAAACAGCAATGAATGTATGGTTAAATTGCAGTATCATTATTTTTACATAATTAACTGCTCTTATAATAGGCATTATTTTAAAATGCCTATATATACAGCGAAAGAATAAAAGATATAAAGCAACAGTTGGCGGCAACAGATTCGTAATTTTTGCATGCATGTTAGTGAAGTCAAACTAAAGTGGCTCTCTATATTTAAATTACACTGTGACGTTAGACTACCGATAACTGTGCTATTGGTACGTTCCATTTTAGCTCTTCTGAGCAAAGTTTTAAGATCGACTCTCTCATACATGTATGTTTGTTACAATTATAACTTTACTCTGTGGCACACAGTATGGTGCTTTGTGGTTTTAAATCCGTAAATCTGTGAAATTTGTTTTGGCTTTCGTAACGGTCTGAAATTCATAAATGTACATTATAAACATTAGTTATTATTGGAAAGTTCTGGTTGCGTAAAGTGCTTTAAGATTTGATAGATTTAAAGGGTAAAACAAGTGTTGTAGTCAGATTAGTAATTCAGAAATGATATAAAATGGTTATCAAGCTGTTAGTCGATAAAAAAAGTAAGATATTTTTTTTATAGCATAAGTGTGACAATCGAACGTACAGTCCACCTGATGGTAAGTCGATGTTGCGGCCCATAGACATCTGTTTTCCTTTTATTAAGAGATTCAAATAATTCGAACTGGATAAATATATTATTTAATGGATAACACGTCCTTTACATAAAGTACAAAATGGAAGAGAAAAAAAAAATAGAACATCATGTTGTGTTGCTGAGAAACATTAAAAAAAGTTTTATTCTTTTTGTCTTTGACAACATCTAAATTCTTAAAAATTAAAATGCAGATGCGAAATCCTTCTTGAGGACTAAGATGGAATACCTTGTTAATCAGTAAAAAGGTTCTCCGCTTATCTAAACTCACCATACGAAACAAAGCAGCATTGAGCTGCAATTTTACGCTTGTATTATATGAGAGCGTGGTCCTACCCCGGTCGAGCCGACCCATTCGTGCTACAACCATAATATAGCTGCATGGTGGCTCTACCATGTGGAAAACTCAAACAAAACTCTGCTTAATTTGACTGTATATTCTTTTTTATTGTACGACGCGTATATTACGCGTTATCTTTACTAACTGTGAGCCGATTTTAAGAATACTTTTGATTGAGCAGGTTATTACCTCAAGGGTGTCACCATTAAAATTTGAAGAAAAAAATCCACTCTAGGGAGAATGGCAAAATAGGTAATGAAGTTTTTAATGTCACTCTTAAGAGGAAATTCTGCTAGATACTCTGAGTTTGTGATATTCCTTGGTCCACACAAAATGGGGATAAAATTAATAAAAATTCAAAATAGACCTCAAAGAACTACAAACATTAAAATAATTTAAATATTAATTCTTTCGATACCCTATGTCTTAACGCAATAATCTAATACAAACTTACATACATGAAATCTCACTCAATACTCGCTGTAAATTACACAGTAACGCGAGCAACCCGGGTACGATCTCCGCTGGCAACAATGAAATTGTTAATTGCAATTTTAAGTGCTGATTTACCACGTGCTTGGCGGTGATGAGAAACATCGTGAGTAAACCTGCATGTCTGGAAAATAAAAAAATAATATTTCGAAGATATTTGAAGTTCGCCAACACGCATTGGAACAACGCGGCGGACATTTCCTTGCCCCAAAACCCTCTCAGAAATGAAAGGAGGCCTATATAAACTGTAACTTTTTAACTTTTTACATGAACTCTCACGCCAGTAAACCATAGGGGTAAGTAGACACTACGAACTTCTTGTTACAATGACTCTGATACCACTCTCTCTCTCTCTCTCTCTCTCTATCTCGAATTTTTCGTGTTCATATATCTACTTATAAGTTATCGTCGGGTTTGGCCCATCTTCAATATATCGTCAATTTGGTCGATAAACTTCCGTTTAGTATACTCTTGCCGACTCTGCCATTGACTTCTGCATAAATTTGCTTCAACGCTCTTTCATTATTCATTCTAATACATAATTTAGTTATTAGGTACAAAATTATGCATAGCATGCTCTTTACCAATTATTTATACAAATAAGCTTACGTCACAAAACTTTGGGTTTAGAAATATCGGTAGATGAGTATCTTTGTCTTTGTACGTCTGTTTGTGTAAATAATTAGTATTATTTAATTCCATTTTCACATTCATATCTGCGTTAATAAGTTTTTTTTAAATATATAACAGTACTGCCTTTTTATTATTATATTATAGTATCCACGTCTATGTAATCATCCATAGACTTAATCGGTTTTTTATGATAAAATAACACCATATAAGTGTAAAAAATCTAGATACCATTACTTTGCGAGTAGGAACAGTCTTGTAGTTTATAAAATTCATATAATAGGAGAGTAAATAAATATCTACTTTATTCGACTTCAAGCAACTGAAGAAATATGTCCTTTGCGAACGAAGTCGCGGGCACAGTTAGTATATAATGTGTTACGCATTTTATTGTTTCCGTAAACATTCACCAGGGGCCGCTGTGGTCGAAATCGATCAGATCATTAATCATCACTAATCTCCAAAGTTACTTATTTCTTAACTCCAGAATGACTAATTTGCAAATATCGAGAAAGGGTGTTTTAAGGAACTCAATGGCGCTGTGAAGAGATGTTGTATCCCTTTGCTTATACTACTGAATCTACCACGAAGAGTGTTCAGAAGTATTGTTCGGACTAATTCCAGCCGCTAAATTTCACCATCGTATATGGCGACAAAACTTGCGATAACATGCATATTATCTGGATGATTGGCGGTCCACCACTGTCACTCGTACTACTTTGTAGAATCTGCTACCACCAGCGATTTTTCCGGACCAACACAACTTAAGAACTTTCAAGAAAAGAGCTTACCCTGTTTTAAAAGGCTGGTAACATACCTACAATTTCTATGGAGTTGTGATGGGCGGTAGTCACTTATCATCAGGTGTGCCGAGTATGCGGCACACCTGATGATTTTACACCTGATATTTGACCTCGCTTACATAAAATATTTATCAAGAAAGGTTGTTTTACACATACGTGACGTTACGTATTAACTAATGTTATGATATGATAAATTATGATAGAAATATATATGTTGGATCCCTTGTTGACATATAACAGTTCGCGCGATCGTTCAAATAGCTCAGCTTCGTCCAGGATCGGCCTATCGGGCGCGTAACTGGGGCAAACATTAAGGTGTCAGTAGAGCCGTTGTCATGACAACGCCCCTCACGTTGCAAAGAGATAATTCGGGTACAGGCGTTGGCGGATTTCACCTTGGGCTATGGATATATATGAGTTAAATTTGTTTGTTTGAATAGTCGTGTTATTGCGTGTAATGAAATTGTTTAAGGATTGTACTTTATCTAAAAGTTATGGTATCATTTGAATAGGGTGTTTTGAAAGTTTTATTGAAAAATATATGTTATTTATAAGGCAGTAGGACTCTATTTTGCCTAGAAGTTAGTTTGGGTAGGTACTACCATAACGATCTGAAGGGCATAGAAGGCATAATATAGAGATATAGGGGGCATAATTAAAGGGTGTGAGGCATTCTATCTTAGATCTCAGAGAACTATAAGAACTGTAAGTTTGCTCGTCGTTACACTTCTTGAAAATATATATTCAAGTACTAACTAGATGGTACTTTCTTACTAAGGAGGCTCTTTGGGTTCGTATCATCCTCTTACGTATTTCACTCTCCTCTTTTAGTATCTGTCTTTGCTTTAATTTTTTTTATTTTAATATCAAGTCGTATATTATTGACAAAAATCCCTGGGAATGAAGTGTTTGCTATCACGCTGTTTCTGAATATTCTTTATATTTCATAGTACAATACTCCATATTACTTAAAAGCAAAGTTCTGCTGAGTTTCTCGCTAGTTCAATTTAGCAGAGGTTTTTTCTTGAACAAGTGGTAGAAGCACAAAAATAATTTTAGTAATACTTATTATTACTTCTTACTTATTAATGTATGTTGCAATTTTTTTATCCTATTCTTGGCTGTCTGGTGGTACCGTAAAAGAGCCCATTATCACGTATTAAACAGTGGGTTTAGTAAGAAGTGCCAGAGGACAATGAAATGGGAGACCGGGGGAGGGGGGGGGGGATAAGCTTGGCAACTATTGCAAATATCTATGAGGCTTCTGTGGGAAAGGCCTTTCATTAAAAACTGCAGTAGCACTTTTTAATAGGCTATTTGAATGAACTGATGAATGATCTATGGGCCGCAGCAACCACTTACCATCAGGTGGACTGTGTGCTCGTTTGTCACCCTTATCTTATAAAAAAAATGCTAGCTATTTATTTTATTCAAATTATTCTATTATATTTTATTTTGTTCTAGCCTATTCTTGCTTCGGTCACTACGGAACGCGGGCGTTAAAATATGCAAAATTATCCTATACAGTTATGAGTACGGACTGTAACATTCTAAAGTCGTAGGTTTTAATGTCGTGAACCACTCCTCGCACTAACATTTTAGCTAATCTGAAATAGTTAACGGGAGCATTAATATTGTTAAGAGCACTAATTATAAATTAATTTGCAACGCCACATCAAAAGACAACAATAGTCGATAGTATATAAGTATATATTCATCATCATCATTACAGCCTTTCACAAGTCCACTGCTGAACATAGACCTCCCCCAAGGAATGCCACAAAGCACGGTCCTGAGCCACCTGCATCCATCGACTTCCTGCATGTCTTACCAGGTCGTCGCTCCATCTCGTGGGGGGTCGCCCTACACTTCGCCTACCGGTACGAGGCTGCCACTCAAGAATCTTTCTTCCCCATCGGTTGTCGGTTCTTCAAACTGTAAGTTTATCACGCAGAGAAACTCCGAGCATAGCCCTCTCCATAGCTCGCTGAGCGACATTAACAGTGGTAGAGCCAGGCGGCAGCTTTTGCTGTCGCATGGATGGGCCGGCTCGAACCGGGGTGGTACCACGACCTCACAGAGTACCAGCGTGAAGTAGAGGTTTACCTCTGCGTTTCGCTTGGTGAGTGCAGGTGGCCGGAGGGCCTTTTTACTGGAAATGAGGCATTCCATCCTAGTCCTCACGGGTGAAAACGCATCTACATTTTGATCTGTAACAGAGGATACAGGTAGATGTCTATGGGCCGCAGCACCACTTACCATCAGGTGGACTGTGTGCTCGTTTTTCTCCCTTATCCTATAAAAAAAATAAGTATATATTAAATTTTAAAGACTGTCCTACCACTTATAGTTAGTGGCGCGATGATTTCTATTTCGGACTGTTTACAGTTTATTAATCATAAAATTGATCACTAACTTCACCACAGCGCGGTCTATCGAGTTAAGTTTTTGTTTGGCGCTAAGCCAATATAGTATATTGTGAATATGAGTTATTTTATCCATAGATATAGAATTTGTTTGAGAAGATAGGCCTCCTCTATAGATTGCCTGTAGTTTACACGCTTAGCAATCAGGCTGGCAACCACAGTTTTATATGAAAGTATTTTTTACGGATTTTATCACGTTTAATTTGACTTTTTAATTTCCGACGTTTCGGGTGCTTTACAGCACCTTTGGTCACGGGGGAGGGGGGGAGGGGGGGGGCGAGGTGTTTGACGTTCCGATGTCATAGTTAGCCCGGCTACCCTCAGTTGTTGAATATTAAGTTTTGGTCCGATCTACGCAGAATGAGCTTACGGTACCTTGAAGTCATGCAGTGGTATGCTTGGGTTTGGATTTAATTTTATTAATTATAGGATTCCAAGCAGATGGCAGCACATATCCATATTCTCTATTGAAATTAGAATGTTTAAAAAAATATAATTCTAATCTAGAGGTAGCTGTGGTTAACTTTGACATTAGGACGTCAAACTCCTCAGTCCCTCCGTGACCATAGGAGCTGTAAAGCACCCGAAACGTCGGGAATTAAAAAGTTAAATTAATAAAATCCGTAAAAATAAGTTTCATTTAATGTGTAGTCTTCGCGTAAATATAAGAAATCATAACCGCAGTTTTTTTAGTCGTTATTAGAAAGACTGGCCATCTCCTGATTTGTTTCCCTCTGTCGCCTCTTAAGACACCCACGGGATGATATGGGGTAGTGGATATTCTTGCATACTTCGTACAAGGTAAATGTTTTATGTTACTAAAATAAAATTTTAATAAAATGTAAATACAAAAGGTTTTTTATTATAATATAATATCAATCATTCATGTTCTTATCTGAAACGTAACAAAAGTTTTTATTTACGAACATGTAAATCTCGCAACGTCTATAAATAGGATTTAAGTTAAGAGAATATAGAGGATGTGTCAGTGACAACGATAAATGACATGTATTATTGAATTCTTGAAAAGGAACAGATATCCGGCGACTGTCGCGTGCATAAATGCGTCACAGCGTGAATTCTATGGATTTTGTCCTCGCTAAAGTGTTTTTCTCCATATTATTATTGTTGTACGATATTATTAATTCTGAATATTTTTGATTAGTTATACTTGTACACAGTAGAAATAAAAACAGATTTATTTGGAACGAAGGTCCTTGTCGCACTGTACGAATTTAACGGACGGGGGCTAGGAGAGAAAAAGTGTACGATTTTTCCGTCACGACCCCCTTTTTACAGTGTGAGCGATATGGAATAATATGTATATCCCTCGCACTTTTTCTTATCTTGTCATGAAAGTAATATTATTTCAAATGACGCTTTATTTTAATAGACGCTAGTGATTTATTTATTTGTATTTGTAATATAATTCGTTTATCAATTATAATAATATACTAAGAAAGGAACTTCGCTCCAACCAAGTGTTTTTTAAAAATAAATATAGATTTTAAATAATACTCATGGCAAGACATTTTTATATTTAACTTACCTATGTCTTGGGAAAAACCAAGAAGAAACCATTGAAGTATATAATATGTACTACGTACTAGAACAGACACCCCGACTTTTGTTTGCAAAGTTTGAGTACAATGGCTCTAACTTAATTAGTCTGAGCCAAGCGCTTGCCGCAGCGTGACAAATTTGAGGGCTAAGTTAAAGCCTAATAAGTATGCCTTCATTCGCACTGAGGTACTATGTAAAAAAATTAAACGCCAAGAAGTGACTTTTTGCACTTAAATATATTACTTATTCACAGCTTTCCCATTTCGATTTGATAAACACTATCTCGAGTTTTCAATTTCTGTCCGTCATTGGTGTGTGTCACCACACAGCTTCGTACATCGGAGACTTGGACTTTCTCTATTCCATTTCATCGCTCTGGTTTCACTGGTGGTTCTTCTTCTTCTTCCTGGTTGCTTATAAAGTTACGATAACTCACCGGCAAATACACATTTAAACAGAAACTTCTGGCTCATTTCTTAGACTTGGTTTAAAATCGGCGATATATATAATGTACATAGGTTTAGTTTCAGTATGTAATGTGTTTGAATTTTAATATATTTCTCGGAGAAGGTCTTGTTTTTTTTGAACTGATGTAGATTTCTACTATCATAAAAGCGGTTGTTATATTCTAGTTTGCTTAACTATAACAACCCCATTATAATGGATTTCCGCAAAGTAACGCCTGATTCTATTAATGATCATAAAAGCTTCAAACTAATTTTTCAAGCAAATTTGAAATTAAAAGGCACTGTGAGCCACCAAGCGGAGTGCACATGAGGAAGACATGCATATGAAGTAGTCAGATCCCAAATTGTCTTTTTTAGGGTTCCGTATCCAATGGGTAACCAACGGGACCCTATTACTACGCCTCCGCTGTCCATCCGTCCGTTCGTCCGTCCATCTATCTGTCTGTCAGCGAGCTGTATCTCACGATCCGTAATAGGTAGACAGTTGAAATTGTCACAGAATATGTATTTTTGTTACCGCCATAACAACAAATAACAAAAATTTAAATAAGTTAAAAATTAAACCGGGCTCCCCTACTAGAGACGTCTATTATGATGATACGGAACCCTTCATGCACGACTCCGACTCGCACTTGGCCGGTTATTTATAAATTAAATCTAGTTAGTAATTCTAGTGTCAGGGCAGGTAAACCCTTATTATTTCGTTCTGGCCATCTAGCGTAATGTGTTGTAACTAGAGCCCAATGACTTCGTCAATCTTACTTAGCGGTACCATGTAGCGACATCTATGGAAATGTATTAAATAAAGAACGATGTATTTAGCGCGTCAAATTTTCATATCGATATACATCGCAACCGCTTCCGTAGATAGATAATAGATGGCGCTAGAGTAGTCAAGTGAGCTCGGCCACGGTCCTTATTGCTTTGTAAGAGAGATATTTTCTAGAGAATAATATGACTGATTAAAATTACAATGTTAAAATAATTTAAACAGTGGTAGAGCCACGCGGCAACTTTTGCTGTAGCACGGATGGGCCGGCTCGAACCGGGGTGGTACCACGACCTCACAGAAAACCAGCGTGAAGTAGAGGTTTACCTCTGCGTTTCGCTTGGTGAGTGCAGGTGGCCGGAGGCCCTTTTTACTGGAAATGAGGCATTCCATCTTAGTCCTCATGGGTGACAACGCATCTACATTTTGATTTCTAATAGAGGATAGATGTAGATGTCTATGGGCCACAGCAACCACTTACCATCAGGTGGACTGTGTGCTCGTTTGTCACCTTATCCTATAAAAAAAAATGATTTCTTATATTTACGCAAACACTACACATTGAATAAAACCACCTTTATGGATTCTATCGCGGTTAATTAACTTGTTTTTTATTGATTCCTGACGTTTCGGGTACTTTACAGCAACCACGGTCACGGGGGGACTGAGGTGATTGACGTCCCGATGTCAGAGTTAACCCGGAGTACCTTCAGCTTTTTTAATTATTAATTTTGGTCCGATCTACCCAAAATGAACTTACTGTGTTTTGAAGTCTTGCCACCACCAACAACCAACATAATTTTTTTGTTTTTTTTTCTTCTTCATCAGCTTTTCTACGTATTAGAGCCATGCTACAGCCATATTTTGTTTGTAGCACGAATGGTTCAGCTCGACCGGGGAAAGATCATGCTCTCACATAATACTAACCTAATGCTGTTGTGTTTCATATGGTGAGTGTAGAGAATTGGAGACCATTTTACTGATATTGCAGCGTTCCATCTTAATTCTCAGAGATGTTTCTGGGCCACAGTATCCACTTACCATCAAGCGGACTGTTTGCTCGTTTGTAATCCTTACTAGAGCCCAATGACTTCGTCAATCCAACTTAGCGGTATCATGTAGCGACATCTATGGAAATAAATGTATTAAATAAAGAACGATGTATTTAGCGCGCCAAATTTTCATATCGATATACATCGCAACCGCTTCCGTACATAGATAATAGATGGCGCTAGTATATAGGTATTTATATTCAAGTGTGAGCCCCGGTGATTACGGCATTTGGATTGTATATAGGATTCTATACGACCTACAGCTCCGGCTTCGCCCAGGTAATTTTTGGATCTCGGCAATAACGCCACCCACCGGGTCCAATTGTGAATCTAAAACACCAGGGACCCATTCGAACACACAAAAAAAATTTCATCAACATCAGTCGAGTCAGCCTTAGCGAGACTAACGGACAGAAATTGATTTTAAATAAAGAAAGATAAAAAAGTCATGATTTCTTATATTTAGGCGAACACTACACCTTGAATAAAGCTACTTTTACGGATTCTATCCTTATATATATATATATATATATATATATATATATATATATATATATATATATATATATATATATATATATATATATGGATATTATATATATATTAATCCTTATGCAAAGATAAAATAGTAATTACAGTTCACTGCTGGACATGACTTCTCTCACAGAATTTATTCCCATAGGATTTGTTAGCCGCTTGGTGATTGTAGTACCAGTGTCTCACATCTGTGATGCTACTCTTAGTCGTTTCTTCTACTACGTCGACAAAATACTCTACTATAACGAAGGTTATTTAAACTGTTAATGACCGGCAAATATTTCTCTAAATTTCATTTTGAGTATCAGCAGAAAAGCTTAACTTTAACTAATTTAAATCACTGACGTGATTCAGCATAATCGCATGTTTATTCGTGTTTATATACTTCAAGGCGCTCGGGCAAACGTAGGGATTTTATAAAACATAGTTTTGTTCAATGTGTTGTATTCGTGTAAAGATTAAAAATATCAATACTAATGAAGAAGATTTAAATATTTGGTCCTGATTCAACTCAGCTCACTATGAGGTATTTTTATTATTAAAAAAAAAACATGTGTGAGTGTCGTGAAGCACTCAGTTGGAAAGTTTCTTTCGTAGTATATTACTATTGATAAACGTATTATGTTATTGATAAACAAATACCTACAAATTAATGGAGTATGTACTAGCTTCTATTAAAATGAAGCGTCATTTAAAATAATAGTTCTTTCATGGCAAAATAAGAAAAATGTGCGAGGGAGATGGATAATATTCCATCTCGCTCGTACTATAGATAGGGGGTTTGACGGAAAAATCTTACACTTTTTCTCGCCTAGCCCCCGTCCGTCAAATTCGTACCGAGCGATAAGGAACTTCGTTCTAATATATTAAATTTATATTAAATATATTAAACCTGCACATAAAGAACAATTGATTCTCTCACAAAACAGGCGCCTATCTTGAAGGAAGGTTTCCTTTGTAAAGTGTTGTCGTTGTGTTATCACTGTGGGATGGTTCCTGCAAATACAAAGGGAAGGCGGTGGGCCCTCGCTAACGTTAAAGTGTCTAATGTTTATTTAAATATTTTTAAATTAGTTCTAAAACATTTCTATAGGCCTTAATATTTTTATTTATTATTGAACACTTATAAATTAACTATCTTTTACTTCATCAAACAACTACAATAATGATAATTAAGCTAAACAAAAGGTCTGTGTTATAAGGGTTCTGTGGTATAATTGAAGAAATTTATTAAAAAAATGTTATTATAATTATATTTTAGTTAATTATATTGGTAATAAGCTTAAAGGTTAAGAAAGTAATTAAAATAACCCGACTGCGGAAAAAGTTTAAAAAAAAATCTTTTTTTTACCTTAGATCACACCCACAAATAAGACAAATCTAGTAACATTTCATATGATAAAATCCATCAAACCGTTTAGGCTACAGAGCATGCCAAAGCAATATACATACATACACACTCTCGAAAAAGATTACCCTCCTTCTGGGACAGTCGGGTAAAAATGCGATCATTTCGAGAAGCAGCCACTTTAAAGAATTACAATGACCTATGATTCAGGAATACCTATATAAATAATTTATTTTAATTTATTCTTAGAAAGAGTGTTACATTATTTATATTTTAAATTTCGCCAAACTGTAAGCCAGTTTGTCGGCAACGCAACAGTTAATCGTTTCACACTCCTTAATAACTTTATAAGATACTTATAAATACTTAAATTAACACATACATAATTAAAGAAACATTAACTACTAAGGACACAACGACAGGTAATGTTTCCTCAAGATTGTTTTGAGCTGCGACTTAGTTACGCTTTCGTCATAAATACCCGCCACCTCATTACACAAGGTCGGAGTTATCCATTGCCTTCTACGTCGTCCAAAGTAATTTTCAACCCTAGGTCTAGAAGATATTTCCTTCTTTGCGTAACTTGGCGCTTCGGTTGGTATGTCTTAGGTTTCTTAAATGTTACCATACCATGCTGTTCTAATATGATGATGGATTTTACTTTCTTGTCTATAGGAAGAATTTTGCAAATTTTAAATAACGTTTCATAATATTATGTGTCATTTCATTACATTGGATTGGTATTCATAACAAAGGAGACAAACGAACACACAACCCATCTCGTGGTAAGTAGATCGTGTGGCAGACAACGCGTCTGCAGTTGGATTCTTAATCGAGGATAAACGTAGATTTCTATGGACCGCAGCAGCCACTTACCATCAGGTGGACTATGTGTTCCATTGTCACCCTTATTCTATAAAAAAGGCATCTACAAATGGTTTCCGATTCGCTGCACTAGCTAGACGAAACAGTAAAATTAAGCTGCTAATTTACGATGGTATTTTGTAAGAGACGCATTCGTGCTACAACCATAATATAGTGGCAGCGTGGCTCTACTACCTTTTGTTATACAGGGTTACATTGCAATAACCGGCCAAATTTGCAATGTGGGAATTGTAATATAGGAAAATAGCGAAGAAAATTTTATTAAAAACAATCTGAAACATTCTGTCCTTTTTATCTTTCACGATAAATTTAAAATGCGTGGTAATGCATTATTTTAACTGATTTTACTGCGCATGCACGAATTCTTAAGGGTCGATCGTATGTTGCCCATAAATTACATTCAATTTGGAATAATCTATATCTATAAAAATAAATAAAATTTGAGTGTCTGTTTTTAATGTCAAAATAACAGCTTTTCACTAAATGCACATAAAAGCATATACGATACTTATAATAAAAACACAATTTTTTAAACTTTTGTCTGTATGTTTGTTCCGGCTAATCTTCGAAACGGCAAAACCAATTTTGATGGAACTTTCACGGGCAGATAGCTGATGTTATAAGGAATAACTTAGGATACTTTTATTTAAGAAAAAGAATAAGAGTTCCGCGCAAAAAACATTAAAACTATCGTAGAGAACGGCCAGTTTCAAATAAAAGTAGAAGCCTTATTTACTCGTATTTTCAAAAACTGCAATAACGGTATATCTTTATTTTTATATTTGAACTTAAGTTTAAAATTTGGCTACTCTTAAAAAATAACCCTGTATATTTTAATAGCAAGCCAGTCGCGCTTAAATAATAAATCATAATATATTTTATATTACAATAATACCAGCATCAATAATTTAATTAGTGTGGTTTGTCGAGCATACGAAATTTTTAAAACAAGGTATAAAACATTAAAATAAAGCAGCGTTGAAACAATTCGTCCTACATGGACTCGACGCGAATTTTGTACCATATTTGTATTGTATGTTTTATTTATAAACTTTAAGGTTCAAATCCAGTAATCCTGCTCGTATTAAAAATACGCAGTATTATAGTGCTTTGAATGTACATGTTTGCTTTTAGTATCAGATGGTAGTTGGTGCTCAAATAACGTTAACCGCTCAAATGAACATTTCGCGCGATTAACGAAAATCGCTTAACACAGGGTATTAGGCTATAATATGTACACTGAAATTTGGAGCGAACTACAGTTGTCTAATATTTTTATGTTTGCAATTTCAAGCATGAAATAAAGCGATGTCTTTTTATTGACTAAGAGAACAAGCATCTATCTTTAATTGAGAATCAAAATGCACACTTCAGGACGAAGATAGAATGCCTCATTTCCAATAAGGGGTCTCCGGTTCTCTACATCCACCATACGAAATTTTTTAACAGTGGTAGAGCCACGCGGCAGCTTTTGCTGTCGCACGGATAGGCCGGCTCGAACCGGGGCGGTACCACGACTTCACAGAATACCAGCGTGAAGTAGAGGTTTATCTCTGCGTTTCGCTTGGTGAGTGCAGGTGGCCGGAGGCCCTTTTTACAGGAAATGAGGCATTCCATCTTAGTCCTCACGGGTGACAACGCATCTGCATTTTGATTCGCAAACGAGGATAGATGTAGATGTCTATGGGCCGCAGCAACCACTTACCATCAGGTGGACTGTGTGCTCGTTTGCCACCCTTATCCTATAAAAAAAATACAGTAGCATTAAGCTGTTATTTTACGCTGGTATTCTGTGAGAGCGTGGTCTTTCTCTGGTGTAGCCGACACATTCACGTTACAACCATAATTTTAAATTGGAGCGTGGCTCTACCACGTAAATTTTGAGGAGATTTATGGAATTAAACTAATTTTACGAATTTTATCGCGTTTTTATTGACTTTCTTAAACTTTTTAATTTCTTACATTTCAGACGCTTTACAGTACCCATGGTCATGGGAGGACTGAGGTGTTTGACGTCCTGTAAACTAAAAAAAATGAATGAAATCGACGCTCACTCTTACTCTATAATCTAAAATTAAATTGTAGAATTTGATTTCTTTATAATTTTATGCGGTTTTTACCGCTTTTTTGTAGTTAATTATTCCTTAATTTTTTTCTTACTTGTGTACAATCGCCAATATATTTGCCAAACATTTAGTATTATGAAGCAACCTTAAATATAAGAAATCAGAATTATAGAATCAGATTTTGACTACTCTTTCGATTTCTGTACAATTTTATGTGGTTTTTTTCTGCTTTTGTGTCGTTAATACTTCCTTAATTTTTACTCACTTGTATACTCACTTGTATACAATCGCCAATATATTTCCCAAGCGCTTAGTATTACGAAGTACCCTTTTTGTTAGAGCATCCGAGGAAATGACAACCTATTAAGCCTCGACATATAGTTACCATCAGGTGTAAGTCAGTGTGCTAGTTTGTCAACCTTACTTGATTAAAAACATACAGGCCAATTTCCAGTATTGGACTGGTGTCTCGTCAGTTTCAATTTTATAATAAACTTTTTAACCTCATTTGCTACTGTGTTATTAAATGTATTAAAGGTATGTTTACCATTATTATACTACTATTATGTAAGTTAACTTATAAATAAAAAGAGTTGACATTTAAAAATTAAAAATAGAATTTATTTTTGTTAGTTAATATAACCCTGGCAAAATAAATTGCTCACAAACTCACCGAAGTATCTAATCGGGAATATCACGTACACAGCAGCGGCAACACGTGTTTATTTATACAGCACCGCCTTTCCAGGTTATTGATTGTCGCTACACGTGCAGGAGTGTTGGTAGTGCAATCTATTTCAATCGACGGTGGCAAGGACTTTATTATTGTTTTGTTAAAATTTTAAATTTTTTCGAACGAGGTGACTCTTACTTAAAACTTTTTAGAGTCAATCATCATCATCATTCATCATTACAGCATTCCATAAGTCCAGTGCCGAACATAATTCTCCCCGAATAGACAAAAACACGGTCTTGAGCCACCTGGATCTATTAAAATCTTGTATATCATATCAGGTCGTCACTCCATCTAGTGGAAAATCATCTTACGCTCGATACTTCGAGCTGTATGGCCACCTCATTGCTACTTCAGCTTACTGATTCGTAGCTTGCTTTTACAACTCAATAATAGGTGGTTGAGCTACTTTTCAAGGAATCCCTGAGGGCTTGTTCCACACTCTTACTCGTTTTCATCGCCAAGTGGCAGTACTTCTACTGAAGTATTTTTTTTAATTATTGCCAGTGCTTGACTACAATACCACCTAGTGGTAAGTGGTGATGAAGCCCCATATAGTAAATTGCACTTTCTAAACGTAAAAAAGCCTATTCAGTCTTGCCTTGAAAACTCAGGGAATGAAAGACGGATGCCGGTAAATTATTCCAGAGGAATTAAGACATGTTGTTTCAGCGCACACTCGCTGTTCGTGACACTCACAGCACCGAATGTAGTACATCACTATTTACATGGTACAACCCTATTGTAACCTTATATAAAGCTGTCAACTTGACATTTCGTTCTCTTCTATTGGCGAGCCGTGTGCAGTACAGGCGCAATTATACATAATTTTTACAGTTTATAAAATATACAATAAAACAATTAATTTAGTTGTTTCAACCTAATACAAACCTTAAAACGTGGGTAAGACCCAAACACTCTCCAAAATGCATCCTATATAGTATAGATCGGTTAGCTACTCTGCGCCTGTGCTGAAGGCTGACAATACTTGTTTCAACAAAATCAAGGTCACTAATAAACCTCTTAACGCGTTGCTCTTCAGAGTCAAGCGCTGATATGTGAAATTCTGCAGCGCTAGCCAATTTGAAACAACAGACAGCAGGAGGCATTTTTTATATAATAAGGTTGACAAGCGAGCGCACAGTCCATCTGATGGTAAGTCTATGCTGTAGCCCATATATATCCATATCCATCATTTATCCTCGATTAGGAATCAAAATCAAAAAGCGTTGTCACCCGTGAGGAATGAGATATAATGTGTCGTTTCCAGGAAATAGGGTCTCCGGTTATCTATACTCACCATTCGAAACACAGCAGCATTATGCTGCTATTTACGCTGGTATTATGTGAGAGTGCGCTACTACCCTGGTCGAGCTAACCCATTCGTACTACAACCATAATATAGCTGGAGCTTGGCTCTATTACGTATGCTTTTCTAATGTGGGTTGTGTGCTCACTTTTCACCCTTAGAAATTCAGTATGACTGCGAATATTAAAATTTATTATAATTAAACGCTGAAGTACTTTAATCTAAAATTATATCTTATATAATTTAAGCTTAAAGCAACTTTTGGGTTAACTTTTGTATTTATATAATGTTTTATAATCTTAGTTTAAGTACATCCCTGACAATTTTTTTTAATGTCGAACAAGCTCTGTCACCTAGGAATTTTTTTTTGAAGTTTATGGCCTGGTATCTAGACCTTTAGGCCAAGTCTTGAGTATTTTTATTCGGTTTATTATAATTTCCCCAAGCCTTGTCTTTATGTATTATTATCCTTCATAGTTCACTGCTTCACAATATGTTGATGCGTCACATTGTGCAGCCCTTGGGAGATTTTGACGGCAACTTGAGCCAGCAGGCAGCTGACAGTTGGCGATGGTATCTAAAGGCGCCTATGCAAACAGCTTATCTTGAGAATCCATCACCATCAGAGCACTTGTTTCACCGTTTTCACTAATAGTTCACATGCGTAGACAGTTAATACATAAAATCGCACCACTTTTACATATCAAAATCGACTTCAAACTATTATTTAAACTATAATACAGGAGGAGCGAACCGTCCCCGATCAAGTTCCCGCCAAAACTCTCTAGGAATTTTATTATAATCACAGATACGCATTTGTTTTGACAGATTGTTAGTTCGTTAGATCGATGGTGCGTCTGTAACAGGCGGTTTTCTTGTTGACTACTCCGCAATAAATTGAAATTCAGCATAGAAATTATAATATAATTAAGCTCAGTTAAAGTCATGAATTATACAAAGTTTACAGTGATTTCAACCCTTTAATGGTCCACTGTTAGATACGTGATAGTTTAAACAAGCCTGATTCGAAATCTATTAGGAAGATCCTATTGAATGGACTATGGAGTATCTTGTTCTTTTTCTTATTTTTATTTATTTCTTCTCCTGGGTTGTCTGGAAGAGATTGTTATGTAGCATTAAGACCGCCCTTGGTATATCCCTCAATAGTTGTTTATTTTTTCTTTTTGATATTTTAACTTTTATTGCTGTATATTTAACAGTATTGTATTGTATTATATTGAATGTCACAAGCCCAAAGGAACTTGTGACATTCCTTAATCTTTCGTAAGTGTTAAGGAATGTTATTAATTATTACTTTTAATAACTAAAATGTCGTCTAAATAGATACATTAAAAGTTTCTTCCTCTATCTCTTCTACAAATATTATATGAGACCTCTGAATGATTACCTGTTTAATATAAAAAGAATCATTAAAAGTCAGTTCAAAATTGTCAACGATTTCGCGTGACATGCGCACAAACAGAACAAAAAAACATAAAATCCAATTGAGAAACATCTCGTTTCTTAAGGTGGTTAAAAATAAATTTCATTAGTCGATATTTGCGCGGACTGCTTACGAGCTGATGATTACGTTGAAGAAGAATTCTATTAGTTTCAATGTCATAACTATTCAAGCACCCATTTACAAGATGTAATACATTGATATTAATGTATGTTGTTGTACATAATGTAAGTGAGAAAGCGTTTATTACTGGTATACCGCCTCCACGATAGAACAATATTTTAATGGGTGTAATGTTTTTTCAAACGAGGTAACAATGAAAAACTCAAGTACGAGTACTTATAGTAAACACTAGTTGTTCTCCGCGACTTCGCCCGCGTGTAATTTAGGGTTTTAATTATGTTGCGCGGAACTCTAATTCTTTTTCTAAAATATATGTAGCCTAAGTTACTCCTTATAATATTAGCTGTCTGCCAGTGAAAGTCCCGTCGAAATCGGTCCAGCCGTTTCGGAGATTAGCCGGAAAAAACAGACAGACATAGACAGACAGACCGACAGACAGACAAAAATTTTAAAAATTGTGTTTTTGTTATAAGTACCGTATATACTTTCATATGCATTTAGTAAAAAGCTGGTATTTTGACATTACAAACAGACACTTCAATTTTATTTATTTGTATATATATATAGATGTAAAGTGACTTTTTGGCGTATTTGTAAAATAAGCAGGAAGGCATTTCGATAACTATTCAATATTTGAGTTTGAGGCCTAATTTATTTTTAAACTGCGTACGATAGCGTCTATAGTAAGTTGCAACTAAATTATATTCGTCAGTTAGACGTAGTTTTCGTGGTCCACTTTTTACATGGAATAGTTCTGTATCTTACCTTTTGTGTTTTGATCAATAGTTGCGGACTGATTTCCAACGGGAGACGATTCCCACAAGAGTAATACAAACACATTGTTATTCTTACGTTACATAGGAAAGCTAATATTAACTTACAGGAGGATCTTGCACATAGATCAAACATATTTATGTCTGTGCTTGTAAAATGAAGTCAGTTATTAAATACAGGTTGTGGCTGCCTATGCTGGTTTGATTTAAAGAGTTTATAATCAATCACACGTTATAGGTTTGACTATTCCTGAAATTAATAGAACCAGGCGTTACTTTGCGGAAATCCATTATAATGGGGTTGTTATATACTAATTTGCTTAATTCCGCAGATTCTTAGCGGCCAGCCTCCGCAGAGTACTTCACGTGAGGATGCATCGTGTAGAGGCGAAATACGTGTCGTATTTTCGAGAGTGGTGTGTCCTGCTTAGTGTGGTGGTCCTGGGGGTGGTAGTGCTGGGATTGACGGCGACGGGTAGTGCGCACGATTGAGGGAGGGTGGGAGATCCCCTTAAGAGGGTGGGAGGTCCCCTTAAAACTAGGCAGGACACATCATTTTCTTTGTTTACGCGGAATTAAGCAAATTAGTTTATAACAACCCCATTATTCCTGAAGTTACTTTTTTTTCTCCTTATTTTTTTTTGGTACGTGTTTTGTACGTAGTTATGGGAGTGACAGCAAAATTATTATGCATTCACACATGTATTGGTAAATCAACTTTATATTGACAATCCCAAATTTAAAGCAGAAAACAACAATCATAAAATATCCCATCACATTTGTTAGACAAAGAAAACCAATATTTAAATTATTTATATATACAAAATACGCAAAACACTTGTTCGTGAAATTTTGTTTTGTTTTGTATTTACTATTTTAGCAATAAATTGTTAACGTAATCGTTGAACATTTTAAGGTAATTATAAAAAAAAGGAACGCCCTGAACAATAAATTAATAACGTATTTAATTAAATCATATTTTAAAATCAGCGTTGAACTTATGGCAAACTTGTAAACTTAATCATTATCAACTCTAGTACGCTACCCTTACTTGCCATATCGTACCCGCCGTCGGTCGGTCACCGTTCGTGTATAAAGTCATCGGCAGACATTTTAATTAACGCCTTGCAGCGCTTTGTACAAATAGGTGAGCATTGCTTGCAATCCAGCGCGACCACCACAACGGCTGTTTGTTTCAGAAGCCGAGTGTCGACGTTTCTCATTTCATTGGTTTCGTGTTAGGATCGCTTCGGTTGCGAGGCCTCCACGCGACGTTTTTGTAATTAGATACCGGTGCTTTGTCTACGTCTGCTGCTTTGACAGACAGTTCTGGGGATATTAAAATTTTTAAATGAGTTTTGTTGAAGAAAATAAATTAAAGTAAATAAAAATATGTAGGAGTGATTGATTATCTGTGTATCTGGACGAATGAATGAAGGAGTACAAAAGAGAAGAATGATTGATTAGTGGAACGGATGGATGAATAGTTAGTTGCAAGATAGGGCGAGATCTCTTATATATATACGCTGTACACATTCTGGGAGCGAAAGAGTTAAAACGTTGCATGTGGATTATTGTATAGGTTTTTTATTTATATTTATTATAAATAAAAACTTTAAAGGTTTTGGAGAGATTATTTCTTGTTACAAAATGTCGATCTATATAAATACAATGAGGGCATCCACGACTTTTTCTGCCACCAGGGCGGTGCCACTTACGAGTGAGGTAAAATATTTGACAGATTTCATAGCGGGGACGATAATTTCTTAGGAAAATGTTATCTTTAAGGTTTCTTTCTGTATTATTAGTTATATTTTATATTAATTACATTAGAAATGAATAAACCAAACTATAAATATAGCTAAAAGACGACTTTAAAAAAAAAGAGTTATAATGTGCACAAAATTAAAAATCAAACCACTGACGCATTGTGTTATATATTAATATAATACTCTAGACAATGATAAATTATTATTTAAAACTATTTTTTTAATTAAATGACACTGTGTAACAAAAAACTTTACCTCAGTCGCTAGTAGCGACATCTGGTGAGTGGAAGATTATTAGTCCTCATTGAAATGTCTGTCTGTAATATTGAAATAGCTGCATTTATCGTTCTCAGGGGAATTTCTGCATGCTACTGAGACATGAATAACTATTTTTAAATTTTTTGTCTGTTTGTCTGTTCGAGTAAATTTTCGGAATGGCTGAACCGATTGAAATGAAACTCCATAAACAAATAGAGAGCAATGCCAGGAGTGATCTAGGCTATATTTATCTGAAGAACTTGAAGAATTAAAAAATAACTTTTTTTTTAAATTTTATACGTGGTAGAGCCATGCTGCAGCTATATTAGTAGTATAGTTGTAGCACGAATGAGTCGACCGGGGAATGACCACGCTCCTCACTGCTGTGTTTCGTATGGTGAGTGTAGAGAACCGAAGACCCTTTTTACTGGAAAAGAGACAATTCATCTTAGTCCTCACGGGTGACAACGCATCTGCATTTTGATTCGCAAACGAAGATAGATGTCTATATGTCTATGGGCCACAGCAACCACTTACCATCAGGTGGACTGTGTGCTCGTTTGTCACCCTATCCGATAAAAAAATAACAATAAATGGTCGTTAATAATCTTAAATCTAAAAAAGTGACATTAATAAATCTTACCCAGTCAATGTCAGGGTGAGTGCTACATATATTTATACATTTTTTTATAGAATAAAAGCGATAAACGAGCACACAGTTCTCTTTAGTTAGTTTCTGATGATAAGTAAATGTTATGGCCCATAGACATATATCTTCAAAATATTCTGTCTGGCACCTGTCGTCGAATATTATTATTAATTAAAGTTATTTTTACAATAAATATAGGTTGATTTTATCAAACAATAGACGTTTAGATTCTTTATAATTTATAAAAAATATATGTCCCGTTGTACAAAGTGAGAATATAAAATTAGAAATGAAATAAATTAACATAAAGGAGAATAGTTTTACTCTTGAATTTTCCAAATGCTTTTTGCTTTCATAATATTATGTCATTTATTGTTTTACGACCAGCAAGCTTATGGCTGGATTAATTTATGGAGCCGTAGTAGCTAAGGAGTTAAGCGCTCATTGTAAATTTCACAGTACGCGAGCAAACCGGATTCGATCCCACGCGCACCAGTGAAATTGTTAATTGCAATTTTAAGTGCTGATTTACCACGTGCTCGGCGGTAAAGGAAAACATCGTGAGGAAACCTGCATGTCTGAGAAATAAGAAAAAAAAATTCGAACACATGAGAAGTTCACCAACACGCATTCGGGCAGCACGGCGGACATTTTCTTGCCCTAAAACCCTCTCAGAAATGAGGGGAGGCCTACGCCCAGCAGTTGGACGTACATAGGCTGTAACTTTTTAACTTTTTTATTTATTTCAGTCTTTAGAAGAGTGATTTCAATGTTTGTAAATCATGAGTAAACGGTAAACCGTAGCATTTAGTGATTAGTTCTACTCGACGATTATACATTCCATTCTTGCCTTTCTACTGAAATTAAATAATATAGTTCTTTATTTTTGTTTCCATCAACACTACTTTTGTCGGCTCGACCGAGGCAGGGCTACGCTCTCACAGAATACCAGCATGAATCAGTAGAATAATGCTGTGTGTTCCTATGGTGCATGTAGAGAATCAGAGGCCATTTTTACTGATATCGTGGAATTCTATCTTAGGCCTCAGGGGTCACAACGCATTCTGAATTTTGATTATTAATCCAGGAGTGGATGTATGTGGGCTGCAGCATCCACTTAACATCAGTGGACTGTGTGTTTGCTTGTCACCCTTTATTCTATTTAAAATACTAAACATCTCGCATCCAAGCCCAACTAATTATGGTTTGGGAATTCTCGACAATTTCAAAGTCTCAGGACACGGGACAGCCTATAATCAAATTCCAGGGAATTCCCAGGACTTCGAGACTTTTAAGAAAAAACTTTTTTTTTATTAAGATGGATAAGCCTTTTTTGAAGAATTTTAAATGAGTTAGTAAGTAAGTTAAGTAAGTAAGTTAATTTCTGGTGAATCGTATTAAAAAAAGGCAATGTTTTGTAAAAATCAACATTTATTAAACAATTAAACAGTCTTATTAATTGCTTTGTTTATTTCTTTTAGTCACACAGATGCACGTCTAAACAGTTAAATCTTATAGTTATGAAACGAACTTAGTTAAAATCATACTAATTCTTAATAACTTTACTATTATCTAGTAATTCTAGTATCTAATCATTGTTCATAATCTCATTGTTAATTCTCATAAGCACATATTTGTTTAATTTATTGTGTTGCGTACTCAGTAGTTACGTAGTAGGCCAAGTAATTATTCATTAAACTAACACATCGCGCTAGGCTGCTTCAATTATTTGAAAATAAAAATGATTACATAACAATTTCTACAATCTTGTCTAGTCTCGAGTCTCGACCCGAAAGTCCCGGGACTCGAGACAACTAATATTATAGTAAGTCCCGGGACTTCGAGACACGAGACGTCCCGGGACCCAAACCCTACAACTAATGTACTCTCCTAAATTAGTAATGTTTCCTCCCCGAACTTCTCCCGCTCCCCTTTCGAATAAGATTTGATTTTTTATTTCACTTGTCACTTTTGTTCACATGAATCAGGTGAACGTAAGAAAACGAATGAATTATATTTGACTAGGTGTCACCCGTGGCTCCGATGCGCTCAATAAAAGAATTATGATGTTAATTGCAATTAAACGCCAGCAATATGTATTATGTTATCCATTAGTTAATATACCGTGAGCATGTATTAACAAAGTTATTTTAGTCGAGTTAGTCGCTTCTATCGCGCAGGCTGTTGCCAAAAACCGCACAGTCAGCCCGTCGCTAAGATACAGCAATAACAATGCCAGTCTTCCACTTCCGCGTTAATATCGCTTCGCCGCACGGTGGATTAACTGCCGCCTCGCCGCGTTATTGCTCTATGGTAAGCAATAAGCGGAGAGAGCTGACAATGTCCGCCGCTCTGGCGAGTCTGTACGGGATCTTTGAAGTCCATTTTCAAAAGCTTTATAAAAACGTTTAAATTAAATCTCTTTTATTTTTAAACGTTTCGATTTTCAGTCCACATTGTTGATATAAGATAGACACATTGTGTACACAGTGAAGCGTATACCGCAGTTTGTGGTGGAATATATGCGGGTGTTCCGATATTTTCACATTTATTTGTCCAGGCAGTTGATATATTATGTTTATGCAATATGCTCTTTTTTAAAAGATAAAATTTTTGCTTAAATTACGTATAAACAAGAAAAATATCAATATAAAAAAAACAATTATACGCTAATTCCAAAAACATTCTTAAAAATATAATATCAGTACAACGAGTTTACAACGAGTAAGGGGTAAGAGAATCAACTACCCCATATCACCCCGTGAGTGCAGGAAGTGGTGACAAAGGCAAATTAAAATAGGAGATAGGAAGCGTCATTTTCCGGATAACAACTTAGTAATAATAATAAAATTGCAGTTAGCTATGGCAAATATGCAGTTAGCTATGGCAAATATCTCGCTTATAAGGCGAACTGTGGGGAAGGCCTATATTCAGCAGTGGATTTTTAATAAACCTACTTTAACGAAATGCTTGTCTGTTTCGCGACAGTAGTCAAATAACGGATTCTTAAACATTAATTTACTGTCGAAATAAAGAACTTAGATTAACAAACAATCATACTATATATCAAAATTTTCTGTAAAATACCTACCTTTAAAATATTTAATATTTTAGATCTAGCATGTTAGAATTTTTTTTCCTACTTAATATATTATGAATTTCAACTGTAATAAATCAGACATCTACTTTCAGTATGTGTATATCCTTTTCCTTCGTTTAATCCAGGACAGGTAGTTGTTCCATTCCAACCTCCATTCATCACGTGCACAAAAGCGATCTGAGCTCATAAAATGAGTGTTTATTGCTGGTCCATCGAGACGGAGTTTTAGGAAAAGTTCACGGTAAATTGGGCTTTTTGTCTTTCGTCTAAGAGCGGTGATATATCCAGTTTAAGAGTGGTTCAGGTGCGCAACTAATGGTTTTATCCTGCCATTACTCTTCGCCGTATGAACGACGCTCGGACAATGGTAAGCTCAAGGATTTACTTAATTTGTAGCGGATCGCTCTGAGTGTTTTCGCGGTCTCCAATGCGCCCTACAACGTTTAATCGGAATATTCAGCACAAGGTTTGTATTTAAGTAGTGTTCAAACGAAAAATGGACGTTTACATTTCAACTATGTACACATTAGCTAATTTTAATTACATTTTAATGTCGGTATGTGCCTAAGCTAATGACATCTAGACATTGAATTAAATAATATTATATGAAGAAATAATTGATATGAAGTTTTTAATTTAATGTGATTTCTTTTAATTCATATTTAAATTTATAATAATATAGAAGTTTATTAAATATTTATTATTTAAATTTCATTGTTTTTTGATACAGTTTATTCTTAGTGTTCATTTATACTATACAAATTATCTAAATTATTAATAAAAACTTTTATATATTATAGTGGATATATCACTATTAGAGTTGATCTTTCGATTTCAATTTGGACACTATAATTTAATCGGATAGTGTTCATCACGTTACTCTCGTTAGTGTTAGCGGATTTCACATATTGTCAGTTTTTTATTTCTCATTCATACGAGTTCTGTGTGCTTTCTTAAGTTTTTTCACTAACTAGATGGTTTAGGGTTATGTGGTGTCAGCGTTAGAGAACCGATGATCCTATTTTGATCCATGGGCATCGTAAGAGGCCACCACGGGAAATTTTTATTAATTTTTTTTTAAATTTATTCAACAAAATTATTTAAATTTACACTGTTAAAGTTTTACAGTCTGCCAAACTGCTCAGCAGTTTGTTGGCAGAAGAAAAATGCTCTCTTATTTCTAACATGCACAAAAAAAGGAAAAAGCTTAATGCAATACTATATCTTGTTTACGCCGGATGAAAAATACTTAGACAGGCAGCAGGAAGCAGTGTCAAAGGTGCAGGACGTCTGGTATTGCAACATTGATGCTCCAAGCGTGATGAATAGGGCAAACGCCCCTTGTTATGGGGGACGACTTTTACGGGACAATAAAGAAAGAAAACTGTATTTAGACTGCACTTATAATTAAAATTGTAATTAGATATTTCAGTGACACTAATAACTCTTGTTACTCGTGTACCGCACAGTGATATACACATTCTTGGCCTCCTGAAATGCGAGAGAATATTGTTCTGAAATTCACAATTGTTCGGCATAAAATCTAGAAAATATGCTCATGTTTATCATTTTCTTTACAGTTTCTGAGCAAGGTCCTCACGAGAAGAGGCTGCTAAATGCGCTACTGGCCTCTTACAACACCTTGGAGCGGCCAGTAGCCAACGAGAGTGAACCACTTGAGGTCAGGTTTGGCCTCACTTTACAGCAAATCATTGACGTGGTAAGTCATTTATATATAATCAGTAACTATATTGATAACTTATTTACAACTAGTATTTAAAAAAAATCATAAAGATACAATGCTTATTATTCAAACATATTTTTTTAAATGATGTTAAAAGGAACAGGAAAAGTTTAGTCGTCGGAAAATTAGTATTAATAGTATTAATAGAATTATTAATACTGAAATTAACAAAACAATAATAATTAAGAAAACAAAAGACGTTTTCCCTCTCAAGTTTTGTTTCTTTTATCAGACTGGGCACAAACTTCGATGTAACTCTTAGATGTGTGATTATTTAAAGAAGTTGGCAAAAGTATATAGTACGAATTTGCTGGGATAGTCGTAACATTAGGGTGAAAAATCGAAGTATTACAAAAATGTCGCCCAAATCTATAAATATATCGGTTTCTCTCAAAGGTCCTTATTAATCGCAAATGTCGTAGGTCATTCGCGTAGAGTCACTTTACAAAGTAGTGTTCATGATCGCTTTACCGAAGTAATTTATTTTCACGGTCGCCAGCGCAAGATTTTTATTTCCACTGAATGAAACGTAGAACATTCTGGAATCTAGATCAATTTTCAAACATTAACATCAACTTCCTATAGAGCAATCGCGATCAACTATTACGTTCCAGAAGGAAGAAAAAAGTCATGAATTTGTTGTTATGGATAATACATTTTATCATGAAAGAGAACATTGATTCTAGTCATTTACAAATAATGACTAACTGCTGTCGTAATACTGACTGCCTCATTAGTCTAGCGATCGTAAACGCAATTACTAATCAGGAGGGCTCGGGTTTGAATCCCGGGTGAAGCCAAATTCAGTTATTGGGTGATTCCGTAAAAAAAATCTGCAACCTGGAGTCAGAAAGTTGGTGGCATTTCACCCCCATGCCTCAAAAAGTACGTAAAACGAAACAATTTTCCGTCTGTTATTCCCCCGGTCACATCGGATTAACCGGACTCTAAGAGAGTGAGGGAATAGAGTGTGCACCTATGCTTGCGTAAACACCCGGACAGCATAATCCTGTCCTGCACAGATGGTTGGTCTCCGTTGATATTGGCCGCTGTTACTGTAATTCGATCCAGGGGAACTTATTTTTATTATTGTAACTGCTGTCGTAATACTGTTTTACTGTAAGGTTCTCGTGTAAAAGTGTCGCAACATACTCGTATGACAAATTATTTCAAACATCGTTATAATCAATTTCATAAGTGTTGGAGAGAACCTTGCCATCGCAGAATACCAATAAAAAATATCACCATAACGCTTCTGTGTGCTGTCAACGAGAACCGGACCGTTTTTCTGGTAATAAGGCATCATGATAAACCACAGGACAGGTATAGGTGTCAATGGGTCAGAGCATTCGCATAGCATCAAGTGGACTGTGTGCCCGTTTACTTAGACAAGAATAATTTATTAAGGTCTATTCCTAGAGGTCGGCCTCTCCCATAATAATGGGTTGGCCATAATTGCCAATCTTTACAAGTATTAACATCTCAGAACAAATACAACACAAAGATATTTACATCTATCCTTGATTAAGAATCAAAATGCTGCTGCCACCTTTTTTTTTTTAATAGAATAAGGTTGACAAACGAGTACACAATCCACCTGATGGTAAATGGTTGCTGTGGCCCATAGACATCTACATCTATCTTCGTTTGCAAATTAAAATGCAGATGCGTTGTAAGCCTACGACTAAGATGGAATGCCTCTTTTCCAGTAAACAGGGTCTCCGGTTCTCTACACTCACCATACGAAACACAGCAGCATTTAGCTGCTATTTTACGCTGGTATTCTGTGAGAGCGTGTTCCTCCTCCAGTCAAGCCGACCCATTCGTGCTACAACTATACTATTAATATAGCTGCAGCATGGCTCTACCACGTATAAAATAATACCTGGGTTTGGTATTGGGACTAAATCGTGGATATCAGCCAAAAGATAAAAAGGAGCAATTTTGCATAGCGTAAAATGACAAAAATGAACTTAGAGGCCACATGATAGTAAGTAACTACTACAGCCTATGGTCACCTGACGTCTACTTAAAACAAGGAAGACTAAAAATGCGTTCTTATCTCTCAGAAATAAGATGGAATGTCTCACAGCCTGTTATTATTCTGGCTCTCTCAATACCCTTCACACCGAAACAGCACTGCTATTTGGTAGCAGAAATAGGTAAAAAGGTGCTATCTACCCAGACCGACTCCAAGATAGAAAATAAGTTCTACCATCTTCGTAGTTTTTTAAATGCCTTTAGCCATTGCTAATACCTTTACTTAATAATTCGTTTATTCGTATATCGTCATATTACATTTAATTGCTAGGTTGATTTACCAAAATCATAGAGAAATTAATTTTAACCATAATATTCTGTAAACAATGAATTTAAATTCAAAATTATTTCCAGTTCGTATTTCAATAAATTTTCCCCTTCAATTAACGAAACGGTCGGCCATCTATGAAACCTGTATCGTGTTCCTACAAATTAGCGGAGCTTTCAAATTGGGTTTGTTAGAGGTCCTAAGTGCTTGGTTGTAGGTGTAAAATTTGGTGTGTATTGGCTTGTAACGTGCTCCGGGAACTATTTCGATTGTTACAAAATACATTGGTGTCAGCTTCGAGATATGAAGTCCAGAGTTAATTTGACCTTTCATAATCCATAAACTCCTTGTCACATGGTATGTGTGTACGAGGGTCAAGCCAAAATAAATAACTATAATTTTTATGATACAGTCTTTTAGTAATTTCTGCCAAATGCATTTATTTAAATATCATAAAATTACATATTATATACGTGATGGAGCCACGTTGCAGCTATATTATGGTTGTACTGCGGATGGTTACCTCGATCGAGGTAACACCACGCCCTTGTACTAGCATAAAATATCAGCTTAAAGTTTGCTGTGTTTCGTATGGTGAAAACCCTTTGCTGTAAAGAGAACCGAATACCCTTTTTACTGGAAGTGAGGCATCCCATCTTATTCTTTAGGTGTAACAAGCATCTATATTTTGAGTCTTAATCCAGGATTAATGTAGATATAATGGGCCACAGCAACAACTTACCATCAGGTGAACTGTGTGCACGTTTGTCATCCTTATTCTATAAAAATAATATACAATATTTATTATCATAATAATTTTTTTTTTACTAAAATTACGATAGATAGCTTGTCACCAGCGGCAACAAGTCGTAGATACAGCTTCTTTAGATTTCACGTTTTATAGTTTCATTTTTATTCTTTATCTTTTTAGAGCCTTTTAATTTTTCTTTTAATTATGAAACACGAAAAATCACAAGGTACTAGAAATCACCGCTAGGTTTTCATAAATACCATAAAGTCAAAGCGTAAGTGAAAATACACCCTCTTTACTGTTTTCGTAAAAATATTTTTTGTTCACAGTATTTGACAAAAACTGTATAAAACTGAACAAAATAAATTTCAGTTCATAGAAACCAAACGTTTGAAAGAATTTATGCTGCAAGTGATAAATGGTATTAACGTATTAACCTTGTAGTGGCGGTGTAAGAATGACCACTGTCCTTGATCATCCCGCGGGAGTCGTAAGAGACGACAGAGGGAAACAAATCAGGAGATGGGCAGCAGTGTCTTCCTAATAACGACTAAAATTAAAAAGCTTCGATTGCCAACCCGATAGCCAAGCATGACAACTATGGAAAAAAACCCCTCATGAGACAATCTATGAGAGAGGCATATGTTCAGCAGTGGACTTTAATACGCTGTAACGGTAACGGTATGTCAATTACAGATGACTCCCTATTCCTTTACTATTTAGCTTACAAACGTGACGACTTATTCTAAAAAGAAATCAAGATAAAAAACTACAATACACAGTATTAGTTTTTTTGGTGAAACCAAACAGAAAACAGTGAAGTAATATGTTTTTCTTAAGATATTCTCGAAAATGTGCTATCCCACTTAAGGTCAAGCGCTCGACAAAGTAATAGAATCTTGAGACAGTTTCGACAACAATGTTAGCAGTTTTATACGATAACAAAGCTCTTACAAGTTTACTCAAAATAAAAGGACAGAAGCTACTATAGCTTTACTTTGCGACGTGGCGTAGTAAAAGTTCAAAATATGTCCAAACATTACAACTCGTTAAAGATTGTGTAAATATTTAATTTAAGAATAAGTAATAATAAGAGTTAATAATAAGTAAGTGGCTACTGTAGCTAAGACTTAACTAAAAGAGATAAAACAATAGAATCATATGAAAGCTAATAATGATAATGCAATATTTGTTCATCAAACTGCGTAATTAATGTCAAAACGTGATGATAATTTGCACATAATTTGGTCTTCAATTTAGGAACGCCATATCTATAATTTTTAAATAACATTTCATCATCATCATCATTACAGCCTTTCATAAGTCCACTGCTGAACATAGGCCTCCCCCAAGGAATGCCACAAAGCACGGTCCTGAGCCACCTGCATCCATCGACTTCCTGCATGCCTTACCAGGTCGTCACTCCATCTCGTGGGGGGTCGCCCTACACTTCGCCTACCGGTACGAGGCTGCCACTCGAGAACCTTTCTTCCCCTTCGGTTGTCGGTTATTCGAGCTAAATGGCCGGCCCACTGCCACTTCAGCTTACTAATCCGTTGGGCTATGTCGTACGTGATGGAAACGATTTTCAATATTTTGGTTCCCAGATTTATTGTAGTTTGGAATTATTTGAGGGCGAAACTGTTGACAAAGGAATATAACATAAGACTTCAAGAAAAAATCGTTAAAAGAAATAGATGACAGTAAGCCATAGTCCCCGGAAATAATTAATTAGTACAAAATATTTATTTTGATTCATGTGATAACGGTATAAGAGAATGTAACCTAGTTAAGTTCAATTTATTGTAGTTTTGAAAGATTTTATGGTGTTTTTAGACGCAGTCATGCATAATCTAGATGCGGATAAGCACGTTTAGTTAATATGAGAGGGGACAAACGAGCATAGGGCTCATCTGATGGTAAGTGACTACCGCCGCCCATGAACAACTGCAACACCAGGGGAATTGCAGATACATTGTCGGCCTTTTTAAAAAAATTAGACCCTTTTCTTGAAAGTTACTAAGTCGTATCGATCCGAATCCGATCCGATCGAATCGAGAAGATATGTAGATGTCTATAGACTACAACAACCACTTATCAAGAATCAAAATGCAGATGCGTGTCACCCCTGAGGACCAAGATGAAATGCCTTGTTTCCAGTAAAAAGGGTCGCCGGTTCTCTACACTCATAAGCTGCTATTTTAGTCTGGTATTCTGCAAAAGCGTGGTTCTAACTCGAGCCGCCCTTATCGTGCCACAACCATAACATAGCTGCAGCATGGTTCTACCACGTTGGCAAAACGATATAAACAAACAATTTCTTGTCATATTAAGTGGTGGTGTATTGCCATATTTCGTTTTGTAGCATTCCTAAGAATTAACTTAGAGAAAACGTTCGAAATGTTAAATGACCTTCAATGCATATTGGTGCAACCATCTCGCATATGCTAGAAGTATTTTGTCAAAGGATAATGACAAGGATCAGTGTCACAGTTTCGTGACATCCAATCCAGTAAAATGCTAGTTGGCAGTTATTAGTAGCATGAGTCGACTAGTAACGAGATTGCTAATTCTCCTGCCAAGCATTGTACAAAATATTATTTGATAGGAAAGTAAACAAAAACATTTGGAATCCAGGTTTGCATTGTATTTAAAAATTGTAATAGATTAAATAACAAGATAAATTTTTTTTTAAGAATTACAGGACATAACTTTTATTTACTTCAAATAATGTTTAAAATAATAATGAGCTTGTCATAACATACCTAGATTTACAAGATTAACCGTGCACTGGGGTAAGAGTACATCCGGAGTTCAAAACACCTCGTAACAACTTGGTTAACTTTTAAATGTTAACAATACCAGGTCTTCAGGGGGCTCAGAAGTTTTGATAGGGTAATTTGTATTTAATTCAGTCTGTGCCGGTGTCAAACTAAGTTTGGCACACCTGTTTTCAGTGTTTTAAATTTAATAAACCATCAACCTTTTGTAGATGTAGGATCAAAGTTTGTAGTCCTTCGGCGTAATTAAGTTTTGTCAATGTTAATCCCTCAAATTAATGTTATATTAATACATAGGCTTCTAACCAGGTTTAAAATAAGGATTGATTTTGTTGTTCGAATATGCGAAACGTCTGTTAACTATACATTCTAAATAGAGCTAAGTTTCTGAACATCTATCATTTTACGTGGTAGAGCTTTATAAGTAGTATAGTCGTAGTATGAATGGGTCAGCTTGACCGGAGAAAGAACACGCTCTCACAGAATACCAGCGTAAAATAGCAGCTCAACACCGCTGTTTCGTATGTTGAGTGTAGAATAGGAGACCCTTTTTACTGGGAACGAGGCATTCCATCTTAGTCCTCACGGGTGATAACGCATCTGCATTTTGATTCTTAATCGAGAATAAATGTAAATGTCACGGGCCACAGCATCCACTTACCATAAGATTGACTGCATGTTTGTTTGTTATTGTTAGCGTGTTGGGATGGGCAATACGTTTTTTTTATTTTTTTTTATAGGATCTGGTGACAAACGAGCACACAGTCCACCTGATGGTAAGTGTTTCTGTGGCCCATAGACATCTACATTTATCGTTTGCGAATCAAAATGCAGATGCGTTGTCACCCGTGAGGACAAAGATGGAATGCCTCTTTTCCAGTAAAAAGGGTCTCCGGTTCTCTACACTCACCATACGAAACATAGCAGTGGCTGCTATTTTACGCTGGTATTCTGTGAGAGTGTGGTCCTTCCGCGGTCGAGCCGACCCATTCGTGCTACAACTATACTGCATAATATAGCTGCAGCATGGCTCTACCACGTATATAATAAATTTTATAGTGTTAGAGGGCCAAACGAGCGCACAATCCATATGGTTTTAAGTGGATGATATTGCCCATATACTCGTACATCTGCATCTATCCACAACTAAGAATCGAAATTCAATTGCGCTGCCACCTTCTTGTACTAAAATAGAATGCCCCGTTTTCAGTAAATAAGTGTCTCTGCTTCACTCAGACTACGAAACACAGCAGAATTTGGCTACTATATTACGCTAGTTGTCTATAAGTGCGTGGATGATTCGACCCATTTGTGCTGCAGCTATAATAGCTGCAGTATGAGTCTACCACGGATAAAAGTTTTCTATATCATAAAGATAAATAGCATCAACAATGCATTAAAAAAGAAGTTGACATGTGTGATTTCTAGACGAATGTTTACTTATAGGTTGATACTGAATTATTTAAAATATAGCTAAGGTAGCATAACCTGACGAAGAATAGAGTCAATCAATGAATTAGTTTCTACAAATAATAAGAAATAATAACTCTACACTTTTCTAACAAATTAATTCCCCTACCATAAAATCTGTGAAACATTACACCTCGATCCAAAGTGGCGCGGACCTGGTAGAAAAAGTCTTGGATGCCTTCAGCAAGGACGAGGTATCGTTTCCATACCTGCATACCGTGTAACATGACGACATTAGAAAAACATTTTTTTTCCTATTATTTAATGACATCACTTACATAAAAGTGACAGTTACAATTGCACAATAGGTTCACACATTGTTGATTTCTTCTTTTTGTGAAGTATACGCTTAATTTGATTTTATTTTGTACGATGCCTAAATGTCTGTACTTAATGTGTTTGAGCTGTTTACTTTAAAAAAGATACTGCGTTGGTCACACAATTAAATCTTATTTTGTAAATAATAAAAAAGCAATTCCAGAATATAGAAGACAATTTGTCAAAGCAATTTCACAAAGTACTCGTTTATCTTCCTTGCATAGCTTAGTAATCCTCTTTCCGTTATGAAAAGATAGTAGAATTGCACAAAATATATCTTAGAGAAATCAAAAGACCGCGCGCTGAATTTGAAACTTCTTCGTCAAAATCTAGTTAACGAAGCTCTCTTGTAACCTAGTCTGATCTAAAGGAACAAAACAGGGGTGTGAACGGAATACAAAACTAATGATATTCCTCTGAAAAATGGAACAAGAAAGGAAAAAATCATAACTTGTGAACAGAAGGCGGGACCGCCGGTGGTTGGGTTCTCTTTAGAGACATTTATTCGTATATAATTGCTTGTAATTGTTATTTGTAACATAACATAAATATTAATTAAGTAAGTACTATGGATGGTAGCCCAGAACCGTGCTTTATGGCATTTCTTGGAAGAAGCCTAGGTCCAACAGTGGACTTGTGAAGGACTGTAATGATGAACATGATGACAATGAAGTAGTATGGACTGGCTATAAACTATCTGCCAATTGAATTCAATCTTGGGTTTTTGTCTCAACTGGAGTTAAAGTTTTAGCAATGACTTGCCGAATCCTATGGTAGGCTTTTTTTGTGGAGTCCGTGTGGATAGGAGCCACCCTCTTACCTATCTCCACGCCTAAATACTTTTCCAGGATTAGGAGAGCCAGCGTAATTACAGGCATTCCATCTTAATCCTCAGAGGTGACAACGCATCTGTTGCCTGTTTTGTTGGAAGTTTACTGCTGATGGTCATGGATTTTAGCAGTAATCTTTACCACTAACTATCAGGTGGACTATTTTCGCATTGAAATAACACTGGTTTTAACAAAAACTATGATAAATAAGTTCACGCAGACACATAGCAAAATACTTCTTATTATACACTACACTAGGATTTTCTTCTATATTGTGGAATCAGTTTACAAACGTATATTGCACTAGGGCAAACATCCAAATCCGGAACAATTATATGTAAGTCATACAAATACTTGTTCCTAGCGCGATTCAAACCGCCGGCCCTCAGCACCGCAACTCAATGCTAAGCCACTGCGCCACTGCGCCGTCAAAAATGTTAAAATTATTAATCGTATAATAGTAATACAAATCAGCCTATAAACTACCACTGCTAAACGTAGGCCTACCCATAGATTGCCACATTGGAGGGATTTTGCCATAGTTGCCACGCTTGGCAGGCGGGTTGGCAACCGCAAGTTTTTATAATTTTGAATTGTTACGAGGAAGACACTGCTGGCCATTTTCTTTTTCAGTTTCCCTTTGTCGTCTCTTACGACATCCACGGGATGATATCGGGTAGTGGATATTCTTACACCGTTACTATACGGTTAATCGTTGTTAGCAGCTCCTATATAGTCTACTGCTGTACCTTCCTAGTTATTGCATTTGCCATGGGAGTTGACGATCCAGAGACCTGTCGTCGACACAGAGATATGAGTGGTTAATCCTTTATGTCGTGCCAGATAACGGATTAACCACACATAAATTGTTATTTCCCTCAGTCGACTAATAATGGAATGATGGATTCCTTTCCGTCTTCTATCATACAGTGAATAAATGTAATCGAAATGAATGAGTATGAAATTAATTAAGTATTGGCGTGTTGCAGCTATATTTTGGGTATAGCACGAATGAGTCGGCTCGACCGGGGTAGGATTACACTCTCACAGAATACCAGCGTAACCGGATACCCTTTTTACTGGAAACGAGGCATTCCATCTCAGTCTTCCGGGGTGACAACGCATTTGCATTTTGATTCTTAATTAGGGATAAATGTAAATTTCTGTAGGCCACAGCATCCACTTACATTCAGGTGGACTGTGTACTCGTTCGTCACCCTTATTCTATATTAAAAAAAAAACAGATAATATTAAACCGCGGGTGTTGTAAGAGGTGACTTATGGAAATATGACACAAGTTATAGGCAGCAGCATTTTACTGATAAGACTTTAAAATAATAACGAAAACTGTGATAGTTGCTACGCTTGGCAGGCGTAGCAATAGTAGGTGTAGCCTATATTACTAATAATAATTATTAAAAGTAATGAATTATTAATAGTAATTAGTAGTTTGTGCTTCGAAAATTTCCTAATGACCTAAGTTATATTACTATTTGCATCTCCCAGTCTACTTGAAAGACACCATTGAATCAGAAATTTGTGCGTAAATTTTTAAATTTCACCATACAGAGGATCTTCAGAACTCCACATAAAAGCAATAGTTTTTCATAAAGAAACATTTTGCCGCTTAATATCGGAGCTCCAGCGAACAACACTCAACGAATTCGTTAATTAGTCCGATCGAACGTTTAAGCTTTTACCTTATAATGATGGTATTATTTATAACGTTTCCAATTTCACAAAGAGTTTTATTGTTGTTGTCGAATTTAATACTAAATCATAGTTTTAGATTATAGTACTAAGTTTGTCGTATACCAATAACATATACTAATAACAGTGGTAGAGCCACGCGGCAGCTTTTGCTATCGCACGAATGGGCCGGCTCGAACCGAGGTGGTACCACGACCTCACAGAAAACCAGCGTGAAGTAGAGGTTTACCTCTTCGTTTCGCTTGGTGGCCGGAGGCCCTTTTTACTGGAAATGAGGCATTCCATCTTAGTCCTCACGGGTGACAACGTATCTACATTTTGATTTGTAATAGAGGATAGATGTAGATGTCTATGGGCCGCAGCAACCACTTACCATCAGGTGGACTGTGTGCTCGTTTGTCACCCTTATCATATAAAAAAAATACCGTACCTACTAGGAAATGACAGAAAAACCTCATGCTTTCCAATTGATGGATACCATCTTCTATATGTCGTACTAGATGATGTATTAGCTGAGATTGCAGCTAAATTTTCCAACAGTGATCCAACAGTGAAGCGTCACACATCCAGCAATGAACTGTTACAGAGATGATGATGGAGAAGTAGAAAAATAATACTCTATTAAATCCTCACTTTAAGACAGCCTCATGTCCACCCCCTTATTGTTTATGGGCAGATGACAATGCTATAGTTTAGCTAATAAAGTCAACGTGATAATAGCTTAAAACTATCCACCCAAAGTTGGAAACTATAATGCCAGAAAAGTATAATGTAATAAAGTAAGGTTGCGAATATGGATAGATTTGATATATCTAGACTATGTGTTGAGAGCAAATAAATATCGAAATGCAATATCTGATATTGCAATCATCCATTCGAACGATTCGCATGCGAAGCGTAATTTGATATTAAACAAAATTAAATTATATCGTGCAGTAAGCTAATAAACTTATTATATGGAAATGTTTCGAGTAATTGACATTTGACCTTACATATTATTCAATCTGAATTGACAGTTTTATATCACCAAGAATACAATTAGACAAAAGCTAACATAATAAAAATCACCCATCCATACATCATCGATTACAGTCGTAAAGACTGTAATCGATGTCCGAATGTCGAATGTCCACTACTGAACGTAGGCCTCTCCCATAGATTTCTTTACAGTGAGGATTCTCCTTATAAAAAAACATGTTAAATTAATTAAATTTAAATACTATATGTAGCTGCTTAGTGTTATGGAGGTTTATGTTATTGAAGTTGTTTATTTTAATATGGTCACATTTTGAGAAGACTAGAGCTACGAGAAAACATTTTTTGTGTAATAAGTAAATTTAACCTTATAATAATTTTGAATAATTTTTAATATATAAAAATATTTTCATAGCCTACAAATATTTAATTTCAATCGTCATTTACGTTTGCCGTAGTATTAAAAGGATAAATGTTTAATGTGAAGTCATCGCAATGCACAGTTGTACCGTCAGAATGTCCATTTAATTGCATTTCCTTTACGACATCCGACAGAATGCAGATTCTCGCTGTGTTCGCTGAATTGTCGGGCACATTATTATTAAAAACGCTTTGAAATCTGTACAACCACAGGAGTGTGTACTATTGCTTTTGTTATGTACGAACAGAGCTATTGTCACTATAGTTATTGTAGGAATTTTATTATATTTCTTTATCATAATACGCATTAAAAAGACTAGATTAATCTAAAAATAGTGACGATGAAGGATTAAATGTATAGATGAAGTTCTACAAGTTGACCCAAATTCATTGTTTGTTTTTCATTCCCTTCGTTGCCGCGTGTTCGTTTAACAAAATAAGGATGAGAAAAACCAAATCCTGACTACAAACGTCTGGCTTAACTTGGTAAGTGGTAGGAGCCGGGCTTGGCGCCTTCGCTGTCCCGCCCTTGCAACCTCCTATGGTATATCGACTTTATACGTCTTCCAAAATAATTTGTCTTGGTGAAATGTTTTCTTATTACGCTAAAGCACAGTAAAGTTGAGATGCACTCTATTAAAATTTTCTGGTTCAAGTTATTGCTTTGCGCTACTATTTTAAAGCATAATTTTGACAAAATGGATACAGGAGGCGGGAGCGGCTAGAGGGCGCCGCCATAGCGGCAGATCTGTCGCATGGAGAGTCGGTGTTACATTGTTGTTTCGTCATTGCGCGTAATAAATATTAGATTGTGTGTATGGTGGCGTACGAGACGTTCTGCCGCATGAGACCCTCTCGAGCGCCACCCGGCCCCTAAGTAACGTGTATCCAGAAAATGTGGAATCACAGCTGTTTAGAACATTGTACTGACTGCGCCCTTTCTCTCTGTTTATGTTGACATCGTCTAACCAAATAGGACGAGAAGAATCAACTACTTATAACCAATATATGGCTGTCATTGGTAAGTGTGATTAAAAAACAAACTTAAATTAACACTCAATAAAATTTCTATTTCTTTCGTTTATAATTTTAATTAAACTTTTTTTAGTTTCTTTGACTCTATTCTTTGGTTCTTATATACGTTCACTCTGTCCTTAATTTTTCTTCTGCTATCTATCTTTGAAAATTGCATTGCATTGTGGAGTATGCGGCAGTTTTGATATTTTACTGTTGTCTGTTGACAGTTTTTAGCAAGTTTTTTTCCGGTATGTCCTTGTCATTATGCTGATCTCCAGACATGCAAGTAGAATAGTCTGTAGTCCCTTTCATGCATCCATCGTACAAATTTATCATTACTTAGATAATGAGTATTGATTAATTAATCATATCAATTGAGTATTAAGCATCTACTTGACTTTTTTTGAATAACAATCGATAAACACTTTTAGTATTCCAAGCTCAGGTAAGTAAAGAACACACTGAATGTGAGAGAATTTTTCGTGCAACATCTAGCAATGACACAAAATACAATAAAGCTTCTGTATAGCGATGTAATAAACAAACAGTGTATATGAAAGTATGTCAAGAGTATACTACGAAAAATGGGCGAATTAACGCAGATTTTTTCATAGAATACAAACGAGCATACGGCTCACCTGATGGTGAATGACTACCGCCACCCATGAACAACTGCAACACCAAGGGAATTGCAGGTGTGTTGCCGGCCTATTAAAAAGGAATAAGCTCTTTTCTTGAAGGTCCCTAAGTCGTATCGGTCCGGAAAAATCGCCGGTGGTAAATTATTCCACAGACAGGTCGTACGCGGAAGAAAACTCCAATGAAATGTGCAGTGGTGGTGCCAAGCATCCAAATGGTGTGGATGGTATCGGGACTTTTGCTGCTATGTGCGTTCGTGAAATATGGATCCGAACAATTACTCAGAGCACTCCCCGTGGTAAATGCGAAAGAAAATGTAAAGGAATGCAACATCTCTACGCAGAGCCAGTGAATCGCGCCGATCGGTAATCAAGTGGAGGAAGCTGGGACTGGAGAGCCCCAGCGCAGAGATCTGAACAGTATTGCATGTGAGGCCGAACCTGCGCCTTGTAAAGTTGCAGGCGGTATGCCGGCATGAAATACTGTACCGCTCTGCTGAGCACGCCAAGCTTTTTAGGGGCCAATATGGCCTTCTTTTCCAAATAACCACGAAACTGCACGTCGCTCGATATGTCGACGCTCAGGATACCGATACTGGCTCAGGCAACAAAGAGAGTGCCTTGAAACTGAGGAGTTTCGACAAAGGGGTTCTTTTTAGCGGTAAACGCGCAAACTTGTGTCTTCTGAGGATTAAACTGGACTAGATTTAGTCGCCCCCAATCCGAGACTTTGTTCACCAAAGACTCGACTTCAGACACAAGTTTGTTCGGGTACTCGACGACGTTATCCCGAGGAATATTGGCACGGCCGGTGTATAGAGCATCACCAGTGCTGTCATCCGCATAGCAATGAATGTCACCGCTTCGCAATATATCATTGGTATGCAGAAAATACAGCGTTGGTGATACCACGCAGCCTTGTGGAACACCAGCATTAATAGGCTTGTAGTCGGAGCTTGGACTGTTTACAATGACCTTGATACTTTGATCTGCAAGAAAGCTGGTGATCAAGTTGCACAATTTTTCGGGAAGCCCATAGGGAAGGAGCTTTGAAAGAAGCGCTTTGTGCCAAACCTGATCGAAGGTCTTCGCAATGTCCAAGCTAACGGTCAATGCCTCCCCTTTGGACTCTGGATCTATGAGTCAGGTAGACCATAAGATCGCCAACTGATCGATACAGACGAAAACCGTATTGGCGGTCACTAATCAGCTGGTGATCCTCAAGGTACCGCATGAACTAGCAGTTTATAACGGATTCTATTATTTTGTAGAACAAGGAGGTGATTGCGAAAAGCCTGTAGTTGGAAGGGTCTAAGCGGTCGCCTTTTTTAGGGTTCGACTACGTCTAAGGAATAGGAATACCGGAAAAGACCCGTTAGAACCGGTGCTAACTCCAGAATACACGTCCTCAGCACAATTGGGGGGATTCCGTCAGGCCCACTTGACTTGTTGATGTTCAGGGAGAGGAGTGCTTTGTGAACTGAGCGCTGTGTGAACCGCACATCCGGCATGGAGCACTCACACCGCGAGGTGGTCGGCGTTGTGTTCGCCCTGTCAGCGAGAGTCGAGTTGGACGCAAAGAAAAAGCCTAGCAGATCGGCTTTCTCCTTTGTGCCATGGGCCAGTGAGTTGTCATCCCTGTGCAGAGATGGAAGAGATAACTGACAGAAGTTCCCTTGGACAGCCTTAGCAATAGACCAGAATGCACTGGTTCCCGAAGAAAGGTGAACTAGTTTTCTCACCAATTCTACCTATGTGCTTTGACTTTGCGTTGGCAATGACTCTTTTGAAAGACTTAGAGGCGGAATTGTACCTCTTTTTAAGGGCACTGCTGTTTACATCCCGGGACGTTGATGCGTCAGCCCAGGCCCGGTAGCACTCATGCTTGTAGTGTGATGCTATTTTACAGGAGCGAATAAACCATGGCTGAGATCTGCATTCGATGGGCACTACAGAGGAAGGAATAAAAAGTTTCATACCCTGAAGTATCCCATCAGCAACAGAATAAGCAACAACGATGAGATCGTCCGGCGAGAAGCATACCCACCCCCAAGGGTAGGATGCAAAGAAAGACCGCATCCCATCTCAATCAGCCGACCTATAGCGCTAAACACGGCGGCAGCATGCAGAAAGCAACCGCAATTTCGGATGACGGAAATTTCAAAGGATTTTTATGTTTCTAAATTATTATAAGAATTGCTTGTGTTTAAATAGAACAAAGTTTTCCAGGCAAATATGTAAAGTTAATTTAATGATAATAGATGGTTTTATGAGCTAATGATAATGACGGGTCATTTAATAAAAAAATATCATTTAATAAAGTCATTAAACTGTCGCGGGATGTTTTCGTTAAGCCAGGCTAATAGTGTCCTTCAGTCTGTTTGAAATATCTTTCAAATTTTTGCTCACGATGTAACTGCCGTGTAGGCCGCAATGCATTAACAATATGTACTAATGGTTGACCTGAACTTTTTAAACAGATAAAAACACAATAAACTTTAAAATTAATGCTATTTATTGCCAACTTACTATTTCCGTAACAATTTAAACATTCTAAATAAAGTAAAATGCGGGATATTTAGGTGGGAAACGATGTGTCAATTGAAAGTAACATATTGGTGACGGATGTTTAGCGGTTTGTCAAAATTGATCTTGCACATCTTATTTAATACATTAAAATATAAATTTAACACTGTAACCTGGTTGTGCACATCCCGGATACCCGCTGTGATTTTTTTGTTTGGCTACAATTTATTGTAGTAATTTTATACTATGCATGGCCGTGGAATGATGTTATTGATAAAAGAAAAAGTAAAATTTAATATTTAACATACAGTTTTAAATGTATGTATTATGTTAAGTTAATCATTTGAAGGACCGAAATAATCTGCAACTTTCTTATACTGCGAATATATGAGTATTTTTATTTTTACTCTGTTGATAAATGAAACCCTGTTTAATTTATTTCTTGTTAATTTTATTTTATGTTATTTAAGTAAATTAAAAATTAAAAAAAGGAATAAAGAGCGCTTCTGTTACGTATGTTTATTGTTGGCAATAATATAATGCTATGAAAAAAAATAAACATCTAAATTTATTCATAATCATGATTATTTTTATCAACAATAAAGATATGTTGGTAAGCGAATTAAACAATAATTAACTTAGCATTTACCAAAATGGCAGCTTAGTATATCTAACAAAGTAGTAATCCTTGAAACCTTGGATATGTTTCTTGAGGAAAAATCTTGGAGAGCGGTCAAAATATACCCATATTGTCCATTTGTAACAATACCCTTCCGCTTATGTTTCTATGTATGTAGTTGATGATGTCTAGAAAATGTAATTGTTTCCTTAGCATGATGTAGTGCATGGTTATTATGTGTGATCTTTATGGAGCTTCAATTTGAAAATGTGAAGTGTATGTTGGTAGACGCTTGATCTTTACCTACGAAATGCAAAATTAGATAGCGTGCTTCATTTTCTTCCTTTCTTAGGTTTTATTTGTTAACACGGATTAAAAATGTGCAATTTATACTTATATTATTTATTATACGAGTATCTAAATCAATACTACCGTGTTAATAAATAATTAGAAAAGAAAATATTTTAGTTTTTATAGTATTCTAATTGTTTTTGATTTATTTGGTTCTTGTTTAATTAATTGTCTTTTAGAACGTATTTAGACTTATTTTAAAATGTTAATTTTAATAACTGATATTTATTCAATGATGAAATAAAAATAATTATTGGAAAAAGGAAAAGTTTAATCTATTAAACTTAACACCAGACAGGCTATAACAAAAAGTTCCTTTTTCTTACTTTAGTATTTCAAGTCGCACCTAACCCTTAAATTTTTAAATGCCATTTACTGTGATTCAATAAGAACGAACAGGGTTGGCTTTATCTTGAAGCACTGTAAACGTATAAACACGTAGCTCAGATATTGCTTCAAAGTAGTTAAGACAAACTTTTGTAATATGAGTGGAGAGGGTACAAAGTTTGTAAGGGCCTTTAAGTCAGCTTTGCTACAGTACTATCTAAATACTGTAGTCTGTTATTGTCTGTAGCCAAGTTAAAGTTGTTATATGCCCCGTCTGGTGCGTATTGGAAACAATTTTGAAACTTAACTGCCTTTTGTTGTAAACTTTGAGATAGGTGTTGTTTAAGCAAATGTTTCCTTCCCGATGACAAACTTTAAATTCTAAAATATTATGTCAGTTGTTAATAAGATTAGGCCAGTGCTTTAGTTACATACATGTAGGCAAAACACATAGATTTAAAAGCTTTGAACATCGAATTGTTTCCAAAAAGCTTAATTATATATCACTTCCAATTATCAAGTGCCAGCGATATTGCAAACTCAATTCGAACTGATCTTCAATTATACATTCAATGAAGCATGAACAATAATACATGTACAAAAGCGTTATCAAAATTTTATGCAATTTGTAACGAATTGAGTTTACATTATTTGTTTTTAATCGCTTTTCGACTTGGACACAGATAACATTAATAAAATTAATTAATATCGAAAGTGTTAGTGCCAGTAAATCACATTTAATTAGCTTGCGAATGAAACTAGTAATCATTTAAATAAATAATTTAAAAGGAAATAAAAAAAAATATACATTTATAAACATAAAATGAACACACGTCTTCAAGGAAAAGAAAAAAACTACGCCATGGTCAAAATCATTTAATTATTTTACTTCTGTTATCTGTGTAATAACTTACAAACATTGATTTTCAAATATAGATAAAGTACGTTAATCTTTTCTTAAACTTAATTTATATGTGACAGGAATGGAATGACTACAACTTGAGGTGGAATGACAGCGAGTACGGGGGTGTCAAAGACTTGCGTATCACACCTAATAAGCTATGGAAACCAGACGTTTTGATGTACAATAGGTAAGAAAAACAAGTAAGAGGAGCTAATTAATCTTTTTTTTTTCAGAAAATGTTTGCTTGAAATTCAGTACAATATAATACAATCAAAGGAAAATCATTAAACATTAGAATTAGAATAAAAATATAATGACAAATTTAGTAGTTTCGTGCATTCCTACTGAAATTTATTAAAAGTATTTTATTATGTTCTTTCTTATTATTGAGAGTTAGTTTAAAAAAAATCAAAGGATGAACACGTGGCGCCAAAAAACATTCCACAAACATGCCTCTTTTTTCAAAGGGTAAAGCCGAGACTAAAAAACAAAACACTCTTTTGAATTTTTTATTCGCGATTTTAAAAAGCTAAATGCGTAGAATGAATGCATAGGATTAAACAAGTACTAGTGCGAATTTTTCAACAGAAACTTTAAATTGGTTATACGTTGGTATTTCTGTGGTGCCGTCGCGTTAAAGTGCATTCACTGGAAATGTTTATTACAATATTGAAACAGAATATAAAGGTTTTTGTTGAGTATATTTTAGCACAATGTTGTGCACATTTTAGCACAATCAATTTTGAGAGTAATTTTTAGAAGAGTTTTGAGCTAAAACATTAAAATTAAATAAATAATTGCATTAATAAATATTTATTAATGGGATTTAACAATATGCATATAACGTTTCTATAAGAGCTTATGCAGTGAATTTATTACAAGGATGCATTTACAAGCAGGACCGAGGTCGATGTAGGAATTTTTTACTATATTATTTATTCTGTAATATATAACTTCCTTTTGGAAATTATAATCGATGTCTCTTCAGGAATTTTCTATAAAGCGAATTTTCAATCATTCATTATTAACAACCCATCATGCGTCTACTGCAGTACATAGGATTTCCCTGTAGATTGCCCCATAGGACGGACATTTAGTACAGTTCCATGTTTGGATCACCGCAGTCTGTTTTATCATTGAGTTGTTATCGGGTAGATGATGCTGCTCATATCCTGTTTTAGTTTCTCTCCGTCGCCATTTACGGTACCCACTGGATGATTAGGGTAGTGGATTCTTTTACATCATCTCTACTTAATACTAAACGTATATGATCTTTTATGTCTATTATTGCATATAATAATAAATAATATACGGTCGAACCTAGATAAGCGAGAATTCAAGGGACCGCGATCTGCTCACACTAACCCCGAGTTTCTTTCTAGCTTACACAGGTACAGGAGAGGTCTGTCTCACTTATAGAATTCTGTAAAAAATATAGCAAAGTGATAAACATGTATTTATTGTATGGGTATCATTCAATAGAATAAGAACATAATATTTAGAAAAAAAATCTAACATCACTTTCTTGAAAAAATCCGGTAATTTCTTCTGCGTTTCTGTTATTGCATTTTGTGTATCTTTTTCGAATTCATAAATTTTATCAAATATAGTTTTATGAACAACCGTCGAATATTCAAAAAATATAACCCATAGCAATGAGTCATAAAGAGCAAATGTTAAATACGTTTAACTGTCGCTTATAGAGATAAAAGCAAGAAACAATCTCAGTTATAGAGGTCCACGAGTGAAAAATGACGCGCACGCGCGCGTGTGTGTGTGTGTGTGTTCACTGAACCATCCACGCCGCGCGAGTGATTCTCGACCCACCTGTTTTTTTAACGACCGCGCGAAACTGTCTCAACAAAATCGATTACTACTGAAAAATTTCTATAGCTACATCCAAATTAAAAGTATTCTCGAAAAGCTCAAAGAATTCAGAATTTAATTTTATTAAAAATATTGGTAAAATTATATGGATGAAAATAAAGCTTAAAAATGGGAATATAAAAAAAATCGTATTTATTTTTTATTTCGAGTTTAACGAGAAAAGTGTAATAGTTACTGACATTATTTTACTTTATAATAGCATATGATATTACCTTTAAAATGACATCAATATCAATAATATGTTATTTACTCAAACAGCAACCACTTACCATCAGGTGGACTGTGTGCTCGTTTATCACCCTTTTCCTATAGAAAAAATTTAAATGCTTCTTCACAAAATTTTGATTGCGTAGTTTTTGGAGATTTCGACGACAGCTTAAGGTAACAGTTAGCCGATGATGATAGTATCTAAAGTCTCAAGGGTCCTAAGCAGCAAAATAACTTGAGTTTTATACCACCATTTAAAAAAAAAACCATATCCACACACTAAGATTTTCTCCTGTGTCGTGGAGATAGTCAGTTTACATATATTAATTGCACAACGACAAACATCCAAACTAGGAACAGTTACTTGTAGTCCATACTCGTACAAACCTTGTTCCGTACGGAATTCTGATTCAGCCCTTAGTGCCTTAGCTTATTGTTAAGCTAGTGCGCCACGGAACCATCGGGATAGATGTTTAATAATTTCTAGTAATAGTCAATATACGCAGACGTTAATACACAAAATTGAATCACTTATACATATTTAAATCCACTACAAACCATTATTTAAACGATGGTACGCAACCAGCAATCCGCCGGCGGTCAAGGTGCTTGCAAAATTCTTTTGGTTGGACAAAATAGTCTATAAGAACATTTTGTATTCAAAAATTGTTTCTCTTCTTTGAGTAGATCAACCTAGAGTTGAGGACTTCAACCCAAATTTTGTTTTAAGCCGTTATTTCGTTTAGGCGTGAAACAGTAAAAAATCATCCAAGAAAACAAACTTTCATATAAATAATATATATTAGTAGGACGTATATAATGTATGTTATTTTCAGTTTTTGTGGAAAAGCCTTTCATGTCACGAATAAGCGATTACACATTTGGGACGCTCGAGATCTCGCACTACCTTAAAATCTTATTAGGTAGGTTCTTCCTTGGTTGAGGTCTCAGAAATGCAAAATATTTTATATTTCGTATAACTTCTTATATGAACTGATTTCTAGTACAGGAAAGTCCACATAATCATTACTTTTAAAGGACTTGCTACTCGTACCAAGCATATACGAGTATAGCCCGATATGGTTATACCAACCCAAATAACTACCCTTAAGTATCATTGATATTATGTAAATCGTTATTATAATGAACGTAGAAGGTAATACAGGCCTGATATGTGCCACTTAGAAGCTTCTTTGATAAGCGTAGTTTACAGATTGTGATTTAATGGTAAGAGCATTCGGTGTTTATAGGTACAAAAACTGGCTGGCAGCCAGACTTTCATGCATCCGTGTAGATATTTTGGCGTAGATATAATCTAAGTTACTTATGTACCAACTTATGTTGCAAACTTTAATTAGTTTGTGTCATCGTTGTTATTCCTTTACCATCATACGCTGACGATTCTGTTGACTAAATCCTTTATATTTAGTCAACAGAATTTGTACGTGGTAGAGCCATTCTGCAGCTATATTACTGGTACAGTTGTAGCACGCATGGGATGGCACGACCGCGGCAGGACCACGCTCTCATAGAAAACCAGCGTAAAATATCAGCTTAACGCTGCTGTGTTTTCGTATGGTGAGTGTAGAGAATCTAGGACCCTTTTTACTAGAAACGAGGCATTCCATCTTAGTCCTCACGGGTGACAACGCATCTGCAATTTGATTCGTAATCGAGGATATTATATGTAGATGTTTATGGGCCACAGCAACCACTTAGCAGACGAGCACACATCAGGTGGACTCTGTTACCTTAACCTATCAAAAAATATAGACATGAAAATATAATTAAAGCCTTGCTGAGTTTCTTAGTTAGGTCGGTTATAGTATTCGATGTTCTTAATATTAGCAAGCTTTTGAATTTTATATTTTTTTTATAGGATAAGGGTGACAAACGAGCACACAGTCCACCTGATGGTAAGTGGTTGCTGCGGCCCATGGACATCTACATCTATCCTCTATTACAAATCAAAAGGTAGATGCGTTGTCACCCGTGAGGACTAAGATGGAATGCCTCATTTCCAGTAAATAGGGCCTCCGGCCACCTGCACTCACCAAGCGAAACGCAGAGGTAAACCTCTACTTCACGCTGGTTTTCTGTGAAGTCGTGGTACCACCCCGATTCGAGCCGGCCCATCCGTGCGACAGCAAAAGCTGCCGCGTGGCTCTACCACTGTTAAAAATATATTCTTCAGGTCGGTGTGTATTTTGCCAATTGTAATAAATAATTTATTATATTGAAGAAATATTGATTGCTTAAGAAATATTGAAATGTTATTGCAAAATTTATAAATTTTCTTACGTGGTAGAGCCATGCTGCAGCTATATTTCTGGTATAGTTGTAATACGAATGAGTCGGCTCGACCGGGGAAGGACCACGCTCTCACAGAATACCAGCGTAAAATAGCAGCTTAATTCTGCTGTGTTTCGTATGGTGGGTGTAGAGAACCGGAGACCCTTTTTACTGAAAACGAGGCTTTCCATCTTAGTCCTCTCGGGTGACAACGCATCTGCATTTTGATTCATAATCGAGGATAAATGTAGATGTCTATGGACCACAGCAAACACTTACCATCAGGTGGACTGTGTGCTCGTTTGTCACCCTTATCCTATAAAAAAAATAGGTTGCTAAATTGTTAGCGTATAATTCTTATGGCTCATGCATTTTTCACTAAAGCTGTTTTTTTTCTTCTGAACACGAAAATAATGAAGAAAATTTATTTATAACCTGTTCCGATATTCGAATGTAAAGAATAGGTACTTAAAGCTTCTTTTACAAGTATTTAAAAATTTTATTATAATATTTTACTGATACATTTCTTACTTAATTCTGTAGATTGAAATATAATATTTAGTTTACAAAGCAATGTACTTAATATTTACTTATTACTTTTAAACTACTTGCGCAAGTTATTATAATATAAAAGTAATAATATGATTCCCTATTTTCTGTTCGACGTATACACATTTAGAAGTTAAAACAACTTAAGAGTGAAAAAAATATTTAAAGGGAATATTATTTAATTTGGGGGCATTGACGTTTTAATGCCCTTGTAGGATAAAAAATAGAATGCTTTAATAATTTATACTTTACAGCTGCTTCAGTAAGTATTTGGATACACAATAGGAGGAAGAACTGTGAATAAAGGGTTATTATAATATTAAGCAATACATTAATGAAATAAGCCCATAGAAATGAGGTGATTGATGCCTCGTAACTGAATTTTTTTTATAGAACTTAATAATAACATTTAACAGCAAGTGTTTCGTACGGCGTCATACAGCCTCGCTAACGTTGACAAATTTAATTAGCTTCAGTCCATTAACGTTTTAACGCCGTCAACAAGTTGCCATTTGCAATTTGCTTGGTTTGAGATTTTGAAGTAATGGAAAACTCACTTGCAATTTCTTGAATGTCCGAGGCAAATATATTTATATATATATATATATATATATATATATATATATATATATATATATATATATATATATATATATATATATATATATATATATATATAGAAATTTAGTTTTAATATTTCAATTGAATAGGTATAACCTAACTTTATAAATGTTATTTATGAGATAGCACTACAATGTATGCAACCATTATTCCATGGATTTCAAAATCATTTGCAAATCTTGCACTACAAAACATCATTTCTTCTTTTGAACATAGACCTCCCCCAAAGGAATACCACAAATCACGGCCCTGAGCCACCGGCATCCATCGATTTCCTGCATCTCTTACCCGGTTGTCACTCCATCTACTTTTGGATTTGCAGATGATAATGAGAAACGCTTATTTATATCTTTAAAATTGATATGCAATATATTAAAGATTCAAAAGTCAGAGAAAATATGCATTCGTAGATGATTACTGCAGAATACTGCATAAAAATAAAAGTATTGATTTTTTGAATTTTATACCTGAAGGAGAAATATTTTGAGACACAATAAATAAAAGGAAACATAAAAAGGAAACAGCATAAAATTATTGTTGCTTACATGCTCCACTAAACGTACCCGAAAATAAAGAATGAAGAAAGCTACTTTTGCAGTTTGCGCGAAAAGATAACTGCCGTTGAATTTAAACGCGCTGGAGTGTTTATGCACTTTTTATTGTTTTATTGCAATTATGTGGAAACAACTGTAAGATATTTGGTACGATAAAAACATCTATGTTTTGTGTATCCCTACTTTAACACACACCAGGGTACCATAGTTCAGACTCCCGTATCCCACAATTTTATCGTGCTTATCTATAAGTACTTTAAAAATAAAAATAACTTAAATTTCTTCCCGAACTAGTGATCAGAGGTCAATGATTTCATTTTTACTTTGTGTAACTATAAAATCGTAGTATTTACCAACATAATTCCATTTAAATATTACACATAAAATATTTTCAATTTAAATAATGCCGTTTTACTGGATGGATCATATTTTAAGTAGAGGGCAATAACATAACGCAATATAGTTTTGAGCGCTTAGAGTTGGAGGTACGCCAATTTTACTGCTATCTTTTGTGCGCACGAAAAATGAATTATCGTAGATTCGTGAATGTGTTGTATAAAGTTGGTAACATGAAATAAAACGTTGCCTGTATTCTGCAAAACATACCTTTTAGGAAGAAAGCACACACTTACGTAAATGCACACACGTTCATATATAAACGTGTGTACAAGCGCAGACGTTGAAAAGCAAGAAGTAAGGAATATACAACTTATAGCGTTAATTTGTTGAGTAGATCTTGGATAGATACATTGTTATATTGGAGGTTACAATGAGTGATAGGGCATAGGCATAAGGGAAACAATCACACCCATCTCATCCCGTGAATGACATAAGATGTAACTTGTGGACACATCCGGATCTTATCGTTTCCAATACTGACCAAATCTTGTAGTTGAAGGCAACACAACGGTACAACGATGTCATACTTAGTTCTACACACTGAATTTCAGTATCGTCTGCCGATCTTAATGGAAGCTAGCCATTTGCGCGGTACGTATACAGGAGTATAGTGCTCGAGTATATGCACAAGCACAGGTGCACTATCGCTTTCTTAAGTCTTAACTGCATCTGGCACAAGAACGGAGCTGCGGGCGTTTGATGGCGAAAAATATACTTAAATGTATCTAGGTATCACAGGTAATGCTGTCCTGACCAAATTTCGGTCACGGCAGCCATTCTCAACGAAGACGAACTATTGTCAAAGGTGCGCTTTCTGATTCTGCGTAAATCGGCCTACCCCTTTATAATATTAATACAGATTTAGATAAACAAATTTTATAAACAATTTTGTTAACACTCTGCAATTAAAGCCAAATTTTTTTTACAAATTAAACCACATAAAACATAACATACAATTTGTATTGACAAAAGTTCAATCTCAAGTGGGTTTGTTTACTTAAACGGGCCATGAATAGTACTTCAATTTCCGGAGATTTCTTCAGAAGTTGAAGCAGAAAGGCTTTTAAATCACTAACTTGTTGTATAGCAGTGTTTGTTGTCTACGCGTTCTTTAGACGTCGTTGAGTTTAATAAGGGTTTCTTAACACAGTAACGTAATAAACGATTTCAACAAATAATTAAATTTATTGTCTCGATTAAATTATTAACATACGACATTGTGGTATAATTTAAAAGTTGTTATTAATCTGCTATTAAACTTTAAAAGGATAGACAACATTTGAGTAAAAAGATTTTCTGTTACAGATAGGTAATTTATGTAATTTTATGCTTTAAATTAAGTAAAAATTTTAATACATGTAAAATTTTGATCATTGTACTTGCATTGTTTAATTGTTAATTTTTTTATGGAATGAGGTTGATAAACAAGCACACAGTCCACCTGATGGTAAGTGGAAGCTGTGGCCCATAGAAATCTACATCTATCCTCGATTAAAATCAAAATGCTGATGCGTTGTCACTCCTTGGGACTAAGATGTTTCCAGTAAAAAAAGTTTCCGATTCTTTACATTCACCATACAAAATACAGCAAAAACGTATTTCCCATCCCAACACGCTAACAATAACAAACAAACATGCAGTCAATCTTATGGTAAGTGGATGCTGTGGCCCGTGACATTTACATTTATTCTCGATTAAGAATCAAAATGCAGATGCGTTATCACCCGTGAGGACTAAGATGGAATGCCTCGTTCCCAGTAAAAAGGGTCTCCTATTCTACACTCAACATACGAAACATCAGTGTTGAGCCGCTATTTTACGCTGATATTCCATGAGAGCGTGGTTCTTTCTCGGTCAAGCTGACCCATTCGTGCTTCGACTATAATATAATTGCAGCGTGGTTATACCACGTATAAGATCATTTGCAGCAAATACTATTTTTATGCAGTCGGATGAATGGCTTGTTATTCGACGGTTGTTGAAACTCCGTATGAAATATTTTCATGAAAGTGATAGTTGCTTTGTTATTACCAAAAATATTTTATAATGTTAGCTTGTTTGTGGTGTAAAAGGTACGGCTCGGTAGCGCAGTGGCTGCGGCGCTGGGAACATTTGAACCTCACACGGATCAATTGTTAGAATGTTCGACAAATAATTGCTCCACGTCTGGTTTTTAGTCCAAATGCTATATAATATGTTTGATAAACGTATGCTAAAGTTAAAAAAAACAATCACAACAAAACTACAGGTTTAATATACGTACAAATGATAGATGCTGATTATGTCTTAATGATATAATTTTTTAAATATCACAAGTTGAATTATTAGATTTTTAAAAGCGTGACACGAATATAGAGTATAGTAAATTTTTCACCTATATTTTTCAATTCGGTGTAACACATGGCCAGTCTTAATATGGATTTGTTGGCGGGACGCCATATAACGGAGTGGTTACACCCGGCAACACGTACACCGTTCATGAATACTACATGCTACACTGGAGGATACTTTTCTTTTAGTGAATTTGCGGCGATTTCGGTCACCCCTTTTCAATTGTTAATGCCGGGGATTTCTTTCGTCGAACTTCTCCTTTTATTTCTTCCGAGTATCTCGTCTGTGGTGGCGCTCGTAAATAATTCGATTAGTCTCCTTTGTTCCAGAACCGAAGGAACACTTTGACGTTTTGACGGTAACGCAAATCTCTGTTCTTTGAAGCTGGCAAATATTATTAACTTCTTGGCTATTTTATTTACGTTCTAGGGCCCAGCTGCAGCTGTATTATAGCTCCTGCACGAATGTGTACCGCAGAATATCAGCGTGAAATAACAATATGATGCCATATATAATATAACGTAAATATTATAAAGTATAGTGTGTGTGTGTGTGTGTGTGTGTGTGTGTGTTTGTATATATATATCTAATAGTAATATATTGTTACACCTAAAATTCTAACCACTCATAGGGGTTGACTGGCAGAGAATGCGTCCACCCCTTGTATTCTTTTATGGGAGTAAAGACAAATTATGTAAAATATTACTTATTATTTTTATTGCTTGAAACATAGTTGATTCTTTAACATATCATGCTTAATCTACTTTGAATTATATAATAGAAATATCGCATCCTAAGTTAATAATTTACTATGTAAGCTCTAATGAAACAATATATATATATATATTGTTATTTAAAATTCAAACTCAAATTGTCTTTTTTTAACATTTTTATTGAAAAGAAGCTTTGAATTCTGCATCCGACGTGATAAACATTGAAACGATAATAAAAATAACACCGTCCGTTAAGTTTACTGGTCCATTAAAGGACCACTTTAACGCAATACTAAAACTAGCTGTGACCGGTGCCCCGCTACGCCGTACAATACAATCCAGAATCTACATTTCAGTTCAGACGCTCCCCAGACGAAGCTCGCAGAGAAATAACAGCTAAAATGTGGTATAAATGTACTTGTATTTTCAGTTTACAGACGAGTGACGACGAGATTGTGGGCGAAGAATTTGAAGCACGACTTTTCACAAACACTGTATAGCCACGCATGCGGGCTGAATTTTTTGATTGTTGTATTTGAGTCTGTGTTAAAAGATATGAATTTTACGATTATTCACAAACATTTAAAACATTCGTTTAAGCTGCTAAAAGCATTCGCTTGCTAGAGATTGTTTTTGCAAATGATTTGCATTAGCATTAAACAATCTTTATAATCGATAACACATAAAAACTGTTTACTAAATATATAAATTTATTATTTAAATGTTTATTTGACATGATGTCTAGTTAATTTAAATTATTTCAGTAAATGTGACAACACAGTAGGAGATCCGATCCAAAGACAGTTGGTGCTTACATGTTTTATTCTAAAGTAACAATTGTCGGATTTATAATAATTGATGTTCTACTCGGTGTTGCCACACCTAATATAAATAAACTTACATGGCATGCTGGTCGCTGATTTGAATCACCACAATCATCGTTTCGCTTTTCAGATATTTGTTATTTGAAATAATAAATTAGAATTGGTTATTTTTTTTTTTGATAAAAGAATAATCACTGACTCTTCTTTTAAGTCTGAAAAAGTGAAGGGATGACTTCTGTCACAATCAATGGTGAATAGCCTCCTTAATTCTTCGTTGAATTGTTTCGTGCACTTTTAAATTTTGGCTATATTTACCATTGATTAGACAGTTAAAAGCGTCCCCGATAAACCTGAGCACTATTAAATAAAACTATAAAATAAAACTTTACACTTTTTTTGCTTTTATCACGCCATAAGCTATTTAAACCAAATTTAAATTAACTCACCTTTTGGCCACCAACTAACTTTATACATTATTAAAATATGTACAAACATTTTTTATCTTCATTTAATGCATAATTTTAAATTCTAATAATTTTCTTTTGTTTTTTATTTTAGCACATGCTTAATATTTGTAAATAAACCGTAAAGTCAACGAGTATAGATGTTGAATCGTTTAAATTTTCTTCAGCGTCATTAATCCTCTTCTGCGAAGTTAATTATGAAGATTACAAAACAACTGTGTTGGAATTAGACTTCTTTGTAGATTAAAGAAAGCTTTCAGAGTTTTATTGTATTTACGCTTTCATAGATTTTGGTGCGAATTTATTTAATTCATTTTGGTGTGTTCATTTATTCTTTTTTTAAATGGCCTTAGGTTGAAAGGCATTTTAAATTAATCTTTAACTACATCTAATAAATGAAATTCGATGAACTATATCAGATTTCTTTTCAGTAACAAACACGAATGCAGTAAATTTTCGCAGAATAAATTAAATGCTTCTTTAATATTTTTAAACAAATTTAAATTAATGCGCATTATTAGGAAATTGCAATTTAATATACTATTGAATGAGGCTGTCCATTGTACAATAAATTCGTCAATAATTAATAGTAACGTTATGAAATATTAATTACTATTTGAATTAATTTGATACTAATGTTTTGAATGAATTTTGCTATAACACCATATAATGCCGCTCGCAACGAAATTATGTTGTATTTTTATATTTTTTAATCAGCGTTGACAAAATATATCATAATTTCAATAAAATGAATGCTGATGTGTTCATTATATTACATAATCTAAGATTTCCTTAAACCACGATCATAGATCTGATGGTACTTTATTGGTATAGTGCTGACGAGGGTTTTGACGGGACGTACCAGACGAACGTGGTGGTCAGGAACAACGGCAGTTGCCTGTATGTGCCTCCGGGCATTTTCAAGAGCACATGCAAGATAGACATCACTTGGTTCCCCTTCGACGATCAACATTGTGACATGAAGTTCGGTAGTTGGACCTACGATGGTAATCAGGTACAGCATCACGGTTGAATTTTACCGTTGATCAAAAAAATCCGAAAAAGTTACGTTTCGAAACTTTACCAATATGCTCTTTTTGAAAAGAACTCTATGTAACATATAAGATAATACTATATTTACGATATATATCATTAATTAGACGTTCTAAAATAATTTAGATTTGAATAATACTAACATGTTTATCAGGTATAGCATCACGGTTAACTTTTACCGTTGATCAACAAATTCCGAAAAAGTTACATTTCGAAACTTTACCAATATGCTCTTTTTGAAAAGAACTCTATGTAACATATAAGATAATACTATATTTACGATTTATTATCATTATTTAGGCGTTCTAAAAGAATTTAGATTTGAATAATACTAACATGTTTATCAGGTATAGCATCACGGTTAACTTTTACCGTTGATCAACAAAATCCGAAAAAGTTACATTTCGAAACTTTACCAATATGCTCTTTTTGAAAAGAACTCTATGTAACATATAAGATAATACTATAGTTACGATATATATCATTATTTAGGCGTTCTAAAAGAATTTAGATTTGAATAATACTAACATGTTTCTTAATACTATTATGAAGGCAAAATATGTTTCGAAATAATTATTTTAAGATTGTTACATATCATCAAAGTGGTGTACAGAATACATTGTTTTTGCTAGGTGTTTATAAAAAAAATGTAAGCGTACACATAATATATAGAACACAACATATTTCTAAAGTAACATATAAACTACATACACGCTAGGGAATAAGGGAACCATGTGAGAAACCAAAAGGATATGAACTATCCCAAAAGTTTTGTATGTACTATTTTGCATGGAGCAAATGATTTCTTCCTACTTTTCCACTATTGATCTAATACAGGAATTACAATCTATTTACTGCCATACGGATACGCTAAAATAAATCATCTATTAAAATTATTATATCTATTCAAAACCTGTTTATTTGTGACATTGATTAAAAATTTACAAACAAATAGATTTTGAATATATATTAATTAAGCTATCATATTATATTTATAAATAAGCCTTTACGAAAACTTAAAATAAAATAGTAATGAAATAATAGCTAAAATTAATATAAAATAAGTTTGAGTTACACATATTTAGTATTCTCCAATAACGTATATTTTGTTTCTTGGACAACGTTAACAAGTTTATTGTAGGGTGGTACGTATTGTTATCGTAAGTATTATTTAAATTAAAATACCGTAATGGCCAAGAGCTATTTTAACCAAAACCTGAACGTTGATTGGGTAATTTAGATCGTTGAAAGTGTCTTAAACTATTCATAAGCTTCATTATTCTAACATTAATGACTATCGATAGAACTCACAGTAGACGACCATTACAAGTGTGGTACAAGTATAAATTTCAAATTTGCTGAGAGCTTGATCAGAAATTGTTATAAATCCATTGCATTTACGCAAATATTTACTTGGAAATTATATGTAAATGTTTTGGGTTTGAAATGCTTAATTCTCAAACCGATTTATAAAAGTAATTTGAATAAAATACATAAGTTTTTCGTTGAGGCTTAAATCATTATTTTAAATTGAATTCAATATTAATCTAAAGATTTCGATTATAAAATTAAATCTTTAGATTAAATTCATTTCATTGAAGTAAATTTAAGTATAATATTGATCCAAATGTAAGTTTTATTTCGTTTTATAGCAGAGAATGCTTTGCATGATTATGATCTTTTCTATATATAGTTCTCTAAATCGCAAAGGTTCATTCATTATTCAGGAGTATTCCATATTTATCCAAACTTTGTGCTCTCCTTTTTTCCATATTTTATTTACTAACCTTCCTATTACTAACCCTATAACCTACAATTGTTTTACTAAATAATGAAATGAAACATCTTGTTTGTTAATCTTAAGCGATATTACGGATACCCAGAATATTTATCGCTACATGTTTTGCACATTACGATGTATTGAGTAATGTTAACATTGTTCAAATTTGATATTACACTTCCGATGGTTTGTTTCCATTTTTTATGAATTTGGTATTAAAGCATCCATACATTCATTGCCCCCAATTAGGCGACCTATGGGGCATGTATTACACTTATGTTTGGAATTAATTGGTTTGGCAATATTTGACGTGTTTTAGATAAGACAGATGCTCATAGGTAGGATTTCCGTTCATTTTCGCTAAATAGCAAAACCAACCCGGAGCAACTCTGCCGCCAGCCGACTTATTTCGGGTTTCCCTTTGGGCTTGTTAGAGTTTACGCTTCATCATCTATTCCTATCACTCGATCGATATCGATCATAACCATTTCAGTTATCGCTAAATCGGGATTTTTTTCGTCGATTGTTCATCTACACGTAGTCAATTTCATTGGCTGTGCCAAATAATTCTATTTGTACCACCTGATTATGAACATCAACTTATAAATACAATTTATCTTCTTATTTACTTTATGCCTTCTCTCAAATACTATTCTTCTTGTGCTTATGTCAAAAATAAAATAAAGGTATCCACTATCGATATTGAACACTCGGAGGTTTGAACTATGGGTATGTTTTTTTATCATCACAAACTTTGCAGAAACAGGTGAGCATATGCATGTGTCATACATAATATATAATATATTTTTAGCAACTTTAATTTATTCTTATGTTGAATTTTTATATATTATATAGCTATTTAAATATTGTATCCCACTGGCGTAATTTCCGTATGGCGGTATAAAGCTCTTCGTTTTATTTTCTTGAGCACGGTTTAATATTTCTTATGCTGCACATTTTAGTTCCTCACATATCCCTGCTGCTAGATTATTGGTTAGTTGTTACTAACAAATTTTGAGAGGTGTTCTATGAAAGCATGATTGGTTACCTCTCAAATTGAAGCATGACATATAAAATTTTATTATTTTTATAGTCTATTTGTCCCAATGTATTACGCAGAAAAGTAATCAGTCATTCCAAGCGTGTTTAAGATTTCCCTGAATTAAATATTATTTTATATAAGGTAACGGCTTCTAGCATGGCTTTTAAAAGCAGATAAGAAATTTGAATTAATTATTCTATTATTCACACTATTGTTTTATTTAATATGACAGTTGGACCTGGTGCTTAAAGATGAAGCTGGTGGTGATTTATCTGATTTCATAACAAATGGAGAATGGTATTTAATAGGTGAGTGTACTGAGAATTACTTTCATATGTATCTATCGTATCATATATTCATTTGAATTAGTTTTATTGTAATTATTTCTTATATTTTCGCAAATGTTACACATTGAATAAAACTAATTTACGGAATTTATCGTATCCTAGTCTCAACTTGAGACTTCCCGGTTTTTAGGGTACCTCAAAAGGAAAAAAAAACGGAACCCTTATAGGATCGCTTTGTTGTCCGTCTGTCTGTCAAGACCCTTTTTCTCAGGAACGCGTGGAAGTATCAAGCTGTATCAAATACTCAAGTCTACTGTTCCTTGGAGCTGTGAAAAAATCAAACTTCTAAGCCAACTGAATCAAAAGATACAGCCGTTTATGCCGCAAATTTTCGACATTCGCAAGGGAATCAAAACCTACAGGGTACTTCCCGTGAACTCAGAATCTTGAAATTTGGTACGAAGCAACGTTTTATAGTATAGATAAAGGAAAAATTGCGAAAAGCATAAATTTTGAGTTACATCATATAATAAAAATATTTTTTATAATTTTAAACTTATATACCTACAGATTTGTTCGGAACCCTCGGTGCGTGAGTCCGACGCGCACTTGACCGGTTTTTTTTATAGAATAGGGGGAAAACGAGTATGCGGCTCACCTGATGGTAAGTGACTACCGCCGCCCTTGAACAACCGCAACACCAGGGGAATTGCAGATGCGTTGCCGGCCTTTTAGAAAGGTGTAAGCTCTTTTCTTGAAGGTTCCTAAGTCGTATCGGTCCGGAAAATTCGCTGGTGGTAATTGATTCCACAAGGAAGTTGTGCGAGGAAGAAAACATCTTCTAAATCGCACAATGGTGGACCGCCAATCATCCAGATGGTATGGATGGTAATGCTCCCGGTTGCTTTGTAACATAATTTGCCACTATGTAACATTAGTTGATCATAAATGCTGTGCCGTTTAGTGATGGCGTAAAATAATCCGTAATTGGCATCAGCCTGTTGATGTCGTAAGATACATGTGATGGGCAGCAGCGTTTATCTGATAACAACTAATAATAATAAAAAATTGCAGTTGGCAACCCGCATGTCCACAGTGGCAACTATGCAAAATATCACTACTTTGCCAAAATTCATCGGAGAGACCTATGTTTCACATTTGACAGACAGCGCAAAGCACTCAAACCGTTGGGAGTTAAAAATGAGTTTAAATTAAAAGCGATAAAATCCGTCAAACTTTGTTTGATGATTATTTAAAGTTTTGCTTCCTTGGTAATATGAATGGCTATTTCAGGGATGCCTGGAAAGAAGAATACGATAACATATGCGTGTTGTCCAGAGCCTTACGTTGACGTCACATTCACAATCATGATCAGGAGGAGGACACTGTACTATTTTTTCAATTTGATAGTACCTTGTGTGCTGATTTCGTCAATGGCACTTCTTGGTTTCACATTACCTCCAGATTCCGGAGAGAAACTAACACTCGGTCAGTTACTTGTTCGATATAATGGTATTAATAAAATAATACATATTAATAATATTAGATTTTGATCCGACAAAATACAATTATTTATATGAAGAGAGATTTACTAACTCGGCTACGTACTTTAATTTTAAATATCAGCTATTTTCTATCTTTGTACATAGAATATTGGAAACATTGCTTCTTGAAATCTCTCTTAAATATAAATTTTACTTAGAATTTCAAATGCCTTAACTGATGATAAATAAAAGTGGAATCTTTAATTTGATAGATTTATGCCACAGTCTTGTATAAAAGGAAGTTTTATCAAAATATATCTATACTTTTATAGGCGTGTATTCACGATGGCCGTCGAGATTTTTTATTTACGTTTCTTTTTGTTTTCATTTGTGCTGACAGGTGTAACGATTTTGTTATCGTTAACTGTTTTTCTCAACTTGGTGGCTGAAAAGATGCCTACAACTTCGGACGCCATTCCTTTAATAGGTATTTTAGAGACCAAAAACCATGCACGCTATTTCTTTAGTTATTTAGGGTGTCACAAGGATGCAATTTTAGACCTATCTCATTTAGTGATATATTCACTATTTATTTCATCATCTTTGGTGTATTTAAAGAATTTTGATGAGAATTCATTATTTTTTAAAGGTAATTCAATTAATTCTAAGCATCGTGCACAAAAATATATGATAAGGTTGTTTTAGTGTTCATGTTCACCGTATATTTATATTTTTATTATATTTTATCTACACTAGTGTATACAGTGTACACCCATTACCCGTCGCAATAATTTTAATTGAAATGATGGCGACAAATAGTTTTAACTTTTAGTCAATTGCATCAGAAAAATCGAACATACCTAATAGATAAATACAGGGGCTTATGGAGAGTTGTGTTAGATCGTAAGACGTGTTAGCCCAGTTCTACCAATTTGATGCTTCGGGTTTTTTTTGCATGTGATAGGGTTAACAATGTGTCTGATTTCAGGAGTCACTATACTACTCTCGCTGACGGTGTTCCTCAACTTGGTCGCCGAGACCCTGCCGCAGGTCTCCGACGCAATTCCCTTGTTAGGTACACTACCCACACCTGACCATTGTTGTTTGAACCAATCCCACCGCCTCCTTTTTTCTGTTATAATCGTGACTTCATTCTTTTGACATTTTTTTAGAGATTCTTTTTATTCTGTAAATTAATTTTTGTTGAAATATTAAAATGATTATTTAAAAACATTACATGTAGTAAAATTAAGTATATTTATTGCAGACGTAAAATTCTTTCTATCATTTTTTTGAATTCCCAAAAATAACACATACTACTTGACATGTAATGGATTTCATACAAATGCTTTGATAATAAGTATTTCATTACAACGACTCTCTTTATATAATCTTTAATATTGATGTTGATGAGAATCTTGGAATCGATATCGTTATTCTTATTGTAATATAAAACAGTCAAAAACTATATGGCTTAAATTTAATTTATTGACATTGGCTTTCCATATGTTAAATTGTTTATAGCGTTCATTATTCTAATGCATTCGAGACATATTATATATATAAGCATGGCATGTCATTTCAAGTCAAAAAATTCAACGACACTTTTCCATAATTATGGAATCACAAAGGTAAGTTCTTGATTTACAGCACTTTTAAATACTTAACAGTTATTTTCTATTATTTATTTGAAACACCATAGAATACGGCATCGATTCCATGGTGCAAAATATGTGTTATTTTTTATATTGGGTGTTAATGCTTTTTATAGGTATTATTCCACGCCTTGTTTATTACCGACTCTATTTCGCGGTGTCCTAGATACTTGGAGGGTGGGTGGTGTAAATTTGAATAATTTCTAAAAAATCTATGTAATTATACATATTAAGCATAAAAATAAAATACTGTTTGCATGATTCTCTGTTATCTTATGTTTATGTTTTCTCTTGAGTTCCCTGTTACCAACTCAGCACACAAACAGGAAATGACGTCTCTGTTCGAACATGCGTTATTATGAGGACGGAAATTTATAAAAGTAAAGGTTATGCAGCTTATTCGAACACTTTGATTTTCATAGAATTTAATATTGATCTTTACAGGTGTAACAATTCTCCTGTCGCAAACAGTTTTCTCTCTATTGGTGGGACACGTCATCACAAAAACCTCAGAGGCGATCCCCCTAATAGGTGAGAAACCCGCGTTTACTGGCAAAATGTCTAGAACTTATAAATAACTAAATAAATCTGATGTTGTGAGTTAGCTTATTTTAAAGCAAAGTTAATGAATGGGTCACGAGGGATATTATTTACGTTCGAAAATAAAAATGCCGTTTAAAGATAAAAACATAACTAAAAAATATTCCTCTTGCCATTCATGAAGTAACACATAAAAATATTTAAATAGAATGCAGTTTCTGCTTGAATGATTCATACTCGAAGAAGAGCATAGATTTATTTTATCTATTTTTAAAATGCATTTTAAAAACTACTGTCTCAGAGATTTCTTTGCTTTAACAGATCTTTTATAAGCTCTGTGACACATGAAAAATAGACTTACTGCACTCAACGCGCTATCAAAAGCTTTAAACTTTCTCCCTAAATTGTAAATGTTCTTCAAAACTATTATCTAGATTGGCATTTGAAATTTAATTTATTGTAATGTATTAAAATAATAATTATCTTATTTCCGCCTTCAGCCAGCTTTCTGTCCCCTTTTTTATTACGAAAAATGAATCTCTCTTTAGTTTTCTTTCCTTCATTTCCGAGGTGCGACAAAATTTCGAGTTTTAAAAATTTGTGACTACTGACGTCATACTTTTCTTCGCATGTTAAATAGGAAAACTTTAAATTGAATCTTAATAAAATAATAAAATCTAAAGCACAACTCTCCTAATTTAATATTTTTTTAATAAATTAATTGCTATTTAGAACTGGTTTTGCTTGTAGTTGACTAAAAAGATTGTGTTAAAGTTAAACAGCAATTAAACCATCAAAGTGGATGTGGGTAGAGAGGGTCCAGTCTCCAAGTATCTCGCGAACATCGGATGTAGCTACTTTGCCTGGTCTGTCTATAACACTACAATGATTTAGCATGAAGTCTGTGTCAACGTTGCCAAGGGAACTAGAGCTTAATCAGATAATAAGTTTAAGAGAGATATGATAAAACGGAGTGTTCCGTTGTCAATGTTGTAATTGCCTCTTATAACATTATTTTAGAAATGCCACATTCATATTTTTATATTGCAAACTTAAGTAACGCAATCTTGATTTAATGCTCTATTAAAAGTTATAAGGGGTTTTTGTATGGGTATTTGTAATCGGTAATATTTTTATTTAGTTTGGCATATTTGATAAAATATAATTTTTTAAAATAATCTCACTTCATAACCGTTCCTTAAGTTTCTTAAAAGTTCCTTAATTAATGCAAAATAAAACTTACCGCATGATATAATTTCATATACATTTGACGTGTTTATGTTATTGATATTCATGTAATTAATTTCATTAATTATCACATAATTTAATGATTATTGTTTAAATTATTTTATCATATAATAAATACAATAATTTAAATACTATTGTGTTTTTTCAATTATTAATAAACACGTTAAATATTTATAAACGTGTTCGTTTTTCAATTCACATTAACCATTTCATTAAAGATGCATGAATAAACGCTTTTGATGTTTAAATGTGATATAATTAAATTATAATACAATAAATAAATAGTATTTAAAACAAAAATAGCTTTATTTTCATGCATGCTACTAATTTCCTCCTTTATAACTTTTGTATTTTTTTAATAATTGGTTTTGATCGCGCAAGCATAATGTTTTATGTAATTAAATTAATTAAACATATATGTTTTAAATAATTAGAATATTAATTAAAATATTAGAAGGTTTACGTACATATGTACATAGCAAAGTGTTCTGGGTGACAGGGACTTACTTCAACTGCATCATGTTTATGGTGGCGTCATCCGTGGTGCTGACCGTCGTCGTACTGAACTATCATCATAGGACGGCAGACATACATGAGATGCCACAATGGGTAAGAAACGTATTTTTATATCACATCTTACTAGTAGTTCACAAAGTAAATATCCACGAAATTATAAGGGTTGATAAGAAATTTTTATGAAAATGATTTCTTTGCTCAGAGGCTACGTATAGTCGAGCCGATATGTATTCGGTGAGGAAACGCAGCCAGCGTTCTTGGTAACCGCAGGAATATATAGTAATTACAATAATTATCATACAGGGATATTCTATGATAATTTTTTACATATAATCACGCCTCTTTCCCGTAGGGGTAGGCAGAGACCACCTCTTTCCACTTGCTACGATCGTTACATACTTGTTTCGCTTCGTCCACTTTCATTATTCCCTTCATACATGCTCTTCGGTTTAGGGTATTATTGACGTGGCCTTTTTTCAAGACGACCCTGATTTGATCTAGAAACGTCTGCCTAGACCTACCCCTTCCAACACTTTCATTCACACTCGCCTTATACACCTTTTTCGTCAATCGTTCTTCATTCATTCTCTCGACATGGCCAAACCATCTCAGCATATCTTTCTCAAGTTTTGTCACTACATCTTCTTTTAACTTCTTAATATATAATTAATATAAAATAATAATTCGCGCTTGCTCAGTGCTTTGCTCCTGCCTGAGAAATAATAGGAAACTTAGGGGACTGACGTTTGTAATCATAATAACTTGTTAAAATTTTCCTACAGATTAAAACCGTGTTTCTGCAATGGTTACCATGGATCTTGCGAATGTCAAGACCGGGGAAGAAGATAACGAGGAAAACAATAATGATGACGAACAGAATGAGGGAACTGGAATTAAAGGAGCGTTCTTCAAAATCATTGTTGGCGAACGTTTTGGATATAGATGATGACTTTAGACATGCGCCTCCGCCGCCTAACAGCACCGCTTCGACGGGAAATTTGGGGCCGGGGTATGAAGGGCAAGTCTTACTTCTTAATATATTAACTAATTAATTATTAATCTATACATATAATAAATCTGTTGAAAAATTGTGTGTCCACGATTCACGTAAAAACTATTGGGTGGATTTACATGAAATTTGGTGTGTAGGCAGTAAATGATCGTGTACAACATATTGACAACTTTTTATCTGCATACGCAAGATTTTTTTTTATAGGATAAGAGTGACAAACGAGCACACAGTCCACCTGATGGTAAGTGGTTGCTGCGGCCCATAGACATCTACATCTATCCTCTATTACAAATCAAAATGTAGACGCGTTGTCACCCGTGAGGACTAAGATGGAATGCCCCATTTCCAGTAAAAAGCCAAAAGCCACCTGCACTCACCAAGCGAAACGCAAGAGGTAAACCTCTACTTTACGCTGGTTTTCTGTGAGGTCGTAGTACCACCTCGGTTCGAGCCGGTCCATCCGTGCGGCAGCAAAAGCTGCCGCGTGGCTCTACCACTGTTACCATAGGATTATAACTGAAGGGTTATGTTTTCTTTTTCTTTTAAAAGTTTATTGTCAAAATGGTTGCTGATGATTCTATTGGAATAGGATTTAGCTATATGCATAACCAGTCTATAGAAAAGTGTATGTGTGAAAACCAAACCCATTGCGCCACCAATCTGAAATTGCATAAGGTCTGCCGGGACAGCTAGTATATATATTACATAAGGTATACCTTGTAAGAACATCCACTAACCGATATCGTCACGTGGGTGTCGTAAAAGGTGACAGAGGAAATATGAAACAGGAGAAGGGTAGTAGCATCTTCCTGAAATAATTAAAAAAAAAACTGCGGTTGCCAACTTACGTGCCAAGCGTGGCAACTATGAGGCAATCTATGGGGGAGGCCTATGTTCAACAGTGGACTATTGTAGGCAGTGATGGTGATGGTGGATATAGCTGGTAAAATATAGAGTAAAGTCACAGCATATATATGACCCACGTCTGGGAAAATTTCTGTCATTTTTAAGAGGTTTTAGAGCAAGTAACAGGCATCTGAAAAAGTTTTAGGCAAAGGAAATATCCGTTACTCTGCCCCAAATCATGTATCTTCATCACATATCTTCGAAATATTTTTCAAGTTATACTTCTTTTGGGGTGTTTAAGAAAAATTATGAGAGTGAATTTTTAATATGCGCGCGCATACCGACACCTTAAAACGACACCATGAAGTTGTTACGATGTGCGCGCACACCGACACCTCAAAGCGACAACTTCAGTGGGTAACTGTCTCTCAAGTTTTCGTGAAAACTTATAACTATTTAAGGTACTTAGTTATTTTTGTTTTGTTACGCTAAAGAAGTACAACTTCCTACGTGCGTACATACGTACACACTCACCTTTTTTATATCTCAAAAATACAGTTTTTCTCACGATGTTTTCCTTCACCATGGAATACGTAGTAAATCAGTACCTAAAATTACAATTATCAATTTTATTGGTGTCTGCGGGGATCGAACCCGTGTTAACCAGGTACAGTGAAATGTAAAATGTTTTATAAATATTAATTTTATATATCCTAACACAACTGTTGCATTTGCCACAGTTGCCATTGCAATGTAAACAACTGTGATGGAAATAGACAAAATTAATGTAGTACAAAACTAAAATAATTTTTTGTTAGAACCTCTTCAGCATATTTGAATTTACCTGTTAATTGTATATTATACTATGTCCATATAATTCTATATTAAATGTATACATTCCAATGCCGGGCTTAGGTTTCTCATTTCTGAGAGGGTTTTTAAATTAGATTGTTTGAGGGGTTTTAAAATGTGGTATAATCAAAGTTATTTCTCAATCGTAATTAAAATAGAAGGTATGATGCTAATAATTTCGAATGTCTTGTTAGATTGGTATGTTTAACTAAATGGTGTCTTTGAATATTTACACAAGCGTTGTAATTAGATAGATATCAAATATCTACTACATAGTAAACAAACTTAAACTAAAGTTATAACCGAGTTATAATTAATACTGTATAAGGGTTTGTTTGTCCAGGTGTTCGATATTCCGCTCGGACTTCCGCCGGTCGTTCGTTCGCCCCTCAACAATGGAGGACGTGGGGGGAGGGCTCGGCAGCCACCACCGTGAACTCCATCTTATACTGAGAGAGTTGCAGTTCATTACTGCAAGGATGAAGAAAGCTGACGAAGAGGCTGAACTCATTAGCGATTGGAAATTCGCTGCGATGGTTGTTGACAGGTGAGTGACCAAGTATAATTGGGAATCAAATTGAAAAAGTGACGCCGCTGTATAGTTTCGGAGTACAAAATAAATGGAATAAAATTTTGTTTACATAAAATTGAAAAGAAAACGCAGTTACCACCTGATGGTAAATGACTACTGAAGTTTATGGACATCTGCCACCAGTTCCAAACTAAGAAGGTTATAAATGCATAATAATGCATGAGGTAACCATCTCCGAGAACTAAGATGGAATGTAGCAGCCTGTAATTGTACTGGCTTTCTTTATCCTGCAGATATTCCTTTAGACTGGATTAAGTGCTCGACCGACGGTGAGCGCTGACATCGGTTGAGTGTAGCTATATCAATGAAAATCTATTAGCGGCTACAGGCAGCGCTGATGAAGTACTTACGCGCGTACGGCTACGTCGCGCGTACGAGGACGGTCGGTCGAGCTCGTCGGTCCGACTTACGTCGGTTGACTGACGCGCTATGGCGGTACATGCGTGCGTTCATTGCGACGCTGACAGAGCGACCGACCGTACGTGCGTACGCATTATCGCGAACAAAAAAGAACATTGATACATGAACATTGTTCTCGCAATTTTGAATACAGTGAACAAAATTCTTCAATTATATGGTCTACAATTATTGGGTGCACATGATATCTTCTCCGTCTTTTATGCCGTAATCGTTTGCGTAAATAGTACGGACATATTATAGAGTTAACAAATGGATTCATTTTTGTTCTTAATTGTACACGTCTAACAAAGATTACCGTCAGTTGAGCACTAAACGTTTGGCCTCGACCGACGGTCAGGACGTACCGTCAGCGCGTACGGTACGTCGGTCGAGCACTAAATCCAGCCTTAGGGTCCTACCTACTTGCCGCCAAGCTGGAGTACCTGCACTGTAGTTTTTCAGTCTGCAAGGGATATAGAGCATCTGTAGCCTAGTTCTTTGTTTGTAGGTGGTTGCAAGTGTCCTTGGACCGCTTTTATTTAATTAGTTAATTAATGTTTTATCTTTCATTGCTATCACATGGTATAAAATATTTAAATAATAATTGATTCTTGACGTTTTATCATATCATCAATATGCATATAAATAAAATTGAAATCTGCCAGTCAACCTCGAAGTACCTGCATTATATTGAGATGAGAGTGTTATTTACTAAAATGGTTTTCTGTCTGTTCGGGCTAATATTCGGAATGGCTGAACCGATTGTAATGAAACTTCAGGAACAAATAAAGAGCACAATGTCAGGAGTGATAAATTTTACCCGAGAAACGAAGATTTTTTCGAAAAACTGCACTGATCTGAAAATAGTTTTCGATAATTTTTTTAATTCTAAATGAGGTCATATAGTTAATTTGTAGGCAATAAACATGCCGACAAGCTCACACGAGGGGGAGAGAAACAATTTGGACACGGGCCGTTTTGTGGAATCTCAAAAAGCCTGGCCCGATTTTTATCACATTAAATCACTTAAGGTCTTGTCTGATATAACAGGCTTCAAATATTCTATAACCTTAATCCGGGATTATGATCGTAAATATGCTTCAGAAGCCCTGGAATTAAGTGAGAATAAACTCCGTATTCTAGCAAGAGCCCTGACTAGACATTGTTGTTAAAAAAGCACATGTACATCCTAGTACTAAGAAACTCAAGGATGTGCTGATTCTGTTCCTTAAGGGAAGAAAGCACATCTGCATATCCTAACTGATTGTAGACCATAAATGCTAAAACGTAACACTCATCTAGGAAACTACGCACTTATCCCGGAAGCAGTGAAATTCTCACAGCTAAGCAACTCCTTCAATTCAATGAAGATACAGGGCTTAACAGCGAACTATATCCATAACAGATATCACAATAGATCTTACAGATTGCAGTAATACTGGTCTTTCTAGACCTGCATAGCTGCTTGCATAAATAAAAAAAATTAAGTCTACATTTATAGGTACATGAAAGTTACGAAGAAACGGCTCCCTATTCTGGCTACGGTGGCGACCGTGGTAACGGTGGGGCAGGGGGTGCTAAGAATCTCCGGTGGAGGTAGGGTTGCCACCTTACACGACTCGACCTGGCAACATACAAACTACAAGAAGTGAACCGGGTCAAGCCCCGACGGTTCGACAAAAATGAGATTGACTTCATTATGAAGATTAGACGAAAACTTTTTAGTGATATCTAAGTGATCGCGAGGGTGAAAACTGGAAGCAATCACCAAATGGGTAGAGGCACACTGAACCTAAATGTTACGTTGGAATGGTCTCGTCTAATGAAGTCAACGCTCCGTACTTTTCGTACTCTAATCAAAATACCCGAAATCTTTCAGCTCGAATTACAAAACCGTTTTCAGTTCCTAGAAGACTGAAAAATGCAGTGGATGATATGAATGACAAGCTCGTGGAATCTGTCCATGTGGTCGGAGTTAAGTTCTGCAAGACCCGCTGCGACATAAAAAACACAAAAGCTCTCCGATCATACTCTTAATCTCATGGCTGTTAGACGAGAAATGAAGCTGCAGTCTTCAGCAGATTTGATAGCATACAGGCAACTGAACAGACAGATCTCAAAATGCATACGGCGAGACTCACGCAACTTCAATTCAGCTTGTATTGAAGAAGCAATCTAAGGGAACCAACGCTCCAAAGTCTTTGCCAGAGATCTGTCTGCCAGAAAGAGCCAACTGCCAAAGCTGAAGACCGAGTGTGGCAACATCGTTTTCGGGACACCTGAGATTTTGATTGAGATTGAGAGGTTCTATGGGCAGCTGTACATGTCATCGTTTGAGCCATACACAAGTGTGATGCAAGAGCAAGTCTTATCCGACACTATTCCGATGATAACTTGGGCGTCAGTCTCAGAGAGATGAGAATGGATCTCCAGTACTTTAAAAATGGCAAAGACCTAAGCGAGGATGGAATTACAGCGGAGCTTTTGAAAGCGGGTGGAAAACTGGTACTTGAAGTTCTTGAGAAGCTCTTCCGGAGGCGTTGAGCAGAAGTGCAGTGGTCTTGTTCTTCAAGAAAGGCGACAATGCTCTCTTGAAGTACTACAGACTGATTTCGCTTCTGGACCGCATCTACGTGCTGTTTTCGAGAGTCATTACGAATCGTCTCGCACGCAGACTCGACCACTTCCAGCCTCCCTAACAAGTCGGTTTCCGAAAAGGCTTAAGTATCATAGACCGTATACATACTATTTGGCAAATTATACAGAAGACGGAAGAGTACAATCTGCCACTTTGCCCTGCGTACGTGGACTATGAGAAAGCCTTTGGTTTCAAAATTCGGACGGTGCTACAATCTCTTCAGCGGTGCCAAGATGACTGTCGGTATATCAAAGTGCAGAAGTGTTTATACAGTATGGCTACGATGGCTATCCGAGTAGAGAACCAGAGTACGAAAACTATCCAACTGCACAGATGTGTAAGATAGGGTGACGTTATATCCCCGAAACTCTTCACCGGTGCATTGGAAGACGTTTTCAGGTTACTGAACTGGAAAGGGTACGGTATTTACATCAATGGAGAGTAGATTACTCAACTTCGATTTGCCGACGATATAGTTCTTATGGCAGAATCGCTGGAGGACCTAAGCACTTCGTTCAATGACCTCAATGTTGGCTCACGACGGTTAGGTCTAAAGGCGAACATGGACAAAACAAAGATAATGTGTAATATCTACGTCACACCTGTGCCAGCAGTTGTTGGGAGAATTAAGCTCGATGTTGATGTTGTGACGAGTATGTTTACCTGGGACAAATAGTCCAACTAGGAAAGTCCAAAGTGGTCAATCAAGGGATTCAACTTGGCTCGGCAGCGTTCGGGAAATTGCGAAACATCTTCTCGTCAGGTATACATCAAAAACCTGAAAACGAGATTGTACGACCAGTGAGTGTTGCCAATGATGACTTATGGATCTGAGACTTGTTCCTTCATTGCTGGCCGTATGAGGACGCTCAAGGTTGCTCCGCGTGCTGTGTAGAGGGCTATGCTCGCAGCTTCTCTGCATGATAAACTTAAAGATGAGGATATCCGCAATAGAACCAGAGTGGTCGACATAGCCCAACCGATTAGTAAGCTGAAGTGTTAATGGGCCGGCCATATGGCTCAAAGAACCGACAACCGATGGGGAAAAAGTTTTCGAGTGGCAGCTTTATACCGGTAGACAAAGTGTAGGGTAAACCTTCACTAGTTGAAGTGATAAGCTGGTAAGACATGCAGGAAGTCGATGCAAGTAGCTCAGGACCGTGGTTTGTGGCATTCATTGTGGGATTCCTATGTTCAGCAGTGGGCTTTTGCAGGACTGTAATGATGATGATGATGATGAAAGATTGTTATATTTAAGATGTAAACTCTCGTTAAAAACAATTCAATATATTTTCTATTTTAATATATTTTTATATTTTAAACGATCTTGTGTATTTATTTCAATGATAATAAATTAAAACAAATTTAATTAAGTTTTAAAACAAAGTATAACGAGTGCCCTTTTGTATTAAATTAACAGCGTGTAAAGCAAACATATTAATTTAATATTTTGTGTAGGATCGAGATCTGATTTATTTTTTCGAATCCAATGAGAGCCGATTGATAATTGAAATGAGACCGAATATTTCCAGTATCATTTAATTTATTAATTCGTTCCTGAATTTGATTTCCGACAGTACTAATGCAATTGTTAATCGAACTTTTATGTACTGATTTATTTTGTGCTCAGCGGTGAAGGAAAAAATCGAGAGGAAATCGTCTATAAACAAAAAAAAATCGAAGTTATGTGCAGTGCATCAACACGCGTTGGGGTAGCGCGATAGACATGTCGTTCCTCGATATCTCTCTTAGCATTATGAGGAGGCCTGTACCTACCCACTTGTGGGACTGTAACTTTACCTTACTGCTCTTTAATTAATTCATCAGAAATATTCTATCAATTAAAATAGTCATCAATCATATTTTGAAGTGAAAATTTCTTTAGAATCGTTGTGGTTTGAAACTCGATAGAATAAAAAAGCACTAATATTCAAGTACTTACGATGATGAAATTGAAAACTTCGAGTGTGTATTATATGTAATATAATATATGTGGAACAAAATTCAAAGTAATTTTTAAACTTATTGACAATCCTACTAATATTATGAACGTGAAAGTTTGTGAGGATGTATGGATGTCTGTAACTCTTCCACGCAAAAACTACTGCATTAATTTTAATCCTTATTTTATTCAATATATTTCGAAAACTTATAAAAATAAAAAGTAACAAAAAATTGAAGAGAAATTACCAGACTTGCGTATTATTTTTTTAAAATTATAATAAATACTATAATAATAATTAAAAAAAAACTAAAACTAGAAACTTAAATATCATATAGTCCTACTCCCCGCGGTATCGTGCCAAGAACGCTGGCTGCGTTTCCCCGCTGAATGGCTATACTTAGCTTTTGAGCGAGAAAAGAACCAGTCCTCTTATCACCAGCAGCAACGACCAGCCGCAGATGAAGTTCCTTTAGGAACTTCACCGTACGTGGACCCCACGGACCGATAGTCTCTACAGCAAATGACACAAATATGTAGTCATCTCTCAAAGACTCATATTTGCGCCACTTACTCAGTTCAGCTGCCTCTGATGCCGTCCCGGCTCTAAACGAGGTACCCCTGAGATAAAAGACCGCCAGAGTGTCTACGCAAGTAGCATCCCACACTAGGGCTTTACCTCTCTACCAAGGGACAAATGTCATACCGTCGGGTCTCCTGTCATCGTCTCTAAATATTCCACAAGGCTCTAAAACCGAGGGAACATTTATAGAGACAAGAGCCCTTCGGATGACATCTAACAATAATATAGCTCATACACCAGTACAACACATAGGCTATAATTAATAAAATTATTGTGTATGTTAGTCAAAATATAACGATAAGTGTTAAGTAAGTTGGAAAAAAATCTCACAAGTCATCTGCGAGCTATGTTGGCTTATTTCTCTTAAATAGTTCTACAAAAAAGTTCCCGACAGTATCTTTTATGTGTAGGCCATTATTACCAAAATAGTGAACCATAAATAAAATAAAATTTGATACTTTATTTCCAATGCACATTTTGCAGTAACAAATGGATTTTATCAAAATAAATACTTTAATCGCTTCTGATGTTCAAAGTAGATAAACTTTGTCTTTCTAACTACGTAATTTAGTCAAATATTTTAAAAGTAAGGACGATATAAAATTGAGCGGTCCGGCGCGCGCAGGGCGGTCGGGCGTACAGCGGGTGAGATAGGGGAAAACATTGCTCATCTCCGCGTGAGAAAATAAACCTATTTATCTTCACGCTTAAACAGCTGTACGGATTTAGATGAAATTTGGTATCGACATAGTATAGTTTATGTCCCGGGCAAGGAAATAGGATAGCTTTGATCACAAAAATGATCCCTAAAGAGGGTGATAAAAGTTACACAGTTACAAGTTGATAGACCACCTATTGTTTAAAGTATCATATATACGCGAAGGAAGTCGCGAACAAAAGCTAGTATTATTATAATAAACAAACGCTACAATTATCCTGCTCCTGATAATCTGCATTCGTCTAAGTCTCACAAAGATTTGTTTCCTTTAGTTTTCACTTTTACCACGTGTAAATTGCATACATGATTTTTAAGAGTGGTATTCGCTTGCTACAATAGTCATACAAATGTGAAATGCAATGCTAATCTATTTCATATAGTGAGTAAAGAGAACCAGAAAATCTTTTGACTGGTAACAAGGTATTCGATCTTAGTGTTGAGGAGTGACTATTAAACTGAATTTGAATTCTTAATCCCCGCAGAATCCATTCAAATGTGTTGCTTGTTGGTGTACTATAATTTCCTCGTTTGTTACTATTATTTGTATAACAGAAAGGCTAACTTAAGGCGAATAATGATATTCATTTTATTTCTTTCAACCACGTGACAAAAAATGATTTTTCTTTGAAGGCTTCTCTATGCTTCTTTTATAGGATAGGGTGAGAAACGAGCGCACAGTCCACCAGTAGTTGCTGTGGCCCATAGACATCTACATCTATCCTCGTTTGCGAAAAAATGTAGATGCGTTGTCACCCGTGAGGACTTAGATGGAATGCTTCTTTTCCAGTCAAAAGGGTCTCCGGTTCTCTACACTCATCATACGAAACACAGCAGTCTTAAGTTGCTATTTTACCCTGGTATTCTGTGAGAGCGTGGTCCTTCCTTAGTCGAGCCGGCCAATTCGTGCTACAACTATACTACTTATATAGCTGCAGCATGGCTCTACCACGTACAAAAGCTAAAGATAGTGTCAAAAGTATAATATAATTTACAGTGTTACTTTTCAAAGAGTAGCCAAATTTTAAACTAAACTTCAAATATATAAGTAATCATATACCGTTATTGCAGTTTTCAAAAATACAGGTAAATAAGGCTTCTACTTTTATTTGAAATCATCTATATTGAACGTGATTTATTGGCAACAACGTTTTTACCCACTGATCGACCCTTACGAATGTGTGCGTGAGCAGTAAAATCAGTTAAAATAATGCATTACCAAGCATTTTGAATTTGAAAGATAAAAAGCAGTTAATGTATAAAAAAAAATTATTAGTTTTTCTTTACCATTTGCGTATATAATATTATTCTGAACCTTCTCTGCAAATTTCGCTGGTTATTAAAAAATATCCCTGCATGTACCGGATACTACAGGTATAATTGAATGCGATTACACCTTAAAACACAAAAAACAATTAAATACAATACAACTTTTGCATAACTTAATAGCTTCTGACTTTAGGGCGCTTTAATACATTAGGAACTGACTTGAGAAAATATTAATTTATATGGAAATTATTTTGTTCTTTTAAGGTCGTTTGAGGTTGGTTTTCTTTAAAGATTAATTAAAACTTTTTTGTGTGGAATAAGCTATGTCACAACTTTAAAGTAACAACTAGAATTTTGTCTTAATAGTTAAATAAAAATTCTATGGCCTATTTCTCCACTCTTGGAGGTGGAGATTTTTCTTCAAATTTGAGATGGTTCCATGTTTATTCCCTACAAATAAGAATATTTAAAAATAAGAAGAATCATTAAAATCGGTTTCACAATAGGGGAAGATATCATGTAAAAATAAAAAAAAACGGTTGCATAGAGAACCTCCTTCTTTTTTGGAATCGGCTAATAATAGACAACAGTGCCGAAACCAACATCTTTTGTTTTTGGTTTTCGCCACTGCACTGTTGTGTACTACAACTTGGGCGACGCAAAGGAGAGTAATGTGTTTATCAGCCTGTGTTTTTTGTTAATGGAGAGGGGCAAACGAGCATGCGGCTCACCTGATGGTAAGTGACTACCGTCGCCCATGAACAACTGCAACACCATGGGAACCAGGGGAATTGCAGATGCGTTGCCGGCCTTTTAAAAAGGAGTAGGCTCTTTTCTTGAAGGTCCCTAAGTCGTATCGATCCGGAAAAATCGCTGACGGTAATCGATTCCACAAGAAAGTCGTGTAAGGAAGAAAACATCTTCTAAATCGCACAGTGGTGGACCGCCAATCATCCAGATGGTATGGATGGTATCAGGAGTTCTGCCGCGATGTGCGTTCGTAAAATTTCGCGGCTGGGATTAATCCGAACAATTCCTCAGAGCACTCCCCGTGGTAGATGCGAAAGAAAATGCAAAGGGATGCAACATCTCTTCGCAGTGCCAATGAATCGAGCCGATCGGAAAGGACTCGGTCGTCGACGATTCGAGCCGCTCTGCGCTGGATGCGGTCAAGTGAAGGTCAAGGGAAGGAGCTGGCATTGGGGAGCCCCTGCCCAGAGATGGGAACAATATTCCATGTTAGGCCGAACCTGCGCCTTGTAAAGTTGCAGGCGGTGTGCCGGCATGAAATACTGTCCCACTGTGCTGAGCACGCCAAGCTTTTTAGAGACCAATTTGGCATCCTCTTCCAAGTGACCACGAAACTGTACGTCATTGGAAATGTCGACTCCGAGAATTCCGATACTGGCTGAGGCAAGAAGGGGAGTGCCATGACACTGAGGAGATATGACAAAGGGGTTCTTTTTAGCGGTAAACGCGCAAACTTGTGTCTTCTGTGGATTACATTTACCAGTGGTAAATGTAATCCTCAGAACATTTAACAGTGGTAGAGCCACCCGGCAGCGTTTGCTATCGCACGGATGGGCCGGCTCGTACCGGGGTGGTACCATGACCTCACAGAAAACCAGCGTGAAGTAGAGGTTTACCTCTGCGTTTCGCTTGGTGAGTGCAGGTGGCCGGAGGCCCTTTTTACTGGAAATGAGGCATTCCATCTTAGTCCTCACGGGTGACAACGCATCTACATTTTGATTTGTAATAGAGGATAGATGTAGATGTCTATGGGCTGCAGCAACCACTTACCATCGGGTGAACTGTGTGCTTGTTTGTCACCCTTATTCTATAAAAAAAAATTAAACTGGGCTAGATTTAGGATTAGTCGGCCCCAATCCGAGCCTTTGTTCAGCAAAGACTCGACTTCAGACACAAGTTTGTTCCGGTATTCGGCGACGTTTTCCCGAGAAATATTGGCACGGCCGATGTATAGAGCATCACCAGTGCTGTCATCCGCATAGCAATGAATGTTACCAGTTAGTAACATATCATGGATATGCAGAAGAAACAGCGTTGGTGATAGCACACAGCCTTGTGGAACCCCAGCGTTAATAGGCTTGTAGTCGGAGCATGCACCGTCTATAACGACCGTGATGCTCCGATCTGCAAGGAAGCTGATGATTCAATTGCACAATTTCTCGGGAAGCCCATAGGAAGAGAGCTTCGAAAAAAGCGCTTTGTGCCAAACCCGATCGAAGGCCTTCGCAATGTCCAAACTAACGGCCAACAACAAAAGGGGGACGCCTCTATGGCTCTACTGCCTCCGCCTATCTATGAGTCAGGTAGACCAGAAGATCACCAGCTGATCGACTCCGACGAAAACCGTATTGGCGGTCACTAATCAGCTGGTGATTCTTAAGGTACCGCATGAGCTGGCAGTTAATAATGAATTCCATTATTTTGGAGAACAAGGAGGTAATAGCGATAGACCTATAGTTGGACGGGTCTGAGTGGTCGCCTTTTTTAGGAATCGGGTGGACAAAAGCTGTCTTCCATGATTTCGGGACTACGCCTAGGGAGTAGGAGTATCGGAAAAGGAGTACGGAGCGGATCGCTAGTATCTGTACTATATTATAGTAAGGCATTAGTATTGCATCTTTCCTCCGTATCCTTAACCAGTAGGTTACGTTAGGTCGTAGTCCATTATGCTAAGTACATATAATTACAGGCAAAACCTGTTGACAGTGAATTAGATGCAAAATTATTTCAATTCGCGATTTCTCAGCCAGGTCCGTAACCTGCACGATACAATGACATTCCAAATGTATGCCCACTCATACACTGTTGAACTTACTTTAATTTCTAATTACAAATTACTTGACTATATTGGCAAAGCTTGGTAGCTGGATCAGGATATCAAATATCGCCGTCATGTATCATGTTATTTTAGGCCTACTAGCACAAGATGGTAAATTAGATATTTTTAGCATTTCCTATACTCGCCTCTTATGAAATCTTTTGAATAAATGGGCTGATCAATTTTGGCACTGACATTACATGATTTAGGTGGGTTTAACATAAATTACTCTTAAACATTTATTTTACTCTACAGGTTTTGCTTGTTTGTTTTCACCCTGTTCACAATCATCGCTACAGTGGCCGTGCTGCTCTCAGCGCCTCATATTATCGTGCAGTGAAGCTGAGCGTCCACAGACACATATTATGAGAGAACTAACTTTATTGTAATTATAATTATGTATTGAAATATAAACTAATAACGTGGTTCAAACGCACGCGTCTCCATTAGCTATGTAGAAAGACAGTAAATATAATTAAAATATAATAAATTAAATAACCTAGTTAAGCCCAATATTATAATTATTGAAGAAAAACCATTGTGATGTTGACTACGATGTTATACAGATGAATGTTGACGAGTATAATTTGTTAAAAGATGATAATTGTTTTAACAATTAATTCGATTATTTATGTAATAAACACGGTTCCGTCAATGAAAGCAGAAAGCACGATTGACTTCACGTAGAATGTTTACGTTTATTTAAACATTTTAAAAGCAAATACATCAATCCACTATTTATTTCAATACTAAAAGCCGACATGTAAATGTAGTATGTAACTGCATAGTTAACAGATGTATTCACTTCCAGATTTAAGTTTTAAAAGAAGTGTTATTTACGCAGGATATAAGAATGTTTATACAAATAGATAAACTACAAAACAATTATCCTTAATACAAGTAATTGAGGGATCACTGACGATGAAATTACCTTAGGGTATTATTATAATCATAATTTGTTGTTTAGTCAATTGTAGTAATATATTTTCTTTATTTTATGAAGTTAAAACTCATTAAAGTCATCACGAATATTCGTTTGTTTGTGAAATTTTTAGCGAATAAACATTACAATATATAACTAACTCAAGCCTGGAATTGTTTATATTTGTGGAATTGATCCGAAGTCAAAAACTAAAAGAAATGAAAATAAAAGTAAACTAATAAATATAGAGAAACAGTAAAAGAAATCTATATGGAACCATTAACCAAAGAGACAAATTAATCATTAGGTATGGGTAATGCGAAAATCAATTGATATTTTATTTATGATATTATATTAGACAAAATCATGATGTAATCTGTATTTAGGTTAAAGGCAATCATTTGTTATATCATAATCATAACGATGATATTACGAAAGTATCATATAACATTAGTGAATATCATTAAAAGTTATTATCCTTTAATTTTATATCGCTACTATAAGCCACTAGTACAAAAATAATCCCGCAAAGCGTTTCTTCTGTCGCTTCAAATAGTACAGTATGTTAAGAAAGTAATATCGTGGAGTAAATATGCGCAAGATTTTCTTAATCAAAAGGCATTCTAACTAATGAACATTTTAAATGAGAACCGACACTAGCGATCTAAATTGTCATCGAAAAATGTAAATTAACCAAGTTTTTTGAGAATACTTTGCAAAATATTACAAAGACAGTCAATCAGTAATTACATTCCCAAAACGTTTTAAGATTAAATAAAATATTATTGCTTTAAACTTCACCATCGACGTGACGCTATGAATAAATTTCGAGTAGATCTACCCTTTACCTTATATTATAGTTATACTATACCATTGTATAGTATTGTTCAAAAGTAACCTTTTTTCACATCTTTATCTATGTCCGTTCCTAAACTTCTTTCTTATAGGTGTCGTATTAGCCTAGGTAATTGTCGTATCCCTTACTTATATTAGACTGTAAAATGAATTAACACTGGTATAACGGATAAGGAGGCTCACTAATATTAGTAACTAAAATAGGGTTATTCAATCTCAATGTGTTCTTTCGAATTCGAATTTTATTTAGGTTGTCAAAATAGACGTGATGTAAAAATTTATTTGAATTTGACTGGGCGCTTCTAAAAATGTTGGTTTTGTCGATACGTTAAAATAAGTGAAGTTAAACGAAATACGTTATTTTGAAATTGTTGCTTGTTATTTATTGAGAATTAGATTTATAGACGCTTATTTACGTGTGTGGGTTATGGCATCAAATACTTTTTTTACACTAATACGTGATTGATATAACAGCTTAGTGCTCGAAACATTTCTTTTCCCTGTTATTGATAAACATATTCTATGAATAATGTGTTTATGTCTGTTTAAATACTTCAAAAATACGGCATGTTGTTGTATTTTTATTTTCCTTTGTCTTGATATTTATAATTATTGTAACTATGATGTAAAGACCCTTTAAAAGTTTATTATAATTATTATAATTATAATAATTATTAAGTTAACATTAGAAGAGATAAAAAAAAGAAACTTGTAAATTATTTGAAAGCTTAAATTAGATTTGTTAGTGCCAAAAATTAGGGTTAATAAATCGTTTAACAAGGATTTTAGGGGTATATACAGAGCATAAAATTAAGAGTTTTATTATAAAAGATTGAAAAACGAACTAGACTCTTATTAATAACGAATGTTGATCAAGCATTAAACCGTGACTGTGGGCTATTCAGCCAATTTTTATCTTATTTTATTTAAAGGACGAACAAAACGAGAGGTTGTGAAACAATTTAAGAGCCCGCGAGTTGCGGTGCAATGATTAATAAATTATTAAAGTAAAAACAATTTATAATAATCGATATTAAAATAAAACAAATGAACTAAATGCCTGCCTGGGACCGGGTTAGAATAAAATTTACAAAATAACTGAATCATCTTTTATTTAATTGCAGTGCAGTGTTATTTTATTCTAGCGAGCTGTTTACGCTTTTTATCGGGAGAATAAAAATGTGTCAACTTTAAAACCATACAATGTCATAACATCTTGCAATTAAAAAAAAATAAGAATTTTTAATTTTTAATTTGTAACTGTCATGTAACGACAGGATAGTTGTTGCCAGAAATGAAAAGAACAAACTTTATTATATCGCATTATTTAGATTAAAGCAATTATCTGTGGGAGTAAATATTTCATATTACACTATTTCACGTTACTAATGTATAAAGTATTTTTGACACATTTTTGTACTCCTTATTTTTTGTTACTGGTTTACTTAATTTTAAAACAAAATTAATCAAAGTACTAGAATTTGACGATATTTTCAAAATGAACAGAAGTTTTTCAGACTAGAAAAAAAGATTAATGTTTCAACTTTTTACTATTGTGATGATATAATTAATAAAACATTATTTTATTTTTTAATAATTTTAGTTAATTAATAAAATATTTGTTTGTATTTAATAATTTTTAATTTTAATTTAATATAACTATGCAGCATAGTTGCTAAACTATTTTACATCATTAGAAATTAAATTTCATCAAATAAAATGTTTGTATGGCATTATCAAGGTCTAAAATTAAACTTAAACAATAGTTTAAAATGGAACATTTTTATGTTAGTTTATCAGATTTGTAGCATAGCTATTAAAATATAAAAAATATAAAAAAATAAAACTATTTTAAATTTTAATTTTATTCCTCAATAGTTTAACACACTTTTATGCATGCTAAAGTTCTAGTATATTCATTCAAGTTATTTTGAGAATCAATACAAACGTGTTTGTTTTTGCTACACTAAATCTTATACAATTTCTTTTAAATGCCGTACAAACATACGAACCAATATACTGCACAACTGAAACTGAATGCTTTAATTATAAAACAGGTATTTTGGATTATCGTGTATATTCTTAACTCTATCTCTGTATTTCAAGAGCCTGTAATTAAAAATTTGACACGGTTTCTCACATAATCTCTTTTCTTAAGATAGCGATGTAATTATGTAATATCATTTATTCATTCTCAAAAGGTGACGTATTGGAATCCATTGTATTGGAATCACTTCTACATTATATGCCATTCTTTGTCATACAACGAGTTTATAACATCATATTACGTGTAAAAAACTGCTTACAAATAACTTCGTAGAAAACTTATCTTTCTACTTTCTACGTTTATACGTGGTAGAGCCATGGTTCAGCTATATTATGGTTGCAGCACGAATGGGTCGGCTCGACCGGGGAAGGACCATGCTCTCACAGAATACCAGCGTAAAATAGCAGCTTAAAGCTGCTGTGTTTCGTATGGTGATGTAGAGAACCGGAGACCCTTTTTACTGGAAACGAGGCATTCCATCTTAGTCTTTACGTGTGACAACGCATCTGCATTTTGATTCGTAATCGAAGATAGATGTAGATGTCTATGGGCCACAGCAACCACTTACCATCAGGTGGACTGTGTGCTCGTTTGTCACCCTTATCCTATAAAAAAATCTTACATCTTACATAACAAGATGTATTTACTTTCATTGCGTATCCACTTGAGTAATAGACTTATATATATCCATTGTTCAATGTAAACAAGAGTATATAAATATTCTAAAATCGATCACGGAGAACAGTTGCATTCCCTATACTGATTTTTTGTAACTAAAGTCTAGCAATTGTATAATATATTTTTATGAGTAGGTATGATTTTTGGTGGCTTTTTATAGGGAGGAATAAAATAATACTTTAATTCTTAATACTTAACATAGAACTATAATTTCTTTCAAATTCGAACTTTTAGCTGTTTTAGCAGTTTTATGTTCTTACATGACAAGCATAATATATCACCAAAGGGAACACGAACATTTTTAATTTCTACTTTCCATTATAAAATTTCAGCTGTAAAGACTGATGCCGGCATAGAGTTTAATTCTTAGTCCGGTAATTTTATCCAATAACAGATATTGCGAATAGTTCGTTGAATAGAGTAAATATTTGAGATATTAAATAAGAGTGTCGTTTGCCATTGGTTCCAATATAGACGCCTTTAAAATGCCATATTACACATTCTTATAATTATTCATTGCAATTTGTAAATGTATTTATAAATCTTTGCTCATAAAATATCTCAATCAAGACTTTTTATACTTATTTGTTAAAAATAAATTTCATTTTCGATCGAGATCGAGAGATCGACGAATTGTCAGTCACCGGAAATTCTACTCTCAGTTACAAGTTTTTTTTAAACAGAAGTTCGTTATTTTCAAATATGTGTGTGTTAGAAGAGGTTTGAATATTACCGGCAACAAGGGCTTGATATACGCATGCATGATGTTTTTATTGCATTATTAAATTGATTAAGAATATAATCGCCATTTTGTATAGCACATTAATTATTTTTATAACTGTCACATAATATTCTACATTGTGTTCCTGTGGCTTAACCATAGTCAAAATAATTAAAATAATTAATAATATGACTGCAGGTAAGCTGATTAAAATACAATCGATTTTAATGTAAGTTTATAATCAGAAAACTCCTATGGAGGTTTTTATAATAGTGAAAGTTTTAAAAAGATACAAAGGCAAATTTGTAAAAAGGAATATTAAACTCGACGGATAATATGTTTATTCGTTAAATTGACTATCGTAAGTATTATTCGATTTGTATAAAAGTAAAATTAAAACAATCCGATTTATACTAATTCCGTTGTTTTTCTTGTAAATCCTTGACCTCTATTCTAACATCTGCAGATTTCAAGTATATTATATGCCATAAAAAACATAACTTGTAAAAATTGCCAAGTCTCGCAACTCAGTTCTTCTACCGTAAAAAGTTGTGAGATCCATGTAATACCAAGTCGGTTAATTTATTCAGTCCATAGATTGATACATTGATTGACTTGGCAATCGCATGAAAATACAATATATCTCACAAGTAATACATATTATATTTAAATTAGATTGTTTAGTGCGATTGCCAAGTCAATCTATGTATCAATCTATGGACTGAATAAATTAACCGACTTGGTATTACATGGATCTCACAACTTTTTACGGTAGAAGAACTGAGTTGCGAGACTTGGCAATTTTTACAAGTTAATTTTTTTTATGGCATCTTATTTCTTTTTGTAGATAGTTATATCTAGGTAGCTATTTACACCTATTATTCCATTATACATATATAGGTACACTGATTCCTTCACTGCAAATGTAACTTTGTAATACTATATGTTTATATGGGATTACAAAGTTATTTATGCAGTTGATGTATTTCGAAAACTGGACCGAAATTGTAAAATATTTTAATTTTTCCTTGATTTATATATTAAACAATAATTGTATTCCAAATTTGAAGTTTCTATATCTGCTATAAGTGCCTCAGAGTTTTGATGATCGGTCAGTCAGTGAGTGACAAAATTAAGAAACTTTGACTAGTTATAATTCTTCAACTACTGGTTCAAATTTAATGAAATTTGAAATATACCGAGTTTGTACAATGGCTACTTGGTAAGTAAAAATTCAGGCTTCTAGTTTTATCCATAACGAAGTTATAGGGTTTCGGAAATGGCCTGAACTGCTTCGAGAAAAGGATGGTACGGCCGTGCCGCTTTTTTGCTCGACTTGGCGGGAGCACTGCCGTGCACCCAGATTAATTTAATTGTTCTGTTTTATCATTATGTAAAAATCCACTATTGCATACGTGGTCTCTTCAATATTACAGATGATAAGTCCCAATCCTGACACTATACAACTGCCTTTCTTACAGTTACTGATGATATTCGTTGGAATATGGACCATGGATTTTTATCAGTTCTTGTTTTAATAGATTTCAGCGGTTTCTTTCATTCTGTCGATTTTGAGATCCTTATAAGTATGCTTACGTCGATTAATGTGTCAAGATCTGTTAATAAATAGTTTGACTGCTATCTTCGAGATTGTTCTCCATGTGTTCGTTCAGGTGAAATATACTCCCAATCGTATAATGTAACTGCGGGTGTACCTCAAGGTGTAGTCCTGTCTCCACTGCTTTTTGCCGTTTTTATTAATTGTATTACCAAGGTTATATCATAAAATTACCACATCTATGATAACTATTTGCAGTTGTATCGTAATTTTGTGCCATCCGAAGTTAACCTGGCGATTGAAGGTATGAATGATGACTTACATAAGATTAGCGAATGGTCGAGTTCGTTTGGTCTCACAATAATCCCAAATAAATACGAAGTCTTGATAAAAGGTAAAAGATATGCGCCTGACTTGCTTGATTTCTCCTCTCTCAAAACTCTGCGAATCGATGGCACCACTATTCCCTACTCAGATACTGCCAAGAACGTTACTAGGCGTTATTTTCGACTGCAACTGACTTGGGGCATACATATTACGGATGTATGTAGGAATATATTTCACGCATTTCATTCTCTAAAATCAGTCCAGACGCTTATCTTGCCAATTTTAGATTACACTGATGTCTGTTATTTGGATGCTACCGAGGAGCAAATTAATAAACATGAACGCTTGCAATATTTATGTATTCGATACATTTTTGGCTTAAAGAAGTTCGATCAAGTTACCGTTTATTGCAATCAGCCCTAATGGCTCCTAATCCGCCTTCGCAGGAACACTAGAATCCTCTGTCTTCTTTTGAACATTCTACATTATCCTACTATTCCGCTATATGTAAAAAATCGTTTTACTTTTGTTCATTCTCCAGATATACATGTAGATCAAATACTATAACATGTTAAGATTCCCGTCTTTCAATACCATGCTCTATTCTCATTCTTTTTCTGTTAACGCAGTACGATTGTACCCTTTAGGATTCGTGATGCTATATCGGTGTCATGTTTAAAAGGCTTGTTAAAGAGCACTATCATTGACTCCATAATTATTAAATTGTAATGTGTAGGTATGCATATAAGTAACATTATTTATATATATATATATATATATATATATATATATATATATATATATATATATATATATTTTATGTAAGCGCACATGTGACTACCTCAATTTCCTTCAACTATCCTTCAATAGGCCTGCTGGAAGAAATTTCATCATGGGATAAGCAGTGCCTTTGTACGTAATTATGTTTTTACCATTTTCCTATCGAAGTATGTGTGTACGTAAACTGTTAAATAAAATAAAAAAAAATATACAGTACTTATTAAGTAACTTCAATGCTAACTCCCTTACTCCTAGTATTGGCATAAATATACCCACACTATCTCGTCGGTGTCGTAAGAAGCAACGGAGGTAAAAAGAGTACATTTTATTCATTACATAGAATTTTTTTTACTATTGTCATATGGCCTCAAATATCTTGTAATAATTAATTTGTGACTTTTTATCATTTCGTGAATATACATATAAATAAAATGAAGTCTGTCTATCAAACTCGAAGTAGCTGCTTTTTATAGAGCTGAGGGATTTGCATGGCATTAAGACATGAATAACTTTTAAAATATTTTCATTTATTTCGTATATTTTGAGTGATAAGTTTTACCCGGAAGACATGAGGTTTTTTTGGTAAATCATCAAATTGATAAAATAAATGGTCTTCAATAATTTTCTTAACCTAAATGAGGTCACATTATTTGTAGGCAAAGAGCTTGCTGTCTAGCTCTCACGGAAGGGCTCAAAGCGTACACAATTCTGACACGAACCGTTTTGTGGAATCTCAAAAAGCTTGACCCGAACTATATAACAATAAATCATTTAAACATTAGTCTGATACAACAGGCTTTAAACCACCAAAAACCTTATTACGGGCTTACGTAATCTGGCAAGAGCTATGACTGGACACTGTTGTCTACAAAGCACATATCCATCATGGGACTAAGAAAGTCAAGAATGTACCGATTCTATTCCATAATGGAAGAAAGCACATGAAGAATCAACTGATTTTGGACCTTTAATGCGCAAATATATTGCTCATCTGGAAACTATTTACTTAGCCCAGAAGCAGTGAAATTCTCATAGCTAAGGAATTCATTTAATATTGAATATATAGAATTTAGCAGCGAGCTACAGTCGTAGTAGCGATCACATTAGATCTTGCAGGTCACAGTGATACTGGTTTTTCTAGACCTGCATAGCTGTTTGCACCAATAAAAAAAATCAAGGCCATATTAATAGATCTTATTCCAAGCGAAGCCAAGGCAGTTCGCTATTTTAAGAATATTTCTTTATTGACTTTTCATTGAAGACTTCACTATGCTAGAGATAAGTATGCGCGCAAAATTAAGGCATTCGCTTGTAGTATTATATATACAGGATGCAACAGGATAGAAGCTTCTGTCATTAACATCAGATATAGCTGAATGTATTGTCAAAACACGGGAACGATTATAATAAATAAATAAATAAACGACCTTAAAACACAAAAAAGAATATTTTTTTTGTATAATTAGCTTCTGAATTTTGGGCTTCTCAATATTCTATAATATCTAAGTACTGACTTGAGAAAACATTAATTTATATGGAAATTATTTTGTTTTTTTAGGTTGTTTCCTTCTTTTTAAATTTAATTAAAACATTTTTATGTGGACCAAGCTATGTCAAAACTTCAAGATAACTAGAATTTTGTCAAAATTCTATCCTTTATTACACCATCCCAAGAGGTGATAATTGTTCTTAAAATTTGATAGGGTCCCATGTCCATTCACTAAAAATAGGTCTATTGAATAATAAAAAATATATCAGACTTCGAACGTTCGTTTCATAAATGGATCAATTTATTCATTTACTAGCAATCCGTTCCGGCTTTGCACGTGTGATTTCTGGGTCTCGACTATAGCTTCACCGGCCGGGTCCAATTGTGAATCTAAACCATCCAGGGGCCAACTAAAACACACATAAAAGTTCATCAGAATCGGTCAAGCCAGTTTCGAGGTTTAGCGAGATTAGCTGACAGCAAGTGATTTTTATATATAGAGATTACATAAAAATTCCACTGCTGAACATGAATCTTCTCTTAAATTACCTCATAACGGATATTAGCCATAGTTTCTACGCTTGGCAGACAGACTGATCAGATACTGGCAGTTTTCTATTTTCTAGTTGTTATTAAGACGACGCTTCTGCCCTTCTCCTAGTTTGTTTCTCGCTGTCGCCTTTTCCAACACAAACGTGACGATATGGGCTAGTGGATATGCTTACACCTCCATTTCTTGGTCATTCACTCAGACTGTGTGAACTTATTTCAATATTTGATCACGAATTTATTGACTATGTTGGCCAAGTTTGGTAAGTCGATAAGGATAGCAAATGTCGCCGTCATGTATTATGTTACATTACTATAGTCGATTTTCTATACTCGGCTTTAAGGAAATCTATTGAATAAATGGGCTGATCGATTTAAGCACTGACATTACATGACTTAGGTGGGTACAACATTACTTACTCATAAACATTTATTTTGCTCTACAGGTTTTGCCTGTTTGTTTTCACCCTGTTCACAATCATCGCTACAGTGGCCGTGCTGCTCTCAGCGCCTCATATTATCGCGTAGTGAAGCTGAGCGTCCACAGACACATACGAGAGAACTAACTTTATTGTAATTATAATAATGTATTAAAATTTAAATTAATAACGTGGTTCAAACGCACATGTTCCCATTAACTATGTCGGAAGACAGTAAATATAATTAAAATATAATGCATTACATAACCTAGTTAAGCCCAACATAAATATTAAAGAAAAACCATTGTGATGTTGACTAGGATGTTATACAGATGAATGTTGACGAGTAGAATTTGTTAATAGATGATAATTATATTAACAAATAATTTGATTAATTATGTAATAAAAACGATTCCGTTAATGAAGGCAGAATGCACGATTCACATCACGTAGAATGTTTACGTTTATTTAAACATTTTAAAAGCAAATACATCAATCCACTATTTATTTCAATACTAAAAGCCGACACATAAATGTGCTATGTAACTGCATAGTTAACAGATGTATTCACTTCCAGATTTAAGTTTTAAAAGAAGTGTTATTTACGCAGGATATAAGAATGTTTATACAAATATATAAACTACAAAACAATTATCCTTAATACAAGTAATTGAGGGATCACTGACGATGAAATTACCTTAGGGTATTATTAAGATGTACATAGCGCTAATCATCAATTGTTGTTTAGTCAATTGTAGTAATATATTTTCTTTATTTTATGAAGTTAAAACTTATTAAAGTCATCACGAATATTCGTTTGATTATGAAATTTTTAGCGAATAAACATTACAAAATATAACTAACTCAAGCCTGGAATTGTTTATATTTGTGGAATTGATCCGAAGTCAAAAACTTAAAGGAATGAAAATAAAAATAGACTAATAAATATAGAGAAACAGTAAAAGAATATGTAATATGGAACTATTAAACAAAGAGACAAATAAATCATTAGGTATGTGTAATGCGAAAATCAATTGATATTTTATTTATGATATTATATTAGGCAATATCATGGTGTAATCTGTATTTAGGTAAAAGGCAATCTTTTGTAATATCATAATCATAACGACCATATTACGAGAGAATCATATAACATTAGTGAATATCATTATAACTTATTATCCTTTAATTTTATATCGCTACTATAAGCCACTAGTAGAAAAATAATCCCGCAAAGCGTTTCTTCTGTCACTTCAAATAGTACAGTATGTTAAGAAAGTAATATCGTGGAGTAAATATGCGCAATATTTTTTCAATCAAAAGGCCTTTTCATTGCGCATTATAACTATATACGTTTTAAATGAGAACCGACACTAGCGATCTAAATTGTCATCGAGACATGTAAATTAACCAAGTTTTTACAAAATACTTTGCAAAATATTACAAAGACAGTCAATCAGTAATTACATTCCCAAAAATATTTAAGATTTAATAAAATATTTTTGCTTCAAACTTCACTATCTACGTGACGCTATGAATAAATTTCGAGTAGTTCTACCCTTTAGCTCATATCCTAGTTATACTATACCATGTTATAGTATTGTTCAAATGTAACATTTTTACACATCTTTATCTATGTCCGTTCCTCAACCTTGTTCTTATAGGTGTCGTGTTAGCCTAGGTAATTGTCGTATCCCTAATTTATATTAGACTGTAAAATGAATTAACACTCGTATATCGGATAAAGAAGCTCACTAATATTAGCAACTAAAATAGGGTTATTACATCTCAATGTGTTCTTTCGAATTCGAATTGTATTTAGGTTGTCAATAATCGACGTGATGTCAAAATTTATTTGAATTTGACTGGGCGCTTGTAATAGTGTTGGTTTTATCGACACGTTAAAATAGGTGGAGTTAAACGAAATACATTATTTTGAAATTGTTGCTTGTTATTTACTGAGAACTAGATTTATAGACGCTTATATACGTGCATGGGTTATGACATCAAATACTTTTTTTACACTAATACGTGTTTGATATAACAGCTTAATGCTCCAAACATTTTTTTTATCTGTTATTGATAAACATATTCTACGAATAATGTGGTTATTTATGTCTTTTTAAATACTTCAAAAATACGGCAAGTTGTTATATTTTTGTTTTCGTTTGTCTTGATATTTATAATTATTGTTACTATGATGTAAAGACCCTTTGAAATATTATTATAATTATAATAATTATTAAGTTAACATTTGAAGTGATTAAAAAAAGAAATTTGTAAAATTATTTCAAAGTTTAAATTAGATTTGTTAGTGCCAAAAATTAGGGTTTATAATTCGTGTAACAAGGATTTTAGGGGTATAAATAGAGGATAAAGTTAAGAGTTTTATTATAAAATAATAAAATTCGAACTAGACTCTTATTAATAACGAACGTTGATCAAGCATTGTACCGTGACTATGGGCTATTGAGACAATTTTTATATAAAGGAAGAATAAAACGAGAGGTTGTGAAACAATTAAACAGCCCGCGAGTTGCGGTGCAATTTTCAATAAATTATTAAATTAAAGACAAATTATAACAGTCGTAGTTAAAAAATAAAACAATTGAACTAAATGCCTGCCTGGGACCGGGTTAGAATAAAATTTACAAAATAACTGAATCATCTTTTATTCAATTGCAGTGCAGTGTTATTTCATTCTAGCGAACTGCTTATGCTTTTTATCGGGAGAATAAAAATGTGCCAACTTTAAAACCGTTTTTTAAAATACATACGATGTTATATCGAGTTGCAATTAAAAAAAATTAAGAATTTTTAATTTTTAATTTCTAACTGTCGTGTAACGACAGGATAGTTGTTGCCAGAAATAAAAAGAAAAAAATTATTTTATCGCATTATTTAGATTAAAGCAATTATCTGTGGGAGTAAATATTTCCGTACCGTTGACACATTTTTGTACTCCATTTTATTTATTGTTACTGCTTATTTTAAAGTTTACATAATTTTATAATAATATTAATCAAAGTACTAGAATTTGACGATATTTTCAAAATGAACAGAATTGTTTTCAGTCTAGAAAGAAAGATGAATGATTCAACTTTTTACTATTGTGATGATATAATTAATAAAACATTATTTTATTTTTTAATATTTTTTTATTTTAAATTAATGTAACTTTGCAGCATCATTGCTAAACTATTTTACACCTAAAATCTTAAATTTCATAAAAATTGTTTGTATGGCATTATAAATGTATGAATTTATAATTAAGCGAGAGTTTAAAGTATAAAATTTTTATGTAACTTTATCAGATTTGTAGCATAGCAGTTAAAATGTAAAAAAATATTTTTAATTTAAATTTTATTCCTCATATACTTAGCACACTCTTATGTGTGCTTTAGTTGTAGTTTATTCATTCACGTTATTTCGAGAATCAATACAATCGTGTTTGTTTTTGCTACACTAAATCTTATACAATTTCTTTTAAATGCCATACACACATACGAACCAATATACAGCACAACCGAAATTGAATGCTTTAATTATATAACAGGTATTTTGGATTGTCGTGTATATTCTTAACTCTATCTCTGTATTTCAAGAGCCTGTAATTAAAAATTGACACGGTTCTCACTTAATCTCTATTCTAAAGATAGCGATATAATTATTAAGTAATATCATTTATTTCTTCTCAAAAGGCGACGTATTGGAATCCATTTTATTGGAATCACTTCTACATTATATGCAACTACTTTGTCACATAACGAGCTTATAACATAATATTACTTGTAAAAAAACTGCCTACAAATAACCTCGTAGAAAACTTATCTTACATCTTACATTACAAGATTTATTTACTTTGATTGCGTATCCATTTAAGTAATAGACTTCTAGAATATATCCATTGTTCAATGTAAACAAGAGTATATAAATATTCTAAAATCGACCATGGAGAACAGTTGCTTTCCCTGTACTGCTTCCTTTACAACTAAAATCTAGCAATTGTTTAATATATTTCTATTAGTAGGTATGATTTTTGGTTGCTTTTCATAGGGACGAATTAAATAAAACTTTAATTCTTAATACATAACACAGAGCTAATTTCTTTCAAATTCAAACTTTCAGCTGTTTTAGCAGTTTTGTGTTCTTACATGACAAGCATAATATATCAACAAAGGAAACACAAACATTTTTAGTTTCTACTTTCTTTAATTTTTAAAATCTCAGCTGTTAAGACTGATGCTGACATAGAAAATCATTATTTGTCCGGTAATTTTATCCAATAACAGATATTGCGAATAGTTCGTCGAACAGAGTAGATATTGTTATTATATTGTGTGTGATATTATTTGAGATATTAAATAAGAGCGTTGTTCGTCATTGGTTCCAATATAGACGCCTTTTATAAATATCATATTAAACATTCTTATAATTATTCATTGCATTTTGTAAATGTATTTATGATTCTTTGCTCATAAAATATCTCAATCAAGACTGTATACTTATATTTTAAAATAATTTTCATTTTCATTAGAGATCGATTAATTGTTAGTCACCGGAAATTCTACTTTAAGTTAGAAGTGTTTTTTTTACACAGAAGTTCGTTATTTTTAAATGTGTGTGTTAGAAAATATTTCAAGATTACGAGCAATAAGGGCTTGATATACGCATGCATGATGTTTTTATTTCATTATTAAATTAATTTAGCATATAATCGCCATTTTGTATAGCACATTATTTATTTTATAACTGTCACTTAATACTCCACATTGTGTTCCTGTGGCTTAACCATAGTCAAAATAATTAAAATAATTAATAATATGACTGCAGTAAGCTGATTAAAATACAACCGATGTTAATGTAAGTTTATAATAAGAAAACTCCTATGGAGGTTTTTATAATAGTGAACGTTTAAAAAGATACAAAGTAAATTTGTAAAAGGAATATTAAACTCGACGGATAATATGTTTATTCGTTAAATTGACTATCGTAAGTAGCATTCGATTTGTATAAAAGTAAAATTAAAGCAATCCGATTTATACTAATTCCGTTGTTTTTCTTGTAAATCCTTGAGCTCTATTGCAACACCTGCAGTATTTAAGTATATTATATTATTTTATTGTTCTGTTTTATCATTATGCAAAAATTCACTATTGCACATGTGGCCCTCATCCATATGACAGATGATAAGTTCTAATCCTGACACTATACAGTACTCATTTGGTAACTTTAATGCTAACTCCCTCACTCCTATTGTTGGCATAAGAATACCCACACTATCTCGTAGCGTCTCGTCGGTGTTGTAAGAGACGACAGGGGAAAGAGAGTACAATTTTTTTATTGGATAGGTTATCTTTAATCGCTGTCATATGGCATAAATTGTTTAGTTATATTAATTTGTGACAATTTATTATCTCATGAATATACATATAAATAAAAATGAAGTATGTCTTACAAACTCGAAGTAACTGTCTTTTATTGAGCTGAGGGATTTGCATGGCATTAAGACATGAATAAATTTTAAATATTTTCATATTTTTTCGTATATTTTGAGTGATTAGTTTAACATGGAAGACATGGAGGTTTTTTTTTTGATAAATCTTCAAATTTATAAAATAAATGGTCGTCCGAAATTTTCTTAATCTAAATGAGTTCACATCATTTGTAAGCAAGGAACTTGATGTCTAACTCGCAATGGAGGGCTCAAAACGTACACAATTCGGACACGAGCCGTTTTGTGGAATCCCAAAAAGCTTGACCCGAACTTTATGACAACAAATATTTTAAGAAGTGGTCTGATATACCAGGCCTTAAACCAACAAAAAACCTTATTAGGGGCTTACGGTCGTAAATACGCTTCAGAAGCACTGGGATTTAGTAAGAGTAAGTTGTGTATTCTGGCATTAGCCCTGACTGGACCCTGTTGTCTACAAAGCTTATGTCCATCATAGAACTAAGTAAGACAAGAATGTACCGATTCTGTTCTTACCGGTTCAGTGCGGCTGGCACGCCAGGCGTGCCGAAGATTATTTTGTGTGGCGTATGACATGCGAGTCGTGTCTTTTTTAAAATCGTTATAACTCGCTCAAGTTGCGTTTTTGGAAGATTTATCTAGACCAAATTATTCATTATTTTGCAAGTTGTTTATGCCTACAGCGTCGTTTCTGGATATTTTGAAAATTTGAAATTTTTAGGGGTTGACAACCTTTTTTTAACTTGTGCATGGTGGTCTCTTTTTACTTTGTAGTTTTCAAATTATGTTGTGTGAAAAGTAAACTAATAAGTAACAAAGAATAGCACTCATTGCGATCGCTCATAAATTCAAGTTGTAAATAAATTTCTGAAAAAAGTCTCCTGTTAAAAAAATGAGTTTGTCTTGTTGTTTAATTTTGCTTAAAATGGTTGAACTGCCCTCTTATTACTATCATATGGCCGAATAGACCTACGAAGTACCATGTGCTCTAGTGATAAGGTATAAGGTTTATTTTTGTTTGAAACAGTTCGAAACCGTTCATGAATTAAAAAGTTCGCTAATAAATACTCGTAGCCTTTTGTCAATCCGCCGCCGTATAGCGCCGGTGTTTTGACTTTTTTTGCTATTCTTACTAGTTAGACGTTATCAGATCGACTTTACTTTTACATTTTTATAACATGAAATAATATTTAACATTTTTAAATATCAATGAATCATAAACCTCATTTTTTCCTTAATTAAGGTTCTTGATTGTTTGATATTTACAAGTGTTATTATGAAATGAAAATTTAATTTAATAAAAACCAAGGTCATCTAGGATGATTTAGTTGTAGCTACAAATATAAATGTCTTTTTTTTATAAAACAAAAAATAGTACAAAATGTTTGTAATCTCTGCATAAAAAAGTCATTTACTCTCAATTTCAAAGAAAACACGTAGAAAAAACACGTAGTTACCCACTAAAAACAAGTATTCTTCCGTTTTGTAACTGATGTTTGATGTCAACTAATTTTAATTAGGTCTAAACAGTGAAAAAACCATAAAAAAATTAATTTATAAATATAATATTAAATTAAATTTATATATAATAAATATATTTATTTTTACACATGGCTGATAGCACAAAAGGCGTGTCATCAACCTCTGTGGCCAAGCGCCAGGCGTGTCATGAAATATTTGTTCGCCGCCACAGCTAAAAGTTGTCGAAAATCGGTGCCGCAACGAATCGGTTAATGGAAGAAAGCACATCTGCATATCCGTACTGATTTTGGATCTTTAATGCGCAAATATATTGCTCATTTGGAAACTACGTATTTAGCCCAAAAGCAGTGAAATTTTCATAGCTAAGCAACTTCTTAAACTTATTGAAGATATAGGATTTATCAGCGAACTATAGCTGAAGTAGCAACTTCGTCCACCGGTACGAGGCTGCCACTCGAGAACCTTTCTTCCCTATCGGTTGTCGATTCTTCGAGCTATATGGCCGGCCCACTGCCACTTCAGCTTACTAATCCGTTGGTCTATGTTGGTTACTCTGGTTCTATTGCAGATATCCCCATTTCTAAGGTTATCACGCAGAGAAACCCCGAGCATAGCCCTCTCCATAGCTCGCTGACCGACCTTAAGCTTCCTCAAGCCTTTTACCGGAAACCACATTGTTCTGGAGGCTGGAAGTCGTCAAGTCTGCGTGCGAGACGATTCGTAATGACTCTCGAAAACAGCACGTAGAAGCGGCTCAGAAGGGAAATCCGTCTGAAGTTCTTCAAGAGAGCATTGTCGCCTTTCTTGAAGAACAAGACCACCGCACTTCTGCTCCACGCCTGCGGAGTAGTGCCACTATGGTTGAAATGTAATAGACGTTTTCAAATATATGTAGCCTAGTGATCCACACCGGCGTCGCACGTGTGATTTCTGGATCTTGACAATAGCTCCACCGGCTGGGTCCAATTGTGAATCTAAACCATCTAGGGGCCCACTTAAACACGCAAAAACTTTTATCCGAATCGGTCAAGCCAGTTTCCAGTTTTAGCGAGATTAGCTGACAGCAAGTGATTTTTATATATAGAGGTTACTTCAAAAACTCCACTGCTGAACCTCCTCTTAAATTACCTAATATGGGTTATTGGCCATAGTTGCAACGCTTGGCAGACGGACTGGCAACCGATCAGATACTGGCAGATTTTTATTTTCTAGCTGTTATTAAGAAGACGCTGCTGCCCATCTCCTGGTTTGTTTCTCGCTGGCGCCTCTTCCAATACCCACGTGGCGATATGGTATAGTGGATATGCCTTACACCGCCACTACAAGCTCATTCGTTTAGACTGCGTGGACTTTCTTCAATGTCTGATCACGAATTAATTGACTATGTTGGCCAAGCTTGGAAGGTGGATTAGGATAGCAAAATAGTGCACTCATTCTTTTTTTATGTCTTCATCATGTATCATGTTGTTTTAGGCTACTAGCACAAGGGTGTATGTTAGATCTTTTTAACATTTCCTATACTCGCCTTTTACGAAATTTATTGAATAAACGAGCTGATCGGTTTTGGTACTGCCATTACATGACTAAGGTGGGTATCATATTACTTACTCTTAAACATTTGTTTTACTCTACAGGTTTTGCTTGATTGTTTTCACCCTCTTCACAATCATCACTACAGTGGCCGTGCTGCTCTCAGCGCCTCATATTATCGCGTAGTGAAGCTGAGCGTCCACAGACACATACAAGAGAACTAAATTCATTGTAATTATAATTATGTGTTGTAATTTAAACTAATAACGTGGTTCAAACGTACATGTCTCCGTTAACTATGTCGGAGGACAGTTAATAAAATAAAAATATAATGCACTACATAACCTAGTTAAGCCCAATATAATTATTGAAGAAAACCATTGTGATGTTGACTAGGACGTTATTCAGATGAATATTTACGAGTAGAATTAGTTAAAAGATGATAATTATATGTATTAAGAATTAATTCGATTAATTATGTAATAAACACGGTTCCGTTAATGAAAGCAGAAAGCACGATTGACTTCACGTAGAATGTTTACGTTTATTTAAACATTTCAAAAGCAAATACATCAATCCACTATTTATTTCAATACTAAAAGCCGACATGTAAATGTGCAATGTAACTGCATAGTTAACAGATGTATTCACTTTCAGATTTAAATTGCAAAAGAAGTATTATTTACGCAGGATATGAGAGTGTTTATATAAATAGATAAAATACGAAACAATTATCCTTAATACAAGTAAATAACGGATCACTGATGATGAAATTACAATAGGGTATTATTAAGATGTACATAGCGTTAATCATCAATTGTTGTTTAGTCAATTTTAGTAACATATTTTCTTTCTTGACTGAAGTTAAAACTCATTAAAGTCATAAGTAATATTTATTCAATAAACTTTTAATTTTTAGAGAATAAACATTACAATCTATAACTAACTCAAGCCTGGAATTGTTTATATTTGTGGAATTGATCCAAAATCAACAACTTAAAGGTACCAAATAAAAATAGTCTAATTAATATAGAGAAACAGTAAAATAAATCTATCTATATGGAACCATTAACCAAAGAGACAAATAAATCATTAGGTATGGGTAATGCGAAAATCAATTGATATTTTATTTATGATATTATATTAGGTAATATCATGATGTTAATCTGTATTTAGGTAAAAGGCAATCATTTGTTTATATCATAATCAAAACGATCATATTACGAAAGTATCATATAACATTATTGAATATCATTAAAAGTTATTATCCTTTAATTTTATATCGCTACTATAAGCCACTTGTAGTAAAATAATCCCGCAAAGCGTATCTTCTGTCACTTCAAATAGTAATATATGTTGAGAAAGTAATATCATGGAGTAAATATGCGCAAAATTATTTCAACAAAAGGCCTTATTATTGCGCATTATAACTATATACGTTTTAAATGAGATCCGACACTAGCGATCAAAATTGTCATCGAGACATGTAAATTAACGAAGTTTTTTACAAAATACTTTGCAAAATATTACAAAGACAGTCAATCAGTAATTACGTTCCTAAAACTATTTAAGATTTAATAAAATATTTTTGCTTCACACTTCACTATCTACGTGACGCTATGAATAAATTTCGAGTAGTTCTACCCTTTAGCTCATATCCTAGTTATACTATACCATGTTATAGTATTGTTCAAATGTAAAAAAAATTCACATCTTTATCTATGTCCGTTCCTCAACTTTGTTCTTATAGGTGTCGTGTTAGCCTAGGTAATTGTCGTATCCCTAATTTATATTAGACTATAAAGTGAATTAACACTCGTATAACGGATAAGGAAGCTCACTAATATTAGTAGCTAAAATAGGGTTATTACATCTCAATGTGTTCTTTCGAATTCGAATTGTATTTAGGTTGTCAATAATCGACGTGATGTCAAAATTTATTTGAATTTGACTGGGCGCTTGTAATAGTGTTGGTTTTATCGACACGTTAAAATAAGTGGAGTTAAACGAAATACATTATTTTGAAATTGTTGCTTGTTATTACTGAGAGAGAGCTTACTGAGAACTAGATTTATAGACGCTTATATACGTGCATGGGTTCTGGCATCAAATACTTTTTTTAAACTAATACGTGTCTGATATAACAGCTTAATGCTCCAAACATTTCTTTTATCTGTTATTGATAAACATATTCTACGAATAATGTGGTTATTTATGTCTTTTTAAATACTTCAAAAATACGACAAGTTGTTATATTTTTGTTTTCGTTTGTCTTGATAATAATTTATAATTATTGTTACTATGATGTAAAGACCCTTTGAAATATTATTATAATTATAATAAATATTAAGTTAACATTTGAAGTGATTAAAAAAAGAAATTTGTAAAATTATTTCAAAGTTTAAATTAGATTTGTTAGTGCCAAAAATTTGGGTTTATAATTCGTGTAACAAGGATTTTAGGGGTATAAATAGAGGATAAAGTTAGGAGTTTTATTATAAAATAATAAAATTCGAACTAAACTCTTATTAATAACGAACGTTGATCAAGCATTGTACCGTGACTATGGGCTATTGAGACAATTTTTATATAAAGGAAGAATAAAACGAGAGGTTGAAACAATTAAACAGCCCGCGAGTTGCGGTGCAATGTTTAATAAATTATTAAATTAAAGACAAATTATAACAGTCGTAGTTAAAAAATAAAACAATTGAACTAAATGCCTGCCTGGGACCGGGTTAGAATAAAATTTACAAAATAACTGAATCATCTTTAATTTAATTGCAGTGCAGTGTTATTTCATTCTAGCGAACTGGTTATGCTTTTTATCGGGAGAATAAAAATTTGCCAATTTAAAACCGTTTTTTTAAAATACATACGATGTTATATCGAGTTGCAATTAAAAAAAATTAAGAATTTTTAATTTTTAATTTGTAACTGTCGTGTAACGACAGGATAGTTGTTGCCAGAAATAAAAAGAAAAAAATATTTTATCGCATTATTTAGATTAAAGCAATTATCTGTGGGATTAAATATTTCATATTACACGAACTCACGTTACTAATATTATATAGTACCGTTGACACATTTTGTACTCCTTTTTATTTATTGTTACTGCTTATTTTTAAAGTTTACATAATTTTAAAATAAAATTAATCAAAGTACTAGAATTTGACGATATTTTCAAAATGAACAGAATTGTTTTCAGTCTAGAAAGAAAGATGAATGTTTCAACTTTTTACTATTGTGATGATATAATTAATAAAACATTATTTTATTTTTTTAATATTTTTTTATTTTAAATTAATGTAACTTTGCAGCATCATTACTAAACTATTTTACACCATTAAAATCTTAAATTTTATCAAAATAATTTGTATGGCATAATAAATGTATGAATTTATAATTAAGCGAGAGTTTAAAGTATAACATTTTTATGTAAGTTTATCAGATTTGTAGAGCATAGCAGTTAAAATATAAAAAAATATTTTTAATTTAAATTTTATTCCTCAATTACTTAGCACACTCTTATGTGTGCTTTAGTTGTAGTTTATTCATTCACGTTATTTCGAGAATCAATACAATCGTGTTTGTTTTTGCTACACTAAATCTTATACAATTTCTTTTAAATGCCATACACACATACGAACCAATATACAGCACAACCGAAATTGAATGCTTTAATTATATAACAGGTATTTTGGATTGTCGTGTATATTCTTAACTCTATCTCTGTATTTTAAGAGCCTGTAATTAAAAATTGACACGGTTTCTCACTTAATCTCTATTCTAAAGATAGCGATATAATTATTAAGTAATATCATTTATTTCTTCTCAAAAGGCGACGTATTGGAATCCATTTTATTGGAATCACTTCTACATTATATGCAACTACTTTGTCACATAACGAGCTTATAACATTATATTACTTGTAAAAAAAACTGCCTACAAATAACCTCGTAGAAAACTTATCTTACATCTTACATTACAAGATTTATTTACTTTGATTGCGTATCCATTTAAGTAATAGACTTCTAGAATATATCCATTGTTCAATGTAAACAAGAGTATATAAATATTCTAAAATCGACCATGGAGAACAGTTGCTTTCCCTGTAGTGCTTCCTTTACAACTAAAATCTAGCAATTGTTTAATATATTTCTATTAGTAGGTATGATTTTTGGTTGCTTTTCATAGGGACGAATTAAATAAAACTTTAATTCTTAATACATAACACAGAGCTAATTTTTTCAAATTCAAACTTTTAGCTGTTTTAGCAGTTTTGTTTTCTTACATGACAAGCATAATATATCAACAAAGGAAACACAAACATTTTTAATTTCTACTTTCTTTAATTTTTAAAATCTCAGCTGCTAAGACTGATGCTGGCATAGAAAATCATTATTTGTCCGGTTATTTTATCCAATAACAGATATTGCGAATAGTTCGTCGAACAGAGTAGATATTGTTATTATATTGTGTGTGATATTATTTGAGATATTAAATAAGAGCGTTGTTCGTCATTGGTTCCAATATAGACGCCTTTTATAAATACCATATTAAACATTTTTATAATTATTCATTGCATTTTGTAAATGTATTTATAATTCTTTGCTCATAAAATATCTCAATCAAGACTGTATACTTATTTTTTAAATAATTTTCATTTTCATTAGAGATCGATCAATTGTTAGTCACCGGAAATTCTACTTTAAGTTAGAAGTGTTTTTTTTACACAGAAGTTCGTTATTTTAAAATGTGTGTGTAAGAAAAGGTTTCAAGATTACGAGCAATAAGGGCTTGATATACGCATGCATGATGTTTTTATTTCATTATTAAATTAATTTAGCATATAATCGCCATTTTGTATAGCACATTATTTATTTTTATAACTGTCACTTAATACTCCACATTGTGTTGCTGTGGCTTAACCATAGTCAAAATAATTAAAATAATTAATAATATGACTGCAGGTAAGCTGATTAAAATACAACCGATGTTAATGTAAGTTTATAATAAGAAAACTCCTATGGAGGTTTTTATAATAGTGAACGTTTTAAAAATATACAAAGGTAAATTTGTAAAAAGGAATATTAAACTCGACGGATAATATGTTTATTCGTTAAATTGACTATCGTAAGTAGCATTCGATTTGTATAAAAGTAAAATTAAAGCAATCCGATTTATACTAATTCCGTTGTTTTTCTTGTAAATCCTTGAGCTCTATTGCAACACCTGCAGTATTTAAGTATATTATATTATTTTATTGTTCTGTTTTATCATTATGCAAAAATTCACTATTGCACATGTGGCCTCATCCATATGACAGATGATAAGTTCTAATCCTGACACTATACAGTACTCATTTGGTAACTTTAATGCTAACTCCCTCACTCCTATTGTTGGCATAAGAATACCCACACTATCTCGTAGCGTCTCGTCGGTGTTGTAAGAGACGACAGGGGGAAAGAGAGTACAATTTTTTTATTGGATAGGTTATCTTTAATCGCTGTCATATGGCATAAATTATTTAGTTATAATTAATTTGTGACAATTTCTCATCTCATGAATATACATATAAATAAAAATGAAGTGTGTCTTACAAACTCGAAGTAACTGTCTTTTATTGAGCTGAGGGATTTGCATGGAATTAAGACATGAATAAATTTTAAAATATTTTCATTTTTTTCGTATATTTTGAGTGATTAGTTTAACACGGAAGACATGGAGGTTTTTTTTTTGATAAATCTTCAAATTTATAAAATAAATGGTCTTCAATAATTTTCTTAATCTAAATGAGTTCACATTATTTGTAGGCAAGAAACGTGATGGGATTGATAATTGATAACTGGAGGGCTCAGAACGTACACAATTTGGACACGAGCCGTTTCGTGGAATCCCAAAACGCTTGACCCGAACTTTATGACAATAAATAACTTAAGAAGTGGTCTGATATACCAGGCCTTAAACCACCAAAAAACCTTATTAGGGGCTTACGGTCGTAAATACGCTTCAGAAGCACTGGGATTTAGTAAGAGTAAGTTGTGTATTCTGGCATTAGCCCTGACTGGACCCTGTTGTCTACAAAGCTTATGTCCATCATAGGACTAAGTAAGACAAGAATGTACCGATTCTGTTCCTTAACCGGTTCAGTGCGGCTGGCACGCCAGGCGTGCCGAAGATTATTTTGTGTGGCGTATGACACGCGAGTCGTGTCTTTTTTAAAATCGTTATAACTCGCTCAAGTTGCGTTTTTGGAAGATTTATCTAGACCAAATTATTCATTATTTTGCAAGTTGTTTATGCCTACAGCGTCGTTTCTGGATATTTTGAAAATTTGAAATTTTTAGGGGTTGACAACCTTTTTTTAACTTGTGCATGGTAGTCTCTATTTACTTTGTAGTTTTAAAATTATGATGTGTGAAAAGTAAACTAATAAGTTACAAAGAATAGCACTCATTGCGATCGCTCATAAATTCAAGTTGTAAATAATATTTCTGGAAAAGAAGTCTCCTGTTAAAAAAATTGCGTTTGTCTTGTTGTTTAATTTTGCTTAAAATGGTTGAACTGCCCTCTTACTACTATCATATGGCCGAATAGACCTACGAAGTGCCATGTGCTCTTGTGATAAGGTATAAGGTTTATTTTTGTTTGAAACAGTTCGAAACCGTTCATGAATTAAAAAGTTCGCTAATAAATACTCGTAGTCTTTTGTCAATCCGCCGCCGTATAGCGCCGGTGTTTTGACTTTTTTTGCTATTCTTAGTAGTTAGATGTTATCAGATCGACGTTACTTTTACATTTTTATAACATGAAATAATATTTAACATTTTTAAATATCAATGAATCATAAACCTCATTTTTTCCTAAATTAAGGTTCTTGATTGTTTGATATTTACAAGTGTTATTATTAAATGAAAATTTAATTTAATAAAAACCAAGGTCATCTAGGATGATTTAGTTGTAGCTACAAATATAAATGTCTTTTTTTTATAAAACAAAAAATAGTACAAAATGTTTGTAATCTCTGCATAAAAAAGTCATTTACTCTCAATTTCAAAGAAAACACGTAGAAAAACACGTAGTTACCCACTAAAAACAAGTATCCTTCCGTTTGTAACTGATGTTTGATGTCAACTAATTTTAATTAGGTCTAAACAAGTGAAAAAACCATTAAATATAAATTTATAAATATAATATTAAATGAAATTTATATTATAATAAATATATTTATTTTTACACATGGCTGATGGCACAAAAGGCATGTCATCTACTTCTGTGGCCAAGCGCCAAGCGTGTCATGAAATATTTGTTCGCCGCCACAGCTAAAAGTTGTCGAAAATCGGTGCCGCAACGAATCGGTTAATGGAAGAAAGCACATCTGCATATCCGTACTGATTTTGGATCTTTAATGCGCAAATATATTGCTCATTTGGAAACAACGTATTTAGCCCAAAAGCAATGAAATTTTCATAGCTAAGCAACTTCTTAAACTTATTGAAGATATAGGATTTAGCAGCGAACTATAGCTGAAGTAGCAACTTCGTCCGCCGGTACGAGGCTGTCACTCGAGAACCTTTCTTCCCCATCGGTTGTCGGTTCTTCGAGCTATATGGCCGGCCCACTGCCACTTCAGCTTACTAATCCGTTGGTCTATGTTGGTTACTCTGGTTCTATTGCAGATATCCCCATTTCTAAGGTTATCACGCAGAGAAACCCCGAGCATAGCCCTCTCCATAGCTCGCTGAACGACCTTAAGCTTCCTCAAGCCTTTTACCGGAAACCACATTGTTCTGGAGGCTGGAAGTCGTCAAGTCTGCGTGCGAGACGATTCGTAATGACTCTCGAAAACAGCACGTAGAAGCGGCTCAGAAGGGAAATCCGTCTGAAGTTCTTCAAGAGAGCATTGTCGCCTTTCTTGAAGAACAAGACCACCGCACTTCTGCTCCACGCCTGCGGAGTAGTGCCACCATTGTTGAAATGTAATAGACGTTTTCAAATAAATGTAGCCTAGTGATCCACACCGGCGTCGCACGTGTGATTTCTGGATCTTGACAATAGCTCCACCGGCTGGGTCCAATTGTGAATCTAAACCATCTAGGGGCCCACTTAAACACGCAAAAACTTTTATCCGAATCGGTCAAGCCAGTTTCCAGTTTTAGCGAGATTAGCTGAAAGCAAGTGATTTTTATATATAGAGGTTACTTCAAAAACTCCACTGCTGAACCTCCTCTTAAATTACCTAATATGGGTTATTGGCCATAGTTGCAACGCTTGGCAGACGGACTGGCAACCGATCAGATACTGGCAGATTTTTATTTTCTAGCTGTTATTAAGAAGACGCTGCTGCCCATCTTCTGGTTTGTTTCTCGCTGGCACCTCTTCCAATACCCACGTGGCGATATGGTATAGTGGATATGCTTACACCGCCACTACAAGCTCATTCGTTTAGACTGCGTGGACTTTCTTCAATGTTTGATCACGAATTAATTGACTATGTTGGCCAAGCTTGGAAGGTGGATTAGGATAGCAAAATAGTGCACTCATTCTTTTTTTATGTCTTCATCATGTATCATGTTGTTTTAGGATACTAGCACGAGATGGTATGTTAGATCTTTTTAACATTTCCTATACTCGCCTTTTACGAAATTTATTGAATAAACGAGCTGATCGGTTTTGGTACTGCCATTACATGACTAAGGTGGGTATCATATTATTTACTCTTAAACATTTATTTTACTCTACAGGTTTTGCTTGATTGTTTTCACCCTCTTCACAATCATCACTACAGTGGCCGTGCTGCTCTCAGCGCCTCATATTATCGCGTAGTGAAGCTGAGCGTCCACAGACACATACGAGAGAACTAAATTCATTGTAATTATAATTATGTGTTGTAATTTAAACTAATAACGTGGTTCAAACGTACATGTCTCCGTTAACTATGTCGGAGGACAGTTAATAAAATAAAAATATAATGCACTACATAACCTAGTTAAGCCCAATATAATTATTGAAGAAAACCATTGTGATGTTGACTAGGATATTATTCAGATGAATATTTACGAGTAGAATTTGTTAAAAGATGATAATTATATGTATTAAGAATTAATTCGATTAATTATGTAATAAACACGGTTCCGTTAATGAAAGCAGAAAAGCACGATTGACTTCACGTAGAATGTTTACGTTTATTTAAACATTTCAAAAGCAAATACATCAATCCACTATTTATTTCAATACTAAAAGCCGACATGTAAATGTGAAATGTAACTGCATAGTTAACAGATGTATTCACTTTCAGATTTAAATTGCAAAAAAAGTATTATTTTACGCAGGATATGAGAATGTTTATATAAATAGATAAAAAACGAAACAATTATCCTTAATACAAGTAAATAACGGATCACTGATGATGAAATTACAATAGGGTATTATTAAGATGTACATAGCGTTAATCATCAATTGTGGTTTAGTCAATTTTAGTAACATATTTTCTTTCTTGACTGAAGTTAAAACTCATTAAAGTCATAAGAAATATTTATTCAATAAACTTTTAATTTTTAGAGAATAAACATTACAAACTATAACTAACTCAAGCCTGGAATTGTTTATATTTGTGGAATTGATCCAAAATCAACAACTTAAAGGTACCAAAATAAAAATAGTCTAATTAATATAGAGAAACAGTAAAATAAATCTATCTATATGGAACCATTAACCAAAGAGACAAATAAATCATTAGGTATGGGTAATGCGAAAATCAATTGATATTTTATTTATGATATTATATTAGGTAATATCATGATGTAATCTGTATTTAGGTAAAAGGCAATCATTTGTTTATATCATAATCAAAACGATCATATTACGAAAGTATCATATAACATTATTGAATATCATTAAAAGTTATTATCCTTTAATTTTATATCGCTACTATAAGCCACTTGGTAGTAAAATAATCCCGCAAAGCGTATCTTCTGTCACTTCAAATAGTAATATATGTTGAGAAAGTAATATCATGGAGTAAATATGCGCAAAATTATTTCAACAAAAGGCCTTATTATTGCGCATTATAACTATATACGTTTTAAATGAGATCCGACACTAGCGATCAAAATTGTCATCGAGACATGTAAATTAACGAAGTTTTTACAAAATACTTTGCAAAATATTACAAAGACAGTCAATCAGTAATTACGTTCCTAAAACTATTTAAGATTTAATAAAATATTTTTGCTTCACACTTCACTATCTACGTGACGCTATGAATAAATTTCGAGTAGTTCTACCCTTTAGCTCATATCCTAGTTATACTATACCATGTTTATAGTATTGTTCAAATGTAAAAAAATTTCACATCTTTATCTATGTCCGTTCCCTCAACTTTGTTCTTATAGGTGTCGTGTTAGCCTAGGTAATTGTCGTATCCCTAATTTATATTAGACTATAAAGTGAATTAACACTCGTATAACGGATAAGGAAGCTCACTAATATTAGTAGCTAAAATAGGGTTATTACATCTCAATGTGTTCTTTCGAATTCGAATTGTATTTAGGTTGTCAATAATCGACGTGATGTCAAAATTTATTTGAATTTGACTGGGCGCTTGTAATAGTGTTGGTTTTATCGACACGTTAAAATAAGTGGAGTTAAACGAAATACATTATTTTGAAATTGTTGCTTGTTATTTACTGAGAACTAGATTTATAGACGCTTATATACGTGCATGGGTTATGGCATCAAATACTTTTTTTAAACTAATACGTGTCTGATATAACAGCTTAATGCTCCAAACATTTCTTTTATCTGTTATTGATAAACATATTCTACGAATAATGTGGTTATTTATGTCTTTTTTAAATACTTCAAAAAATACGACAAGTTGTTATATTTTTGTTTTCGTTTGTCTTGATAATAATTTATAATTATTGTTACTATGATGTAAAGAGACCCTTTGAAATATTATTATAATTATAATAAATATTAAGTTAACATTTGAAGTGATTAAAAAAAGAAATTTGTAAAATTATTTCAAAGTTTAAATTAGATTTGTTAGTGCCAAAAATTTGGGTTTATAATTCGTGTAACAAGGATTTTAGGGGTATAAATAGAGGATAAAGTTAGGAGTTTTATTATAAAATAATAAAATTCGAACTAAACTCTTATTAATAACGAACGTTGATCAAGCATTGTACCGTGACTATGAGCTATTGAGACAATTTTTATATAAAGGAAGAATAAAACGAGAGGTTGTGAAACAATTAAACAGCCCGCGAGTTGCGGTGCAATGTTCAATAAATTATTAAATTAAAGACAAATTATAACAGTCGTAGTTAAAAAATAAAACAATTGAACTAAATGCCTGCCTGGGACCGGGTTAGAATAAAATTTACAAAATAACTGAATCATCTTTAATTTAATTGCAGTGCAGTGTTATTTCATTCTAGCGAACTGGTTATGCTTTTTATCGGGAGAATAAAAATGTGCCAACTTTAAAACCGTTCTTTTAAAATACATACGATGTCATATCGAGTTGCAATTAAAAAAAATTAAGAATTTTTAATTTTTAATTTGTAACTGTCGTGTAACGACAGGATAGTTGTTGCCAGAAATAAAAAGAAAAAAAATATTTTATCGCATTATTTAGATTAAAGCAATTATCTGTGGGATTAAATATTTCATATTACACGAACTCACGTTACTAATATATAGTACCGTTGACACATTTTGTACTCCTTTTTATTTATTGTTACTGCTTATTTTTAAAGTTTACATAATTTTAAAATAAAATTAATCAAAGTACTAGAATTTGACGATATTTTCAAAATGAATGGAATTGTTTTCAGTCTAGAAAGAAAGATGAATGTTTCAACTTTTTACTATTGTGATGATATAATTAATAAAACATTATTTTATTTTTTTAATATTTTTTTATTTTAAATTAATGTAACTTTGCAGCATCATTACTAAACTATTTTACACCATTAAAATCTTAAATTTCATCAAAATAATTTGTATGGCATAATAAATGTATGAATTTATAATTAAGCGAGAGTTTAAAGTATAACATTTTTATGTAAGTTTATCAGATTTGTAGCATATCAGTTAAAATATAAAAAAATATTTTTAATTTAAATTTTATTCCTCAAATACTTAGCACACTCTTATGTGTGCTTTAGTTGTAGTTTATTCATTCACGTTATTTCGAGAATCAATACAATCGTGTTTGTTTTTGCTACACTAAATCTTATACAATTTCTTTTAAATGCCATACACACATACGAACCAATATACAGCACAACCGAAATTGAATGCTTTAATTATATAACAGGTATTTTGGATTGTCGTGTATATTCTTAACTCTATCTCTGTATTTTAAGAGCCTGTAATTAAAAATTGACACGGTTTCTCACTTAATCTCTATTCTAAAGATAGCGATATAATTATTAAGTAATATCATTTATTTCTTCTCAAAAGGCGACGTATTGGAATCCATTTTATTGGAATCACTTCTACATTATATGCCATTCTTTGTAATACAACGAGTTTATAACATAATATTACTTGTAAAAAAAAACTGCCTACAAATAACCTCGTAGAAAACTTATCTTACATCTTACATTACAAGATTTATTTACTTTGATTGCGTATCCATTTAAGTAATAGACTTCTAGAATATATCCATTGTTCAATGTAAACAAGAGTGTATAAATATTCTAAAATCGACCATGGAGAACAGTTGCTTTCCCTGTACTGCTTCCTTTACAACTAAAATCTAGCAATTGTTTAATATATTTCTATTAGTAGGTATGATTTTTGGTTGCTTTTCATAGGGACGAATTAAATAAAACTTTAATTCTTAATACATAACACAGAGCTAATTTCTTTCAAATTCAAACTTTCAGCTGTTTTAGCAGTTTTGTGTTCTTACATGACAAGCATAATATATCAACAAAGGAAACACAAACATTTTTAATTTCTACTTTCTTTAATTTTTAAACTCTCAGCTGTTAAGACTGATGCTGGCATAGAAAATCATTATTTGTCCGGTAATTTTATTCAATAACAGATATTGCGAATAGTTCGTCGAACAGAGTAGATATTGTTATTATATTGTGTGTGATATTATTTGAGATATTAAATAAGAGCGTTGTTCGTCATTGGTTCCAATATAGACGCCTTTTATAAATATCATATTAAACATTCTTATAATTATTCATTGCATTTTGTAAATGTATTTATGATTCTTTGCTCATAAAATATCTCAATCAAGACTTTTGTATATTTTTTTTTTAAATTTTCATTTTCATTAGAGATCGATTAATTGTTAGTCACCGGAAATTCTACTTTAAGTTAGAAGTGTTTTTTTACACAGACGTTCGTTATTTTAAACTATGTGTGTGTTAGAAAATATTTCAAGATTACGAGCAATAAGGGCTTCATATACGCATGCATGATGTTTTTATTGCATTATTAAATTGATTTAGCATATAATCGCCATTTTGTATAGCACATTATTTATTTTTATAACTGTCACATAATACTCCACATTGTGTTCCTGTGGCTTAACCATAGTCAAAATAATTAAAATAATTAATAATATGACTGCAGGTAAGCTGATTAAAATACAACCGATTTTAATGTAAGTTTATAATAAGAAAACTCCTATGGAGGTTTTTATAATAGTGAACGTTTTAAAAAGATACAAAGGTAAATTTGTAAAAAGGAATATTAAACTCGACGGATAATATGTTTATTCGTTAAATTGACTATCGTATCTAGCATTCGATTTGTATAAAAGTAAAATTAAAGCAATCCGATTTATACTAATTCCGTTGTTTTTCTTGTAAACCCTTGAGCTCTATTGCAATACCCGCAAAGTTTAAGTATATGACTTTACTTTTACATTTTTATAACATTAAATAATATTTAACATTTTTAAATAACAATTTAAATATAAATATCAAAAAATAAATTAAGGTTCTTGATTGTTTGATATTTACAAGTGTTAATTTAAATGAAAATTTAATTTAATAAAAACCAAGGTTATCTAGGATGATTTAGCTGTACCTACCTATATAAATGACTTTTTTATAAAACATAAAATAGTACAAAATGTTTGTAAGTCATTTACTCTCAATTTCAAAGAAAGCACGTAGAAAAACACGTAGTTACCCACTAAAAACAAGTATCCTTCCGTTTGTAACTGATGTTTGATGTCAACTAAATTTTAATTTAGTCTAAACAAGTGAAAAAAACCATAAAAAAATATTTTATAAATATAATATTAAATTAAATTTATATTATAATAAATAAATTTATATTTACACATGGCTGATGGCACAAAAGGCGTGTCATCAACTTCTGTGGCCAGGCGCCAGGCGTGTTATGAAATATTTGTTCGCCGCCACAGCTAAAAGTTGTCGAAAATCGGTGCCGCATCAAATCGGTTAATGGAAGAAAGCACATCTGCACATCCGTACTGATTTTGGAAATATACTGCTCATCTGAAAACTACGTATTTAGCCCAGAAGCAGTGCAATTATCATAGCTAAGCAATTTCTTAAATTTATTGGAGATATAGGATTTATCAGTGAACTATATATAAATTTTACAGATCGCAGTGATACTGGTCTTCTAGACCTGCATAGCTGCTTTAACAAAAAAAAATTAAGTTCACATTAATAGATCCTATTCCACGCAAAGCCAGGGCAGTTCTTACCTACCAGGTCCAGTATTGAATCGTTTAGATTATCCAGGGAATCTCACACACACACACAAAAAATCATCAAATTTGTTTTTTTTTATAGGATAAGGGTGACAAACGAGCACACAGTCCACCTGATGGTAAGTGGTTGCTGCAGCCCATAGACATCTACATCTATCCTCGTTTGCGAATCAAAATATAGATGCGTTGTCACCCGTGAGGACTAAGCTGGAATGCCTCATTTCCAGTAAAAAGGGCCTCCGGCCACCTGCACTCACCAAGCGAAACGCAGAGGTAAACCTCTACTTCACGCTGGTTTTCTGTGAGGTCGTGGTACCACCCCGGTTCGAGCCGGCCCATCCGTGCGACAGCAAAGTTGCCGCATGGCTCTACTACTGTTTTAAACTGTTCGAGTAATTTTTGAGTTTAGGCTAGACTAATTGATTTGTATATTCTTCTTATTTCTTTTTTAGTTTTCAAATGCAATCATCATCATCATTATCATCATTACAACCTTTCATAAGTCCACTGCTGAACATAGGCCTTCCCCAAGGAATGCCACAAAGCACGGTCCTGAGCCACCTGCATCCATCGATTTCCTGCATGTCTTACCAGGTCGTCACTCCATCTAGTGGGGGTTCGCCCTACACTTCGTCCTCCGGTACGAGGCTGCCACTCAAGAACCTTTCTTCCCCATCGGTTGTCGGTTCTTCGAGCTATATGGCCGGCCCACTGCCACTTCAGCTTACTAATCCGTTGGTCTATGTTGGTTATTGTGGTTTTATTGCAGATATCCTCATTTCTAAGGTTATCACGCAGAGAAACCCCGAGCATAGCCCTCTCCATAGCTCGCTGACCGACCTTAAGCTTCCTCATATGGCCATTAGTGAATTTAATAAAATTAAGAATACAACTGCAAGACTTCAAGATACTGTAAGTTCATACTGCGTAGATCGGAACAAAAATTAATAATTTTTAATCTGGAGGTAGCCTTGGTTAACTGTGACATTGGGACGTCATACACCTCAGTCTCCCCGTGACCATGGGTGATGTAAAGTGCTCGAAATGTCAGGAATAGAAAATAAGTTAATATAAGCGATCAAATCCAGAAAATTAGTTTTACTTAAATGTGTTGTGTTCGCTTAAATTAAGAAATCAATAATTTTTAAATTTTATAATTAGATAATGTCTTCTATATCCGTATCTTGAAAGGTGTCCTGAACATTAACGGCACATAAAAAATTTTCATATTCATAATCATACATTTCAAGAATTATTATATTATACGTGGTAGAGCCATGCTGCAGCTATTTTAGTAGTATAGTTGTAGCACAAATGGGTCGGCTCGACCGGGGAAGGACCACGCTCTCACAGAATACCAGCGTAAAATGGCAGCTTGATACTGCTGTGTTTCGTATGGTGAGTGTAGAGAACCGGAGACCCATTTTACTGGAAAAGAGGCATTCCATCTTTGTCCTCACGGGTGACGACGTATCTGCATTTTGATTCTTCATTGAGGGTAAATGTAGATGTCTATGGGTCACAGCAACCACATACCAACATGTGGACTGTGTTCTCGTTTGTTACCTTATCCTATAAAAATAGAGATGATTCATTTGAATGCTCGCAATGTTCTTATAATTTTGCAGATGAGTATGAATGCATGCAAGAAGAATACTGTTTTTATTTTGTTCGGGACACGCATCGCTATAAAGCAAAAGATTTCTGACTGACCTACAATCGTCTCCATCTTGATATATTTTTCTCAGATGGTGCACACTTCGTTAGCTCCACGTTTGCCTTCTGTCTCAGTCCAAGAATAACAATAGACTTTTCTAGTTCTAGACTCATAAATAGTAAGATTATATACAGCTAATTTGCGACTGTAGTATAATAACGTACGTTGGCCATATGGCGTATTTAAAACTTTTTGTAAATCAAAATATAAATTGTACTTACGTCCTTTACAAATCATAATCAAAACAAAATTTAATTTCAAAAGACTTAACTGAATATTTTTTAACGTTTTTCACACATCTAAATGCTTAACCAACTATTAATGTTTTGTGGAGTAAAATAATCCATACTTAATAAAACCATTATTTCATTTCATTGAATGTAAAACATTCTAAATAGAAACTCAAACACTTAGATATGTAAAGAAAAGTTACTAAAACCGTTCCGTAAATAAGGCAAAGTTACTTATCTACATATGTGCTTGTATTTACGGCCGGCAAAAAATACTAAAGTTATATCAATGACTCAAAGTACAGTACTTTGAGTTGCTGAACAAAATAGAAATGTCTGTTGTCAGTGAAGAAAAATACTAAATTGACAACGACTAAAAATTAATCATAATTTGTATTGCGTAAGTATTTATCAAAACATGAAAATTATGATAAATACCATACTTTTGCAGTGCTTAAGCGCCAAAAAAGTGCTCAGATCATCACGAAATATAGACCAATCGACGCAGAAAACAAAAATCCATTCCAATGATATATATAACTCATTTTGGCCAAAATCGCGCTTAAGTAGTATTGGCTTTCCGGTGACGATATAGAGGTTACATCAAAAACTCCACTGCTGAACCTCCTCTTAAATTACCTATTATGGGTTATTGGCCATAGTTGCTACGCTTGGCAGACGGACTGGCAACCGGTCAGATACTGGCAGATTTTTATTTTCTAGCTGTTATTAAGAAGACGCTGCTAATTATCTCCTGGTTTGTTTCTCGCTGGCGCCTCTTCCAATATCCACGTGGCGATATGGTATAGTGGATATGCTTACACCGCCACTACAAGCTCATTCGTTTAGACAGCGTGGACTTTCTTCAATGTTTGATCACGAATTAATTGACTATGTTCGCCAAGCTTGGTAGGTCGATCAGAATACCCAAGTAGTGCACTTATTCTTTTTTTATGTCTTCATCGTGTATCATGTTATTTTAGGCTGCTAGCACAAGATGGTATGTTAGATCTTTTTAACATTTCCTATACTCGCCTTTTACGAAATCTATTGAATAAACGAGTTGATCGGTTTTGGTACTGCCATTACATGACTAAGGTGGGTATCATATTACTTACTCTTAAACATTTATTTTACTCTACAGGTTTTGCTTGTTTGTTTTCACCCTCTTCACAATCATCACTACAGTGGCCGTGCTGCTCTCAGCGCCTCATATTATCGCGTAGTGAAGCTGAGCGTCCACAGACACATACGAGAGAAGTAACTTTATTGTAATTATAATTATGTATTGTAATTTAAACTAATAACGTGGTTCAAACGTAAATGTCTCCGTTAACTATGTCGGAGGACAGTTAATAAAATAAAAATATAATGCACTACATAACCTAGTTAAGCCCAACATAATTATTGAAGAAAACCATTGTGATGTTGACTAGGATGTTATACAGATGAATGTTGACGAGTGGAATTTGTTAAAAGATGATAATTATATTAAGAATTAATTCTATTAATTATGTAATAAACACGGTTCCGTTAATGAAAGCAGAAAGCACGATTGACTTCACGTAGAATGTTTACGTTTATTTTAACATTTTAAAAGCAAATACATCAATCCACTATTTATTTCAATACTCAAAGCCAACATATAAATGTGCTATGTAACTGCATAGTTAACAGATGTATTCACTTCCAGATTTAAGTTTCAAAAGAAGTATTATTTACGCAGGATATGAGAATGTTTATATAAATAGATTAAATAAAATACGAAACAATTATCCTTAATACAAGTAATTGACGGATCACTGACGATGAAATTACCTTAGGGTATTATTAAGATGTACATAGCGTTAATTATCAATTGTTGTTTAGTCAATTTTAGTAACATATTTTCTTTCTTGAATGAAGTTAAAACTCATTTAAAGTCATAAGTAATATTTATTCAATAAAATTTTAGTTTTTAGTGAATAAACATTACAATCTATAACTAACTCAAGCCTGGAATTGTTTATATTTGTGGAATTGATCCAAAATCAACAACTTAAAGGTACCAAAATAAAAATAGACTAATTAATATAGAGAAACAGTAAAATAAATCTATATGGAACCATTAACCAAAGAGACAAATAAATCATTAGGTATGGGTAATGCGAAAATCAATTGATATTTTATTTATGATATTATATTAGGTAATATCATGATGTAATCTGTATTAAGGTAAAAGGCAATCATATGTTATATCATAATCATAACGATCATATTACGAAAGAATCATATAACATTAGTGAATATCATTAAAAGTTATTATCCTTTAATTTTATATCGCTACTATAAGCCACTAGTAGAAAAATAATCCCGCAAAGCGTTTCTTCTGTCACTTCAAATAGTACAATATGTTAAGAAAGTAATATCGTGGAGTAAATATGCGCAATATTTTTATAATCAAAAGGCCTTTTCATTTGCGTTCTAATTATGTACATTTTAAATCAGAAGCGAAACATGTAAATTAACCAAGTTTTTAGAGAATACTTTGCAAAATATTACAAAGACCGTCAATCAGTAATTACATTCCCAAAACTATTTAAGATTTAATAAAATATTATTGTTTAAAACTTCAATATCTACGTGACGCTATGAATAAATTTCGAGTAGTTCTACCCTTTAGCTCATATCCTAGTTATACTATACCATGTTATAGTATTGTTCAAATGTAACATTTTTTCTCATCTTTATCTATGTCCGTTCCTCAACTTTGTTCTTATAGGTGTCGTGTTAGCCTAGGTAATTGTCGTATCCCTAATTTATATTAGACTATAAAGTGAATTAACACTCGTATATCGGATAAGGAAGCTCACTATTATTAGTAACTAAAATAGGGTTATTACATCTCAATGTGTTCTTTCGAATTCAAATTGTATTTAGGTTGTCAATAATCGACGTGATGTCAAAATTTATTTGAATTTGACTGGGCGCTTGTAATAGTGTTGGTTTTATCGACACGTTAAAATAAGTGGAGTTAAACGAAATACATTATTTTGAAATTGTTGCTTGTTATTTACTGAGAACTAGATTTATAGACGCTTATATACGTTCATGGGTTATGGCATCAAATACTTTTTTTTTACAATAACACGTGTTTGATATAACAGCTTAATACTCCAAACATTTCTTTTTGCTGTTATTGATAAACATATTCTACGAATAATGTGGTTATTTATGTCTTTTTAAATACTTCAAAAATACGGCAAGTTGTTATATTTTTGTTTTCGTTTGTCTTGATATTTATTATTATTGTTACTATGATGTAAAGACCCTTTGAAATATTATTATAATTATAATAATTATTAAGTTAACATTTGAAGTGATTAAAAAAAGAAATTTGTAAAATTATTTCAAAGTTTAAATTAGATTTGTTAGTGCCAAAAATTAGGGTTTATAATTCGTGTAACAAGGATTTTAGGGGTATAAATAGAGGATAAAGTTATGAGTTTTATTATAAAATAATAAAATTCGAACTAGACTCTTATTAATAACGAACGTTGATCAAGCATTGTACCGTGACTATGGGCTATTGAGACAATTTTTATATGAGGGAAGAATAAAACGAGAGGTTGTGAAACAATTAAACAGCCCGCGAGTTGCGGTGCAATGTTTAATAAATTATTAAATTAAAGACAAATTATAACAGTCGTAGTTAAAAAATAAAACAATTGAACTAAATGCCTGCCTGGGACCGGGTTAGAATAAAATTTACAAAATAACTGAATCATCTTTTATTCAATTGCAGTGCAGTGTTATTTCATTCTAGCGAACTGCTTATGCTTTTTATCGGGAGAATAAAAATGTGCCAACTTTAAAACCGTTTTTTTAAAATACATACGATGTTATATCGAGTTGCAATTAAAAAAAATTAAGAATTTTTAATTTGTAACTGTCGTGTAACGACAGGATAGTTGTTGCCAGAAATAAAAAGAAAAAAATATTTTATCGCATTATTTAGATTAAAGCAATTATCTGTGGGAGTAAATATTTCCGTACCGTTGACACATTTTTGTACTCCATTTTATTTATTGTTACTGCTTATTTTTAAAGTTTACATATTTTTAAAATAAAATTAATCAAAGTACTAGAATTTGACGATATTTTCAAAATGAACAGAATTGTTTTCAGTCTAGAAAGAAAGATGAATGATTCAACTTTTTACTATTGTGATGATATAATTAATAAAACATTATTTAATTTTTTAATTTTTTTTATTTTAATTTAATATAACTTTGCAGCATCATTGCTAAACTATTTTACACCATTAAAATCTTAAATTTCATAAAAATTGTTTGTATGGCATTATAAATGTATGAATTTATAATTAAGCGAGAGTTTAAAGTATAAAATTTTTTTGTAACTTTATCAGATTTGTAGCATAGCAGTTAAAATATAAAAAAAATATTTTTAAATTTAAATTTTATTCCTCATATACTTAGCACACTCTTATGTGTGCTTTAGTTGTAGTATATTCATTTACGTTATTTCGAGAATCAATACAATCGTGTTTGTTTTTGCTATACCAAATCTTATACAATTTCTTTTAAATGCCATACACACATACGAAACAATATACTGCACAACCGAAATTGAATGCTTTAATTATATAACAGGTATTTTGGATTGTCGTGTATATTCTTAACTCTATCTTTGTATTTCAAGAGCCTGTAATTAAAAATTGACACGGTTTCTCACTTAATCTCTATTCGTAAGATAGCGATATAATTATTATGTAATATCATTTATTTCTTCTCAAAAGGCGACGTATTGGAATCCATTTTATTGGAATCACTTCTACATTATATGCAACTACTTTGTCACATAACGAGCTTATAACATAATATTACTTGTAAAAAAAACTGCCTACAAATAACTTCGTAGAAAACTTATCTTACATTACAAGATTTCTGAAATTTGATTGCGTATCCATTTAAGTAATAGACTTCTAGATTATATCCATTGTTCAATGTAAACAAGAGTATATAAATATTCTAAAATCGACCATGGAGAACAGTTGCTTTCCCTGTACTGCTTCCTTTACAACTAAAATCTAGCAATTGTTTAATGTATTTTTATTAGTAGGTATGATTTTTGGTTGCTTTTCATAGGGACGAATTAAATAAAACTTTAATTCTTAATATATAACACAGAGCTAATTTCTTTCAAATTCAAACTTTTAGCTGTTTTAGCAGTTTTGTGTTCTTACATGACAAGCATAATATATCAACAAAGAGAACACAAACTTTTTTAATTTCTACTTTCTTTAATTTTTAAAATCTCAGCTGTTAAGACTGATGCTGGCATAGAAAATCATTATTTGTCCGGTGATTTTATCCAATAACAGATATTGCGAATAGTTCGTCGAACAGAGTAGATATTGTTATTATATTGTGTGTGATATTATTTGAGATATTAAATAAGAGCGTTGTTCGTCATTGGTTCCAATATAGACGCCTTTTATAAATACAGTATTACACATTTTTATAATTATTCGTTACATTTTGTAAATGTATTTATAATTCTTTGCTTATAAAATATCTCAATCAAGACTTTTGTATACTTATTTTTTTTAAATAATTTTCATTTTCATTAGAGATCGATTAATTGTTAGTCACCGGAAATTCTACTTTAAGTTAGAAGTGTTTTTTTTAAAAAAGTTCGTTATTTTAAAATATGTGTGTGTTTGAAAAGGTTTCAAGATTACGAGCAATTAGGGCTTGATATACGCATGCATGATGTTTTTATTTAATTATTAAATTAATTTAGTATATAATCGCCATTTTGTATAGCACATTATTTATTTTTATAACTGTCACATAATACTCCACATTGTGTTCCTGTGGCTTAACCATAGTCAAAATAATTAAAATAATTAATAATATGACTAAGCTGATTAAAATACAACCGATTTTAATGTAAGTTTATAATAAGAAAACTCCTATGGAGGTTTTTATAATAGTGAACGTTTTAAAAAGATACAAAGGTAAATTTGTAAAAAGGAATATTAAACTCGACGGATAATATGTTTATTCGTTAAATTGACTATCGTAAGTAGCATTCGATTTGTATAAAAGTAAAATTAAAGCAATCCGATTTATACTAATTCCGTTGTTTTTCTTGTAAATCCTTGAGCTCTATTGCAACACCCGCAAAGTTTAAGTATATTATATTATTTTATTCTTTTTTATCTTTATGCAAAAATTCACTATTTCACATGTGGCCTCTTCCATACGACAGATGATAAGTTCTAATCCTGACACTATACAGTACTCATTTGTTAACTTCAATGCTAACTTCTTCACTCCTATTGTTGGCATAAGAATACCCACACTATCTCGTAGCGTCTCGTCGGTGGCGTAAGAGACGACAGGGGGAAAGAGAATTTTTTTTTTATAGGAGAGGGGGCAAACGAGCATGCGGCTCACCTGATGGTAAGTGACTACCGCCGCCCATGAACAACTGCAACACCAGGGAGGGAATTGCAGATGCGTTGCCGGCCTTTTAAAAAGGAGTACGCTCTTTTCTTGAAGGTCCCTAAGTCGTATCGGTCCGGAAAATCGCTGATGGTAATCGATTCCACAAGGAAGTCGTACGAGGAAGAAAACATCTTCTAAATCGCACAGTGGTGGACCGCCAATCATCCAGATGGTGTGGATGGTATCGGGAATTCTGCCGCGATGTGCGTTCGTGAAATTTGGCGGCTGGGATTAATTCGAACAATTCCTCAGAGCACTCCCCATGGTAGATGCGAAAGAAAATGCAAAGAGATGCAACATCTCTTCGCAGTTCCAATGAATCGAGCCGATCGGAAAGGGCTCGGTCGTTGACGATTCGAGCCGCTCTGCGCTGGATGCGGTCAAGTGGAAGGAGCTGGCACTGGGGAGCCCCTGCCCAGAGATGGGAACAGTATTCCATGTGAGGCCTAACCTGCGCCTTGTAAAGTTGCAGGCGGTGTGCCAGCATGAAATACTGTCCCGCTCTGCTGAGCACGCCAAGCTTTTTAGAGGCTAATTTGGCCTTCTCTTCCAAGTGACCACGAAACTGCACGTCACTCGATATGTCGACGCCAAGGATTCCGATACTGGCTGAGGCAACTAGGGGAGTGCCTTGAAACTGAGGAGATACGACAAAGGGGTTCTTTTTAGCGGTAAACGCGCAAACTTGTGTCTTCTGAGGATTAAACTGGACTACATTTAGTCGCCCCCAGTCCGAGACTTTGTCCAGCAAAGACTCGACTTCAGACACAAGTTTATTCCGGTACTCGGAGACGTTTCCCCGAGAAATATTAGCACGGCCGGTGTATAGAGCATCACCAGTGCTGTCATCCGCATAGCAATGAATGTTACCAGTTAGCAACATATCATTGATATGCAGAAGAAACAGCGTTGGTGTTAGCACACAGCCTTGTGGAACACCAGCGTTAATAGGCTTGCAGTCAGAACATGCACCGTCTACAATGACCTTGATGCTCCGATCTGCAATGAAGCTGGTGATCCAATTGCACAATTTCTCGGGAAGCCCATAGGAAGGGAGCTTCGAAAGAAGCGCTTTGTGCCAAACCCGATCGAAGGCCTTCGCAATGTCCAAACTAACGGCCAACGCCTCCTCCTTGGACTCTACTGCCTCCGCCCATCTATGGGTCAGGTAGACCAGAAGATCACCAGCTGATCGACCCCGACGAAAACCGTACTGGCGGTCACTAATCAGCTGGTGATCCTCAAGGTACCGGATGAGCTGGCAGTTAACAATGGATTCCATTAATTTGAAGAACAAGGAGGTGATCGCGATAGGCCTATAGTTGGACGGGTCTGAGCGGTCGCCTTTTTTAGGGATCGGGTGGACATAAGCTGTCTTCCATGAATTCGGGACTACGCCTTGGGAGTAGGAGTACCGGAAAAGACGCGTTAGGACCGGTGCCAACTCCGGAGCACACGTCCTCAGCACAATTGGGGGGATTCCGTCAGGCCCACTCGACTTCTGGATGTCCAGGGAGAGAAGTGCTTTGCGAACCGAGCGCTGTGAGAACAGCACATCCGGCAAGAAGCACTCACACCGCGGGATGGTCGGCGGTGTTTTCCCCCCGTCATCAAGAGTCGAGTTGGATGCAAAAAGGGAGCCTAAAAGGTCGGCTTTGTCTTTTGCGTCATGGGCCAGTGAGTCGTCCTCCCTGTGCAAAGATGGTAGTGATGGCTTACAGAAATTCCCTTGGACAGCCTTGGCGAGAGACCAGAATGCACGGGTTCCCGAAGGAAGGCGAACTAGTTTCTCGCCAATTCTGCCTATGTGCTTTGACTTTGCCTTGGCAATAACTCTTTTGAAGGACCTGGAGGCGAAGTTCTACTTCTTTTTAAGTATGCTGGTGTTTACATCCCGAGTCGCCGAAGCCGCAGCCCAGGCTTGATAACACTCCTGCTTACTGCGTAATGCAGTTTTACAGGAGCGACCAAACCAAGGCTGAGATCTGCCTCCGATGGGTACCACAGATGATGGAATAAATAGTTCCATTCCCTGTAGCACCACATCAGTGACAGAGTCAGCAACAGCGCTGGGATCATCCGGCGAGAAGCAAACCCACCCCCATGGGTAGGATGCAAAGAAAGACCGCATTCCGTCCCAATCCGCCGACCTGTAATGCCAAACACGGCGGCAACCTGCAGAACGCAACCGCGAAGGGAGCGTGAGTGGCACCACACTCCAGATCAGACAGTGGTCCGAAGAGCCGAGAGGGGCATCGACGGAAACCTGATATCCGTCCGGATGAGAGGTCAGCAGAAGGTCCAACAGGGAAGGTGTATGATCCTCCACATCTGGAATCCGCGTAGGCGAAGTAACCAGTTGTGTCAGACCATATGCCAAGGCAAAATCATAAACAGCTCTCCCCGCATGATCGGTTAAACGTGAACCCAGCCATTCGGCATGGTGGGCGTTAAAATCGCCAAGGATCACGATCTCTGCGGATGGGACCTGTTGTAGCAAGGAATCTGTAGCCATTTGGACGTGGTCGATGAGTCGGTCTGTTTCGGTATTACCGCTATGGGACCTATAGAGGCACCCGTAGACGCGCGGATGGTCGTCGCTGTCTACGCGTAGCCAAAGAATGGACAGGTCCGAACCTTCAAGACTGCCGAGGCGTCGAGAACAGATGTCCTCTCTGACATACACGCAAACTCCAGCCCGAGGCACAAAGGAGTGCTCCAATTTGTACCCCGGGTAGGAGAGATACGAAATATCAGCCGGAGAGGAAACCTGCGTCTCGGTCAGGAAGAGCAAGGCCGGCTTTGCCGTCTCGAGATGGTAGTGGACGGCGTTCAGTTTAGAGTGAAGTCCCCTGATGTTGCAGAAATTCACGGATAGCGTGGCAGGGGTCGCCTTGGTATTATTGCTCAGTTTGCCCCGAGCAGTTATGTTTTTGAGCGGAATTTTGCCCCCCCCAGAATACGCGGGGCAGCCTGAGCACCCACGCTCAGGATTAGAATAACATGGTCGTGGATGCTCAGCGAGGGATTCTCCAGGGGTACTGGTACCCTCCTGGGGTAGTCTTTTGTGTAATTCCGCTACCATGTTGATGGGGGGGGGGGGGGGGGGGGGGGAATTGGGCCTCCGGCCACCTGCACTCACCAGACGAAACGCAGAAGCAAAGCTTCTACTTCACGCCGGTTTTCTGTGAGGTCGTGGTACCAACCCGGCTCGAGCCGGCCCATACGTGCAACAGCGTAAACTGTTGCGTGGCTCTACCACCGTCAAAATTTACATTTACAATTTTTTTATTAGATAGGTTATCTTTTACCGCTGTCATATGGCATAAATTATTTAGTAATAATTAATTTGTGACATTTTATCATCTCATGAATATACATATAAATAAAAATGAAGTGTGTCTAACAAACTCGAAGTAACTGCCTTTTATTGAGCTGAGGGATTTGCATGGCATTAAGGCATGAATAAATTTTAAAATATTTTCATATTTTTCGTATATTTTGAGTGATTAGTTTAACTCGGAAGACATGGAGGTTTTTCTTGATAAATCTTCAAATTTATAAAATAAATGGTCTTCAATAATTTTCTTAATCTAAATGAGTTCACATTATTTGTAGGCAAGGAACGTGATGTCTAACTCGCACTGGAGGGCTCAAAACGTACACAATTCGGACACGAGCCGTTTTGTGGAATCCCAAAAAGCTTGACCCGAACTTTATGACAACAAATATTTTAAGAAGTGGTCTGATATATCAGGCCTTAAACTACCAAAAAACCTTATTAGGGGCTTACGGTCGTAAATACGCTTCAGAAGCACTGGGATTTAGTAAGAGTAAGTTGTGTATTCTGGCATTAGCCCTGACTGGACCCTGTTGTCTACAAAGCTTATGTCCATCATAGGACTAATTAAGACAAGAATATACCGATTCTGTTCTTTAACCGGTTTAGTGCGGCTGGCACGCCCGGCGCGCCAAAGATTATTTTGTGTGGCGTATGACACGCGAGTCGTGTCTTTTATTAAAATCGTTATAACTCGCTCGAGTTGCGTTTTTGGAAGATTTATCCAGAACAAAATATTCATTATTTTGCAAGTTCTTCATGCCTTCAGCGTCGTTTCAGGATATTTTGAAAATTTGAAATTTTTAGGGGTTGACAACCTTTTTTTAACTTGTGAATGGTGGTCTCTTTTTACTTTGTAGATTTTAAATTATGTTGTGGAAAAGTAATCTAATAAGTAACAAAGAATAGCACTCATTGCGATCGCTCATAAATTCAAGTGTAAATAAATTTCTGGAAATACAAGTCTCCTGTTAAAAAAATGCGTTTGTCTTGTTGTTTAATTTTGCTTAAAATGGTTGAACTGCCCTCTTATTACTATCATATGGCTGAATAGACCTACGAAGTACCATAAGCTCTTGTGATATTGTATTAGGTTTATTTTTGTTTGAAACAGTTCGAAACCGTTCATGCATAAAAAAGTTCGCTAATAAATAGTCTTTTGTCAATCCGCCGCCGTATAGCGCCGGTGTGTTTTTACTTATCAAAACACTTGTTTTGCTATTTTTACTAATAAGACGTTATCAGATTGACTTTACTTTTACTTTAAATATATTTAAATAATATTTAACATTTTTAAATATCAATTTAAATATAAATATCAAAAAATATATTAAGGTTCTTGATTGTTTGATATTTACAAGTGTTAATTTAAAGGAAAATTTAATTTAATAAAAACCAAGGTTATCTAGGATGATTTAGCTGTACCTACCTATATAAATGATTTTTTTTATAAAACAAAAATTAGTACAAAATGTTTGTAATCTCTGCATAAAAAGTCATTTACTCTCAATTTTAAAAACACGTAGAAAAACACGTAGTTACCCACTAAAAACAAGTATCCATCCGTTTGTAACTGATGTTTGATGTCAACTAAATTTTAATTAGGTCTAAACAAGTGAAAAAACCATAAAAAATTATTTTCTAAAATATAATATTAAATTAAATTTATATTATAATAAATATATTTATATTTATACATGGCTGATGGCACAAAAGGCGTGTCATCAACTTCTGTGGCCAGGCGCCAGGCGTGTCATGAAATATTTGTTCGCCGCCACAGCTAAAAGTTGTCGAAAATCGGTGCCGCAACGAATCGGTTAATGGAAGAAAGCATATCTGCACATCCGTACTGATTTTGGACCTTTAATACGCAAATATATTGCTCATCTAGAAACTACGTATTTAGCCCATAAGCAGTGAAATTTTCATAGCTCAGCAACTTCTTAATTTTATTGAAGATATTGGATTTAGCAGCGAACTCTAGGTGAAGTAGCGATCACATTAAATCTTACAGATCGCAGTGATGCTGGTCTTTCTAGACCTGCATAGCTGCTTGAACGATAAAAAAATTAAGTTCACATTAATAGATCCTATTCCACGCAAAGCCAGGGCAGTTCCTACCTACCGGGTCCAGTATTGAATCGTTTAGATTATCCAGGGAATCTCACACAAACACAAAATAAATCATTAAATTTGTTCGAGTAATTTTTGAGTTGAGGCCAGACAAATTGATTTGTATATTCTTCTTCGTGATTCTTTAGTTTTCAAATGTAATCATCATTATCATCATCATCACTACAACCTTTCATAAGTCCACTGCTGAACATAGGCCTTCCCCAAGGAATGCCACAAAGCACGGTCCTGAGCCACCTGCATCCATCGACTTCCTGCATGTCTTACCAGGTCGTCACTCCATCTAGTGGGGTGTCGCCCTACACTTCGTCCGCCGGTACAAGGTTGCCACTCGAGAACCTTTCTTTCCCATCGGTTGTCAGTTCTTCGAGCTATATGGCCGGCCCACTGCCACTTCAGCTTACTAATCCGTTGGTCTATGTTGGTTACTCTGGTTCTATTGCAGATATCCTCATTTCTAAGGTTATCACGCAGAGAAACCCCGAGCATAGCCCTCTCCATAGCTCGCTGACCGACCTTGAGCTTCCTCATATGGCCAGCAGTGAATTTAATAAAATTAAGAATACAACTGCTTGACTTCAAGATACTGTAAGTTCATACTGCGTAGATCGGAACAAAAATTAATAATTTTTAATCTGGAGGTAGCCTTGGTTAACTGTGACATTGGGACGTCATACACCTCAGTCTCCCCGTGACCATGGGTGATGTAAAGTGCTCGAAACGTCAGGAATAGAAAATAAGTTAATATACGCGATCAAATTCAGAAAATTAGTTTTATTTAAATGTGTAGTGTTCGCGTAAATTAAGAAATCAATAATTTTTAAATTTTATAATTAGACTAGCTGACCAGGCAGACGTTGTTCTGCCCTTTCCGAACGACCATTTGCTTTTTCAAAAAAACTCCTGAAATTAGCAATAAAAAAATTGAGGGTCAATTATCGGGATAAAAACTATCCTATCTCTCAAGTTGCACACAGTCTGCAAAATTTTTTTGAAATCGGGTCTATCTGTTGAATACTTACAGCAACACGTGGTGGTTATACTACTAAATTGTAGCTTATATTAAAACGTTTGTATTTTAACATAGCGCCATCTATTAAATATTTACTCAATCCAGTCAACAGATATCGTCATCTGACAGAATCGTTTGGAGCTAACAGATAATTGTGACTGTCAAATAATACACAAATAATTTTCAATAAAATTATATTGTATTGCGACTATAAATTGAGATGAAAGCTATCCTATCTTTTAAGTTGGACCAAACTGCACATTGACCAAAAATTTCATTTAAATCAGTTCAGTAGTTTAGGAGTCCATCGCGGACAAACAACGTGACACGTACTTTTTATATATAAAGATAATGTCTTCTACATCCGTATCTTGAAGGGTGTCCTGAACATTTTTTTTTTATAATATAAGGGTGACAAACGAGCACACAGGCCACCTGATGGTAAGCGGCTGCTGCGGCTCATAGACATCCACATCTATCCTCTATTACATATCAAAATGCAGATGCGTTGTCACCCGTGAGGACTAAGATGGAATGCATCATTTCCAGTAAAAAGGGCCTCCGGCCACCTGCACTCACCAAGCGAAACGCAGAGGTAAACCTCTACTTCACGCTGGTATTCTGTGAGGTCGTGGTACCACCCCGGTTCGAGCCGGCCCATCCGTGCGACAGCAAAAGCTGCCGCGTGGCTCTACCACTGTTATGACATTAACGGCACATAGAACATTTTCATATTCTTAGTCATACATTTCAAGAATTATTATATTATACATGGTAGAGCCATGCTGTAGCTATTTTAGTAGTATAGTTGTAGCACGAATGGGTCGGAATTGGCGGCTCGACCGGGGAAGGACCACGCTCTCACAGAATACCAGCGTGAAATGGCAGCTTGATACTGCTGTGTTTCGTATGGTGAGTGTAGAGAACCGTAGACCCATTTTACTGGAAAAGAGGCATTCCATCTTAGTCCTCACGGGTGACGACGTATCTGCATTTTGATTCTTCAATGAGGGTAAATGTAGATGTCTATGGGTCATAGCAACCACTTACCATCAGGTAGACTGTGTGCTCGTTTGTTACCCTATCCTATAAAAATAGAGATGATTCATTTGAATGCTCGCAATGTTCTTGTAATTTTGCAGATGAGTATGAATGTATGCAAGAAGAATACTGTTTTTATTTTGTTCGGGACACGCATCGCTATAAAACAAAAGATTTCTGACTGACCTACGATCGTCTCCATCTTGATATATTTTTCTAAGATGGTGCACACTTCGTTAGCTCCACGTTTGCCTTCTGTCTCAGTCCAAGAATAACAATAGACTTTTCTAGTTCTGGACTCATAAATAGTAAGATTATATACAGCTAATTTGCGACTGTAGTATAATAACATACTTTGGCCATATGGCGTATTTAAAACTTTTTGTAAATCAAAATATAAATTGTACTTACGTCCTTTACAAATCATAATCAAAACAAAATTTAATTTCAAAAGACTTAACTGAATATTTTTAAACGTTTTTCACACATCTAAATGCTAAACCAACTATAAATATTTTGTGGAGTAAAATAATCCATACTTAATAAAACCATTATTTCATTTCATTGAATGTAAAACATTCTAAATAGAAACTCAAACACTTAGATATGTAAAGCAAAGTTACTAAAACCGTTCCCTCTAAGAAAACTACGAAAACAAAATACACTAACGCGCCATGCTTATCAATTTGTAAATAAGGCAAAGTTACTTATCTACATATGTGCTTGTATTTACGGCCGGCAAAAAATACTAAAGTTATATCAATGACTCAAAGTACAGAACTTTGAGTTGCTGAACAAAATAGAAATGTCTGTTGTCAGTGAAGAAAAATACTAAACTGACAACGACTAAAAATTAATAATAATTTGTATTGCGTAAGTATTTATCAAAACATGAAAATTATGATAAATACCATACTTTTACATTAGAGCCACGCGGCAGCTTTTGCTGTCGCACGGATGGGCCGGCTCGAACCGGGGTGGTACCACGACCTCACAGAATACCAGCGTAAAGTAGAGGTTTACCTCTGCGTTTCGCTTGGTGAGTGCAGGTGGCCGGAGGCCCTTTTTACTGGAAATGAGGCATTCCATCTTGGTCCTCACGGGTGACAACGCATCTACATTTTGATTTGTAATAGAGGATAGATGTAGATGTCTATGGGCCGCAGCAACCACTTACCATCAGGTGGATTGTGTGCTCGTTTGTCACCCATATCATATAAAAAAAAACTTTTGCAGTGCTTAAGCGCCAAAAAAGTGCTCAGATCATCACGAAATATAGACCAATCGACGCAGAAAACAAAAATCCATTCCAACGATATATATAACTCATTTTGGCCAAAATGGCGCTTAAGTAGTATTGGCTTTCCGGTGACGATATAGAGGTTACTTCAAAAACTCCACTGCTGAACCTCCTCATAAATTACCTATTATGGGTTATTGGCCATAGTTGCTACGCTTGGCAGACGGACTGGCAACCGGTCAGATACTGGCAGATTTTTATTTTCTTGCTGTTATTAAGAAGACGCTGCTGCCTATCTCCTGGTTTGTTTCTCGCTGGCGCCTCTTCCAATATCCACGTGGCGATATGGTATAGTGGATATGCTTACACCGCCACTACAAACTCATTCGTTTAGACTGCGTGGACTTTCTTCAATGTTTGATCACGAATTAATTGACTATGTTCGCCAAGCTTGGTAGTGGATCAGGATAGCAAAATAGTGCACTTATTATTTTTTTTTGTCTTCATCATGTATCATGTTATTTTAGGCTACTAGCACAAGATGTTACGTTAGATCTTTTTGGCATTTCCTATATTAGCCTTTTACGAAATCTATTGAATAAATGAGCTAATCGGTTTGGTACTGCCATTACATGACTAAGGTGAGTATCATATTAGTAACTCTGAAACATTTATTTTACTCTACAGGTTTTGCTTGTTTGTTTTCACCCTCTTCACAATCATCACTACAGTGGCTGTGCTGCTCTCAGCGCCTCATATTATCGCGTAGTGAAGCTGAGCGTCCACAGACACATACGAGAGAACTAAATTCATTGTAATTATAATTATGTGTTGTAATTTAAACTAATAACGTGGTTCAAACGTACATGTCTCCGTTAACTATGTCGGAGGACAGTTAATAAAATAAAAATATAATGCACTACATAACCTAGTTAACCTAGTGACTAGGATGTTATACAGATGAATGTTGACGAGTAGAATTTGTTAAAAGATGATAATTATATTTAGAATTAATTCGATTAATTATGTAATAAACACGGTTCCGTTAATGAAAGCAGAAAACACGATTGACTTCACGTAGATTGTTTACGTTTATTTAAACATTTTAAAGGCAAATACATCAATCCACTATTTATTTCAATACTAAAAGCCGACATATAAAGGTGCTATGTAACTGCATAGTTAACAGATGTATTCACTTCCAGATTTATGTTTCAAAAGAAGTATTATTTACGCAGGATATGGGAATGTTTATATAAATAGATAAAATACGTAACAATTATCCTTAATATAAGTAATTGACGAATCACTGACGATTAAATTACCTTAGGGTATTATTAAGCTGTACATAGTGTTAATCATCAATTGTGGTTTAGTCAATTTTAGTAACATATTTTCTTTCTTGAATAAAGTTAAAATAAAATTTTGTTTTTAGTGAATAAACATTACAATCTATAACTAACTCAAGCCTGGAATTGTTTATATTTGTGGGGTTGATCCAAAATCAACAACTTAAAGGTACCAAAATAAAAAAAAAAAACTAATTAATATAGACAAACAGTAAAATAAATCTATCTATATGGAACCATTAACCAAAGAGACAAATAAATGATTAGGTATGGGTAATGCGAAAATCAATTGATATTTTATTTATGATATTATATTAGGTAATATCATGATGTAATCTGTATTTAGGTAAAAGGCAATCATTTGTTATATCATAATCATAAAGATCATATTACGAAGGTATCATATAACATTAGTGAATATCATTAAAAGTTATTATCCTTTAATTTTATATCGCTACTATAAGCCACTAGTAGTAAAATAATCACGCAAAGCGTATCTTCTGTCACTTCAAATAGTACAATATGTTAAGAAAGTAATATCGTGGAGTAAATATGCGCAATATTTTTTTTAATCAAAAGACCTTCTCATTGCCGTTCTAATTATGTACATTTTAAATCAGAAGCGACACTAGCGATCTAAATTGTCATCGAGACATGTAAATTAACCAAGTTTTTACAAAATACTTTGCAAATTATTACAAAGACAGTCAATCAGTAATTACATTTCCAAAACTATTTAAGATTTAATAAAATATTATTGCTTCAAACTTCACTATCTACGTCACGCTATGAATAAATTTCGAGTAGTTCTATCCTTTAGCTCATATCCTAGTTATACTATACCATGTTATAGTATTGTTCAAATGTAACATTTTTTCTCATCTTTATCTATGTCCGTTCCTCAACTTTGTTCTTATAGGTGTCGTGTTAGCCTAGGTAATTGTCGTATCCCTAATTTATATTAGACTATAAAGTGAATTAACACTAGTATATCGGATAAGAAAGTTCAGTAATATTAGTAACTAAAATAGGGTTATTCAATCTCAATGTGTTCTTTCGAATTCGAATTGTATTTAGGTTGTCAATAATCGACGTGATGTCAAAATTTATTTGAATTTGACTGGGCGCTTGTTATAGTGTTGGTTTTATCGACACGTTAAAATAAGTGGAGTTAAACGAAATACATTATTTTGAAATTGTTGCTTGTTATTTACTGAGAACTAGATTTATAGACGCTTATATACGTGCATTGGTTATGGCATCAAATACTTTTTTTTAAACTAATACGTGTTTGATATAACAGCTTAATGCTCCAAACATTTCTTTTTGCTGTTATTGATAAACATATTCTACGAATAATGTGGTTATTTATGTCTTTTTACATACTTCAAAAATACGGCAAGTTGTTATATTTTTGTTTTCGTTTGTCTTGATATTTATAATTATTGTTACTATGATGTAAAGACCCTTTGAAATATTATTATAATTATAATAATTATTAAGTTAACATTTGAAGTGATTAAAAAAAGAAATTTGTAAAATTATTTCAAAGTTTAAATTAGATTTGTTAGTGCCAAAAATTAGGGTTTATAATTCGTGTAACAAGGATTTTAGGGGTATAAATAGAGGATAAAGTTAAGAGTTTTATTATAAAATAATAAAATTCGAACTAGACTCTTATTAATAACCAACGTTGATCAAGCATTGTACCGTGACTATGGGCTATTGAGACAATTTTTATATAAAGGAAGAATAAAACGAGAGGTTGTGAAACAATTAAACAGCCCGCGAGTTGCGGTGCAATGTTTAATAAATTATTAAATTAAAGACAAATTATAACAGTCGTAGTTAAAAAATAAAACAATTGAACTAAATGCCTGCCTGGGACCGGGTTAGAATTAAATTTACAAAATAACTGAATCATCTTTTATTCAATTGCAGTGCAGTGTTATTTCATTCTAGCGAACTGCTTATGCTTTTTATCGGGAGAATAAAAATGTGCCAACTTTAAAACCGTTTTTTTTAAAATACATACGATGTTATATCGAGTTGCAATTAAAAAAAATTAAGAATTTTTAATTTTTAATTTATAACTGTCGTGTAACGACAGGATAGTTGTTGCCAGAAATAAAAAGAAAAAAAATTGTTTTATCGCATTATTTAGATTAAAGCAATTATCTGTGGGAGTAAATATTTCATATTACACGAACTCACGTTACTAATATATAGTAAGTACCGTTGACTCGTTTTGTACTCCTTTTTATTTATTGTTTTTGCTTATTTTTAAAGTTTACATAATTTTAAAATAAAATTAATCAAAGTACTAGAATTTGACGATATTTTCAAAATGAACAGAATTGTTTTCAGCCTAGAAAAAAAGATGAATGTTTCAACTTTTTACTATTGTGATGATATAATTAATAAAACATTATTTTATTTTTTAATAATTTTTTATTTTAATTTAATATAACTTTGCAGCATCATTGCTAAACTATTTTTAATCATTAAAATCTTAAATTTCATAAAAAATGTTTGTATGGCATTATAAATGTCTGAATTTATAATTAAGCGAGAGTTTAAAGTATAAAAATTTTATGTAAGTTTATCAGATTTGTAGCATATCAGTTAAAATATAAAAAAAATATTTTTAATTTAAATTTTATTCCGCATATACTTAGCACACTCTTATGTGTGCTTTAGTTGTAGTATATTCATTCATGTTATTTCGAGAATCAATACATTAGTGTTTGTTTTTGCTATACTAAATCTTATACAATTTCTTTTAAATGCCATACACACATACGAACCAATATACAGCACAACCGAAATTGAATGCTTTATTTATATAACAGGTATTTTGGATTGTCGTGTATATTCTTAACTCTATCTTTGTATTTCAAGAGCCTGTAATTAAAAATTGACACGGTTTCTCACTTAATACAATTCTTAAGATAGCGATATAATTATTATGTAATATTATATATTTCTTCTCAAAAGGCGAGGTATTGGAATCCATTTTATTGGAATCACTTCTATATGATATGCAACTACTTTGTCACATAACGAGCTTATAACATAATATTACTTGTAAAAAAAGCTGCCTACAAATAACTTCGTAGAAAACTTATCTTACATCTTACATTACAAGATTTATTTTCTTTGATTGCGTATCCATTTAAGTAATAGACTTCTAGATTATATCTATTGTTCAATGTAAACAAGAGTATATAAATATTCTAAAATCGACCATGGAGAACAGTTGCTTTCCCTGCTTCCTTTACAACTAAAATCTAGCAATTTTTTAATATATTTATATTAGTAGGTATGATTTTTGGTTGCTTTTCATAGGGACGAATTAAATTAAACTTTAATTCTTAATACATAACACAGAGCTAATTTCTTTCAAATTCAAACTTTCAGCTGTTTTAGCAGTTTTGTGTTCTTACATGACAAGCATAATATATCAACAAAGGAAACACAAACATTTTTAATTTCTACTTTCTTAAGTTTTTAAAATCTTTGCTGTTAAGACTGATGCTGGCATAGAAAATCATTATTTGTCCGGTAATTTTATCCAATAACAGATATTGCGAATAGTTCGTCGAACAGAGTAGATATTGTTATTATATTGTGTGTGATATTATTTGAGATATTAAATAGGAGCGTTGTTCGTCATTGGTTCCAATATAGACGCCTTTTATCAATACTATATTAAACATTCTTATAATTAATCATTGCATTTTGTAAATGTATTTATTATTCTTTGCTCATAAAATATCTGTATCAAGACTTTTGTATATTTTTTTTTTAATAATTTTCATTTTCATTAGAGATCGATTAATTGTTAGTCACCGGAAATTCTACTTTAAGTTAGAAATGTTTTTTTACACAGAAGTTCGTTATTTTAAAATATGTGTGTGTTAGAAAATATTTCAAGATTACGAGCAATAAGGGCTTCATTTACGCATGCATGATGTTTTTATTGCATTATTAAATTGAGTTAGCATATAATCGCAATTTTGTATAGCACATTATTTATTTTTATAACTGTCACATAATACTCCACATTGTGTTCCTGTGGCTTAACCATAGTCAAAATAATTAAAATAATAAATAATATGACTGCAGGTAAGCTGATTAAAATACAACCGATTTTAATGTAAGTTTATAATAAGAAAACTCCTATGGAGGTTTTTATAATAGTGAACGTTTTAAAAAGATACAAAGGTAAATTTGTAAAAAGGAATATTAAACTCGACGGATAATATGTTTATTCGTTAAATTGACTATCGTAAGTAGCATTCGATTTGTATAAAAGTAAAATTAAAGCAATCCGATTTATACTAATTCCGTTGTTTTTCTTGTAAATCCTTGAGCTCTATTGCAACACCTGCAGTATTTAAGTATATTATATTATTTTATTGTTCTGTTTTATCATTATGCAAAAATTCACTATTGCACATGTGGCCTCTTCCATACGACAGATGATAAGTTCTAATCCTGACACTATACAGTACTCATTTGTTAACTTCAATGCTAACTTCTTCACTCCTATTGTTGGCATAAGAATACCCACACTAACTCGTAGCGTGTCGTCGGTATCGTAAGAGACGACAGGGGGAAAAGAGTACAATTTTTTTTATTAGATAGGTTATCTTTTACCACTGTCATATGGCATAAATTATTTAGTAATAATTAATTTGTGACATTTTATCATCTCATGAATATACATATCAATAAAAATGAAGTGTGTCTAACAAACTCGAAGTAACTGCCTTTTATTGAGCTGAGGGATTTGCATGGCATTAAGACATGAATAAATTTTAAAATATTTTCATATTTTTCGTATATTTTGAGTGATTAGTTTAACTCGGAAGACAGGTTTTTTTTTGATAAATCTTCAAATTTATAAAATAAATGGTCTTCAATAATTTTCTTAATCTAAATGAGTTCACATTATTTGTAGGCAAGAAACGTGATGGGATTGATAATTGATAACTGGAGGGCTCAGAACGTACACAATTTGGACACGAGCCGTTTCGTGGAATCCCAAAAAGCTTGACCCGAACTTTATGACAATAAATAACTTAAGAAGTGGTCTGATATACCAGGCCTTTAACCACCAAAAAACCTTATTAGGGGCTTACGGTCGTAAATACGCTTCAGAAGCACTGGGAGTTAGTGAGTGTAAGTGTCTTGTTGTTACGCGCGTCGTGTCTTTTTTAAAATCGTTATAACTCGCTCAAGTTGCGTTTTTGGAAGATTTGTTCAGAACAAAATATTCATTATTTTGCAAGTTGTTTATGCCTACAGCGTCGTTTCTGGATATTTTGAAAATTTGAAATTTTTAGGGATTGACAACCTTTTGACCAACTTGTGCATGGTGGTCCCTTTTTACTTTGTAGTTTTTAAATTATGTTATGTGAAAAGTAGTCTAATAAGTAACAAAGAATAGCACTCATTGCGGTCGCTCATAAATTCAAGTTGTAAATAAATTTCTGGAAAACAAGTCTCCTGTTAAAAAAAATGCGTTTGTCTTGTTGTTTAATTTTGCTTAAAATGGGTGAACTGCCCTCCTATTACTATCATATGGCCGAATAGACCTACAAAGTCTCATGTGCCCTTGTGATAAGGTATAATTTATTTATTTATTTTGGTTTGAAACATTTCGAAACCGTTCAAGCATAAAAAAGTTCGCTAATAAATACTCGTAGTCTTTTGTCAATCCGCCACCGTATAGCGCCGGTGTTCTTTTACTTTTCAAAACCTTCGTTTTGCTATTCTTACGAATTAAACGTTATCAGATCGACTTTACTTTTACATTTTTATAACATTAAATAATATTTAACATTTTTAAATATCAACTTAAATATAAATATCAAAAAACAAATTAAGGTTCTTGATTGTTTGATATTTACAAGTGTTAATTTAAATGAAAATTTAATTTAATAAAAACCAAGGTTATCTAGGATGATTTAACTGTACCTACCTATATAAATGATTTTTTTTATAAAACAAAAAATAGTACAAAATGTTTGTAATCTCTGCATTAAAAGTCATTTACTCTCAATTTTAAAGAAAACACGTAGAAAAACACGTAGTTACCCACTAAAAACAAGTATCCTTCCGTTTGTAACTGATGTTTGATGTCAACTAAATTTTAATTAGGTCTAAACAAGTGAAAAAACCATAAAAAAAATATTTTGTAAATATAATATTAAATTAAATTTATATTATAATAAATTTATTTATATTTACACATGGCTGATGGCACAAAAGGCGTGTCATCAACTTCTGTGGCCAGTCGCCAGGCGTGTTATGAAATATTTGTTCGCCGCCACAGCTAAAAGTTGTCGAAAATCGGTGCCGCAACGAATCGGTTAATGGAAGAAAGCACATCTGCACATCCCTACTGATTTTGGACCTTTAATGCGCAAATATATTGCTCATCTGGAAACTACGTATTTAGCCCAGAAGCAGTGAAATTTTCATAGCTAAGCAATTTCTTAAATTTATTGGAGGTATAGGATTTAGCAGCGAACTATAGCTGAAGTAGCGATGACATTAAATCTTACAGATCGCAGTGATACTGGTCTTCCAGACCTGCATAGCTGCTTGAACAATTAAAAAAAATTAAGTTTACATTAATAGATCCTATTCCACGCAAAGCCAGGGCAGTTCCTACTTACCGGGTCCAGTATTGAATCGTTTAGATTATCCAGGGAATCTCACACAAACACACAAAAAATCATCAAATTTGTTCGAGTAATTTTTGAGTTTAGGCTAGACAAATTGATTTGTAAATTCTTCTTATTTCTTCTTTAGTTTTCAAATGTAATCATCATCATCATCATCATCATTACAACCTTTCATAAGTCCACTGCTGAACATAGGTCTTCCCCAAGGAATGCCACAAAGCACGGTCATGAGCCACCTGCATCCATCGACTTCCTGCATGTCTTACCAGGTCGTCACTCCATCTAGTGGGGGTTCGCCCTACACTTCGTCCTCCGGTACGAGGCTGCCACTCGAGAACCTTTCTTCCCCATCGGTTGTCGGTTCTTCGAGCTATATGGCCGGCCCACTGCCACTTCAGCTTACTATTCCGTTGGTCTATGTTGGTTACTCAGGTTCTATTGCAGATATCCTCATTTCTAAGGTTATCACGCAGAGAAACCCCGAGCATAGCCCTCTCCATAGCTCGCTGACCGACCTTGAGCTTCCTCATATGGCCAGCAGTGAATTTAATAAAATTGAGAATACAACTGCAAGACTTCAAAATACTGTAAGTTCATATTGCGTAGATCGGAACAAAAATTAATAATTTTTAATCTGGAGTTAGCCTTGGTTAACTGTGACATTGGGACGTCATACACCTCAGTCTCCCCGTGACCATGGGTGATGTAAAGTGGTCGAAACGTCAGGAATAGAAAATAAGTTAATATACGCGATCAAATCCAGAAAATTAGTTTTATTTAAATGTGTTGTGTTCGCGTAAATTAAGAAATCAATAATTTTTAAATTTTATAATTAGATAATGTCTTCTATATCCGTATCTTAAAGGATGTCCTGAACATTAACGGCACATAGAAAATTTTCATATTCATAGTCATACATTTCAAGAATTATTATATTATACGTGGTAGAGCCATGCTGCAGCTATTTTAGTAGTATAGTTGTAGCGCGAATGGGTCGGCTCGACCGGGGAAGGACCACGCTCTCACAGAATACCAGCGTGAAATGGCAGCTTGATACTGCTGTGTTTCGTATGGTGAGTGTAGAGAACCGGAGACCCATTTTACTGGAAAAGAGGCATTCCATCTTTGTCCTCACGGGTGACGACGTATCTGCATTTTGATTCTTCATTGAGGGTAAATGTAGATGTCTATGGGTCACAGCAACCACTTACCATCAGGTGGACTGTGTGCTCGTTTGTTACCCTATCCTATAAAAATAGAGATGATTCATTTGAATGCTCGCAATGTTCTTGTAATTTTGCAGATGAGTATGAATGCATGCAAGAAGAATACTGTTTTTATTTTGTTCGGGACACGCATCGCTATAAAACAAAATATGTCTGACTGACCTACGATCGTCTCCATCTTGATATATTTTTCTAAGACGGTGCACACTTAGTTAGCTCCACGTTTGCCTTCTGTCTCAGTCCAAGAATAACAATAGACTTCTCTAGTTCTGGACTCATAAATAGTAAGATTATATACAGCTAATTTGCGACTGTAGTATAATAACATACTTTGGCCATATGGCGTATTTAAAACTTTTTGTAAATCAAAATATAAATTGTACTTACGTCCTTTACAAATCATAATCAAAACAAAATTTAATTTCAAAAGACTTAACTGAATATTTTTAAACTTTTTCACACATCTAAATGCTAAAACAACTATTAATATTTTGTGGAGTAAAATAATCCATACTTAATAAAACCATTATTTGATTTCATTGAATGTAAAACATTCTAAATAGAAACTCAAACACTTAGATATGTAAAGAAAAGTTACTAAAACCGTTCCCTCTAAGAAAACTACGAAAACAAACTATACTAACGCGCCATGCTTATCAATTTGTACATAAGGCAAAGTTACTTATCTACATATGTGCTAGTATTTACGGCCGGCAAAAAATACTAAAGTTATATCAATGACTCAAAGTACAGTACTTTGAGTTGCTGAACAAAATTGAAATGTCTGTTGTCAGTGAAGAAAAATATTAAACTGACAACGACTAAAAATTAATCATAATTTGTATTGCGTAAGTATTTATCAAAACATGAAAATTATGATAAACGACTAAAAATTAATCATAATTTGTATTGCGTAAGTATTTATCAAAACATGAAAATTATGATAAATACCATACTTTTGCAGTGCTTAAGCGCCAAAAAAGTGCTCAGATCATCACGAAATATAGACCAATCGACGCAGAAAACAAAAATCCATTCCAACGATATATATAACTCATTTTGGCCAAAATGGCGCTTAAGTAGTATTGGCTTTCCGGTGACGATATAGAGGTTACTTCAAAAACTCCACTGCTGAACCTCCTCTTAAATTACCTATTATGGGTTATTGGCCATAGTTGCTACGCTTGGCAGACGGACTGGCAACCGATCAGATACTGGCAGATTTTTATTTTCTAGCTGTTATTAAGAAGACGCTGCTGCCCATCTCCTGGTTTGTTTCTCGCTGGCGCCTCTTCCAATACCCACGTGGCGATATGGTATAGTGGATATGCTTACACCGCCACTACAAGCTCATTCGTTTAGACTGCGTGGACTTTCTTCAATGTTTGATCACGAATTAATTGACTATGTTGGCCAAGCTTGGTAGGTGGATCAGGATAGAAAAATAGTGCACTTATTCTTTTTTTATATCTTCATCATGTGTCATGTTATTTTAGGCTGCTAGCACAAGATGGTATGTTAGATCTTTTTGGCATTTCCTATACTCGCCTTTTACGAAATCTATTGAATAAATGAGCTGATCGGTATTGGTATTGCCATTATATGACTAAGGTGGGTATCATATTACTTACTCTGAAACATTTATTTTACTCTACAGGTTTTGCTTGTTTGTTTTCACCCTCTTCACAATCATCACTACAGTGGCCGTGCTGCTCTCAGCGCCTCATATTATCGCTTAGTGAAGCTGAGCGTCCACAGACACATACGAAAGAACTGACTTTATAGTAATTATAATTATGTATTGTAATTTAAACTAATAACGTGGTTCAAACGTAAATGTCTCCGTTAACTATGTCGGAGGACAGTTAATAAAATTAAAATATAATGCACTAACATGACCTAGTTAAGCCCAACATAATTATTGACGAAAACCATTGTGATGTTGACTAGGATGTCATACAGATGAATGTTGACGAGTAGAATTTGTTAAAAGATGATAATTATATTAAGAATTAATTCGATTAATTATGTAATAAACACGGTTCCGTTAATGAAAGCAGAAAGCACGGTTGACTTCACGTAGAATGTTTACGTTTATTTAATCATTTTAAAAGCAAATACATCAATCCACTATTTATTTCAATACTAAAAGCCAACATGTAAATGTAGTATGTAACTGCATAGTTAACAGATGTATTCACTTTCAGATTTAAGTTTCAAAAGAAGTATTATTTACGCAGGATATGAGAATGTTTATATAAATAGGTAAAATACGAAACAATTATCCATAATACAAGTAATTGACGGATAACTGACGATGAAATTACCTTAGGGTATTATTAAGATGTACATAGCGTTAATCATCAATTGTTGTTTAGTCAATTTTAGTAACATATTTTCTTTCTATAATGCAGTTAAAACTCATTTAAAGTCATCACGAATGCTAATTTGTTTTAATAAAATTTAAATTTTTAGCGAATAAACATTACAATCTATAACTAACTCAAGCCTGGAATTGTTTATATTTGTGGAATTGATCCAAAATCAACAACTTAAAGGTACCAAAATAAAAATAGTCTAATTAATATAGAGAAACAGTAAAATAAATCTATCTATATGGAACCATTAACCAAAGAGACAAATAAATCATTAGGTATGGGTAATGCGAAAATCAATTGATATTTTATTTATGATATTATATTAGGTAATATCATGATGTAATCTGTATTTAGGTAAAAGGCAATCATTTGTTATATCATAATCATAACGATCATATTACGAAATTATCATATAACATTAGTGAATATCATTAAAATTTATTATCCTTTAATTTTATATCGCTACTATAAGCCACTTGTAGTAAAATAATCCCGCAAAGCGTATCTTCTGTCACTTCAAATAGTACAATATGTTAAGAAAGTAATATCGTGGAGTAAATATGCGCAATATTTTTTCAATCAAAAGGCCTTTTCAATGCGCATTATAACTATATACATTTTAAATGAGAACCGACACTAGCGATCTAAATTGTCATCGAGACATGTAAATTAACCAAGTTTTTACAAATTGCAAAATATTACAAAGACAGTCAATCAGTAATTACATTCCCAAAACTATTTAAGATTTAATAAAATATTATTGCTTCAAACTTCACTATCTACGTGACGCTATGAATAAATTTCGAGTAGTACTACCCTTTAGCTCATATCCTAGTTATACTATACCATGTACTATTATTGTTCAAATGTAACATTTTTTCACATCTTTATCTATGTCCGTTCCTCAACTCTGTTCTTATAGGTGTCGTGTTAGCCTAGGTAATTGTCGTATCCCTAATTTATATTAGACTATAAAGTGAATTAACACTCGTATAACGGATAAGGAAGCTCTCTAATATTAGTAACTAAAATAGGGTTATTACATCTCAATGTGTTCTTTCGAATTCGAATTGTATTTAGGTTGTCAATAATGGACGTGATGTCAAAATTTATTTGAATTTGACTGGGCGCTTGTTATAGTGTTGGTTTTATCGACACGTTAAAATAAGTGGAGTTAAACAAAATACATTATTTTGAAATTGTTGCTTGTTATTTACTGAGAACTAGATTTATAGACGCTTATATACCTTCATGGGTTATGCCATCAAATACTTTTTTTTTACACTAATACGTGGTTGATATAACAGCTTAATGCTCCAAACATTTCTTTTTTCTGTTATTGATAAACATATTCTACCAATAATGTGGTTATTTATGTCTTTTTAAATACTTCAAAAATACGGCATGTTGTTATATTTTTGTTTTCGTTTATCTTGATATTTATAATTATTGTTACTATGATGTAAAGACCCTTTGAAATATTATTATAATTATAATAATTATTAAGTTAACATTTGAAGTGATTAAAAAAAGAAATTTGTAAAATTATTTCAAAGTTTAAATTAGATTTGTTAGTGCCAAAAATTAGGGTTTATAATTCGTGTAACAAGGATTTTAGGGGTATAAATAGAGAATAAAGTTAAGAGTTTTATTATAAAATAATAAAATTCGAACTAGACTCTTATTAATAACGAACGTTGATCAAGAATTGTACCGTGACTATGGGCTATTCAGCCAATTTTTATATAAAGGAAGAATAAAACTAGAGGTTGTGAAACAATTAAACAGCCCGCGAGTTGCGGTGCAATGTTTAATAAATTATTAAATTAAAGACAAATTATAACAGTCGTAGTTAAAAAATAAAACAATTGAACTAAATGCCTGCCTGGGACCGGGTTAGAATAAAATGTACAAAATAACTGAATCATCTTTTATTTAATTGCAGTGCAGTGTTATTTCATTCTAGCGAACTGCTTATGCTTTTTATCGGGAGAATAAAAATGTGCCAACTTTTAAACCGTTTTTTTAAAATCATACGATGTTATATCAAGTTGCAATGAAAAAAATAAGAATATTTAATTTTGATTTGTTACTGTCATGTAACGACAGGATAGTTGTTGCCAGAAACAAAAAGAAAAAAATTATTTTATCGCATTATTTATTTAGATTAAAGCAATTATCTGTGGGAGTAAATATTTCATATTACACAAACTCACGTTGCTAATATATAGTACCGTTGACACATTTTGTACTCCTTTTTATTTATTGTTACTGCTTATTTTTAAAGTTTACATAATTTTAAAATAAAATTAATGAAAGTACTAGAATTTGACGATATTTTCAAAATGAATGGAATTGTTTTCAGTCTAGAAAGAAAGATGAATGTTTCAACTTTTTACTATTGTGATGATATAATTAATAAAACATTATTTTATTTTTTAATATTTTTTATTTTAAATTAATGTAACTTTGCAGCATCATTACTAAACTATTTTACACCATTAAAATCTTAAATTTCATCAAAATAATTTGTATGGCATAATAAATGTATGAATTTATAATTAAGCGAGAGTTTAAAGTATAACATTTTTTATGTAACTTTATCAGATTTGTAGCATAGCAGTTAAAATATAAAAAAATATTTTTAATTTAAATTTTATTCCTCAAATACTTAGCACACTCTTATGTGTGCTTTAGTTGTAGTTTATTCATTCACGTTATTTCGAGAATCAATACAATCGTGTTTGTTTTTGCTACACTAAATCTTATACAATTTCTTTTAAATGCCATACACACATACGAACCAATATACAGCACAACCGAAATTGAATGCTTTAATTATATAACAGGTATTTTGGATTGTCGTGTATATTCTTAACTCTATCTCTGTATTTTAAGAGCCTGTAATTAAAAATTGACACGGTTTCTCACTTAATCTCTATTCTAAAGATAGCGATATAATTATTAAGTAATATCATTTATTTCTTCTCAAAAGGCGACGTATTGGAATCCATTTTATTGGAATCACTTCTACATTATATGCCATTCTTTGTAATACAACGAGTTTATAACATAATATTACTTGTAAAAAAACTGCCTACAAATAACCTCGTAGAAAACTTATCTTACATCTTACATTACAAGATTTATTTACTTTGATTGCGTATCCATTTAAGTAATAGACTTCTAGAATATATCCATTGTTCAATGTAAACAAGAGTGTATAAATATTCTAAAATCGACCATGGAGAACAGTTGCTTTCCCTGTACTGCTTCCTTTACAACTAAAATCTAGCAATTGTTTAATATATTTCTATTAGTAGGTATGATTTTTGGTTGCTTTTCATAGGGACGAATTAAATAAAACTTTAATTCTTAATACATAACACAGAGCTAATTTCTTTCAAATTCAAACTTTCAGCTGTTTTAGCAGTTTTGTGTTCTTACATGACAAGCATAATATATCAACAAAGGAAACACAAACATTTTTAATTTCTACTTTCTTTAATTTTTAAACTCTCAGCTGTTAAGACTGATGCTGGCATAGAAAATCATTATTTGTCCGGTAATTTTATTCAATAACAGATATTGCGAATAGTTCGTCGAACAGAGTAGATATTGTTATTATATTGTTTGTGATATTATTTGAGATATTAAATAAGAGCGTTGTTCGTCATTGGTTCCAATATAGACGCCTTTTATAAATATCATATTAAACATTCTTATAATTATTCATTGCATTTTGTAAATGTATTTATGATTCTTTGCTCATAAAATATCTCAATCAAGACTTTTGTATATTTTTTTTTTAAATTTTCATTTTCATTAGAGATCGATTAATTGTTAGTCACCGGAAATTCTACTTTAAGTTAGAAGTGTTTTTTTACACAGACGTTCGTTATTTTAAACTATGTGTGTGTTAGAAAATATTTCAAGATTACGAGCAATAAGGGCTTCATATACGCATGCATGATGTTTTTATTGCATTATTAAATTGATTTAGCATATAATCGCCATTTTGTATAGCACATTATTTATTTTTATAACTGTCACATAATACTCCACATTGTGTTCCTGTGGCTTAACCATAGTCAAAATAATTAAAATAATTAATAATATGACTGCAGGTAAGCTGATTAAAATACAACCGATTTTAATGTAAGTTTATAATAAGAAAACTCCTATGGAGGTTTTTATAATAGTGAACGTTTTAAAAAGATACAAAGGTAAATTTGTAAAAAGGAATATTAAACTCGACGGATAATATGTTTATTCGTTAAATTGACTATCGTATCTAGCATTCGATTTGTATAAAAGTAAAATTAAAGCAATCCGATTTATACTAATTCCGTTGTTTTTCTTGTAAACCCCTTGAGCTCTATTGCAATACCCGCAAAGTTTAAGTATATGACTTTACTTTTACATTTTTATAACATTAAATAATATTTAACATTTTTAAATAACAATTTAAATATAAATATCAAAAAATAAATTAAGGTTCTTGATTGTTTGATATTTACAAGTGTTAATTTAAATGAAAATTTAATTTAATAAAAACCAAGGTTATCTAGGATGATTTAGCTGTACCTACCTATATAAATGACTTTTTTATAAAACATAAAATAGTACAAAATATTTGTAAGTCATTTACTCTCAATTTCAAAGAAAGCACGTAGAAAAACACGTAGTTACCCACTAAAAACAAGTATCCTTCCGTTTGTAACTGATGTTTGATGTCAACTAAATTTTAATTTAGTCTAAACAAGTGAAAAAAACCATAAAAAAATATTTTATAAATATAATATTAAATTAAATTTATATTATAATAAATAAATTTATATTTACACATGGCTGATGGCACAAAAGGCGTGTCATCAACTTCTGTGGCCAGGCGCCAGGCGTGTTATGAAATATTTGTTCGCCGCCACAGCTAAAAGTTGTCGAAAATCGGTGCCGCATCAAATCGGTTAATGGAAGAAAGCACATCTGCACATCCGTACTGATTTTGGAAATATACTGCTCATCTGAAAACTACGTATTTAGCCCAGAAGCAGTGCAATTATCATAGCTAAGCAATTTCTTAAATTTATTGGAGATATAGGATTTATCAGTGAACTATATATAAATTTTACAGATCGCAGTGATACTGGTCTTCTAGACCTGCATAGCTGCTTTAACAAAAAAAAATTAAGTTCACATTAATAGATCCTATTCCACGCAAAGCCAGGGCAGTTCTTACCTACCAGGTCCAGTATTGAATCGTTTAGATTATCCAGGGAATCTCACACACACACACAAAAAATCATCAAATTTGTTTTTTTTTATAGGATAAGGGTGACAAACGAGCACACAGTCCACCTGATGGTAAGTGGTTGCTGCAGCCCATAGACATCTACATCTATCCTCGTTTGCGAATCAAAATATAGATGCGTTGTCACCCGTGAGGACTAAGATGGAATGCCTCATTTCCAGTAAAAAGGGCCTCCGGCCACCTGCACTCACCAAGCGAAACGCAGAGGTAAACCTCTACTTCACGCTGGTTTTCTGTGAGGTCGTGGTACCACCCCGGTTCGAGCCGGCCCATCCGTGCGACAGCAAAGTTGCCGCATGGCTCTACTACTGTTTTAAACTGTTCGAGTAATTTTTGAGTTTAGGCTAGACTAATTGATTTGTATATTCTTCTTATTTCTTTTTTAGTTTTCAAATGCAATCATCATCATCATTATCATCATTACAACCTTTCATAAGTCCACTGCTGAACATAGGCCTTCCCCAAGGAATGCCACAAAGCACGGTCCTGAGCCACCTGCATCCATCGATTTCCTGCATGTCTTACCAGGTCGTCACTCCATCTAGTGGGGGTTCGCCCTACACTTCGTCCTCCGGTACGAGGCTGCCACTCAAGAACCTTTCTTCCCCATCGGTTGTCGGTTCTTCGAGCTATATGGCCGGCCCACTGCCACTTCAGCTTACTAATCCGTTGGTCTATGTTGGTTATTGTGGTTTTATTGCAGATATCCTCATTTCTAAGGTTATCACGCAGAGAAACCCCGAGCATAGCCCTCTCCATAGCTCGCTGACCGACCTTAAGCTTCCTCATATGGCCATTAGTGAATTTAATAAAATTAAGAATACAACTGCAAGACTTCAAGATACTGTAAGTTCATACTGCGTAGATCGGAACAAAAATTAATAATTTTTAATCTGGAGGTAGCCTTGGTTAACTGTGACATTGGGACGTCATACACCTCAGTCTCCCCGTGACCATGGGTGATGTAAAGTGCTCGAAATGTCAGGAATAGAAAATAAGTTAATATAATAATAATAATAATAATAATAAAGAGTTTTATTTGTCTCAATTCACACACGGTAACTAAAAGTGTACAAAAAATTATCACAAACTTATCTAGCAACATACGTAAGTAAAAACATACATTAAAAAAAAATGAGACAAACTGGCCTGTGACTCAGCTATGTGGTGATTTGAGGTCACCGCTGGTATTCTGCCACAGCCAACTTTTAAAAAACACAGTATCTTAACCTAATCTTGGCATTGACGTGAAACAACGTAAAGAAAATATAAACACATGTGCTATGTAAATCGGCAAATTTATATAATATGATACTTAATACCTGCCTCCAATTTTTGTTGTTCAAGTAACCATACTTTGCATTTCTTTCTAAATGATTTTACATTCACGATCTCCTGTAAAGGAGGAGGTATATTATTCCAAATTTTGGAGGCAGCATATTTGAAACATCCCTTTGCTTTAACACGCTTATAAGTTGGAAGTATATATAATAGTTTACCCCTTTGTCTCAAACGTGTTATTTGACATTTTGGAGATAATTTTTCATATAAATAATGAGGAGATTGCGAATTATTTAACGAGTGTACGAAACAAGCATATTTTAGTTTTCTGGTGTAACCCATATTTAAAATATTATTTTTAAGTAGATAAGGAGTTATGTGGTTAGTCTTAGGTATGTCAAAACAATAACGCATACACGCATTTTGAACCCTTTGTATTCTTCCTATAGTTTTCTGTGAAAGGCAAGGACCATATACCAAGTCGCAATAATGTAAGTGTGACAAGACTAGACTGTTGCAAAGACGGAGCCGGATATTTGGTTTAAGAAAAGAACGAATTTTGTAAAGAGATTTTAAAGATCCAAAACATTTTCCTATCTTTTGCTGTACGTGTTGTTCAAACGTTAAACCTTCATCCATGTTAAGGCCTAAGTTACGAATACAATCTTCTCGAGGAATAGTTGTGCCACTGATCATGATAGCTGGATCAATTTTTTTGATTAATGCAACCTGATGACGTGTACCCATAATTATACAAGTACTTTTTTTAGGATTCAGTAGTAGGCCATGAGCCTTTGACCAAAGCTCTATTAATTTTAGATCATCATTGAGGCTGGTAACCGCTGTTGTAATACTGTCGGTTTTTGGTAACGTATGGACGTACAATTGGGTGTCATCGGCATAAAGGTGATATTTGGAGTGGTGAACTACATTTTTTATGTCTGCTGTGTATATGGCGAAGAGTGTTGGGCCAAGAATGGACCCTTGTATAACGCCTTTAGAAATTGATAGGGGCTCCGATATATCAGCAGTACCTTCAATATTGATGCATTTTACTTTCTGACTACGCCCGCAGAAGTAAGACTGAAACCACGAACATGCCGATTCGGAAAAACCAACGTTTTTTAATTTTGTCAGTAAAAGTGGTATATTAATGCAGTCGAAAGCCCGAGTGAAATCTAGTAGAACTAGAATGGTACCTTGTCCATTATCAGCGGCGGTAAGAATATCGTCCGTTATGTGTAATAATGCTGTGGTTGTGCTAAATTTTTGCCGAAAACCCGATTGGAAATCTGGAAGGATGGCATTCTCTTTCAGATAGTTAGTAATTTGTGACTGTGCGCACTTCTCAACTATTTTTGACAAAACAGGCAATATACTTATTGGCCTGAGGTCGTCAAAGCTGTCTATCTTCTGTTTCTTAGGTAAGGGTATGATCAATGAGCACTTCCAAACATCAGCAAATACTCCTTCTAACAATGATTTATTAACGATGGCTTCAATAGCAATCAAAGAGTAGGGTAATGTAAACTTAATCATATTCATGCTAATTTCATCACATCCTTTAGAGTTAGAAGAAAAGGAATTAATAATCTTATGTAGCTCTGAAGCAGTCACTCTATTGAAATTGAACTCAGATAAGTTACTACGACAATTACTTTCAAATTTTTCAAACTGTTTTAAATCAACCGGTAACACAGGAACGCTATTTATAAAATGTCTATTGAGTTTTGTGGAATCCAAAAGATGTGCAGGAATTGATTTGCTTGCACCATTCTTAATTGTTTTATTAATATGACGCCACATTACGGACGGATTTTTAATATTATTATTTACAAATTGGGTAAAATATGCTTGTTTCTCAACACGAACAGCGCAATTATATAGGTTGCGCATGTCCTGGTAGAATTTATAAGCTGATTCGGAATTACTTATTTAGCTTTACGACATGCTTTATTACGAATATTTCTCATTTCTATAAGGGTATTGGTCATCCATGGAGATGGAGATTTATTAAATTTACGTGTACATACAGGGGCAAAAAGTATCTACTAAGTCTAAGATAAGAAAGTTGAACAAGTTAACCATTTCATTAAGGTCATTATATTCCAGTATGAGTTCCCAGGGCGTGAATGCAGCTGCATTATTAATATATTTGGCATTATCTGCCAGTGGTCTATACTGGACGGTGCGGGATTTTATATTAGAAATACTAATAGGGAATGTTGCTATTACTAGCCCGTGATCACTTAAGTCATCATTATGTACTACATCTACCGATATGGGTTCCAGATTAACTCTAGTAAATATGACATCAATAAGTGTCGAAGTATGTGGCGTGATACGAGTCGGCAAGTTAACAATTTGATGTAGCTTGTAAGAGTCAGTCAGAACTTCGAAACATTTAGGTAGGGTTACCAGATTGTTACGATCTATACAGTTTATATTAATATCACCTACAATAAATATGTACTCGTATTCAGATCCTAGTACTGATAAAGATTCATGAAGGGAATCAATTGCAATTTCTTGACTTACACACTCAGGACGATATGCAATTCCAATTAACAAACTGTGTCGCTTAGTTTTAATATCAATCCATAATTGTTCAAGTATAGACTCGGGGTGATTAAGTTGTTTTACACGCATATTGGACTTCACATATACACCTACACCGCCACCACGACCACAACGTGGCTTATGTATTAGATTATAGCTAGGAATGGTATAAGCACCAATATCAGAGTCAGTTTTTAGCCATGTTTCGGTTAGACAGACGACATCAAAGTTAGCCAACCGAAATGACGCCACAAATTCATCCCAACCTGTATTAAGCGAATGAATATTTAACAAACCTATAGTAAACTGTCTAATTTTGTCTAATGAATTGAATTTGCCTATTTTTTATGCACGCGACATTGATAGTTAGAGAAATAAAAATACTATAGTTTACACCGAATTAGAACCCAATTTTTTTAAAATATCTTTGTTAACAATATGAATACATTCAGATTTTTCTGTTTTCCCGCACAAAAATTTTTCCATTTTTGACCCAGACAAATCTGAAACCCAGTTCTTTTGCACGGGCCCTTGTTGCCGCATGCAGTTCTTTGTTATCCGCGGTCAGATGTTCTACTATGAAAATCGGTTTTGGTGGATCAGATGCAATTCCTAGTAGGCTAGTGTTGAGTTTACTCTTACTTTCTTTGTTATATTTGCTAGCACTGGCAATGAAAGAATCACGTATACGCTGGTTATTAAATCTTACTAGCACAGATCTTGGCCTGGAACTTTGAGGATTTTGTTTCGAAATTCTAATACAGTGCGATATATTGGTTTCGTTAATATTACAATTTATGACTTTTCCTATTTGAACAACAGTATTTAATATGTTTTCCTCTTTATTTTCTGGTAGACATTGTATTTCGATATTAGACGATCTTGCAAATTGTTCCTTTACATTCAAATTATTCCTTATAGTGTGAACAGATGCCTTCAATTTCTCATTATCAGTTTCAAGGTTTTTAATAATAATAGACTTTTCCGCAATGTTTCTTTTCAGTTCTTCAAATTTTTCATTAAAAAATGTCATTGACTCGTGGAAAGTTGCAAGTTGTTCTTTAATTATCTCCAACTGCTCAGATACTTGCACCTGTATTGCTGATTTTAGAGCAGCTGTTAGCTCCTCCTTAATGATTCTGCGGAGATTTTGAACGTTTAACATGGTCTCCGAATCATAGTTATCAACATTAACTTTCTGCGTTGTTCGCATAGTGACATTACTGTAGTCATGATTACCCTCAACATTCTCGCAGGCATCCGATGTTTTGGAAACTATGCAACTGTTTTGCGTACGCACTGGTGTATTTGTGTTATCAACTTTTGGTTGTTTATTACGACACACAAGACACTTCCATGACTTTTTACTTTCTCTGGTCATCAGTTGAAATCGTTTTGTAGACACGTTTGCGCACAATAAATCGTAACAGAGGACCGCAATACGCGCATATTAAATATTCACGACTTTTGATTATATTTGGACAACCTACACAAGCGCGTTTTGAGTCACAATTTGAATCCATTGTATAAGATATGAATTTATTCAATGACTAAAATTGAAAAAAGTATTCCTCTGGTAAGACTCGAACCGAGTTTTTCAGATGTCGTTTACTCTTGTGTTCGCTACGTTAACCAGTACGCTGTGTTTACTATTACGCGGATGGTGAAATATGACATCTATTTCTAGGATATATTCTTTAACTACAAAATGAATGTAAGGTACATTGAAATATTAGTAAATAGCAAAATAATTCCTCAAATTGAAGGGAAAAAAGTTCAACTTCTTATTACACTCAAACACTGTTTTAACACTTTAACTGCTTGTCAGAGATAGCTTTTTTTTGAAACAAATTACATTATCTACAACTTTTTACATACATAAGCCGATTCTAACTAGCACCGTGAATAATTCTTGCAAACAACGTTACATAGGTGTGACGTCTAGCCTGGTTGCGCGTGATAAATATAAGCGATCAAATCCAGAAAATTAGTTTTACTTAAATGTGTTGTGTTCGCTTAAATTAAGAAATCAATAATTTTTAAATTTTATAATTAGATAATGTCTTCTATATCCGTATCTTGAAAGGTGTCCTGAACATTAACGGCACATAAAAAATTTTCATATTCATAATCATACATTTCAAGAATTATTATATTATACGTGGTAGAGCCATGCTGCAGCTATTTTAGTAGTATAGTTGTAGCACAAATGGGTCGGCTCGACCGGGGAAGGACCACGCTCTCACAGAATACCAGCGTAAAATGGCAGCTTGATACTGCTGTGTTTCGTATGGTGAGTGTAGAGAACCGGAGACCCATTTTACTGGAAAAGAGGCATTCCATCTTTGTCCTCACGGGTGACGACGTATCTGCATTTTGATTCTTCATTGAGGGTAAATGTAGATGTCTATGGGTCACAGCAACCACATACCAACATGTGGACTGTGTTCTCGTTTGTTACCTTATCCTATAAAAATAGAGATGATTCATTTGAATGCTCGCAATGTTCTTATAATTTTGCAGATGAGTATGAATGCATGCAAGAAGAATACTGTTTTTATTTTGTTCGGGACAACGCATCGCTATAAAGCAAAAGATTTCTGACTGACCTACAATCGTCTCCATCTTGATATATTTTTCTCAGATGGTGCACACTTCGTTAGCTCCACGTTTGCCTTCTGTCTCAGTCCAAGAATAACAATAGACTTTTCTAGTTCTAGACTCATAAATAGTAAGATTATATACAGCTAATTTGCGACTGTAGTATAATAACGTACGTTGGCCATATGGCGTATTTAAAACTTTTTGTAAATCAAAATATAAATTGTACTTACGTCCTTTACAAATCATAATCAAAACAAAATTTAATTTCAAAAGACTTCTTTTTGTAAATCAAAATATAAATTTGTACTTACGTCCTTTACAAATCATAATCAAAACAAAATTTAATTTCAAAAGACTTAACTGAATATTTTTTTAACGTTTTTCACACATCTAAATGCTTAACCATACTATTAATGTTTTGTGGAGTAAAATAATCCATACTTAATAAAAACCATTATTTCATTTCATTGAATGTAAAACATTCTAAATAGAAACTCAAACACTTAGATATGTAAAGAAAAGTTACTAAAACCGTTCCGTAAATAAGGCAAAGTTACTTATCTACATATGTGCTTGTATTTACGGCCGGCAAAAAATACTAAAGTTATATCAATGACTCAAAGTACAGTACTTTGAGTTGCTGAACAAAATAGAAATGTCTGTTGTCAGTGAAGAAAAAATACTAAATTGACAACGACTAAAAATTAATCATAATTTGTATTGCGTAAGTATTTATCAAAACATGAAAATTATGATAAATACCATACTTTTGCAGTGCTTAAGCGCCAAAAAAGTGCTCAGATCATCACGAAATATAGACCAATCGACGCAGAAAACAAAAATCCATTCCAATGAGTATATATAACTCATTTTGGCCAAAATCGCGCTTAAGTAGTATTGGCTTTCCGGTGACGATATAGAGGTTACATCAAAAACTCCACTGCTGAACCTCCTCTTAAATTACCTATTATGGGTTATTGGCCATAGTTGCTACGCTTGGCAGATGGACTGGCAACCGGTCAGATACTGGCAGATTTTTTATTTTCTAGCTGTTATTAAGAAGACGCTGCTAATTATCTCCTGGTTTGTTTCTCGCTGGCGCCTCTTCCAATATCCACGTGGCGATATGGTATAGTGGATATGCTTACACCGCCACTACAAGCTCATTCGTTTAGACAGCGTGGACTTTCTTCAATGTTTGATCACGAATTAATTGACTATGTTCGCCAAGCTTGGTAGGTCGATCAGAATACCCAAGTAGTGCACTTATTCTTTTTTTATGTCTTCATCGTGTATCATGTTATTTTAGGCTGCTAGCACAAGATGGTATGTTAGATCTTTTTAACATTTCCTATACTCGCCTTTTACGAAATCTATTGAATAAACGAGTTGATCGGTTTTGGTACCTGCCATTACATGACTAAGGTGGGTATCATATTACTTACTCTTAAACATTTATTTTACTCTACAGGTTTTGCTTGTTTGTTTTCACCCTCTTCACAATCATCACTACAGTGGCCGTGCTGCTCTCTCAGCGCCTCATATTATCGCGTAGTGAAGCTGAGCGTCCACAGACACATACGAGAGAAGTAACTTTATTGTAATTATAATTATGTATTGTAATTTAAACTAATAACGTGGTTCAAACGTAAATGTCTCCGTTAACTATGTCGGAGGACAGTTAATAAAATAAAAATATAATGCACTACATAACCTAGTTAAGCCCAACATAATTATTGAAGAATAAAACCATTGTGATGTTGACTAGGATGTTATACAGATGAATGTTGACGAGTGGAATTTGTTTAAAAGATGATAATTATATTAAGAATTAATTCTATTAATTATATGTAATAAACACGGTTCCGTTAATGAAAGCAGAAAGCACGATTGACTTCACGTAGAATGTTACGTTTATTTTAACATTTTAAAAGCAAATACATCAATCCACTATTTATTTCAATACTCAAAGCCAACATATAAATGTGCTATGTAACTGCATAGTTAACAGATGTATTCACTTCCAGATTTAAGTTTCAAAAGAAGTATTATTTACGCAGGATATGAGAATGTTTATATAAATAGATTAAATAAAATACGAAACAATTATCCTTAATACAAGTAATTGACAGATCACTGACGATGAAATTACCTTAGGGTATTATTAAGATGTACATAGCGTTAATTATCAATTGTTGTTTAGTCAATTTTAGTAACATATTTTCTTTCTTAAATGAAGTTAAAACTCATTTAAAGTCATAAGTAATATTTATTCAATAAAATTTTAGTTTTTAGTGAATAAACATTACAATCTATAACTAACTCAAGCCTGGAATTGTTTATATTTGTGGAATTGATCCAAAATCAACAACTTAAAGGTACCAAAATAAAAATAGACTAATTAATATAGAGAAACAGTAAAATAAATCTATATGGAACCATTAACCAAAGAGACAAATAAATCATTAGGTATGGGTAATGCGAAAATCAATTGATATTTTATTTATGATATTATATTAGGTAATATCATGATGTAATCTGTATTAAGGTAAAAGGCAATCATATGTTATATCATAATCATAACGATCATATTACGAAAGAATCATATAACATTAGTGAATATCATTAAAAGTTATTATCCTTTAATTTTATATCGCTACTATAAGCCACTAGTAGAAAAATAATCCCGCAAAGCGTTTCTTCTGTCACTTCAAATAGTACAATATGTTAAGAAAGTAATATCGTGGAGTAAATATGCGCAATATTTTTATAATCAAAAGGCCCTTTCATTTGCGTTCTAATTATGTACATTTTAAATCAGAAGCGAAACATGTAAATTAACCAAGTTTTTAGAGAATACTTTGCAAAATATTACAAAGACCGTCAATCAGTAATTACATTCCCAAAACTATTTAAGATTTAATAAAATATTATTGTTTAAAACTTCAATATCTACGTGACGCTATGAATAAATTTCGAGTAGTTCTACCCTTTAGCTCATATCCTAGTTATACTATACCATGTTATAGTATTGTTCAAATGTAACATTTTTTCTCATCTTTATCTATGTCCGTTCCTCAACTTTGTTCTTATAGGTGTCGTGTTAGCCTAGGTAATTGTCGTATCCCTAATTTATATTAGACTATAAAGTGAATTAACACTCGTATATCGGATAAGGAAGCTCACTATTATTAGTAACTAAAATAGGGTTATTACATCTCAATATGTTCTTTCGAATTCAAATTGTATTTAGGTTGTCAATAATCGACGTGATGTCAAAATTTATTTGAATTTGACTGGGCGCTTGTAATAGTGTTGGTTTTATCGACACGTTAAAATAAGTGGAGTTAAACGAAATACATTATTTTGAAATTGTTGCTTGTTATTTACTGAGAACTAGATTTATAGACGCTTATATACGTTCATGGGTTATGGCATCAAATACTTTTTTTTTACAATAACACGTGTTTGATATAACAGCTTAATACTCCAAACATTTCTTTTTGCTGTTATTGATAAACATATTCTACGAATAATGTGGTTATTTATGTCTTTTTAAATACTTCAAAAATACGGCAAGTTGTTATATTTTTGTTTTCGTTTGTCTTGATATTTATTATTATTGTTACTATGATGTAAAGACCCTTTGAAATATTATTATAATTATAATAATTATTAAGTTAACATTTGAAGTGATTAAAAAAAGAAATTTGTAAAATTATTTCAAAGTTTAAATTAGATTTGTTAGTGCCAAAAATTAGGGTTTATAATTCGTGTAACAAGGATTTTAGGGGTATAAATAGAGGATAAAGTTATGAGTTTTATTATAAAATAATAAAATTCGAACTAGACTCTTATTAATAACGAACGTTGATCAAGCATTGTACCGTGACTATGGGCTATTGAGACAATTTTTATATGAGGGAAGAATAAAACGAGAGGTTGTGAAACAATTAAACAGCCCGCGAGTTGCGGTGCAATGTTTAATAAATTATTAAATTAAAGACAAATTATAACAGTCGTAGTTAAAAAATAAAACAATTGAACTAAATGCCTGCCTGGGACCGGGTTAGAATAAAATTTACAAAATAACTGAATCATCTTTTATTCAATTGCAGTGCAGTGTTATTTCATTCTAGCGAACTGCTTATGCTTTTTATCGGGAGAATAAAAATGTGCCAACTTTAAAACCGTTTTTTTAAAATACATACGATGTTATATCGAGTTGCAATTAAAAAAAATTAAGAATTTTTAATTTTTAATTTGTAACTGTCGTGTAACGACAGGATAGTTGTTGCCAGAAATAAAAAGAAAAAAATATTTTATCGCATTATTTAGATTAAAGCAATTATCTGTGGGAGTAAATATTTCCGTACCGTTGACACATTTTTGTACTCCATTTTATTTATTGTTACTGCTTATTTTTAAAGTTTACATATTTTTAAAATAAAATTAATCAAAGTACTAGAATTTGACGATATTTTCAAAATGAACAGAATTGTTTTCAGTCTAGAAAGAAAGATGAATGATTCAACTTTTTACTATTGTGATGATATAATTAATAAAACATTATTTAATTTTTTAATTTTTTTTATTTTAATTTAATATAACTTTGCAGCATCATTGCTAAACTATTTTACACCATTAAAATCTTAAATTTCATAAAAATTGTTTGTATGGCATTATAAATGTATGAATTTATAATTAAGCGAGAGTTTAAAGTATAAAATTTTTTTGTAACTTTATCAGATTTGTAGCATAGCAGTTAAAATATAAAAAAAATATTTTTAAATTTAAATTTTATTCCTCATATACTTAGCACACTCTTATGTGTGCTTTAGTTGTAGTATATTCATTTACGTTATTTCGAGAATCAATACAATCGTGTTTGTTTTTGCTATACCAAATCTTATACAATTTCTTTTAAATGCCATACACACATACGAAACAATATACTGCACAACCGAAATTGAATGCTTTAATTATATAACAGGTATTTTGGATTGTCGTGTATATTCTTAACTCTATCTTTGTATTTCAAGAGCCTGTAATTAAAAATTGACACGGTTTCTCACTTAATCTCTATTCGTAAGATAGCGATATAATTATTATGTAATATCATTTATTTCTTCTCAAAAGGCGACGTATTGGAATCCATTTTATTGGAATCACTTCTACATTATATGCAACTACTTTGTCACATAACGAGCTTATAACATAATATTACTTGTAAAAAAAACTGCCTACAAATAACTTCGTAGAAAACTTATCTTACATTACAAGATTTCTGAAATTTGATTGCGTATCCATTTAAGTAATAGACTTCTAGATTATATCCATTGTTCAATGTAAACAAGAGTATATAAATATTCTAAAATCGACCATGGAGAACAGTTGCTTTCCCTGTACTGCTTCCTTTACAACTAAAATCTAGCAATTGTTTAATGTATTTTTATTAGTAGGTATGATTTTTGGTTGCTTTTCATAGGGACGAATTAAATAAAACTTTAATTCTTAATATATAACACAGAGCTAATTTCTTTCAAATTCAAACTTTTAGCTGTTTTAGCAGTTTTGTGTTCTTACATGACAAGCATAATATATCAACAAAGAGAACACAAACTTTTTTAATTTCTACTTTCTTTAATTTTTAAAATCTCAGCTGTTAAGACTGATGCTGGCATAGAAAATCATTATTTGTCCGGTGATTTTATCCAATAACAGATATTGCGAATAGTTCGTCGAACAGAGTAGATATTGTTATTATATTGTGTGTGATATTATTTGAGATATTAAATAAGAGCGTTGTTCGTCATTGGTTCCAATATAGACGCCTTTTATAAATACAGTATTACACATTTTTATAATTATTCGTTACATTTTGTAAATGTATTTATAATTCTTTGCTTATAAAATATCTCAATCAAGACTTTTGTATACTTATTTTTTTTAAATAATTTTCATTTTCATTAGAGATCGATTAATTGTTAGTCACCGGAAATTCTACTTTAAGTTAGAAGTGTTTTTTTTAAAAAAGTTCGTTATTTTAAAATATGTGTGTGTTTGAAAAGGTTTCAAGATTACGAGCAATTAGGGCTTGATATACGCATGCATGATGTTTTTATTTAATTATTAAATTAATTTAGTATATAATCGCCATTTTGTATAGCACATTATTTATTTTTATAACTGTCACATAATACTCCACATTGTGTTCCTGTGGCTTAACCATAGTCAAAATAATTAAAATAATTAATAATATGACTAAGCTGATTAAAATACAACCGATTTTAATGTAAGTTTATAATAAGAAAACTCCTATGGAGGTTTTTATAATAGTGAACGTTTTAAAAAGATACAAAGGTAAATTTGTAAAAAGGAATATTAAACTCGACGGATAATATGTTTATTCGTTAAATTGACTATCGTAAGTAGCATTCGATTTGTATAAAAGTAAAATTAAAGCAATCCGATTTATACTAATTCCGTTGTTTTTCTTGTAAATCCTTGAGCTCTATTGCAACACCCGCAAAGTTTAAGTATATTATATTATTTTATTCTTTTTTATCTTTATGCAAAAATTCACTATTGCACATGTGGCCTCTTCCATACGACAGATGATAAGTTCTAATCCTGACACTATACAGTACTCATTTGTTAACTTCAATGCTAACTTCTTCACTCCTATTGTTGGCATAAGAATACCCACACTATCTCGTAGCGTCTCGTCGGTGGCGTAAGAGACGACAGGGGGAAAGAGAATTTTTTTTTTATAGGAGAGGGGGCAAACGAGCATGCGGCTCACCTGATGGTAAGTGACTACCGCCGCCCATGAACAACTGCAACACCAGGGAGGGAATTGCAGATGCGTTGCCGGCCTTTTAAAAAGGAGTACGCTCTTTTCTTGAAGGTCCCTAAGTCGTATCGGTCCGGAAAATCGCTGATGCTAATCGATTCCACAAGGAAGTCGTACGAGGAAGAAAACATCTTCTAAATCGCACAGTGGTGGACCGCCAATCATCCAGATGGTGTGGATGGTATCGGGAATTCTGCCGCGATGTGCGTTCGTGAAATTTGGCGGCTGGGATTAATTCGAACAATTCCTCAGAGCACTCCCCATGGTGACAGATGCGAAAGAAAATGCAAAGAGATGCAACATCTCTTCGCAGTGCCAATGAATCGAGCCGATCGGAAAGGGCTCGGTCGTTGACGATTCGAGCCGCTCTGCGCTGGATGCGGTCAAGTGGAAGGAGCTGGCACTGGGGAGCCCCTGCCCAGAGATGGGAACAGTATTCCATGTGAGGCCTAACCTGCGCCTTGTAAAGTTGCAGGCGGTGTGCCAGCATGAAATACTGTCCCGCTCTGCTGAGCACGCCAAGCTTTTTAGAGGCTAATTTGGCCTTCTCTTCCAAGTGACCACGAAACTGCACGTCACTCGATATGTCGACGCCAAGGATTCCGATACTGGCTGAGGCAACTAGGGGAGTGCCTTGAAACTGAGGAGATACGACAAAGGGGTTCTTTTTAGCGGTAAACGCGCAAACTTGTGTCTTCTGAGGATTAAACTGGACTACATTTAGTCGCCCCCAGTCCGAGACTTTGTCCAGCAAAGACTCGACTTCAGACACAAGTTTATTCCGGTACTCGGAGACGTTTCCCCCGAGAAATATTAGCACGGCCGGTGTATAGAGCATCACCAGTGCTGTCATCCGCATAGCAATGAATGTTACCAGTTAGCAACATATCATTGATATGCAGAAGAAACAGCGTTGGTGTTAGCACACAGCCTTGTGGAACACCAGCGTTAATAGGCTTGCAGTCAGAACATGCACCGTCTACAACGACCTTGATGCTCCGATCTGCAATGAAGCTGGTGATCCAATTGCACAATTTCTCGGGAAGCCCATAGGAAGGGAGCTTCGAAAGAAGCGCTTTGTGCCAAACCCGATCGAAGGCCTTCGCAATGTCCAAACTAACGGCCAACGCCTCCTCCTTGGACTCTACTGCCTCCGCCCATCTATGGGTCAGGTAGACCAGAAGATCACCAGCTGATCGACCCCGACGAAAACCGTACTGGCGGTCACTAATCAGCTGGTGATCCTCAAGGTACCGGATGAGCTGGCAGTTAACAATGGATTCCATTAATTTGAAGAACAAGGAGGTGATCGCGATAGGCCTATAGTTGGACGGGTCTGAGCGGTCGCCTTTTTTAGGGATCGGGTGGACATAAGCTGTCTTCCATGAATTCGGGACTACGCCTTGGGAGTAGGAGTACCGGAAAAGACGCGTTAGGACCGGTGCCAACTCCGGAGCACACGTCCTCAGCACAATTGGGGGGGATTCCGTCAGGCCCACTCGACTTCTGGATGTCCAGGGAGAGAAGTGCTTTGCGAACCGAGCGCTGTGAGAACAGCACATCCGGCAAGAAGCACTCACACCGCGGGATGGTCGGCGGTGTTTTCCCCCCGTCATCAAGAGTCGAGTTGGATGCAAAAAGGGAGCCTAAAAGGTCGGCTTTGTCTTTTGCGTCATGGGCCAGTGAGTCGTCCTCCCTGTGCAAAGATGGTAGTGATGGCTTACAGAAATTCCCTTGGACAGCCTTGGCGAGAGACCAGAATGCACGGGTTCCCGAAGGAAGGCGAACTAGTTTCTCGCCAATTCTGCCTATGTGCTTTGACTTTGCCTTGGCAATAACTCTTTTGAAGGACCTGGAGGCGAAGTTCTACTTCTTTTTAAGTATGCTGGTGTTTACATCCCGAGTCGCCGAAGCCGCAGCCCAGGCTTGATAACACTCCTGCTTACTGCGTAATGCAGTTTTACAGGAGCGACCAAACCAAGGCTGAGATCTGCCTCCGATGGGTACCACAGATGATGGAATAAATAGTTCCATTCCCTGTAGCACCACATCAGTGACAGAGTCAGCAACAGCGCTGGGATCATCCGGCGAGAAGCAAACCCACCCCCATGGGTAGGATGCAAAGAAAGACCGCATTCCGTCCCAATCCGCCGACCTGTAATGCCAAACACGGCGGCAACCTGCAGAACGCAACCGCGAAGGGAGCGTGAGTGGCACCACACTCCAGATCAGACAGTGGTCCGAAGAGCCGAGAGGGGCATCGACGGAAACCTGATATCCGTCCGGATGAGAGGTCAGCAGAAGGTCCAACAGGGAAGGTGTATGATCCTCCACATCTGGAATCCGCGTAGGCGAAGTAACCAGTTGTGTCAGACCATATGCCAAGGCAAAATCATAAACAGCTCTCCCCGCATGATCGGTTAAACGTGAACCCAGCCATTCGGCATGGTGGGCGTTAAAATCGCCAAGGATCACGATCTCTGCGGATGGGACCTGTTGTAGCAAGGAATCTGTAGCCATTTGGACGTGGTCGATGAGTCGGTCTGTTTCGGTATTACCGCTATGGGACCTATAGAGGCACCCGTAGACGCGCGGATGGTCGTCGCTGTCTACGCGTAGCCAAAGAATGGACAGGTCCGAACCTTCAAGACTGCCGAGGCGTCGAGAACAGATGTCCTCTCTGACATACACGCAAACTCCAGCCCGAGGCACAAAGGAGTGCTCCAATTTGTACCCCGGGTAGGAGAGATACGAAATATCAGCCGGAGAGGAAACCTGCGTCTCGGTCAGGAAGAGCAAGGCCGGCTTTGCCGTCTCGAGATGGTAGTGGACGGCGTTCAGTTTAGAGTGAAGTCCCCTGATGTTGCAGAAATTCACGGATAGCGTGGCAGGGGTCGCCTTGGTATTATTGCTCAGTTTGCCCCGAGCAGTTATGTTTTTGAGCGGAATTTTGCCCCCCCCAGAATACGCGGGGCAGCCTGAGCACCCACGCTCAGGATTAGAATAACATGGTCGTGGATGCTCAGCGAGGGATTCTCCAGGGGTACTGGTACCCTCCTGGGGTAGTCTTTTGTGTAATTCCGCTACCATGTTGATGGGGGGGGGGGGGGGGGAATTGGGCCTCCGGCCACCTGCACTCACCAGACGAAACGCAGAAGCAAAGCTTCTACTTCACGCCGGTTTTCTGTGAGGTCGTGGTACCAACCCGGCTCGAGCCGGCCCATACGTGCAACAGCGTAAACTGCGTGGCTCTACCACCGTCAAAATTTACATTTACAATTTTTTTATTAGATAGGTTATCTTTTACCGCTGTCATATGGCATAAATTATTTAGTAATAATTAATTTGTGACATTTTATCATCTCATGAATATACATATAAATAAAAATGAAGTGTGTCTAACAAACTCGAAGTAACTGCCTTTTATTGAGCTGAGGGATTTGCATGGCATTAAGGCATGAATAAATTTTAAAATATTTTCATATTTTTCGTATATTTTGAGTGATTAGTTTAACTCGGAAGACATGGAGGTTTTTCTTGATAAATCTTCAAATTTATAAAATAAATGGTCTTCAATAATTTTCTTAATCTAAATGAGTTCACATTATTTGTAGGCAAGGAACGTGATGTCTAACTCGCACTGGAGGGCTCAAAACGTACACAATTCGGACACGAGCCGTTTTGTGGAATCCCAAAAAGCTTGACCCGAACTTTATGACAACAAATATTTTAAGAAGTGGTCTGATGTATCAGGCCTTAAACTACCAAAAAACCTTATTAGGGGCTTACGGTCGTAAATACGCTTCAGAAGCACTGGGATTTAGTAAGAGTAAGTTGTGTATTCTGGCATTAGCCCTGACTGGACCCTGTTGTCTACAAAGCTTATGTCCATCATAGGACTAATTAAGACAAGAATATACCGATTCTGTTCTTTAACCGGTTTAGTGCGGCTGGCACGCCCGGCGCGCCAAAGATTATTTTGTGTGGCGTATGACACGCGAGTCGTGTCTTTTATTAAAATCGTTATAACTCGCTCGAGTTGCGTTTTTGGAAGATTTATCCAGAACAAAATATTCATTATTTTGCAAGTTCTTCATGCCTTCAGCGTCGTTTCAGGATATTTTGAAAATTTGAAATTTTTAGGGGTTGACAACCTTTTTTTAACTTGTGAATGGTGGTCTCTTTTTACTTTGTAGATTTTAAATTATGTTGAGGAAAAGTAATCTAATAAGTAACAAAGAATAGCACTCATTGCGATCGCTCATAAATTCAAGTGTAAATAAATTTCTGGAAATACAAGTCTCCTGTTAAAAAAATGCGTTTGTCTTGTTGTTTAATTTTGCTTAAAATGGTTGAACTGCCCTCTTATTACTATCATATGGCTGAATAGACCTACGAAGTACCATAAGCTCTTGTGATATTGTATTAGGTTTATTTTTGTTTGAAACAGTTCGAAACCGTTCATGCATAAAAAAGTTCGCTAATAAATAGTCTTTTGTCAATCCGCCGCCGTATAGCGCCGGTGTGTTTTTACTTATCAAAACACTTGTTTTGCTATTTTTACTAATAAGACGTTATCAGATTGACTTTACTTTTACTTTAAATATATTTAAATAATATTTAACATTTTTAAATATCAATTTAAATATAAATATCAAAAAATATATTAAGGTTCTTGATTGTTTGATATTTACAAGTGTTAATTTAAAGGAAAATTTAATTTAATAAAAACCAAGGTTATCTAGGATGATTTAGCTGTACCTACCTATATAAATGATTTTTTTTATAAAACAAAAATTAGTACAAAATGTTTGTAATCTCTGCATAAAAAGTCATTTACTCTCAATTTTAAAAACACGTAGAAAAACACGTAGTTACCCACTAAAAACAAGTATCCATCCGTTTGTAACTGATGTTTGATGTCAACTAAATTTTAATTAGGTCTAAACAAGTGAAAAAACCATAAAAAATTATTTTCTAAAATATAATATTAAATTAAATTTATATTATAATAAATATATTTATATTTACACATGGCTGATGGCACAAAAGGCGTGTCATCAACTTCTGTGGCCAGGCGCCAGGCGTGTCATGAAATATTTGTTCGCCGCCACAGCTAAAAGTTGTCGAAAATCGGTGCCGCAACGAATCGGTTAATGGAAGAAAGCATATCTGCACATCCGTACTGATTTTGGACCTTTAATACGCAAATATATTGCTCATCTAGAAACTACGTATTTAGCCCATAAGCAGTGAAATTTTCATAGCTCAGCAACTTCTTAATTTTATTGAAGATATTGGATTTAGCAGCGAACTCTAGGTGAAGTAGCGATCACATTAAATCTTACAGATCGCAGTGATGCTGGTCTTTCTAGACCTGCATAGCTGCTTGAACGATAAAAAAATTAAGTTCACATTAATAGATCCTATTCCACGCAAAGCCAGGGCAGTTCCTACCTACCGGGTCCAGTATTGAATCGTTTAGATTATCCAGGGAATCTCACACAAACACACAAAAAATCATCAAATTTGTTCGAGTAATTTTTGAGTTGAGGCCAGACAAATTGATTTGTATATTCTTCTTCGTGATTCTTTAGTTTTCAAATGTAATCATCATTATCATCATCATCACTACAACCTTTCATAAGTCCACTGCTGAACATAGGCCTTCCCCAAGGAATGCCACAAAGCACGGTCCTGAGCCACCTGCATCCATCGACTTCCTGCATGTCTTACCAGGTCGTCACTCCATCTAGTGGGGTGTCGCCCTACACTTCGTCCGCCGGTACAAGGTTGCCACTCGAGAACCTTTCTTTCCCATCGGTTGTCAGTTCTTCGAGCTATATGGCCGGCCCACTGCCACTTCAGCTTACTAATCCGTTGGTCTATGTTGGTTACTCTGGTTCTATTGCAGATATCCTCATTTCTAAGGTTATCACGCAGAGAAACCCCGAGCATTGCCCTCTCCATAGCTCGCTGACCGACCTTGAGCTTCCTCATATGGCCAGCAGTGAATTTAATAAAATTAAGAATACAACTGCTTGACTTCAAGATACTGTAAGTTCATACTGCGTAGATCGGAACAAAAATTAATAATTTTTAATCTGGAGGTAGCCTTGGTTAACTGTGACATTGGGACGTCATACACCTCAGTCTCCCCGTGACCATGGGTGATGTAAAGTGCTCGAAACGTCAGGAATAGAAAATAAGTTAATATACGCGATCAAATTCAGAAAATTAGTTTTATTTAAATGTGTAGTGTTCGCGTAAATTAAGAAATCAATAATTTTTAAATTTTATAATTAGACTAGCTGACCAGGCAGACGTTGTTCTGCCCTTTCCGAACGACCATTTGCTTTTTCAAAAAAACTCCTGAAATTAGCAATAAAAAAATTGAGGGTCAATTATCGGGATAAAAACTATCCTATCTCTCAAGTTGCACACAGTCTGCAAAATTTTTTTGAAATCGGGTCTATCTGTTGAATACTTACAGCAACACGTGGTGGTTATACTACTAAATTGTAGCTTATATTAAAACGTTTGTATTTTAACATAGCGCCATCTATTAAATATTTACTCAATCCAGTCAACAGATATCGTCATCTGACAGAATCGTTTGGAGCTAACAGATAATTGTGACTGTCAAATAATACACAAATAATTTTCAATAAAATTATATTGTATTGCGACTATAAATTGAGATGAAAGCTATCCTATCTTTTAAGTTGGACCAAACTGCACATTGACCAAAAATTTCATTTAAATCAGTTCAGTAGTTTAGGAGTCCATCGCGGACAAACAACGTGACACGTACTTTTTATATATAAAGATAATGTCTTCTACATCCGTATCTTGAAGGGTGTCCTGAACATTTTTTTTTTATAATATAAGGGTGACAAACGAGCACACAGGCCACCTGATGGTAAGCGGCTGCTGCGGCTCATAGACATCCACATCTATCCTCTATTACATATCAAAATGCAGATGCGTTGTCACCCGTGAGGACTAAGATGGAATGCATCATTTCCAGTAAAAAGGGCCTCCGGCCACCTGCACTCACCAAGCGAAACGCAGAGGTAAACCTCTACTTCACGCTGGTATTCTGTGAGGTCGTGGTACCACCCCGGTTCGAGCCGGCCCATCCGTGCGACAGCAAAAGCTGCCGCGTGGCTCTACCACTGTTATGACATTAACGGCACATAGAACATTTTCATATTCTTAGTCATACATTTCAAGAATTATTATATTATACATGGTAGAGCCATGCTGTAGCTATTTTAGTAGTATAGTTGTAGCACGAATGGGTCGGAATTGGCGGCTCGACCGGGGAAGGACCACGCTCTCACAGAATACCAGCGTGAAATGGCAGCTTGATACTGCTGTGTTTCGTATGGTGAGTGTAGAGAACCGTAGACCCATTTTACTGGAAAAGAGGCATTCCATCTTAGTCCTCACGGGTGACGACGTATCTGCATTTTGATTCTTCAATGAGGGTAAATGTAGATGTCTATGGGTCATAGCAACCACTTACCATCAGGTAGACTGTGTGCTCGTTTGTTACCCTATCCTATAAAAATAGAGATGATTCATTTGAATGCTCGCAATGTTCTTGTAATTTTGCAGATGAGTATGAATGTATGCAAGAAGAATACTGTTTTTATTTTGTTCGGGACACGCATCGCTATAAAACAAAAGATTTCTGACTGACCTACGATCGTCTCCATCTTGATATATTTTTCTAAGATGGTGCACACTTCGTTAGCTCCACGTTTGCCTTCTGTCTCAGTCCAAGAATAACAATAGACTTTTCTAGTTCTGGACTCATAAATAGTAAGATTATATACAGCTAATTTGCGACTGTAGTATAATAACATACTTTGGCCATATGGCGTATTTAAAACTTTTTGTAAATCAAAATATAAATTGTACTTACGTCCTTTACAAATCATAATCAAAACAAAATTTAATTTCAAAAGACTTAACTGAATATTTTTAAACGTTTTTCACACATCTAAATGCTAAACCAACTATAAATATTTTGTGGAGTAAAATAATCCATACTTAATAAAACCATTATTTCATTTCATTGAATGTAAAACATTCTAAATAGAAACTCAAACACTTAGATATGTAAAGCAAAGTTACTAAAACCGTTCCCTCTAAGAAAACTACGAAAACAAAATACACTAACGCGCCATGCTTATCAATTTGTAAATAAGGCAAAGTTACTTATCTACATATGTGCTTGTATTTACGGCCGGCAAAAAATACTAAAGTTATATCAATGACTCAAAGTACAGAACTTTGAGTTGCTGAACAAAATAGAAATGTCTGTTGTCAGTGAAGAAAAATACTAAACTGACAACGACTAAAAATTAATAATAATTTGTATTGCGTAAGTATTTATCAAAACATGAAAATTATGATAAATACCATACTTTTACATTAGAGCCACGCGGCAGCTTTTGCTGTCGCACGGATGGGCCGGCTCGAACCGGGGTGGTACCACGACCTCACAGAATACCAGCGTAAAGTAGAGGTTTACCTCTGCGTTTCGCTTGGTGAGTGCAGGTGGCCGGAGGCCCTTTTTACTGGAAATGAGGCATTCCATCTTGGTCCTCACGGGTGACAACGCATCTACATTTTGATTTGTAATAGAGGATAGATGTAGATGTCTATGGGCCGCAGCAACCACTTACCATCAGGTGGATTGTGTGCTCGTTTGTCACCCATATCATATAAAAAAAAACTTTTGCAGTGCTTAAGCGCCAAAAAAGTGCTCAGATCATCACGAAATATAGACCAATCGACGCAGAAAACAAAAATCCATTCCAACGATATATATAACTCATTTTGGCCAAAATGGCGCTTAAGTAGTATTGGCTTTCCGGTGACGATATAGAGGTTACTTCAAAAACTCCACTGCTGAACCTCCTCATAAATTACCTATTATGGGTTATTGGCCATAGTTGCTACGCTTGGCAGACGGACTGGCAACCGGTCAGATACTGGCAGATTTTTATTTTCTTGCTGTTATTAAGAAGACGCTGCTGCCTATCTCCTGGTTTGTTTCTCGCTGGCGCCTCTTCCAATATCCACGTGGCGATATGGTATAGTGGATATGCTTACACCGCCACTACAAGCTCATTCGTTTAGACTGCGTGGACTTTCTTCAATGTTTGATCACGAATTAATTGACTATGTTCGCCAAGCTTGGTAGTGGATCAGGATAGCAAAATAGTACACTTATTATTTTTTTTTGTCTTCATCATGTATCATGTTATTTTAGGCTACTAGCACAAGATGTTACGTTAGATCTTTTTGGCATTTCCTATATTAGCCTTTTACGAAATCTATTGAATAAATGAGCTAATCGGTTTGGTACTGCCATTACATGACTAAGGTGAGTATCATATTAGTAACTCTGAAACATTTATTTTACTCTACAGGTTTTGCTTGTTTGTTTTCACCCTCTTCACAATCATCGCTACAGTGGCCGTGCTGCTCTCAGCGCCTCATATTATCGCGTAGTGAAGCTGAGCGTCCACAGACACATACGAGAGAACTAAATTCATTGTAATTATAATTATGTGTTGTAATTTAAACTAATAACGTGGTTCAAACGTACATGTCTCCGTTAACTATGTCGGAGGACAGTTAATAAAATAAAAATATAATGCACTACATAACCTAGTTAACCTAGTGACTAGGATGTTATACAGATGAATGTTGACGAGTAGAATTTGTTAAAAGATGATAATTATATTTAGAATTAATTCGATTAATTATGTAATAAACACGGTTCCGTTAATGAAAGCAGAAAACACGATTGACTTCACGTAGATTGTTTACGTTTATTTAAACATTTTAAAGGCAAATACATCAATCCACTATTTATTTCAATACTAAAAGCCGACATATAAAGGTGCTATGTAACAGCATAGTTAACAGATGTATTCACTTCCAGATTTATGTTTCAAAAGAAGTATTATTTACGCAGGATATGGGAATGTTTATATAAATAGATAAAATACGTAACAATTATCCTTAATATAAGTAATTGACGAATCACTGACGATTAAATTACCTTAGGGTATTATTAAGCTGTACATAGTGTTAATCATCAATTGTGGTTTAGTCAATTTTAGTAACATATTTTCTTTCTTGAATAAAGTTAAAATAAAATTTTGTTTTTAGTGAATAAACATTACAATCTATAACTAACTCAAGCCTGGAATTGTTTATATTTGTGGGGTTGATCCAAAATCAACAACTTAAAGGTACCAAAATAAAAAAAAAAAACTAATTAATATAGACAAACAGTAAAATAAATCTATCTATATGGAACCATTAACCAAAGAGACAAATAAATGATTAGGTATGGGTAATGCGAAAATCAATTGATATTTTATTTATGATATTATATTAGGTAATATCATGATGTAATCTGTATTTAGGTAAAAGGCAATCATTTGTTATATCATAATCATAAAGATCATATTACGAAGGTATCATATAACATTAGTGAATATCATTAAAAGTTATTATCCTTTAATTTTATATCGCTACTATAAGCCACTAGTAGTAAAATAATCACGCAAAGCGTATCTTCTGTCACTTCAAATAGTACAATATGTTAAGAAAGTAATATCGTGGAGTAAATATGCGCAATATTTTTTTTAATCAAAAGACCTTCTCATTGCCGTTCTAATTATGTACATTTTAAATCAGAAGCGACACTAGCGATCTAAATTGTCATCGAGACATGTAAATTAACCAAGTTTTTACAAAATACTTTGCAAATTATTACAAAGACAGTCAATCAGTAATTACATTCCCAAAACTATTTAAGATTTAATAAAATATTATTGCTTCAAACTTCACTATCTACGTCACGCTATGAATAAATTTCGAGTAGTTCTATCCTTTAGCTCATATCCTAGTTATACTATACCATGTTATAGTATTGTTCAAATGTAACATTTTTTCTCATCTTTATCTATGTCCGTTCCTCAACTTTGTTCTTATAGGTGTCGTGTTAGCCTAGGTAATTGTCGTATCCCTAATTTATATTAGACTATAAAGTGAATTAACACTAGTATATCGGATAAGAAAGTTCAGTAATATTAGTAACTAAAATAGGGTTATTCAATCTCAATGTGTTCTTTCGAATTCGAATTGTATTTAGGTTGTCAATAATCGACGTGATGTCAAAATTTATTTGAATTTGACTGGGCGCTTGTTATAGTGTTGGTTTTATCGACACGTTAAAATAAGTGGAGTTAAACGAAATACATTATTTTGAAATTGTTGCTTGTTATTTACTGAGAACTAGATTTATAGACGCTTATATACGTGCATTGGTTATGGCATCAAATACTATTTTTTAAACTAATACGTGTTTGATATAACAGCTTAATGCTCCAAACATTTCTTTTTGCTGTTATTGATAAACATATTCTACGAATAATGTGGTTATTTATGTCTTTTTACATACTTCAAAAATACGGCAAGTTGTTATATTTTTGTTTTCGTTTGTCTTGATATTTATAATTATTGTTACTATGATGTAAAGACCCTTTGAAATATTATTATAATTATAATAATTATTAAGTTAACATTTGAAGTGATTAAAAAAAGAAATTTGTAAAATTATTTCAAAGTTTAAATTAGATTTGTTAGTGCCAAAAATTAGGGTTTATAATTCGTGTAACAAGGATTTTAGGGGTATAAATAGAGGATAAAGTTAAGAGTTTTATTATAAAATAATAAAATTCGAACTAGACTCTTATTAATAACCAACGTTGATCAAGCATTGTACCGTGACTATGGGCTATTGAGACAATTTTTATATAAAGGAAGAATAAAACGAGAGGTTGTGAAACAATTAAACAGCCCGCGAGTTGCGGTGCAATGTTTAATAAATTATTAAATTAAAGACAAATTATAACAGTCGTAGTTAAAAAATAAAACAATTGAACTAAATGCCTGCCTGGGACCGGGTTAGAATTAAATTTACAAAATAACTGAATCATCTTTTATTCAATTGCAGTGCAGTGTTATTTCATTCTAGCGAACTGCTTATGCTTTTTATCGGGAGAATAAAAATGTGCCAACTTTAAAACCGTTTTTTTAAAATACATACGATGTTATATCGAGTTGCAATTAAAAAAAATTAAGAATTTTTAATTTTTAATTTGTAACTGTCGTGTAACGACAGGATAGTTGTTGCCAGAAATAAAAAGAAAAAAAATTGTTTTATCGCATTATTTAGATTAAAGCAATTATCTGTGGGAGTAAATATTTCATATTACACGAACTCACGTTACTAATATATAGTAAGTACCGTTGACTCGTTTTGTACTCCTTTTTATTTATTGTTTTTGCTTATTTTTAAAGTTTACATAATTTTAAAATAAAATTAATCAAAGTACTAGAATTTGACGATATTTTCAAAATGAACAGAATTGTTTTCAGTCTAGAAAAAAAGATGAATGTTTCAACTTTTTACTATTGTGATGATATAATTAATAAAACATTATTTTATTTTTTAATAATTTTTTATTTTAATTTAATATAACTTTGCAGCATCATTGCTAAACTATTTTTAATCATTAAAATCTTAAATTTCATAAAAAATGTTTGTATGGCATTATAAATGTCTGAATTTATAATTAAGCGAGAGTTTAAAGTATAAAAATTTTATGTAAGTTTATCAGATTTGTAGCATATCAGTTAAAATATAAAAAAAATATTTTTAATTTAAATTTTATTCCGCATATACTTAGCACACTCTTATGTGTGCTTTAGTTGTAGTATATTCATTCATGTTATTTCGAGAATCAATACATTAGTGTTTGTTTTTGCTATACTAAATCTTATACAATTTCTTTTAAATGCCATACACACATACGAACCAATATACAGCACAACCGAAATTGAATGCTTTATTTATATAACAGGTATTTTGGATTGTCGTGTATATTCTTAACTCTATCTTTGTATTTCAAGAGCCTGTAATTAAAAATTGACACGGTTTCTCACTTAATACAATTCTTAAGATAGCGATATAATTATTATGTAATATTATATATTTCTTCTCAAAAGGCGAGGTATTGGAATCCATTTTATTGGAATCACTTCTATATGATATGCAACTACTTTGTCACATAACGAGCTTATAACATAATATTACTTGTAAAAAAAGCTGCCTACAAATAACTTCGTAGAAAACTTATCTTACATCTTACATTACAAGATTTATTTTCTTTGATTGCGTATCCATTTAAGTAATAGACTTCTAGATTATATCTATTGTTCAATGTAAACAAGAGTATATAAATATTCTAAAATCGACCATGGAGAACAGTTGCTTTCCCTGCTTCCTTTACAACTAAAATCTAGCAATTTTTTAATATATTTATATTAGTAGGTATGATTTTTGGTTGCTTTTCATAGGGACGAATTAAATTAAAGTTTAATTCTTAATACATAACACAGAGCTAATTTCTTTCAAATTCAAACTTTCAGCTGTTTTAGCAGTTTTGTGTTCTTACATGACAAGCATAATATATCAACAAAGGAAACACAAACATTTTTAATTTTTACTTTCTTAAGTTTTTAAAATCTTTGCTGTTAAGACTGATGCTGGCATAGAAAATCATTATTTGTCCGGTAATTTTATCCAATAACAGATATTGCGAATAGTTCGTCGAACAGAGTAGATATTGTTATTATATTGTGTGTGATATTATTTGAGATATTAAATAGGAGCGTTGTTCGTCATTGGTTCCAATATAGACGCCTTTTATCAATACTATATTAAACATTCTTATAATTATTCATTGCATTTTGTAAATGTATTTATGATTCTTTGCTCATAAAATATCTGTATCAAGACTTTTGTATATTTTTTTTTAATAATTTTCATTTTCATTAGAGATCGATTAATTGTTAGTCACCGGAAATTCTACTTTAAGTTAGAAATGTTTTTTTACACAGAAGTTCGTTATTTTAAAATATGTGTGTGTTAGAAAATATTTCAAGATTACGAGCAATAAGGGCTTCATTTACGCATGCATGATGTTTTTATTGCATTATTAAATTGAGTTAGCATATAATCGCAATTTTGTATAGCACATTATTTATTTTTATAACTGTCACATAATACTCCACATTGTGTTCCTGTGGCTTAACCATAGTCAAAATAATTAAAATAATAAATAATATGACTGCAGGTAAGCTGATTAAAATACAACCGATTTTAATGTAAGTTTATAATAAGAAAACTCCTATGGAGGTTTTTATAATAGTGAACGTTTTAAAAAGATACAAAGGTAAATTTGTAAAAAGGAATATTAAACTCGACGGATAATATGTTTATTCGTTAAATTGACTATCGTAAGTAGCATTCGATTTGTATAAAAGTAAAATTAAAGCAATCCGATTTATACTAATTCCGTTGTTTTTCTTGTAAATCCTTGAGCTCTATTGCAACACCTGCAGTATTTAAGTATATTATATTATTTTATTGTTCTGTTTTATCATTATGCAAAAATTCACTATTGCACATGTGGCCTCTTCCATACGACAGATGATAAGTTCTAATCCTGACACTATACAGTACTCATTTGTTAACTTCAATGCTAACTTCTTCACTCCTATTGTTGGCATAAGAATACCCACACTAACTCGTAGCGTGTCGTCGGTATCGTAAGAGACGACAGGGGGAAAAGAGTACAATTTTTTTTATTAGATAGGTTATCTTTTACCACTGTCATATGGCATAAATTATTTAGTAATAATTAATTTGTGACATTTTATCATCTCATGAATATACATATCAATAAAAATGAAGTGTGTCTAACAAACTCGAAGTAACTGCCTTTTATTGAGCTGAGGGATTTGCATGGCATTAAGACATGAAAAAATTTTAAAATATTTTCATATTTTTCGTATATTTTGAGTGATTAGTTTAACTCGGAAGACAGGTTTTTTTTTGATAAATCTTCAAATTTATAAAATAAATGGTCTTCAATAATTTTCTTAATCTAAATGAGTTCACATTATTTGTAGGCAAGAAACGTGATGGGATTGATAATTGATAACTGGAGGGCTCAGAACGTACACAATTTGGACACGAGCCGTTTCGTGGAATCCCAAAAAGCTTGACCCGAACTTTATGACAATAAATAACTTAAGAAGTGGTCTGATATACCAGGCCTTTAACCACCAAAAAACCTTATTAGGGGCTTACGGTCGTAAATACGCTTCAGAAGCACTGGGAGTTAGTGTAAGTGTCTTGTTGTTACGCGCGTCGTGTCTTTTTTAAAATCGTTATAACTCGCTCAAGTTGCGTTTTTGGAAGATTTGTTCAGAACAAAATATTCATTATTTTGCAAGTTGTTTATGCCTACAGCGTCGTTTCTGGATATTTTGAAAATTTGAAATTTTTAGGGATTGACAACCTTTTGACCAACTTGTGCATGGTGGTCCCTTTTTACTTTGTAGTTTTTAAATTATGTTATGTGAAAAGTAGTCTAATAAGTAACAAAGAATAGCACTCATTGCGATCGCTCATAAATTCAAGTTGTAAATAAGTTTCTGGAAAACAAGTCTCCTGTTAAAAAAAATGCGTTTGTCTTGTTGTTTAATTTTGCTTAAAATGGGTGAACTGCCCTCTTATTACTATCATATGGCCGAATAGACCTACAAAGTCTCATGTGCCCTTGTGATAAGGTATAATTTATTTATTTATTTTGGTTTGAAACATTTCGAAACCGTTCAAGCATAAAAAAGTTCGCTAATAAATACTCGTAGTCTTTTGTCAATCCGCCACCGTATAGCGCCGGTGTTCTTTTACTTTTCAAAACCTTCGTTTTGCTATTCTTACGAATTAAACGTTATCAGATCGACTTTACTTTTACATTTTTATAACATTAAATAATATTTAACATTTTTAAATATCAACTTAAATATAAATATCAAAAAACAAATTAAGGTTCTTGATTGTTTGATATTTACAAGTGTTAATTTAAATGAAAATTTAATTTAATAAAAACCAAGGTTATCTAGGATGATTTAACTGTACCTACCTATATAAATGATTTTTTTTATAAAACAAAAAATAGTACAAAATGTTTGTAATCTCTGCATTAAAAGTCATTTACTCTCAATTTTAAAGAAAACACGTAGAAAAACACGTAGTTACCCACTAAAAACAAGTATCCTTCCGTTTGTAACTGATGTTTGATGTCAACTAAATTTTAATTAGGTCTAAACAAGTGAAAAAACCATAAAAAAAATATTTTGTAAATATAATATTAAATTAAATTTATATTATAATAAATTTATTTATATTTACACATGGCTGATGGCACAAAAGGCGTGTCATCAACTTCTGTGGCCAGTCGCCAGGCGTGTTATGAAATATTTGTTCGCCGCCACAGCTAAAAGTTGTCGAAAATCGGTGCCGCAACGAATCGGTTAATGGAAGAAAGCACATCTGCACATCCCTACTGATTTTGGACCTTTAATGCGCAAATATATTGCTCATCTGGAAACTACGTATTTAGCCCAGAAGCAGTGAAATTTTCATAGCTAAGCAATTTCTTAAATTTATTGGAGGTATAGGATTTAGCAGCGAACTATAGCTGAAGTAGCGATGACATTAAATCTTACAGATCGCAGTGATACTGGTCTTCCAGACCTGCATAGCTGCTTGAACAATTAAAAAAAATTAAGTTTACATTAATAGATCCTATTCCACGCAAAGCCAGGGCAGTTCCTACTTACCGGGTCCAGTATTGAATCGTTTAGATTATCCAGGGAATCTCACACAAACACACAAAAAATCATCAAATTTGTTCGAGTAATTTTTGAGTTTAGGCTAGACAAATTGATTTGTAAATTCTTCTTATTTCTTCTTTAGTTTTCAAATGTAATCATCATCATCATCATCATCATTACAACCTTTCATAAGTCCACTGCTGAACATAGGTCTTCCCCAAGGAATGCCACAAAGCACGGTCATGAGCCACCTGCATCCATCGACTTCCTGCATGTCTTACCAGGTCGTCACTCCATCTAGTGGGGGTTCGCCCTACACTTCGTCCTCCGGTACGAGGCTGCCACTCGAGAACCTTTCTTCCCCATCGGTTGTCGGTTCTTCGAGCTATATGGCCGGCCCACTGCCACTTCAGCTTACTATTCCGTTGGTCTATGTTGGTTACTCAGGTTCTATTGCAGATATCCTCATTTCTAAGGTTATCACGCAGAGAAACCCCGAGCATAGCCCTCTCCATAGCTCGCTGACCGACCTTGAGCTTCCTCATATGGCCAGCAGTGAATTTAATAAAATTGAGAATACAACTGCAAGACTTCAAAATACTGTAAGTTCATATTGCGTAGATCGGAACAAAAATTAATAATTTTTAATCTGGAGTTAGCCTTGGTTAACTGTGACATTGGGACGTCATACACCTCAGTCTCCCCGTGACCATGGGTGATGTAAAGTGGTCGAAACGTCAGGAATAGAAAATAAGTTAATATACGCGATCAAATCCAGAAAATTAGTTTTATTTAAATGTGTTGTGTTCGCGTAAATTAAGAAATCAATAATTTTTAAATTTTATAATTAGATAATGTCTTCTATATCCGTATCTTAAAGGATGTCCTGAACATTAACGGCACATAGAAAATTTTCATATTCATAGTCATACATTTCAAGAATTATTATATTATACGTGGTAGAGCCATGCTGCAGCTATTTTAGTAGTATAGTTGTAGCGCGAATGGGTCGGCTCGACCGGGGAAGGACCACGCTCTCACAGAATACCAGCGTGAAATGGCAGCTTGATACTGCTGTGTTTCGTATGGTGAGTGTAGAGAACCGGAGACCCATTTTACTGGAAAAGAGGCATTCCATCTTTGTCCTCACGGGTGACGACGTATCTGCATTTTGATTCTTCATTGAGGGTAAATGTAGATGTCTATGGGTCACAGCAACCACTTACCATCAGGTGGACTGTGTGCTCGTTTGTTACCCTATCCTATAAAAATAGAGATGATTCATTTGAATGCTCGCAATGTTCTTGTAATTTTGCAGATGAGTATGAATGCATGCAAGAAGAATACTGTTTTTATTTTGTTCGGGACACGCATCGCTATAAAACAAAATATGTCTGACTGACCTACGATCGTCTCCATCTTGATATATTTTTCTAAGACGGTGCACACTTAGTTAGCTCCACGTTTGCCTTCTGTCTCAGTCCAAGAATAACAATAGACTTCTCTAGTTCTGGACTCATAAATAGTAAGATTATATACAGCTAATTTGCGACTGTAGTATAATAACATACTTTGGCCATATGGCGTATTTAAAACTTTTTGTAAATCAAAATATAAATTGTACTTACGTCCTTTACAAATCATAATCAAAACAAAATTTAATTTCAAAAGACTTAACTGAATATTTTTAAACTTTTTCACACATCTAAATGCTAAAACAACTATTAATATTTTGTGGAGTAAAATAATCCATACTTAATAAAACCATTATTTGATTTCATTGAATGTAAAACATTCTAAATAGAAACTCAAACACTTAGATATGTAAAGAAAAGTTACTAAAACCGTTCCCTCTAAGAAAACTACGAAAACAAACTATACTAACGCGCCATGCTTATCAATTTGTACATAAGGCAAAGTTACTTATCTACATATGTGCTAGTATTTACGGCCGGCAAAAAATACTAAAGTTATATCAATGACTCAAAGTACAGTACTTTGAGTTGCTGAACAAAATTGAAATGTCTGTTGTCAGTGAAGAAAAATATTAAACTGACAACGACTAAAAATTAATCATAATTTGTATTGCGTAAGTATTTATCAAAACATGAAAATTATGATAAACGACTAAAAATTAATCATAATTTGTATTGCGTAAGTATTTATCACAACATGAAAATTATGATAAATACCATACTTTTGCAGTGCTTAAGCGCCAAAAAAGTGCTCAGATCATCACGCAATATAGACCAATCGACGCAGAAAACAAAAATCCATTCCAACGATATATATAACTCATTTTGGCCAAAATGGCGCTTAAGTAGTATTGGCTTTCCGGTGACGATATAGAGGTTACTTCAAAAACTCCACTGCTGAACCTCCTCTTAAATTACCTATTATGGGTTATTGGCCATAGTTGCTACGCTTGGCAGACGGACTGGCAACCGATCAGATACTGGCAGATTTTTATTTTCTAGCTGTTATTAAGAAGACGCTGCTGCCCATCTCCTGGTTTGTTTCTCGCTGGCGCCTCTTCCAATACCCACGTGGCGATATGGTATAGTGGATATGCTTACACCGCCACTACAAGCTCATTCGTTTAGACTGCGTGGACTTTCTTCAATGTTTGATCACGAATTAATTGACTATGTTGGCCAAGCTTGGTAGGTGGATCAGGATAGAAAAATAGTGCACTTATTCTTTTTTTATATCTTCATCATGTGTCATGTTATTTTAGGCTGCTAGCACAAGATGGTATGTTAGATCTTTTTGGCATTTCCTATACTCGCCTTTTACGAAATCTATTGAATAAATGAGCTGATCGGTATTGGTATTGCCATTATATGACTAAGGTGGGTATCATATTACTTACTCTGAAACATTTATTTTACTCTACAGGTTTTGCTTGTTTGTTTTCACCCTCTTCACAATCATCACTACAGTGGCCGTGCTGCTCTCAGCGCCTCATATTATCGCTTAGTGAAGCTGAGCGTCCACAGACACATACGAAAGAACTGACTTTATAGTAATTATAATTATGTATTGTAATTTAAACTAATAACGTGGTTCAAACGTAAATGTCTCCGTTAACTATGTCGGAGGACAGTTAATAAAATTAAAATATAATGCACTAACATGACCTAGTTAAGCCCAACATAATTATTGACGAAAACCATTGTGATGTTGACTAGGATGTCATACAGATGAATGTTGACGAGTAGAATTTGTTAAAAGATGATAATTATATTAAGAATTAATTCGATTAATTATGTAATAAACACGGTTCCGTTAATGAAAGCAGAAAGCACGGTTGACTTCACGTAGAATGTTTACGTTTATTTAATCATTTTAAAAGCAAATACATCAATCCACTATTTATTTCAATACTAAAAGCCAACATGTAAATGTAGTATGTAACTGCATAGTTAACAGATGTATTCACTTTCAGATTTAAGTTTCAAAAGAAGTATTATTTACGCAGGATATGAGAATGTTTATATAAATAGGTAAAATACGAAACAATTATCCATAATACAAGTAATTGACGGATAACTGACGATGAAATTACCTTAGGGTATTATTAAGATGTACATAGCGTTAATCATCAATTGTTGTTAAGTCAATTTTAGTAACATATTTTCTTTCTATAATGCAGTTAAAACTCATTTAAAGTCATCACGAATGCTAATTTGTTTTAATAAAATTTAAATTTTTAGCGAATAAACATTACAATCTATAACTAACTCAAGCCTGGAATTGTTTATATTTGTGGAATTGATCCAAAATCAACAACTTAAAGGTACCAAAATAAAAATAGTCTAATTAATATAGAGAAACAGTAAAATAAATCTATCTATATGGAACCATTAACCAAAGAGACAAATAAATCATTAGGTATGGGTAATGCGAAAATCAATTGATATTTTATTTATGATATTATATTAGGTAATATCATGATGTAATCTGTATTTAGGTAAAAGGCAATCATTTGTTATATCATAATCATAACGATCATATTACGAAATTATCATATAACATTAGTGAATATCATTAAAATTTATTATCCTTTAATTTTATATCGCTACTATAAGCCACTTGTAGTAAAATAATCCCGCAAAGCGTATCTTCTGTCACTTCAAATAGTACAATATGTTAAGAAAGTAATATCGTGGAGTAAATATGCGCAATATTTTTTCAATCAAAAGGCCTTTTCAATGCGCATTATAACTATATACATTTTAAATGAGAACCGACACTAGCGATCTAAATTGTCATCGAGACATGTAAATTAACCAAGTTTTTACAAATTGCAAAATATTACAAAGACAGTCAATCAGTAATTACATTCCCAAAACTATTTAAGATTTAATAAAATATTATTGCTTCAAACTTCACTATCTACGTGACGCTATGAATAAATTTCGAGTAGTACTACCCTTTAGCTCATATCCTAGTTATACTATACCATGTACTATTATTGTTCAAATGTAACATTTTTTCACATCTTTATCTATGTCCGTTCCTCAACTCTGTTCTTATAGGTGTCGTGTTAGCCTAGGTAATTGTCGTATCCCTAATTTATATTAGACTATAAAGTGAATTAACACTCGTATAACGGATAAGGAAGCTCTCTAATATTAGTAACTAAAATAGGGTTATTACATCTCAATGTGTTCTTTCGAATTCGAATTGTATTTAGGTTGTCAATAATGGACGTGATGTCAAAATTTATTTGAATTTGACTGGGCGCTTGTTATAGTGTTGGTTTTATCGACACGTTAAAATAAGTGGAGTTAAACAAAATACATTATTTTGAAATTGTTGCTTGTTATTTACTGAGAACTAGATTTATAGACGCTTATATACCTTCATGGGTTATGCCATCAAATACTTTTTTTTTACACTAATACGTGGTTGATATAACAGCTTAATGCTCCAAACATTTCTTTTTTCTGTTATTGATAAACATATTCTACCAATAATGTGGTTATTTATGTCTTTTTAAATACTTCAAAAATACGGCATGTTGTTATATTTTTGTTTTCGTTTATCTTGATATTTATAATTATTGTTACTATGATGTAAAGACCCTTTGAAATATTATTATAATTATAATAATTATTAAGTTAACATTTGAAGTGATTAAAAAAAGAAATTTGTAAAATTATTTCAAAGTTTAAATTAGATTTGTTAGTGCCAAAAATTAGGGTTTATAATTCGTGTAACAAGGATTTTAGGGGTATAAATAGAGAATAAAGTTAAGAGTTTTATTATAAAATAATAAAATTCGAACTAGACTCTTATTAATAACGAACGTTGATCAAGCATTGTACCGTGACTATGGGCTATTCAGCCAATTTTTATATAAAGGAAGAATAAAACTAGAGGTTGTGAAACAATTAAACAGCCCGCGAGTTGCGGTGCAATGTTTAATAAATTATTAAATTAAAGACAAATTATAACAGTCGTAGTTAAAAAATAAAACAATTGAACTAAATGCCTGCCTGGGACCGGGTTAGAATAAAATGTACAAAATAACTGAATCATCTTTTATTTAATTGCAGTGCAGTGTTATTTCATTCTAGCGAACTGCTTATGCTTTTTATCGGGAGAATAAAAATGTGCCAACTTTTAAACCGTTTTTTTAAAATCATACGATGTTATATCAAGTTGCAATGAAAAAAATAAGAATATTTAATTTTTGATTTGTTACTGTCATGTAACGACAGGATAGTTGTTGCCAGAAACAAAAAGAAAAAAATTATTTTATCGCATTATTTATTTAGAATAAAGCAATTATCTGTGGGAGTAAATATTTCATATTACACAAACTCACGTTGCTAATATATAGTACCGTTGACACATTTTGTACTCCTTTTTATTTATTGTTACTGCTTATTTTTAAAGTTTACATAATTTTAAAATAAAATTAATGAAAGTACTAGAATTTGACGATATTTTCAAAATGAATGGAATTGTTTTCAGTCTAGAAAGAAAGATGAATGTTTCAACTTTTTAATATTGTGATGATATAATTAATAAAACATTATTTAATTTTTAATAATTTTTTATTTTAAATTAATGTAACTTTGCAGCATCATTACTAAACTATTTTACACAATTAAAATCTTAAATTTCATAAAAAATATTTGTATGGCATTATAAATGTATGAATTTATAATTAAGCGAGAGTTTAAAGTGTAAAATTTTTATGTAAGTTTATCAGATTTGTAGCATAGCAGTTAAAATATAAAAAAAAATATTTTTAATTTAAATTTTATTCCTCATATACTTAGCACACTCTTATGTGTGCTTTAGTTGTAGTATATACATTCACGTTATTTCGAGAATCAATACAATCGTGTTTGTTTTTGCTACACTAAATCTTATACAATTTCTTTTAAATACCATACACACATACGAACCAATATACTGCACAACCGAAACTGAATGCTTTAATTATATAACAGGTATTTTGGATTGTCGTGTATATTCTTAACTCTATCTCTGTATTTCAAGAGCCTGTAATTAAAAATTGACACGGTTTCTCACTTAATCTCTATTCTAAAGATAGCGATATAATTATTAAGTAATATCATTTATTTCTTCTCAAAAGGCGACGTATTGGAATCAATTTTATTGGAATCACTTCTACATTATATGCAACTACTTTGTCACATAACGAGCTTATAACATAATATTACTTGTAAAAAAAACTGCCTACAAATAACTTCGTAGAAAACTTATCTTACATCTTACATTACAAGATTTATTTACTTTGATTGCGTATCCATTTAAGTAATAGACTTCTAGAATATATCCATTGTTCAATGTAAACAAGAGTATATAAATATTCTAAAATCGACCATGGAGAACAGTTGCTTTCCCTGTACTGCTTCCTTTACAACTAAAATCTAGCAATTGTTTAATATATTTCTATTAGTAGGTATGATTTTTGGTTGCTTTTCATAGGGACGAATTAAATAAAACTTTAATTCTTAATACATAACACAGAGCTAATTTTTTCAAATTCAAACTTTTAGCTGTTTAAGCAGTTTTGTGTTCTTACATGACAAGCATAATATATCAACAAAGGAAACACAAACATTTTTAATTTCTACTTTCTTAAGTTTTTAAAATCTTTGCTGTTAAGACTGATGCTGGCATAGAAAATCATTATTTGTCCGGTTATTTTATCCAATAACAGATATTGCGAATAGTTCGTCGAACAGAGTAGATATTGTTATTATATTGTGTGTGATATTATTTGAGATATTAAATAAGAGCTTTGTTCGTCATTGGTTCCAATATAGACGCCTTTTATAAATACCATATTAAACATTTTTATAATTATTCATTGCATTTTGTAAATGTATTTATAATTCTTTGCTCATAAAATATCTCAATCAGGACATTTGTATACTTATTTTTTTTAAAATAAGTTTCATTTTCATTTGAGATCGACTAACAAGTCACCGGAAATTCTACGAGTACTTTAATTTAGAAGTGTTTTTTGTTAGTTTTTTTTACACAGAAGTTCGTTATATTAAAATATGTGTGTGTTAGAAAAGATTTCAAGATTACGAGCAAAAAGGGCTTGATATACGCATGCATGATGTTTTTATTGCATTATTAAATTGATTTAGCATATAATCGCCATTTTGTATAGCACACTATTTATTTTTATAACTGTCACATAATACTCCACATTGTGTTCCTGTGGCTTAACCATAGTCAAAATAATTAAAATAATTAATAATATGACTGCAGGTAAGCTGATTAAAATACAACCGATTTTAATGTAAGTTTATAATAAGAAAACTCCTATGGAGGTTTTTATAATAGTGAACGTTTTAAAAAGATACAAAGGTAAATTTGTAAAAAGGAATATTAAACTCGACGGATAATATGTTTATTCGTTAAATTGACTATCGTAAGTAGCATTCGATTTGTATAAAAGTAAAATTAAAGCAATCCGATTTATACTAATTCCGTTGTTTTTCTTGTAAATCCTTGAGCTCTATTGCAACACCCGCAAAGTTTATTATATTATTTTATTGTTCTGTTTTATCATTATGCAAAAATTCACTATTGCACATGTGGCCTCTTCCATACGACAGATGATAAGTTCTTATCCTGACACTATACAGTACTCATTTCGTAACTTCAATGCTAACTCCTTCACTCCTATTGTTGGCATAAGAATATCCACACTATCTCGTAGCGTCTCGTCGGTGTCGTAAGAGACGACAGGGGGAAACAGAGTACAATTTTTTTATTAGATAGGTTATATTTTACCACTGTCATGTGGCATAAATTATTTAGTAATAATTAATTTGTGACATTTTATCATCTCATGAATATACATATAAATAAAAATGAAGTGTGTCTAACAAACTCGAAGTAACTGCCGTTTATTGAGCTGAGGGATTTGCATGCCATTGAGACATGAATAACTTTTAAAATATTTTCATTTATTTCGTAGATTTCGAGTGATTAGTTTAGCCCGGAAGACATGGAGGTTTTTTTGATAAATCTTCAAATTTATAAAATAAATGGTCTTCAATAATTTTCTTAATCTAAATGAGATCACATTAATTGTAGGCAAGGAACTTTCTGTCTAACACGCACTGGAGGGCTCAGAACGTACACAATTTGGACACGAGCCGTTTTGTGGAATCCCAAAAAGCTTGACCCGAACTTTATGACAATAAATAACTTAAGTGGTCTGATATACCAAGCCTTAAACCACCAAAAAACCTGTTAGGGGCTTCCGGTCGTAAATACGCTTCAGAAGCACTGGGATTTAGTAAGAATAAGTTGTGTATTCTGTCATTAGCCCTGACTGGACCCTTTTGTCTACAAAGCTTATGTCCATCATAGGACTAAGTAAGACAAGAATGTACCGATTCTGTTCCTTAACCGGTTCAGTGCGGCTGGCACGCTAGGCGTGCCAAAGATTATTTTATGTGGCGTATGACACGCGAGTCGTGTCTTTTTTAAAATTGTTTTATATTTCTATGTTATATAATTTTTATAACTCTTTTTATAACTTAAAAAAAGTTGCGTTTTTGTAAGATTTATCCACAACAAAATATTCATTATTTTGCAAGTTGTTTATGTCTACAGCGTCATTTCTGGATATTTTAAAAATTTGAAATTTTTAGGGATTGACAACCTTTTGACCAACTTGTGCATGGTGGTCTCTTTTTACTTTGTAGTTTTTAAATTATGTTGTGGAAAAGTAGTCTAATATGTAACAAAGAATGGCACTCATTGCGATCGCTCATAAATTCAAGTTTGTAAATAAATTTCTGGAAAACAAGTCTCCTGGTTAAAAAAAAGCCGTTTGTATTGTTGTTGAAAATTTGCTTAAAATAGTTGAACTGCCTTCTTATTATTATCATATGGCCGAATAGACCTACGAAGTACCATGTGCTGTTGTGATATGGTATAAGGTTTATTTTTGTTTGAAACAGTTCGAAACCGTTCTCGCATAATAAAGTTCGCTAATAAATAGTCTTTTGTCAATCCGCCGCCGTATAGCGCCGGTGTTTTTTTACTTTTCAAAACACTTGTTTTGTTATTCTTACTAATAAGACGTTATCAGATCGACTTTACATTACATTTGGTATAACATTAAATAATATTTAACATTTGTAAATAACAATGAATCATAAACCTTAATTTTTCCCCAAACTAAGGTTCTTGATTGTTTGATATTTACAAGTGTTATTATTAAATGAAAATTTTATTTAATAACAACCAAGGTTATCTAGGATGATTTAGCTGCACCTACCTATATACATGATTTTTTTTATAAAACACAAAATAGTACAAAAGGTTTGTAATCTCTGCATTAAAAAAGTCATTAACCTCTCAATTTCAAAGAAAACACGTAGAAAAACACGTAGTTACCCACTAAAAACAAGTATCCTTCCGTTTGTAACTGATGTTTGATGTCAACTAATTTTAATTAGGTCTAAACCAGTGAAAAAAACATAAAAATTTATTTTTTAAATATAATATTAAATTAAATTTATATTATAATAAATATATTTATTTTTACACATGACTGATTACACAAAAGGCGTGTCATCAACTTCTGTGGCCAGGCGCCAGGCGTGTCATGAAATATTTGTTCGCCGCCACAGCTAAAAGTTGTCGAAAATCGGTGCCGCAACGAATCGGTTAATGGAAGAAAGCATATCTGCACATCCGTACTGATTTTGGACCTTTAATGCGCAAATATATTGCTCATCTAGAAACTACGTATTTAGCCCAGAAGCAGTGAAATTTTCATAGCTAAGCAACTTCTTAATTTTATTGAAGATATAGGATTTAGCAGCGAACTCTAGCTGAAGGTAGCGATCACATTAAATCTTACAGATCGCAGTGATGCTGGTCTTTCTAGACCTGCATAGCTGCTTGAACGATAAAAAAATTAAGTTCACATTAATAGATCCTATTCCACGCAAAGCCAGGCAGTCCTACCTACCGGGGTCCAGTATTGAATCGTTTAGATTATCCAGGGAATCTCACACAAACACAAAAAAAAAATCATTAATTTTGTTCGAGTAATTTTTCAGTTGAGGCTAGACCTAATTGATTTGTATATTCTTCTTCTTTCTTCTTTAGTTTTCAAATGTAATCATCATTATCATCATCATCACTACAACCTTTCATAAGTCCACTGCTGAACATAGGCCCTTCCCCAAGGAATGCCACAAAGCACGGTCCCTGAGCCACCTGCATCCATCGACCTTCCTGCATGTCTTACCAGGTCGTCACTCCACCTAGTGGGGTGTCGCCCTACACTTCGTCCGCCGGTACAAGGTTTGCCACTCGAGAACCTTTCTTTCCCATCGGTTGTCAGTTCTTCGAGCTATATATGGCCGGCCCACTGCCACTTCAGCTTACTAATCCGTTGGTCTATGTTGGTTACTCTGGTTCTATTGCAGATATCCTCATTTCTAAGGTTATCACGCAGAGAAACCCCGAGCATAGCCCTCTCCATAGCTCGCTGACCGACCTTGAGCTTCCTCATATGGCCAGCAGTGAATTTAATAAAATTAAGAATACAACTGCAAGACTTCAAGATACTGTAAGTTCATACTACGGAAATCGGAACAAAAATTAATAATTTTTAATCTGGAGGTAGCCTTGGTTAACTGTGACATTGGGACGTCATACACCTCAGTCTCCCCGTGACCATGGGTGATGTAAAGTGCTCGAAACGTCAGGAATAGAAAATAAGTTAATATACGCGCTCAAATACAGAAAATTAGTTTTATTTAAATGTGTAGTGTTCGCGTAAATTAAGAAATCAATAATTTTTAAATTTTATAATTAGATAATGTCTTCTACATCCGTATCTTGAAGGGTGTCCTGAACATTTTTTTTATAATATAAGGGTGACAAACGAGCACACAGGCCACCTGATGGTAAGCGGCGCTGCGGCTCATAGACATCCACATCTATCCTCTATTACATATCAAAATGCAGATGCGTTGTCACCCGTGAGGACTAAGATGGAATGCATCATTTCCCAGTAAAAAGGGCCTCCGGTCACCTGCACTCACCAAGCGAAACGCAAAAGGTAAACCTCTACTTCACGCTGATATTCTGTGAGGTCGTGGTACCACCCCGGTTCGAGCCGGCCCATCCGTGCGACAGCAAAAGCTGCCGCGTGCTCTACCACTGTTATGACATTAACGTCACATAGAAAATTTTTCATATTCTTAGTCATACATTTCAAGAATTATTATACTATACGTGGTAGAGCCATGCTGCAGCTATTTTAGTAGTATAGTTGTAGCACGAATGGGTCGGAATTGGTGCTCGACCGGGGAAGGACCACGCTCTCACAGAATACCAGCGTGAAATGGCAGCTTGATACTGCTGTGTTTCGTATGGTGAGTGTAGAGAACCGGAGACCCATTTTACTGGAAAAGAGGCATTCCATCTTAGTCCTCACGGGTGACGACGTATCTGCATTTTGATTCTTCATTGAGGGTAAATGTAGATGTCTATGGGTCACAGCAACCACTTACCATCAGGTGGACTGTGTGCTCGTTTGTTACCCTATCCTATAAAAATAGAGATGATTCATTTGAATGCTCGCAATGTTCTTGTAATTTTGCAGATGAGTATGAATGCATGCAAGAAGAATACTGTTTATATTTTGTTCGGGACACGCATCGCTATAAAACAAAAGATGTCTGACTGACCTACGATCGTCCTCCATCTTGATATATTTTTCTAAGATGGTGCACACTTCGTTAGCTCCACGTTTGCCTTCTGTCTCAGTCCAAGAATAACAATAGACTTCTCTAGTTCTGGACTCATAAATAGTAAGATTATATACAGCTAATTTGCGACTGTAGTAAAATAACATACTTTGGCCATATGGCGTATTTAAAACTTTTTGTAAATCAAAATATAAATTGTACTTACGTCCTTTACAAATCATAATCAAAACAAAATTTAATTTCAAAAGACTTAACTGAATATTTTTTAACGATTTTCACACATCTAAATGCTAAACCAACTATTAATGTTTTGTGGAGTAAAATAATCCATACTTAATAAAACCATTATTTGATTTCATTGAATCTAAAACATTCTAAATAGAAACTCAAACACTTAGATATGTAAAGAAAAGTTACTAAAACCGTTCCCTCTAAGAAAACTACGAAAACAAAATACACTAACGCGCCATGCTTATCAATTTGTACATAAGGCAAAGTTACTTATCTACATATGTGCTTGTATTTACGGCCGGCAAAAAATACTAAAGTTATATCAATGACTCAAAGTACAGTACTTTGAGTTGCTGAACAAAATTGAAATGTCTGTTGTCTGTGAAGAAAAATACTAAACTGACAACGACTAAAAATTAATCATAATTTGTATTGCGCAAGTATTTATCACAACATTAAAATTATGATAAATACCATACTTTTGCAGTGCTTAAGCGCCAAAAAAGTGCTCAGATCATTACAAAATATAGACCAATCGACGCAGAAAACAAAAATCCATTCCAACGATATATATAACTCATTTTGGCCAAAATGGCGCTTAAGTAGTATTGGCTTTCCGGTGACGATATAGAGGTTACTTCAAAAACTCCACTGCTGAACCTCCTCTTAAATTACCTATTATAGGTTATTGGCCATAGTTTGCTACGCTTGGCAGACGGACTGGCAACCGGTCAGATACTGGCAGATTTTTATTTTCTAGCTGTTATTAAGAAGACGCTGCTGCCTATCTCCTGGTTTGTTTCTCGCTGGCGCCTCTTCCAATATCCACGTGGCGATATGGTATAGTGGATATGCTTACACCGCCACTACAAACTCATTCGTTTAGACTGCGTGGACTTTCTTCAATGTTTGATCACGAATTAATTGACTATGTTGGCCAAGCTTGGTAGGTGGATCAGGATAGCAAAATAGTGCACTTATTCTTTTTTTATGTCTTCATCATGTATCATGTTATTTTAGGCTACTAGCACAAGATGTCTGTTAGATCTTTTTGGCATTTCCTATACTCGTCTTTTACGAAATCTATTGAATAAATGAGCTGATCGGTTTTGGTAATGCCATTACATGACTAAGGTGGGTATCATATTACTTACTCTTAAACATTTATTTTACTCTACAGGTTTTGCTTGATTGTTTTCACCCTCTTCACAATCATCACTACAGTGGCCGTGCTGCTCTCAGCGCCTCATATTATCGCGTAGTGAAGCTGAGCGTCCACAGACACATACGAGAGAACTAAATTCATTGTAATTATAATTATGTGTTGTAATTTAAACTAATAACGTGGTTCAAACGTACATGTCTCCGTTAACTATGTCGGAGGACAGTTAATAAAATAAAAAATATAATGCACTACATAACCTAGTTAAGCCCAACATAATTATTGAAGAAAACCATTGTGATGTTGCTAGGATGTTATACAGATGAATGTTGACGAGTGGAATTTATTAAAAGATGATAATTATATTAAGAATTAATTCGATTAATTATGTAATAAACACGGTTCCCTTAATGAAAGCAGAAAGCACGATTGACTTCACGTAGAATGTTTTACGTTTATTTAAACATTTTAAAAGCAAATACATCATCATCATCATCATTACAGCCCTTCACAAGTCCACTGCTGAACATAGGCCTCCCCCAAGGAATGCCACAAAGCACGGTCCTGTGCCACCTGCATCCATCGACTTCCTGCATGTCTTACCAGGTCGTCACTCCATCTTGTGGGGGGACGCCCTACACTTCGCCTACCGGTACGAGGCTGCCACTCGAGAACCTTTCTTCCCCATCGGTTGTCGGTTCTTCGAGCTATATGGCCGGCCCACTGCCACTTCAGCTTACTAATCCGTTGGGCTATGTCGGTTACTCTGGTTCTACTGCGGATATCCTTATTCCTAAGTTTATCACGCAGAGAAACTCCGAGCATAGCCCCTCTCCATAGCTCGCTGAGCGACCTTGAGCTTCCTCATACGGCCAGCAGTGAAGGACCACGTCTCAGTTCCATAAGTCATCACTGGCAACACGCACTGGTTGTACAATTTTGTTTTAAGGTTTTGAGGTATTTCTGACGAGAAGATGTGTCGTAGCTTCCCGAACGCTGCCCAGCCGAGTTGAATCCGTCGATTGACCTCTCGGTCGAAGTTGGACTTACCTAGTCGGACTATTTGTCCCAGGTAAACATACTCGTCAACAACTTCGAGCTTAGTGCTCCCAACAACTACCGGCATAGGTGTGACATGGACATTAAACATAATCTTTGTTTTGTCCATGTTCATCTTAAGACCTATCCGTTGGGAGACACTATTGAGGTCATTGAGCATAGTGCTTAGCTCCTCCAGCGATTCTGCCATGAGGACTATATCGTCGGCAAATCGAAGGTGAGTGATGTACTCGCCATTGATGTTAATTCCGTATCCTTTCCAGTCCAGAAGCTTGAAAACGTCTTCCAATGCAGCGGTGAAGAGTTTCGGGGATATAACGTCACCCTGTCTTACACCTCTCTGCAATTGGATAGGTTTCGTACTCTGGTTCTGTACTCGGATAGCCATCGTAGCTCTACTGTACAAACACTTCAGCACTTCGATATACCGACAGTCACTTGGCACCGCTGAAGGGACTGCAGCACCGCCCAATTTCGACGGAATCAAAGGCTTTCTCATAGTCCACATACGCCAGACATAGTGGCAAATTGTACTCTTCGGACTTCTGTACAATTTGCCGTAGGGTATGTATGTGGTCTACGGTGCTAAAGCCCTTTCGGAAACCGGCTTGTTCGGGAGGCTGGAAGTCGTCAAGTCTGCGCGCGAGACGATTCGTAATGACTCTCGAAAACAGCATGTAGACGCGGCTCAGAAGGGAAATCGGTCTGTAGTTCTTCAAGAGAGCGTTGTCACCTTTCTTGAAGAACAAGACCACCGCACTTCTTGCTCCACGCCTCCGGTGTAATGCCACCATGGAGGACGGAATTAAAGAGCTTCTGAAGGACTTCAAGTACCGGTCTTCCACCCGCTTTCAGAAGCTCCGCTGTAATTCCATCCTCGCCTGGGGCCTTGCCGTTTTTAAGGTGCTGGAGAGCCATTCTAATCTCGCTCAGACTGACGTCCGGGATATCTTCGGAATAGTGTCGAATAAGACTCGCTCTTGGATCGTTACTCACACTTGCGTGTGGCTCCAACGATGACGTGTACAACTGCCCATAGAACCTCTCAATCTCACTCAAAATCTCAGGTGCCCCGGAAACGATGCTGCCACATTCGGTCTTCAGCTTTGACAGTTGGCTCTTTCTGGCAGACAGATCTCTGGCAAAGACTTTGGAGCCTTGGTTCCGCTCGATCGCTTCTTCAATACGAGCTGTATTGAAGTTGCGTAAGTCTCGCCGCATGAATTTGGAGATCTGTCTGTTCAGTTGCCTGTATGCTGTCAAATCTGTTGAAGAATGTAGCCTCATCTCCCGTCTAACAGCCATGAGATTAAGAGTGTGATCGGAGAGTTTCTGTGTTCTTCTGCGGTGGGTCTTGCAGAACTTAGCTCCGACCGCATGGACAGTTTCCACGAGCTTGTCATTCATATCGTCCACTTCATTGCAGTCTTCTAGGCACTGAAAACGGTTTTGTAACTCGAGCTGAAAGGTTTCGGGACTTTGGATTAGAGCACGAGGGGGACGGAGCGTTGACTTCATCAGACGAGACCTCTCAACTTAACATTTAGGTTCAGTGTGCCTCTAACCATTCGGTGATCGCTCCCGGTTTTCACCCCTCGCGATCACTGAGACATCACTGAACAGTTGTCGTCTGGTCGTCATAATGAAGTCAATCTCATTTTTTGTCGAACCGTCGGGGCTCGACCAGGTCCACTTCCTGTGGGGCCGCTTCTTGAAGAAAGAGTTCATCATAAAGAGTCCCTCTTTCTCCATGAAGTCGGCCAGCTGCTGGCCCCTTGGGTTCCGTTGCCCTATTCCAAATTTCCCTACCTTCAGCTCACCGTTCTCTCTTGTGCCTAGTTTTGCATTGAAGTCTCCCATTAACACCGTATATTGGGTTTTGGAGGAATGCATGCTCTAGAGATATCCTCATACATTTCCTCCACCTCCTCATCGGGGTGTGCCGAGGTTGGTGCGTAAACCTGTATGACCTTCAGCGAATACCGTTTGGTGATTCTGAGTATAAGGTACGCAACCCTCGTCGACACACTCCCGATCTTTACAACGTTGTTAACGAGAGACTTGTGGACGATAAATCCGACACCTCCTTGGGACAGATGGTCGCCCTCCCGGTGATAGAACAAGTTGCCGGATTCGAGGATTACCGTGTCCTCCCCCTCTCTTCGGACTTCGGATAATCCTATAATATGCCAGCGCAACTTGTCTATCTCTTCTTCCAGCTCCACGATCTTCTCGTCAGTCCTCAGGGTGCGTGCGTTTGTACGTTGCCAGGTCGAGTCGTCTAAGGTGGCAACCGAACCTCCACCGGAGATTCTTAGCACCCCCTGCCCCGCCGTTACCATGGTCGCCACCGTAGCCAGGAATAGCGGGGCCGCCGGGGACTGGGGGCCGTTTATTATTGTCATTGCTCATGGGGGGTATATTGCCATAGTTGCCACGCTTGGCGAGCGGGTTGGCAACCGCAGTTTTTTTATTGTATTTATGCCGTTACCAGGAAGATGCTGCTGCCCATCTCCTGCCTGTTTCCCTTTGTCGCCTTTTACGACACCCACGGGAGGATATGGGGTAGTGGATATTCTTGACCGCCACTACACGGCGGCATACATCAATCCACTATTTATTTCAATACTAAAAGCCGACATATAAATGTGCTATGTAACTGCATAGTTAACAGATGTTTTCACTTCAAGATTTAAGTTTCAAAAGAAGTATTATTTACGCAGGATATGAGAATGTTTATATAAATAGATAAAATACGAAACAGTTATCCATAATACAAGTTATAACACTTTTTAGGGCGTTACTCACCGGCTACGATCATCGGAGAGTTAAGAGACTCGAGTATCAAAATAAAAGTATCCCAGGGCGCCTGTTGTTGGATGATTAGTAAATGAAAATTCAAAGTTACATATACAGACAAAAAGTAGTTTATTTCCTTCTAAAGTTCATACGGATAGCCCCAAATACCAAGTTGTCACTTTAAAATACACTGGGAACTGAGGTTTTGACTAACCTGGTGGACTACACAATATTACACTGTTTATGGTCAATCCCGCGAAGCATTGAGGTAACAGATGTCCTCCAGGTGTACTCCGGTCGCGGTCTCCAGACCGCCAGTCCCAATATAGCCACCAATTGAAGCTGCCTCGCCTCGTTCGCATAGTTAAACTTGATAATGGACCATACTCCAAAGTAAGGACTAAGGAGGAAATAAACTACTTTTTGTCTGTATATGTAACTTTGAATTTTCATTTACTAATCATCCAACAACAGGCGCCCTGGGATACTTTTATTTTGATACTCGAGTCTCTTAACTCTCCGATGATCGTAGCCGGTGAGTAACGCCCTAAAAAGTGTTATAAAGTGGCGCCCAACGTTGATCAAGCATTGTACCGTGACTATGGGCTATTCAGCCAATTTTTATATAAAGGAAGAATAAAACGAGAGGTTGTCAAACAATTAAACAGCCCGAGAGTTGCGGTGCAATGTTTAATAAATTATTAAATTAAAGACAAATTATAACAGTCGTAGTTAAAAAATAAAATAATTGAACTAAATGCCTGCATGGGACCGGGTTAGAATAAAATTTACAAAAATAACTGAATCATCTATTATTTAATTGCAGTGCAGTGTTATTTCATTCTAGCGAACTGCATATGCTTTTTATCGGGAGAATAAAAATGTGACAACTTTAAAACCGTCTTTTTTAAATACATACGACGTTATATCAAGTTGCAATTAAAAAAAAATTAAGAATTTTTAAATTTTTCATTTGTAACTGTCGTGTAACAACAGGATAGTTGTTGCCAGAAATATAAAGAAAACAATTATTTTATCGCATTATTTAGATTAAAGCAATTATCTGTGGGAGTAAATATTTCATATTACACTAACTCACGTTACTAACATATAGTGACTACCGTTGACACATTTTTGTACTCCTTTTTATTTATTGTTACCTGGTTATTTTTAAAGACTACATAATTTTAAAACAAAATTTATTAAAGTACTAGAATTTGACGATATTTTCAAAATGAACAGAATTGTTTTCAGTCTAGAAAGAAAGATGAATGTTTCAACTTTATACTATTGTGATGATATATTTAATAAAACATTATTTTATTTTTTAATAATTTTTTATTTTCATTTAATGTATCTTTGCAGCATCATTGCTTAACTATTTTACACCATTAGAATCTTAAATTTCATAAAAAAATGTTTGTTTTGCATTATCAAGGTCTCAATTTATAATAAAGCGAGAGTTAGCATACCAAATAAAATATAAAAAAAATACTTTAATTTTAATTTTATTCCTCATATACTTAGCACACTCTTATGTGTGCTTTAGTTGTAGTATATTCATTCACGTTATTTCGAGAATCAATATAATTGTGTTTGTTTTTGCTACACTAAATCTAATACAATTTTTTTTAAATGCCGTACACACATACGAACCAATATACTGCACAACCGAAACTGAATGCTTATAATTATATAACAGGTATTTTGGATTGTCGTGTATATTCTTAACTCTATCTCTGTATTTCAAGAGCCTGTAATTAAAATTGACACGGTTTCTCACTTAATCTCTATTCGTAAAATAGCGATATAATTATTATGTAATATCATTTATTTCTTCTCAAAAGGCGACGTATTGGAATCCATTTTATTGGAATCACTTCTACATTATATGCAATTACTTTGTCACATAACGAGCTTATAACATAATATTACTTGTAAAAAAAAACTTCTTACAAATAACTTCGTAGAAAACTTATCTTACATCTTACATTACAAGATTTATTTACTTTGATTGCGTATCCATTTAAGTAATAGACTTCTAGATTATATCCATTGTTCAATGTAAACAAGAGTATATAAATATTCAAAAATCGACCATGGAGAACAGTTGCTTTCCCTGTACTGCTTCCTTTACAACTATAATCTAGCAATTGTTTAATATATTTTTATTAGTAGGTATGATTTTTGGTTGCTTATCTTAGAGACGAATAAAATAAATCTTAAATTTTAACAGTGGTAGAGCCAGGCGGCAGCTCTTGCTGTCACACGGATGGGCCGGCTCGAACCGGGGTGGTACCACGACCTCACAGAAAACCAGCGTGAAGTTTTTGTTTTAGAGGTTTACCTCTGCGTTTCGCTTGGTGAGTGCAGGTGGCCGGAGGCCCTTTTTACTGGAAATGAGGCATTCCATCTTAGTCCTCACGGGTGACAACGCATCTACATTTTGACTTGTAATTGAGGATAGATGTAGATGTCTATGGGCCGCAGCAACCACTTACCATCAGGTGGACTGTGTGCTCGTTTGTCCACCCTTATCCTATAAAAAAAAAAAAAAATCTTTAATTCTTAATACATAACAAAGAGCTAATTTCTTTCAAATTCAAGTTTTTGGCTGCTTTAGCAGTTTTGTGTTCTTACATGACAAGCATAATATATCAACATAGGGAACACAAATATTTTTAATTTCTACTTTCCACTATAAAATCTCAGCTGTTAAGACTGATGCTGGCATAGAAAATCATTATTTGTCCGGTAATTTTATCCAATAACAGATATTGCGAATAGTTCGTCGAACAGAGTAGATATTTGAGATATTAAATAAGAGCGTTGTTCGTCATTGGTTCCAATATAGATGCCTTTTATAAATACAATATTAAACATTCTTATAATTATTTATTGCATTTTGTAAATGTATTTATAATTCTTTGCTCATAAAAATATCTCAATCAAGACTTTTGTATACTTATTTTATTTAAATAATTTTCATTTTCATTAGAGATCGTTTAATTGTTAGTCACTGGAAATTCTACTTTAAGTTAGAAGTGTTATTTTAAACACAGAAGTTCGTTATTTTAAAATATGTGTGTGTTAGAAAAGGTTTCAAGATTACGAGCAATAAGGGCTTGATATACGCATGCATGATGTTTTTATTGCATTATTAAATTGATTTAGCATATAATCGCTATTTTGTATAGCACATTATTTATTTTTATAACTGTCACATAATACTCCACATTGTGTTCCTGTGTCTTAGCCATAGTCGAAATAATTAAAATAATTAATAATATGACTGCAGGTAAGCTGATTAAAATACAACCGATGTTAATGTAAGTTTATAATAATAAAACTCCTATGGAGGTTTTTATAATACGTGAACGTTTTAAAAGGATACAAAGGTAAATTTGTAAAAAGGAATATTAAACTCGACGGATAATATGTTTATTCGTTAAATTGACTATCGTAAATAGCATTCGATTTGTATAAAAGTAAAATTAAAGCAATCCGATTTATACTAATTCCGTTGTTTTTTCTTGTAAATCCTTGAGCTCTATTGCAACACCTGCAGTATTTAAGTATATTATATTATTTTATTGTTCTGTTTTATCATTATGCAAAAATTCACTATTGCACATGTGGCCTCTTCCATACGACAGATGATAAGTTCTAATCCTGACACTATACAGTACTCATTTGGTAACTTCAAGTGCTAACTCCTATTGTTGGCATAAGAATACCCACACTATCTCGTAGCGTCTCGTCGGTGTCGTAAGAGAGGACAGGGGGAAAGAGATTACAATTTTTTTATTAGATAGGATATCTTTAATCCGCTGTCATATGGCACAAATTATTTAGTAATAATTAATTTGCGCCATTTTATCATCTCATGAATATACATATAAATAAAAATGAAGTGTGTCTTACAAATTCGAAGTAACTGTCTTTTATTGAGCTGAAGGATTTGCATGGCATTAAGACATGAATAAATTTTAAAATATTTCATATTTTTCGTATATTATGAGTGATTAGTTTAACACGGAAGACATGGAGGTTTTTTTTTTGATAAATCTTCAAATTTATAAAATAAATGGTCTTCCGAAATTTTCTTAATCTAAATGAGTTCACATCATTTGTAGGCAAGGAACTTGATGTCTAATTCGCATTGGAGGGTTCAAAACGTACACAATTCGGACACGAGCCGTTTTGTGGAATCCCAAAAAGCTTGACCCGAACTTAATGACAATAAATAATTTAAGAAGTGGTCTGATATGCCAGGCTGTAAACCACCAAAAAACCTTATTAGGGGCTTACGGTCGTAAATACGCTTCAGAAGCACTGGGATTTAGTAAGAGTAAGTTGTGTATTCTGGCATTAGCCCTGACTGGACCCTGTTGTCTACAAAGCTTATGTCCATCATAGGACTAAGTAAGACAAGAATGTATAGATTCTGTTCCTTAACCGGTTCAGTGCGGCTGGCACGCCCAGGCGTGCCAAATAATATTTTGTGTGGCGTATGACACGCGAGTCGTGTCTTTTTTAAAATCGTTATAACTCGCTCAAGTTGCGTTTTTTGAAAATTTATCTAGACCAAATTATTCATTATTATGCATGTTGTTTATGCCTACAGCGTCGTTTCTGGATATTTTAAAAATTTGAAATTTTTAGGGGTTGACAACTTTTTTTAACTTGTACATGGTAGTCTCTATTTACTTTGTAGTTTTAAATTATGTTGTGTGAAAAGTAGTCTAATAAGTAACAAAGAATATCACTCATTGCGATCGCTCATAAATTCAAGTTTGTAAATAAATTCTGGAAAACAAGTCTCCTGTTAAAAAAAAATGCGTTTGTCTAGTTGTTTAATTTTGCTTAAAATGGTTGAACTGCCCTCTTATTACTATCATATGGCCGAATAGACCTACTAAGTACCAAGTGCTCTTGTGATAAGGTATAAGGTTTATTTTTGTTTGAAACAGTTCGAAAGCGTTCATGCATAAAAATAATCGCTAATAATTACTCGTAGTCATTTGTCAATCCGCCGCCGTATAGCGCCGGTGTTTTTTTACTTTTCAAAACACTTGTTTTGCTATTCTTACTAATTAGACGTTATCAGATCGACTTTACTTATACATTTTTATAACATTAAATAATATTTAACATTTGTAAATATCAATGAATCATAAACCTTAATTTTCTTAAATTAAGGTTCTTTATTGTTTGATATTAACAAGTGTTATTATTAAATGAAAATTTAATTTATTAAAAACCAAGGTTATATAGGTGATTTAGCTGTAGCTACATATCTAAATGATTTTTTTTATAAAACAAAAATAGTACAAAATGTTTGTAATCTCTGCATAAAAAAAGTCATTTACTCTCAATTTCAAAGAAAACACGTAGTTACTCACTAAAAACAAGTATCCTTCCGTTGTAACTGATGTTTGAT